>OY728128.1:1790339627-1791589627 GCA_963277665.1 Viscum album
CCACATCATAGAATAAGTAGGATTACTTTAATCCTTGGGTGATACTTGGATTACTCATTATGGAATTCCTTGGGAGGGATCAGGGGGGAAAATTATATCATGCTTGTTTGTTAATACATATGACTAGTGGAATATTCTTATGATGATTACTATACTAGAACACCTTGTATTATACCCAAATTCCTTGAACAGATAATGGTATTACAGTAAGATACTAGTTACTACCCAATATTTATCAGTGATTTAGAGACACTCATTCATGTATGACTAGGCTTGTATCCATGGGTCCTAGGTAAATATTATTTCCATCACCTTTAAAACTGTGTGGATCTCATGGTATTTTTCTTGGTACCCTCGCTAATGCATATATATCTTTGTGTATATATATTTTTATAAATTTTTATATATATATATATAATGTAAAGTCATTGATATTTTGGATTAGGCTGAAGTAGGTATGGTCAGTCGGGTGTCCTTTAAGAACCCAATAAAACTTATTTACAACTATTTATTTACTAATTCATTTATTATACAAGAACACTACTATATTTTAAATTCACATACTAGATAACATTACACAATTTTTGTTGTGGCCTACTAAGTATATCTCACACCCTGTTCTGACTACCAATGTTGTAGGGTACCCGAACAGACCTCCTCATTGTAGGTTCCAGATCAAGTATTCCTAATTGCGTCTCTACACTTATATATGGGAGTGTAGGATCACATGACAGATTCCAAGCTATAGATGATCATGGATATATCCTTTTAGATTTTGTTCTTTTATTTGTATATTGTTATGCATTGCCTATTTTATTTATCCTTATTTTATATTATTCAATCATATGGACATTCATGATTTTATATTTGATGTTGGAAAATTTTTCCATTATTTATTTATTTCTATTCATTAATATCTTCTACTACTATATTTGTTTATTCGTGATTATTATAGGTTTTGTACTAATCCATATGGTATAGTATCCCCACGTAGCATCATTACACCCTCACTGCTAGTCAGAAGTCTCTAGAGTACGAGGTGGTGCAATTGAGGCCATGTGACCAACCAGCATGGGTAACCGTTTTAGTGGATCTGACATCGGTAAATTACAATCATTTATATTTTTTCCTTCAATTATGCCTTGAATTAGAATTATGAAACTCACTTACTTATCATGGGATTGATCATTCTTATTTTCTATGTATGGTTTCTTTTCCTCATGTGTCACACATTTTTATAATTTTTAATATATGAAAGGCGGAATCAGAATTATATATCCGTACAATGCATTGGATAATTTTTTCATCTCATGATATACTATATTTAGTGAAAAGGTGGTTATCATAGTCACATTATTTTATATGATGGATGGTCTCAGAGTTTTGTAGTTTTATAATATGTTGGGTATAGATTTAAATCTCATGATTCACTATGTAAAAGTTTAGGGAGTGAACCTAATCCACCATGCTACTTTTCCACCATGTTTATGGGAATGGGGAGTAAACCCAATCCACCTTGGGACTTGGAATACATTAACATTATAGTCTTAAGATTTAACCTCAACTTATTTTAATGATATCATGTACTATGTTGTTTCCATATGTTCCATGATTCAATAATCTTATGATTTCAATTACTTATTCCATGTTTCCATTCATTTGATCATTCCCTTTTTGATATCATATTAGGACTTTTGACTCTCATGTTATTCTTTATTGTCAAGTTTATTCCCTAACTGGAATTTGTAGATCACCCTTTTCCATATGTATCTTCCCTAAAATATCCAATGTAGTTTTTTAAGATTTATGGAAGTTAGGAGTACTATATGGATTTTTAAATAATCATAATGTTTTTATCTTTAAGATGATATATTTATGTGTATAATAATCCAAATACACTACACCACTAGATCCTTTATTTGTTATTTTTGGAAATCTATATGAAATATTATGACATAAATAGTGTTTAAGATATGGGTTTTTATACTTATTTAGTGAGTTCTACAAGGTATTTTTAAAAAGCATGAAGTGTAGTGTAAACTATGTTACACATATGGAAGTAGCATCATTGGTAGATATGTAAAAAGTAATTAGTTGAATGGTATTGTATCATATCAAGTAAATAAGAATAATACATATTTCATATTTATTAACATTTGGGAATTAAATATTAATTTTACTTTAAAGAGGTTGCTATGTTTGATAGCGTACCCGATACGCAACAATGGGTTTCTTTGAAATCTTATGTTTCACACTAATAATATAATATTATTATTTTCAATGGTAGTTAACTCCTAGCCATTGTATTGATAGGAATGAAATAAAATAGCTACAATATTATTGTACATGTTTTTTAAATGTATTTACATTTATCCAATAAAAAGTTAGAGGCTTAAAATGTTAATGAATCAAAATTTAAGCATAATTTACATTAAAAGGTCAATTTAATGCCTTTTAATGGAGAACCCTATTTAAATCTAGTTTTTTTCATTTTAATACATTCTATTTGACAAAATAAAATCCTTCTTTAGAATGGGGACATAAAAATTTACTTTGTGTAAATTTTTAGAAATTTTCCCATAAAGTTCATTTTTTAATGAATAGTGAAAAATATTGTGTTTTAATTCAAAACTGTGTTTTAATATAATTTATTTACATGGTTATATTATCTTTTTAGTTGGTTTTAAAGTGTAATTATAATATATTTTTACCATTTAATCCAATTTTGGTCATTGTAATTAATTTCACTTAGAAATTGGGCATAAACAAGTGTCAATCTTTTGATAGTTATTGTTTCTTAAAAACAAGCTATTTGTTTTAACAACGGGAATTAATTTTAAATTAATTAATACCAATTTTATGTTTTTAATTTGGAAAAATAGAAATCATTTTTGAATTCGGAATATCAAATATATATTAAGCTGAATTTTTGGTATTTTTCTGAAAAATTTAAATTTTTGTTGAATAGTGAAACCACTTAGTAGTAGTTAAAGAAAACTGACTTTTTTATTTAAATGAAATTTTAAAACTTCTATTAAATTAATTTTAAAAATCAGGAAAACATGGATTTTATTATTAAGTAAAATGTGGTTCAATAAGATGAAATTAATTTTTGGTGAATAGTAACTTTTGACTTTTATTTACCGTGGTTAAAGGTAAATAGGGTAATTCAAGGTAAAAAGAATATTATAATAATTCAAAATTGCCTTAACACTTATAAAAACCTTATTTCTTGAGTCATTTACGACCATGGTCATCTTTGGGTTTATTTTGGGACCCCTTGAAACCACTTGGGAGTGATAATGACACTAGATTAATTAACTTAAAGTAAAAGAAAAAATGACAAAAACAAATATCTTTTAGTAAATTAATTTTTACAATGTGTTATATGAACTATCCTTTCAACTATAAATATTAATTTCAAAGATAAAAATATTTCCAACAACATGGTATTTGTTTTTAATTTTTTGACATCAAATAAATTAAATTATTTATGACACAATAATGATGCAGTATTTACCTCATTAATAAAATATTTAAATAAATAAGATTATAAATATTAAAACAATATCCAAGACCAGTAAAATTCTTATTGGATGATTTTTTTTGACCATTATTCATCTTATCATTGTCTTTAATTAGTTTTGGACCTTTAGAAACTGAATATGATTATATAATAAAATAATATTATCACACTTTCTAAAAGAGCCCCTCCTCCCCCTTATAAAAATCCTTCACTTATAACCAATTATTCAAACCTCTCAAGAATTTTGGCTCATCAAACCTCTGCCCAATTAATCTCCCTACATCCCTCTCCTCCCCCTAGAAGCCTGGCCTTTGGCATTAGGTAGTTGAAGAAGTACTTTTGGTTCAAACCAAAGGAAGTTACTCAAATAAAAGGTAACTGTTTCTCTTAACATCTTTTCTTTTATTTTACTTTTCCAACCCCTAAACTCTTTTTATTTCGTTATTTTATAACAACACATGTACCTTCAATATACTAGGATGTTTTTATGGGAAGGATTTGAACTACACTAACACACACCTCCATCTAATGGGTGAAGAACAAACTGTTTCTGTGGATGAAAAACTAACGCCTCACGAAACGATAATTGTTCGACTATCTCCTACCTCTTATAATGGTGGACATTAATATGACACTATATTTATATATGATATATATTATGTTTATTTTTTCTTTATGCTTCTTTATTTTTATTTTATATCATACCTTTATGGTTTCCATTATGGGTAAACGTGATAATTTCATTTGAGGAAGTGCAGACTACCACCCCCTCAAAGTGATATAACTCATTAATGCCAAATGTGGGATGTATAAAGGATGTATTTAATGATAATATATATGATATTATACAGTAATTAGAATATAATTATTTATCATTATGTTGTAATTTCATTAAAATATTAAATAGAAATGGAAGTAGCGTTCTTGCGTACGTACAACTTACCGTCTCCATGAACAGTGCATTTCATTTCTTACCTCCAAATGATATGTACTGTTTTAAATATATATATAAACTGGATATATATGATATATTTGATATCTAAATAATTTATTTCATTCTGGATATATTGGACTATTGCTAACATGGACAACTTGAAAATATAAGGTGTTCATTTTTTACTCAAGTACCAAATATTGACAAAACAAACATTATTAACTAAAATGATTAAATAATGTTTATAACATGGTAATAAGTGATATAAAAGGAATAATAAACTAGAAAACTGTTCTTAAGCAAGTAGAAATTAACTTTATATTATTATTCTGGAGATTAAAAAATGAACGAGTAAAGTCAAACACGAGGTAATGGACATCGTCTCAATCTCATTTCATTGAGGCATATTTTGTTCTAAAACACGAATTTCTTTTATACACTGTATAAAAACCTTTGTATTTTTATTTCATTCAAAGGGAATCTTTTTATATGAAGCATTTTAATAAACGATAAAAAATATTTTTTTTAATTTAAGCAGTGACAACGGCCTTTTTCCACCACCTTGAGTATTATTTGATCTTTGGCTTCCTTAACAATCCATAGTGTTTAAAAAAATAATTAAATACCATATACTTTTTATATATTTTGGTATTGAAAATGGTTTTTATAATGGATTTATTATGTCAATATATTTTAATGATATATTGTATCTTTCCTTTATGTTTGTTTTGTGTGTTATGAATATGTTATATTTCTTGGGAATTATTTACATATATGGGTGGTTCTATGATAAACCTAGTGCTGGTGATCCCGATATAGCTCTCCAATGCATTCGGTAATGTGACATAGGTAAATGTGAATGTTTCTCCTAAGATATTTAGGGAATATACTGAGATGGGTATTCCAACATAACTCCCTATGTAGCTATGATAGCTACAATGTAAGTATGATATGAATTCCATAAGTATTTTTATGATTTGTGATTACTATGTGTTATTCATAAATCTTATGTTTTCATGAGGTAAGGAAAAGAGTTTATGTTTTGTATGTATTTATGAACTAATGTTTTCTTTATTTGTTTTATAACCCTTACTGAGCGTTTTATACTCATCCCAAGCTTTGAAATGTTTTTCATAGGACTTAAAGATGAATAGGGTCAAGGATGGGATCAAGGAAAAGTCATGCTGTCTAAAACATAGAACTAGACATGACTATTTTTTTCAAGAGTTTTTATTTTATAAAAAAAATTGAAACTGAGTAGAAGTTCATACTGTGTAATATTTTTAGATATAATAGTTATTACCTAGTTCTTTAAAACTCTAAACCTGAAAAGATCCTTGATGTGAATTAATTCGTTAAATTAAGCATTATGAAATGTTCTAAGATCGGGTCCTTATAGTAGGTATCAAAGGTCGGTTTAGATAAATTTATGAGTTAGGGTATTGTTAAATAAATATCCCTAAAGTAATTTATATTAATATTAAAATCATATCAAATTTACAGATTACCATGTTGCTTTGCCTAAGAAATATCTGTGTTCAGAATGGTTTTCCACAGAGGAAAGAGGGAAGCTATGTTGGGAAGACATCAAGAGGAAGACAACCTTCCAAATCAGCAACCTGAGATGGTCAGAATTGGAACTGAGCAGTTTGTTGTAGTGATGGCACAATTGACTCAAAACATAAATGGTGGTGGTAACCATGTACGAGATCATCCAGATCAACCATAGAGGAACATTTCAGTAGTGGAGCATTTCATGATTCAACATCCCCCAACATTCAAAGGATCATCTGACTCAGTTCTAGTAGAAGAGTGGATTAAAGCACTGGAAAAGATTTTCAATGTCATGGGTTATTCAAGACTTCAAGAGTTTAGTCTCGCTATTTACCATTTTTAAGGTGAATCTGATCAGTGGTGGTTGATGGTGAAAAATATCAAGGATAATGAGGAGATTAATGCTCTCGATTGGGATGAATTAAAATGTATGTTTCTTGAGAAATATTTTCCTAAGCTGGTTCATCTTAGAATAGAAAAAAATCATGGAATTGAGGCAGGAGGATGAATCATTGGCTACTTATGAAGCCAAATTCACTTTACTAGAAAGGTATGATCCAAATTTCATATGAGACATTGATAGTAAAATCAACCATTCTTACTCAAAATTAAAGCCAAAGTGTTGAAGGGTTTTAGCTTCTCGTGAGTTCAAAAGTTATGAAAAAATTTTTTGTTGTGCGGAGAAGATGGAAATGGAGTTTGCTGATGATCTGGTGTTCTTTGAAAAATGTCAGAATAAGATGTTGAGGTGGCAGGCACAAGGGAAGAACAATTCAAAAATGTCTAATGGTAAGAAACTTAAGTTTATAATTTGTGAAAATTGTGGTAAAAACATGCTATGAAATATCTTTTGAATTCTGGTAAGTGCTACTGATGTGGTAAAATGAGACATAAGGCTCATAATTGAACTGAAAATATCAGGATAATGGTAATAAAAATCTGATTTATAGTCAGTAAAATGTTTTAAGTGCAATGAAATGGTTCATTATGAAAATGAGTTTCCAACAATGAACTCAACTGAGGGAAAGACGCTAGACTACAAACAGAAAGGGGTAGTGAAATCCTTTGCAACTACTTCAGCAGATGTTGGGCCATCAAATGAAGTAGTATCAGGTACACTGTTTGTTTGTTTATATTATGTCAATGTGTTGTTTGATTCAGGGTCTACGCACTCTTTCATTCCTGAGAAGTTTTCTAATAAATTGGTAATTTCATCTCAAGATATGAATATAGAACTTACAATAAAAACACCTGGTGGAAATGCTGAGAAAAAAAGATAACATAAGAACATTCATATCCTTGTGTGCAGAAAGAATCTACCTACAAACATTATTGTTTTGACTCTAGTAGAGTTTGATGTTATTTTGGGTAAGGATTGGATTTCTATGTATCATGCTAAGATTGACTGCAAAGCTAAATATGTTTCTTTTCAGAATGATTTTCAGTTTTTATAAAAGAATGAACCCTTGATTTTGATAACATATCAGGAAGCTGAGAAACTATTAAAATATGGAAATGAATGTTACCTTGCACCTATTTTTGAAAATAAAGGAAGTGTTTAGATTAATGATGTGCCAGTGGTAAATGAGTACCTTAATGTTTTTCCTAATGAGTTACCTGGTATTATACCTAATCGGGATGTTCAATTTACTATTGAATTTGTTCCAGATGCTAGTCCAATTTCAAAACCCCCTTATCCAATAGCTCAAATTGAACTTTTAGAGTTAAAGAATCAATTGCAGGAGTTATTAGAAAAAGGTTTCATTCGACCTAGCACATCACAATCGGGTGATCTTGCTTTATTTTTTTAAAAGAAATATGGTTCAATGAGACTTTACATTGATTATAGAGCATTGAATAACATCACTGTTAATAAAAAGTATCCTTTTACTCATATCTATGATTTGTTTGATCATCTCTAGGGTGCTCAGTATTTTTCAAAGATTGATTTGAGGTTGGGGTACCATTAATTGAAAGTAAATGAAGCAGACATTCCAAAGACTGCATTTCATTCTCGATATGGCCATTATGAATTCTTATTTATGCCTTTTGGTTTAACCAATGCACCTTCTGTATTCATGGATCTTATGAATTGAATTTTCCTTGAGTTCTTGGATAAGTTTTGGGTTGTGTTCATTGATGATATTTTGTTTTATTGTAAAAGTAAATAGGAACATAAAATTCATTTGAGGGATGTCTTACAAACCTTAAAAAAAAAGAAACTGTATAGGAAATTCTGCAAGTGTGAGTTTTGGTTGCAAAAAATTTCATTCTTTGGTCACATTGTTTCAAAAAATGGCATAATGGTTGATCTTGCTAAAAAAAAGTTTTGAGGAATGACCAAGACCCACAAATATAACCGAGATTCGTAGTTTTCTTGGTTTGGAAGGTTATTAATAAAGGTTTGTTGAAAATTTTGCACAGTTATCTAGTCCAATGACTAAGTTAACTCGAAAAGTTGTTAAGTTCATCTATAAATAATAATGTGATGATTGTTATCAGGAATTGAAAAGAAGATTGGAGAATGCTCTAGTTTTGGTACTGCCATCCAGAAATGGTGAGTTTGTTATCTATAATGATTATTCATTAAAAGGACTTGGTTGTGACCTAATGCATAATGATCATGTAATTTCTTATGCTTCACATCAGTTGAAACCACATGAGTTAAATTACCCTACACATGATTTGGAATTTTCTGCTATTGTTTTTGGTTTAAAATTTTTGATGCTTTATTTGTATCGAGTAAAATGTGAAATATATACTAATCAAAAAAGTTTAAAGTATATATTCAATCAAAAATAATTAAACATGAGATAGAGGAGATGGCTGGAATTAATCAAGGATTATGATTGCACAATCCATTACCATCCGATAAAATCAAATAAAGTGGTTGATGATTTGACTCAAAAAAGTAATGCTTCATTAACCATGTTACGTTTGGAACAAGATCCTTTGGTTTTTTATTTGATAAACTTTGGCATAGAAGTTGTTGGTGCAGAAAATTCATCTGTTTTGAATCAGGTGTCAGTGAGATCATATCTATTAGACACAATTAAGCAAGCCCAGAAGGAAGAAAGTGAGTTATAGAAAAAAGTAGAGTTGTTTTAGAAGGGTAAGTTTCCTGAATTTATCATTGATAATGATTGTGTTTTGAGATTTGGAAAGAGATTATGTGTTCATTGTGATTCACAGTTGAAGAATGGGTTGTTATGTGAAGCTCATAGTTCACCGTTTTCAGTTCATCCTTGCAGTACTAAGATTTACAGAGATCTTCAGGAGTATTACTGGTGGGATGGAATGAAAAGAGATATTTCTTATTTTACTGTGAAGTGTTTTACTTGTTAACAGGTTAAAGCATAGCGACAGTTACCGAAAGGGATGATTCATCCTTTACCGGTGCCCGAGTGGAAATGAGAAAATATATCCAAGGACTTCATTGTGGGATTACCAAATATATCTTGAGGTAATAATGCAATATGGGTTATTGTTGATCGATTGACTAAATCTTCTCATTTCCTTCCTATTCAAGATACTTTGTCTCTAGATCAAATTGATCAGTTGAATGTTAAAGAGATATTCAAGTTTCATGGAGTTCCTATATCCATTGTATCTTATCGTGATCCTAGGTTTACTTCTAACTTTTGAAAAGGCATTCAGAAGTCATTGGGTACTAAATTAAATTTTAGTACAGCTTTTCAACCTCAATCATATGGGAAATTAGAACGAACAATTCAGACATTGGAGGATATGTTATGTTCTTGCTCGATGGATTATCTGGGAATTTGGGACCAACATATTTCTTTGGTTGAATTTTCATATAATAATAGTTTTTATTCTAGTATACATATGTCTCCATTTGAGGAATTATATGGAAAGCGTTGTCGAACTCCAGCTTTTTGGGATTAAGTAGGTGAAAGGAAGCTGATGGGACCAGAATTGGTAAAAGAGATAGCAGAGAGAGTTCAGTTGATTCAGAAGCACATGAGAACATCTCAGAGCAAACAGAAAAGTTTTGCAGATAATAGGAGGAAGGGTCTTTCTTATGTGGTAGGTGATCATATCTTTCTCAAAGTTTCTCCATGGAAAAGTATGATGTTTTTTGGTAAGAAGGGAAAGTTGAGTCTGAGGTTCATTGGACCTTATGAAATCCTAGATAAAGTGGGATTAGTTGCGTACATAGTGGATTTACCGCTAAGCTTATCCCAGGTACACAATGTTTTTCATGTTTCAATGTTGAGAAAGTATATGCCAGATCCATCTCATGTTTTGAGCCCAGAGGTAGTTCAGTTGGAAGAGAATCTATCTTATGAGGAACAACCAGTCTAGATTCTTGACTGAAGAGAGCAACTGTTGTGGAATAAGGTAATTCACCAGGTAAAGGTTTTGTGGAAAAACCATATGGTTGAAGAGGGAATGTGGGAATATGAAAATTCTACGAGGGATAAATACCCCCACTTATTTTGATAAGTAAAATTATGAGGGCGTAATTCCAAAAAGGGGGGAAGGATGTAATATCCTAGTTAAATAAAGAATAATACATATTTTATATTTATTAAAATTTGTGATTTAAATATTAATTTTATTTAAAGAGGTTTCTATGTTTGATAGCGTACCTAATACGCAAAAATGAGTTTTTTTTGAAATCTTACATTGCACACTAATAAAATAATATTGTTATTTTAAATGGTAGTTAACTTCTAATTGTTAAATTGGAGGGAATGAATAGAACTCACAACTATATGATTATGCATGTTTGTTAAATTTATTTACATTTATCCAATAAAAAAGTTAGAGGCTTAAAATGTGAATGAATCTAATTTTAAGCATAATTTACATTAAAAGGTTGATTTACCTTCTTTTAATGGAGACCCCTCTTTAAATATGATTTTGGTCACTTTAATACATTCTATTTGGCCAAATAAAATCCTTCTTTATAATGGGGACATCAAAATTTACTTTGTGTACATTTTTTGGAAATTTTCCGATAAAGTTCATTTTTTTATGAAAATGTAAAAAATATTATATTTTGATTCAAAACTGTGTTTTAATCTAATTTATTTATATGGTTAGATTATATTTTTAATTAGTTTTAAAGTTTAATTAGAATATATTTTTACCATTTAATCCAATATTGGTCATTTGAATTAATTTCACTTTGAAATTGGGCATAAACAAGTGTCAATATTTTGATAGTTATTGTTTCTTAAAAACACGCTATTTGTTTTAACAATGAAAATTAATTTTAAATTAATTAATGCCACTTTATGTTTTGAATTCATAAAAATAGACATCATTTTTTAATTCAGAATATCAAATATAGCTTAGGCTGAATTTTTTGTATTTTTCTGAAAAATATCAATTTTTGTTGAATAGTGAAACCACTTAGTAGTAGTTAAAAAAACTGACATTTTAATTTAAATGAAATTTTACCACTTAAATGAATTGAATTTAAAAAATCTGACATACATGGTTGTTATTAGTAAGTAAAATGTGGTTCAATAAGATGAAAATATTTTTTGGTAAATATTAACTTTTGACTTTTATTTACCGCGGTTAAAGATACATAGGATAATTCAAGGTAAAAACGAATATTATAATAATTCAAAATTACCTTAACACTTGTAGAATCCTTATTAGTTGAGTCATTTATGACAATTGGCATCTTTGGGTCGATTTTGGGACCTCATTGTGCCACATGGGAGTGATAATGACACTTTAGATTAATTAACATAAAGTAAAGGCAAAAATGACAAAAAGAAATATCTTTTAGTAAATTAATTTTTAAAAGAGGTTATATAAATTATCCTTTCGACTATAAATATGAATTGGAAAGATAAAAATATTTCCTACATCATGTTATTTTTTTTAATTTTTTATACATCAAATAAATTAAATTATTTATGACACAATAATGATGCAGTATTTACCTCATTAATAAAAGATTTAAATAAATAAGACTATAAATATTAAAACAATATCCAAAACCTGTCAACTTCTTATTTTATGATCTTATTTCAATCATGAGTCATTTTATCTTTGACTTTAATTAGTTGTGGACCTTTAGAAACTGAATATGACTATATAATAAAATAATATTATCACACTTTACTAAAGAGCCCCTCCTCCCCTTATAAAAATCCCTCACTTATAACCAATTCCTAAAACCTCTCAAGCCTTTTAGATCAACCAAAACCTACATAATTAAGCTCTCTACATCCCTCTACTCCTCCTAGATGCCTTACCTTTGGTAGAACGAACTTCAAGAAGTCTTTTTGGTTCAAACCAAAGGAATTTACTCAAATTAAAGGTAATTGTTTCTCTTAACTTAGTTTCTTTTATTTTACTTCTCCAACACCTAAACTCTTTTTATTCCATTATTTTATAACAACACCAATATCCTCCATATAATAGGATGTTTTTTTTGAGAATTATTCAAACAAAACATACACACACCTCCATCTAATGGGTGAAAAAAATTGTTTCTGTGGATAGAAAACTAACGCCTCACAAAACGATGATTGTTCCATTATCTCATATTGCCTATCATGGTGGACATTAAGATGAAACTATATTTATATATGATATATATTATTTTTATGTTTTCTTTATGCTTCTGTATTTTCCTTTTATAGCATACCTTTATGGTTTCCATTATGGGTAAACGTGATAATTTCATTTGAGAAAGTGCGGACTACCGCCCCCTTAAAGTGATATGACTCATTAATGCCATATGTGGGACATATAAAGGATTAATTTAATGATATTATATATGATATTATACTGGAGTTATAATATAACTATGTATCATTATGTTTTAATTCCATTAAAATAAGAAATAGAAATGAAAGTAGCGTTCATGTGTACGTACGGCTTACCGTCTCCATGAACAGTGCATTTCATTTCTTACATCAAAATGATATGTAATATTATGAATATATATATAAATACTAGATATATATGGTATATATGATATCTAAATAATGAATTTAATTCTGGATATAATTGACTATTGACCACATGGACAACTTGTAAATATAAGGTGTTCATTTTTTACTCAAGTACCAAATATCGACAAAACAAACATTATTAACTTAAATGATTAAATAATGTTTATAACATGTTAATAAGTGATATAAAATGAAAAAATAAACTCGAAAAAGGTTCTTAATAAAGTAGAAATTAACTTTAGTCTATTGTTCAGGATATTAAAGAATGGTCGAGTCAAGTTGGACACGAGATAAGGGGCTTCGTCTCAATCTCCTTTCATTGAGGCATATTATGTTCTAATACATGACATTCTTTTATATGCTATATAAAAACCTTTGAATTTTCATTTCATTCAAAGGGATATTTTTATATGATGTTTTTTACTAAATAAAAAAAGGTAATGTGTTTTTAACGTAAGCGGTGACAATGACCTTTTTCTGCCACCGCGAGTATTATTTGATCTTTGGCTTCCTTAACAAGTCATAGTGTTTTAAAAAAAGAAAAAAATACCATATACTTTTTACATATTTTGGTATTAAAAATGGTTTTTATAATAGACTTATTATGTCAATATATTTTAATGATATATTTTATATTTATTTTATGTTTGTTTTATGGGTTATGAATATGTTATGGTTCTTGTGCATTGTTTACATATACGGGTGGTTCCATGATAAACCTAGGGTGGTGAGCCTGAGATTTCTCTTCAATTCATTGGGTAACGTGACAGAGGTAAACGTGAATGTTTCTCCTAAGATATTTAGGGAATATACTGAGATGGGTATTCCAACGTAACTCAATATGTAGCTGTGATAGCAACAATATAAGTATTATATGAATGCCATAAGTATTTTTATGATTTTTTATTACTATGTGTTATTTATAAATCTTATGTTTTCATGAGGTAAGTAAAATATTTTATGTTTTTTATGTATTTATAAACTAATGTTTTCTTTCTTTGTTTTATAACTCTTACTGAGCTTTTTATGCTCATCCCAAGCTTTGAAATGTTTTTCACAGGACTTAAAGATGAATAGGGTCAAGGATGGGATCATGGAAAAGTCATGCTATCTAAAATATGGAACTAGACTTGACACTTTTTTTCAAGAGTTTTTATTTTATGAAAAAAATTTAAACTGAGTAGAAGTGTATACTTTGTAATCTTTTGAGATGTAATAGTTATTCCTTAATTCTCTAAAACTCTAACCCTGAAAAAATCCTCAAGGTGAATTAATTTGTTAAATTTAGCATTATGAAATATTTTAAGGTTGGTTCCTTATAGGTATCTAGATGAGTATGTTGTATATTAATTTGGTAAAACCAAATATAACTTAAAAGGATTAGATAGTAAGTCAAATAATTGATAGGATGCAAGGAAATGAATTTGTTGATGGATTTTTTTAAAGATTCAGTGTTATTTTATGTTCTATAAAATGATATAAATACAAATATAGTTATCCTATAATGTTAATTGATCTTATAATAATCATCCATAATAAATTTAATTTCAATATATCAACTTTAAAAAATAGAGATCTTGATAAATTAACTATGGATGAGTTTCATGGTTCACTCATTAATTATGAGATGATAATAGGAGTTTTCTATAAAATAAATAGTAAAAAGGGGATATAAATAAGTTTCAAATCCCTCTAGGAGTTTAAAATATAGGATGGATGCTTTTGTATAGAGAAAGAGTATAATATCGAAGATTATTATAAAACACTTTCTCTAATGTCATGAAACTCCGGTAGAAAAAGATGTAATTACCAAGGGAGTTTGATTTTAAAATGTTTCATTAATTTTAAGGTTGATTATTACTCTTATAATTGACGAAATAAAATAAAAAAAAGCTTAATATGAGGTTACTAATAATATATATTTCTAAAAAAGAAGATCACAAAAAATAATTAAATTGCAGATAAAAGTGAAGAATAAAATTACCTTAAATTATTTCAAAAGAAGCATATTATCAATTTAATAATGAGTGTCTACTAGTGATGATTAAAATTATATTGTGTTGGAACTCAAGATGGTTATAAAGGATATTGGAAGCTTGATAAATGAGAACTCATATCTCAGGAAAACCTCTAACAAGAAAAAATAAGATCAGAGTGAGAAACGAAATATTTTTAAGGAACTGAAAATGTTTATACTTAAGAATGAAGAGAAAAATAAATGTATTGATGATAAGACCTATAATATTATAATTAGCTATAAATTAGTTGAAAAATTGAAAAATAAATTATATATAAAAACTAAAATAGAAAGTAAAATCTAGCTACAAAAAGGCTATTAAAGTTGGTGGTGAATGTTCCAATCATAAAAAATAAATCATTTGCAATGTTTAATATATTGAACATGAAGTTAGGAAAACTACATGAAATGTTTATCAAAAGAAAATCATGATCTTTCAAGATATTAGGGAAAAATAAAAATATGATTCATCTATAAAACACGAATAAAGGTAAAAATATTATCATATATGGAAACAAATTAAAAGAAATTTTACATGAAAATATTATAAATCTAAGAAAGGATCACATAAAAAGTTTGGGTAAAATAAAATAAACACTGGAATAAAAATGATCATAAATAGAATCATATACAGACACATAATTTCTACAAAATAAAAATATTTTATCTATATATCTGATGTTGTGATATGATCGATAATATGTTTTTCAATTGGTGGTATGATATGCCACTACCTAGTTAAAGGAGAGAGTAAAAAACATGGGGGGACAAGAATTGTAAGTGAAGAAGAGTTTCAAACATTAATACCCTAAAAATAACATTGATGTAAACAAATAAATTTCTTATAAGAAACCCATGGGAGATGTAGTGAAGGTAGATATATATCAAAGGAATGTTTTTCATTTACTGCATCACAGTTTTATCATCATCATTAAAATAGAAATATTCATAATAAAAGGCATTAGGATAATGTTTTAGAATTCTTATTTAAAGAATGAAATACTAGGAATCCATGGATTATAGATAGTGGTTGATCTTCTCACATGAAAAGGGATTTTATCAATCTGAAAAATGTAGAGAAATATGAGAGAGGATCTGTTAATTTTGGTAAATATATCACTCTAAAAATTAAAGGTATTAATATGGGTAAACATGGTAAGAATAAAATTAGTCCTAATAATTTTTTATTTATTGATGTAATAAATAATTGTCTATTAAGTATAGAATATATATGTGATGATCAAAATGTGGTGATATTCAAAGAAAAATGAATTCTTATAATGATGTTAAAATATTGAGTTTCTGTATTAAAGGGACTGAGGACCGAGGGTAACTTATTTCAAGTTGGGGAATCCAAGTCAAACTATTATGTATGTTTGATATTTTAAAATAAATTATGGAATATAAATTCTAACCATCATATAATAAAATAAAATAAGAATGTTGATTAAAGAATAAGTGTCAATAAATATCCCCATTTTTATATTGGAAACTATCACATTTTTAAAAACATGAATGAAAGGAAATATGATTAAAAAAGGAGTTGATATTTAGAATATGAATCCATTGGAGTTGGGACATACTAATATGGGTAGCCCAATGATAAAGGAATCATCAGGTAGAGATAAATATTCCATTACATTAATAGATTATTTCATTAGGATGAATTGCATCATGTTCATGTCTCATAATTCAGAGTCCCTATATAGATTTAAGAGATTTATAAGATTTGATGAAAATAATAAGGCATTCATTTGCAGAAGTTTAGGTAACATAATTGATTTTATTATTCTAACAAATAGTTCTCAATGTATTTGTAAAATCATTTCATTATTCATGAGTTAAGTGATCCTTATACTTCTCAACAAAATGAAGTGGCTAAAAGAAAAAATAAAATTCTTGTTGATATGGCCAAAAATATGCTCACCAATCATGAAACTTCAATGTTATTTTCTCTACAATCCATTACAACAACTATAATTATTCAAAATAAATTCTTCTTGATGCATAAATTAGAATGTGTTCATAATAAATGTGGTTTAATAGGAATAAAATTTTAAAAAAACATAAGAGTTTTTAATATCTCCTTCTTGATCAAAAGGAAAGGAATAATGGGATGAAATTTTGTTGAAAAATAAGATTAAGGAATATTCCTTGGTTATACATTAAATGAATGTTCTTAGCGATGCTAATAAAATATTATGAGAATATTGTGGACTGTGATGATGTAATAATTTCTAAACAAGAAGAATATGTAGATAACATTATTATGACAGATATAGAGGACGATGTATTTAATGTTGTATCAGTAAATTAATAAAATATAGAGCCTTATAAATATGATACATATTCTATATATACCAGTGAAGAAGGAGAAAATAGATGTATGGAGGTTCAGATTAAAAATAGAGGATATATATTGATACTAAAAATATATTTGGTGACTAAAATGTTCATGTTTAGACCCATAAAATATTTTTTGTAACCATTCACACCAACCTGTTTTGAGGATTGGACTAAAAATGTTGAAGAAGATTTTGAACAAAAGGAGCTGAACAAAGATATGAATGAAGAGATAGATCAAATAGATAATAATGAGACATGGGTACTTGTTCTAAGAAATTTTTAGAAAAAAAATATTGGAAAAAATAGGTATTTATTAAAAAAAAGATGTAGATTAAATTTTTGTAAGAAATAAATCCATACTTTTATGTAAGGAATATTCAAAAGTAGAGGGAACTAATTTTTATGAGGTATTTTCCCAAATTTCTAGACCATAAACTATTAATATTTTTGTTGAAGTTTCCACTAAAATAATCTATAAAAACTTTAAAATTGACTTACAGTCTTCATTTCTAAATAGTGAACTAAATGAGGAGGTTTATATGAAATAGCCTAAGGTATTTTTGTTTCATAATAATTAAATGAATGTTTTTAAATTATATAAGTATATTAATATACTTAATAAATATCTTATAGTTTAGTACTTTAAAATATAGGAGTACGTAAGATTCATTATGTTCATTAAATTGATAAGATGATATAAATTTATATATATAATAAAAATAACACATCACATATTTATATTTTGTATGTTGATGATATTATATTTTCTTGTGATGAATAAAATTTGTGCGAAGACTCTTCCACAAAATTGAAGATGAAGTCTCATATATTACTACTTCGAGAGATGAATTTTTTCTTAAGTTCATGAATTACTCAATTTACTAATTATGTTTCCATTTAAATATAAAAACATGATTAAGATATATAGAAAAAATTTTGACAGTTGGACTCAAGAGGAGTACATAGTCTTATACATGTAGAGAAAAATCATAGTAAAGGTGGATAAGGATATGTAGTAAATAAAAGATAATTCAGAAAAATAATTGGAAGCCTTTCATAATTGAATTTAACTAAACAAGAAATAGTTTATTATATTACCTTGTGCCAGATTTTTGTCAAACATAAAATAGTATCATATTTTTATATCTATTAGAATTCTCAAATATATTTCAGAAACTTCTAGTGATGCTATGTCATATAAAAAGGAAAAAAATTAAACCTAAAAGGGTTTTTTTATATTTATTGGGTAGTAGATATGGTATAAATAAAGTCCACTTTAGGTGGTTTATTCTTTATTAGAGATAATTGTGTTTCATATCAGTCAAATAATAAAACATTAGTCACATTGAGTTCAACTAAGGTATAATATTCATCTTTATCACAGGTAGCTACTTAGATGATGTGAATTAAGACTTGGCTTGAGGTCATAGATGTCCAAACTAGATATCCAATACCTATTGAATGTTATGATAAATGTACCATTAATATATCCAAAAATCCAATCCATCATTCCAAGTCAAATATTATAGATATAAAGTATCATTTTTGTTGTAAAAAGTGGTTTATGGAATAGTGAATATGAAGTTTGATCCATCAAAGGAACAAGTTGTCGATATCCTAATGATGCCTTTAAAAATAAGTTATTTGAGAATTTAAGGTTTTAAATGGTAGTTCATCCCAATATCTAACCTTGGGGTATAAAAATTATTGAGTCTACTCCTATATCTTATATTTCTTACATTCTTCATAAGATTTTTTTATAAGGGGTGAAAGTTCTTAACTTTTTTGTGAACTATTTGAATATGTGTGTTGAGTTTGGTAGGAAAGGGTTGATATAATTTTTTACAATTTTTTTATTTTATAAGAATGAAGAATTAATAGTTTTGAGATGAGATGTTTTTATTAACAAATTGAGGTTATGATCGATCACTCTTATTTTCCACATCTATCTAGCTCACATAGATTTAAATATGATTAATTCATGGTTCTATTTTTTGAGTAATCTGAGTGAGACACTAAATTTTTCAGTTTGGTTTTATTATCTATAATAGGGAGAGTAACGAGTTGTATTAATAGAAAATTCAAAGTGGGGGAGGTTATTGAACTCTATATAGGATAATGTTTTATTTTTTTGTCAATAGTAAATTAAATGTGACAATTAATGAACTTATCTTTATGTAAAATACAAGTGTTAAAGATGTGGAAGTGTCTTATAAAAAAATGAACCAAGGTTGCAATCATCAAGCTAGTAGATGAAATTGAAAACCTATTATTCAAGAAGTAAAGATGGACAAGAAGGTTTAAAGGATACATCCATTGTTCTCTATGTTGTGAGTTGTTTTGTTTTGTGATTAAAACCTTCTAGGTTATGTTTGGAGTTAGTTTGGGATGTTTTTAATGCCAAAAATTAAATAAAAGAATCTCATATCTGTTATATATATATGTGTGTGTGTGTGTGTGTGTCTATAAATCCAATGTTGGAATTGAAAAAATGGTTAAATACCACTTTAGTATAGTATTAGAATACTTCAGAAGAGTCACCCAACTCTGGAATAATAAAATTTAAAAATTCATTGACTTTAAAAGATAAAATCTAACTTATAAAGAATAACACATGAGTTTGTAAGAGTTTATCATATCTTTTGAAGAGTCACTTGGATGTTTTATTGTAACGCCCCGACCCCAGTTACCTAGAGTCGGTGCATTATTACCTAACATTGGCATGATCACAAGAAAGATCAAATCTCGAAAGACCTATTGGTTTAGTAGCCTTGGAAACACTAGATATATTAATAAAGTTTTACATCATAAAAATGAAAACTACAACAACATAGTCTCCATAGACCACACTCTTATCCCCTCATAATATCCCTACAGGTCATTCATAATTTACTTCTTCATACCTTGGGAAAAATAAAACATTGAAAGGGGTGAGCTCAGATGCTCAGTAAGGATAACATTATAGCAGAAGCTTTCATAGATAAGCATAAACACTTAAGGAAATTTATAACTAAAACAAAAGCCTTTTAAACTTGAAATTCAGCATAAAATGGCCAAGATAAAATAAAATAATGCTGTTTACTTACTCACATGGATATTCTACTAGTCGAATGATCAAATTCAATGTCAATAACCACTTTCATAATGATGGAATGCATAATGCCAGACTATCATAACCACATATCCAAGGCCTCGTGCCAAGACTACAAATAATATTTTGCCAAGGCCTTGTGCCAAGACACTAGTTTGTCTCATGAGACCTACCGATGCATCGAGGAGCTATAGCGGGCTCCACCTGTCACTTACTAAGTCCAATGCATTCCTCATATGAAAATTTAGAAACATAACATAAAAATTTGTATTAAAACTAGCATACGAAATTTCAATACTTTAACCACAAACCATGAATGGTATAAAAATAGCACATCCACCATCAAACATAACTAATTCGATACAATATAGAAGATTTTATTGTATCACATTAACCTCAATCAATAATAATGAAGGATATTGATATTAAAATAATCATCAAACTATTGAGAGAAATATCCCTCTTTTTCTTGAAAACATTTAAAAGTCACACTTTTTATCAAGAATCCATTTAAGAATAGATTTTTGAATCAAAGTGTCCCACACCACATTGAAACTTTTAAAAGGAGTTTTAATTTTAAAAATTTAATGTCCATATAAATAAATCCTTAAATCCATTTTTAAAACATGGACATTAATGAGCAAGATTTAGTTGAATAAGTCTTTAAAACATTTAAAAATGGTATTTTAGTTAGAGTTTCTAACCAAAATAGAGACACTTGAATACAAATAATTGAGGTAATAAAAACATTGTAATATCATGAGAATAAAGGGATTCATGATATACTATGTCAAAGTACATTATATACACCACATAAAAGTGATTTGGTGTATATCAACAAAGAAGTCTCAATGGAATGTAAATTGAGATGAAATCTCTCATAAAGGCCGTACCCTTAGGTTAAGGATAAATCAACAACACAGTTATGTGTGACAAATATAAATACACTAAATATGATTGGATATTCAGTGTAAAACAATCAATGTACATTCACATATAATCTTGTAAAAACAACACCAATGAATTGGATGTTTACCTCAACAAATGGAGAATGAGTTAAAATTACTCCTATCAAATTGATATCGATGACTTGAGAAATTATCAATGGAGTTATTATGTGTATCAAAAGTATATCCACAGAAAGGGGAGTGGAAATTATGACATAATCAAATTAATAGAGATTCCACACATAATCTTGGAGTAAAATAATCAATGAAGTATGCATAAAGCCGAATGAGTGGAAATTGAAATTTCAAATTCCCTTATCGATTTGGTAACTTATGAAACATGCACCCATGAAATAAGGATAATACAATGATGATGTAAATATCCATAAATTAAAGTATATTACACAATCAATACAATCATGGGAAGTACACACACCACATGCAATAAATAAGTGGTGAATAATGGAAATCTCACGAACCCTTACCTTGTACTTTTCCTTGGTTGGGGGTAGGTTAACCTTCTATATAATGTTGAAATAATTTTTATTAAATTATTCATGAATCATATAAATTAATATGATATCATATATGATCTTTTAACATTTCTTTGTTAATAATATCTTAGAATTATTTTCGTTTCGGGTGTTAACTTACTCGTTTTCTTTTATATGTTTTGTTACGTAAGCCATGTTTGTCATGGATAGGTTGTATCTTATTCATATCCATAATTATATCAAGTACTTAAACATTATTTTTAAATCATAATATGATAATTATACTTGAATGGATATGATGGAGAATGAATCTCATCGCGTTCGTAGAGACGGTAGTCCGTACGTACGCACGAGCGACAATATCATTCTTTTGATATTAAAATAATATATACGTGGATGGTATATTTTATATAAATAATCATTATCATGTTATATTTATTGTTTACATGAATTATACATCATTATTATACCCATTCAAATAATAATAGATTGAATAACAATTACACCACGACGTGGAGACGGTAAGCCGTACGTACGCACTTATGGTGACATGTTATTCAAAGGGTGGATAGAATACTGAATATGGTTGGACCATATTTATAATAAAATCACAGTATATATAAGATACTGGAGTTATTATTTTATAATATCAATAACAAAGAAAGAAGAAGTGGAAGAAGAAAGTAACTTGAAAAGCGGTGGTGAAAACATTACCTCTTCTTCGAGTTCTTCCTTTTGATTTGATCAAAAGGGCTCCTTCGGTTGGATTTCCGATCAAACTAAGGCCTATAGATTGTATTGAGGGAAGTTGAGAGAGTATTTTGGCAGGGGTTGTCCGAACCAAAATGCTTTGAAGGTGTGAAGAAATGAGAAGGAGGAGTTCCCTTTTATAAGAGGGGTGAGGGGCACCTTTGGAAAAGCTAGAAATATTAATTTATAATAAATTCATATTCAGTTTCTAATGTCTAAAAAGTTTATTATTTAAATATTAAGGTGGGGATAGGTCGAAATACATTCAACCAATATAATTTAAACAGGTTTGGGTGATTATATTAACCTTATATTTTAGTTTTAACTCTTAGTTAATTAGTTTGACATTTACCATGTCACTTTGTATTTTTATATTATATAGTTAATAAACTTACTATATACATCCAAGAGACCCCCAAGTGGTCTATTAATGATAAACCTATCATGATATATGTCTCTTGGACTAACCTTATATTTTTACAAATTTAATATCAATTAATAATATAATATTTGTTTTAGAAACTCTTTTATGTCAATTTTGACACTATTCAATAATTGATTTTTTTAAAAATCATAACAGAATGATTACTTAGAAAAAAGTTACGTAAATCAATAATAACATGTCATATTATCCTAGAAAAGTAGTGTAATTCATAAAAAGTCTGAAATTATATTTATTTGGGTATTTATAATATCCATTATATTTATTTTTCACTATTATGGTAATTACTGCATCATCATTGTGTCATAAATAAATTAAATTATTTAATGTCTAAAAATTATAAATAAAATATAATTATGTAGGAAATATTATTATCTTTCTAATTAATATTTAAAATCTAATTTATCTTATGTATAACCCTATATTAAAAATGTTTTAGTAAATAAACATTGATTTTAACTCTTTTAACTCTTCTTTGAATTAAATAATAATAAATGTCCTAATCTAATCCAAGTAGACCTAAATGATAATATTTTATTCCTAAGGTTGTTTTGGGTCGAGATACACTTGTACAATAGAATTAGGACATGTGTTAGGGTAATATTAATATCATTTTTACCCTTAATTACCCTATTTACTTTTAACCGTGGTAAATAAAAGTAAAAAGTTACTATTGACCAAAAATTATTTTCATCTCATTGAACCAAATTTTACTTCTTGATATTAACCGTGTCTCTCGTATTTTCCAAATTCCAATCACAGAAGTGGTAAAATTAAGTTTTATGAAAAATTAAGTTTTTTAACTACCACTTAGTAGTTTCACTATTCATCAAAAATTGATGTTTTTCAGAACAATGCCAAAATTTCACCCGAATCTATAATTGATATTCCGAATTCAAAAATGATGTCTATTTTTAAAAATTCCAAACATATAATTTGCATTAGTTAATTTTATATTTAATTCCCGCTGTCACAACAAATAGCGTGTTTTTAAGAAACAATATATATCAAAAGATTGACAATTGTTTATTTCCAATTTCAAAGTGAAATTAATTCTAATGAACACCATAGGATAAAATGGTAAAAATATATTCTAATTATGCTTTAAAACCACTCAATAGTATAATTTATCACTATAAATTATTTTTATTAAAAAAGTTGTTTTTATGTATTTTTCACTATTCATAAAAATTGGAAGTTGTTAGAAAAATACCAAAAAATCATCTTAGGATAATTTTGATATTCCGAAACCAAAAATGAAGTCCATTTTGAAATATAAAATATATATAATTTCAAAAAGTAGGTATTACTATTCATAATGGCTAGTTTGATTGGTTGTGGTGTGTTATAACTTGATGTTGCGTACAACACATGCTATCGCATTATTCAAAGAGAAGCATACCGTACAAGCTTGGGGTGTTACATTCTCCCCTCCTTCAATAAATTGAATCCTCGAAATTTTTTTAAAATTGTGATTGGGAATATAATGGAAAGTCCCACATCGGAAAAAGAGTCAATAAAACTATCACTTTAAAAGAAAGAAAGAGAGGTATAAAGGTCAACCAAGATAACCCATACTCGGATTCCATGTAAAAAAACATGGATATGGACGATAAACTAAGTGTCAAGTTCTGATGGAGAGGGATAGAAATCATGATCAGGAGAAAGTTAACAATTAGAAAACCACAAACTTGTGTTGGGACAAACGGCCATTAGTCTCCTAGTAGGAAAGTAAACGGACAATATTTTTTGTTTTAAGTTACATTACATAAGGATGAGGAATTCATTTATGATATTGACCAAGAATATAAAGATATATACTTACATTTTAAGTATAGTTTCATTATTTAATAAATTTCCACCACTAACTCATTTTTTTTAAACGATGAGTATTCAAGAAGACTTGGTCACACTGGAAGAGCTAGAATAAACTTCTATAGAATCACATGATCCAAGCAGGATAGAATATATATTTACATTTTATTTAGAGATTAATCAAAACCAAAATGGTTAGTACAAGATCTAATGATCCCCCAAAAATATATTCATTGAGAGAAATAAACACTAATCTTAATTTCTAAAATTAAACCAACAATACCCCAAAGTTAAATAAATACCATTCAATAATCAATTTTCCTTAAAATCATTCAATATAATCAAAACTAATATTGAAAACTAAAACTTATTAAGAATGTAGTCTTCCACGTTAAATTGTATCTCCAAATGAAATTAATTACTCTTAAAGTTACATACTTAAAAGTAATTAACCTAATCATTTCCATAAATAACCCAAATCATTATAAATCCATAATAAAAACATATATAAAAATCCACCATTACTCCTCAAATGAAATCCCATACTATTCTCTTTTCCTTGGGCATATAGTGTTCACACCAAAGCGAACAACTTCCAAAATAACATTTATCACTCAATCAAAAAATCATTTTCCTATACTAAGGGTATTCATTTTATTAGACATAAGATCCCAAATCAAATTATTATTGATCAATAAAATCATTTAACTAAAAATAATAGTCACACTAACCAAGGACTTCACGTAGTCCAGTGGTAGGTGATAAATCCCAATTGCACTTTGGTTGTGGGTTCGATTCCCACAGCTTTGTCGGACGCGACGGGTTATCACACGGTCTGCATGTTGTCCTTTTTTAAAAACTATATTTTATAACATTACCAAAATGAGATAAATTCCTCAAAATAACCATAACATAATTTAACCACAAATGTTATCTCATACCTTGAATTTTCATCCCAAATTATAATAATTTGTAATTGCCTCAAACCCAATGATCATATAAAACCAAATGGTTATTTATAACTATATCCACAAGAGAAAAGATAATTCTTCCTCAAATATCATTCTCACATGGCAAATTTTAGGGTTACAAATACAAGAGAAAATTATTCCAAAGTAAACCCTTCAACAAGGAGCACTAATAATTTTTAAACATTTATCCAACCATTTATTTCTACATAGATTCTTCTTTGACCAAGAAAATATCCTATAGAATAGGACATTTACTCAGGTAATGGCCAGGTCTCCTACATTTACGGCAAATGACTGTAAATGGATTCTTGGGACCATTTTTATCTTCTTCCATAGTACTCTTCATTTTTATTCGGAAATTCTTCACTTTATGTCCTTCCTTCCCGCACGTAAAGCATTTCTTTGTCCAATTGAGACACTTTCCTGGGTGTCTCCTTCCACATTTCCTGCATGATGGAAATTGAGGATTTCTTTCTCCATGGTCTCCACTACTGGAGCTCTTATCATTCATCACCTTTCTCTTCTTTGTTGAGTCTGGGAATTGGTTAATATATATATTGTTGATCATATTTTTGGAAAATTGATTTGGCATAAAGATAATATCTTTTACGCCTATCAAAATTCCATTTTGTTTCTCATTTCCACCACCGTTCCCACCTTGTACATCATTCTCATAGTCACTATGACTTCCTTGGAATCCATCCATTGACTAAAACCAGAAAGCATTGTGTGAGTAATAGTAGTCATACAATCATTTAGAGATTAACATGCCACAAAATTCTCAATTTGAAACACATTAAGATTAACCAGGGTCATTTACTCTCATCTTATATATATAATACTTTAAATCGGTTTGTAAAGAAAATGTAAATTATCCTAAGCATATCCCCCGGGAGTGTCGTAACCAAGAGTGCAGCAAGGCCTGTTGTCGTGCACCAGTTCCCGTTCGAGTCTAGCTCAAAGCGGTGCTTTCGGGTTTTACCCCTAGGTACATATGTGCCAGAGCCGCCTCTACGTGCTCATATCCAGACAGGGATGTATTGCTCGGAAAACTCACAAAATATCTACAATACCAAAATTCGAGGAAGTTCTTCTATACAAATCCTCAAAGTCCATCTTAAATCTATATGCTCTAATCAGAGTTTATCTAAATCTAGCATCCAAGGTTTGTACTAAACCTCCCTCTGATACCAACTGTAATGCCCTGACCCCAGTTACCTAGAGTCGGTTCATTATTATATAACATTGGAATTATCACAAGAAAGATCAAATCTCGAAAGACTGATTGGTTTAGTAGCCTTGGAAACACTAGATATATTTATAAAGTTTTACATCATAAAAATGAAAACTACAACAACATAGTCTCCATAGACCACACTCTTATCCCCTCATACTATCCCTGCAGTTCATTCATAATTTACTTCTTCATATCCTGGGAAAAATAAAACATTGAAAGGGGTGAGCTCAGATGCTCAGTAAGGATAACATTATAGCAGAAGCTTTCATAGATAAGCATAAACACTTAAGGCAATTTATAACTAAAAAAAAGCCTTTTAAACTTGAAATTCAGCATAAAATGGAAAAGATAAAATAAAATAATTCCATTTACTTACTCACATGGATATTCTACTAGTCGAATGATCACATGCAATATCAATAACCACTTTCATAATGATGGAATTCATAATGCCAGACTATCATAACCACATAGCCAAGGCCTCATGCCAAGACTACAAATAAATTTTTTCCAAGGCCTTGTTCCAAGACACTAGTTTGTCTCATGAGACCTACCAATGCATCGAGGAGCTATAACGGGCTCCACCCGTCACTTACTAAGTCCAATGCATTCCTCATATGAAAATTTTGAAACATAACATAAACATTCGTATTAAAACTAGCATACGAAATGCCAATACTTTAACCACATACCATGAATGGTATAAAAATAGCAAATCCACAGTCAAACATAACTCATTCGATACAATATGGAAGATTTTATTGTATCACATTAACCTCAATAAATAATAATGAAGGATATTGACATTAAAATAATCATCAAACTATTGAGAGAAATATCCCTCTTTTTCTTGAAAACATTTAAAAGTCACACTATTTTTCAAGAAGCTATTTAAAAATAGATTTTTGAATAAAAGTGTCCCATACCACATTGAAAATTTTAAAAGGAGTTTTAATTTTAAAACTTTAATGTCCATATAAATAAATCCTTAAAACCATTTTTAAAACATGGACATTAATGATCAAGATTTAGTTGAATAAGTCTTTAAAACATTTAAAAATGGTATTTTAGTTAGAGTTTCTAACCAAAAGAGAGACACTTGAATACAAATAATTGAGGTAATAAAAACATTGTAATATCATGAGAATAAAGGGATTCATGATATACTATGTCAAAATACATTATATACACCACATAAAAGTGATTTGGTGTATATCAACAAAGAAGTATCAATGGAATGTAAATTGAGATGAAATATCTCATAAAGGTCATACCCTTAGGTTAAGGATAAATCAACGAAACAGTTATGTGTGACAAATATAAATACACTAAATATGATTGGATATTTAGTGTAAAACAATCAAAGGACATTCACACATAATCTTGTAAAAATAACACCAATGAATTGGATGTTTAACTCAGAAAATGGAGAATGAGTTAAAATTACTCTTATCAAATTCATATAGATGACTTGAGAAATTATAAATGGAGTGATTATATGTATAAAAAGTATATCCATAGAAAGGGGAGTGGAAATTATGACATAATCAAATTAATAGTGATTCCACACATAATCTTGGAGTAAAATAATCAATGAAGTATGCGTAAAGCCGAATGAGTGGAAATTGAAATTTCAAATTCCCTTATCGATTTGGTAACTTATGAAACATGCACCCATGAAAGAAGAGTAATACAATGATGATGTAAATATCCATAAATTAAAGTATATTACACAATCAATACAATCATGGGCAGTATACACACCACATGCAATAAATAAGTGGTGAATAATGGAAATCTCACGAAATTTAAAGTGAGATAAGAAACCCCTTACCTTGTACTTTTCCTTGGTTGGGGGTAGGTTAAACTCCTGTATAATGTTGAAATAATTGTTTTTAAATTATTCATGAATCATATATATTAATATGATATCATATATGATCTTTTAACATTGCTTTGTTAATAATATCTTAGAATTATCGTCGTTTCGGGTGTTAACTTACTCGTTTTCTTTTATATGTTTTGTTACATAAGCCATATTTGTCATGGATAGGTTGTATATTATTCATATACATAATGATATCAAGTCCTTAAACATTATTTTTAAAACATCAGATGATAATTATACTTTAATGGATATGATGGAGAATGAATCTCATCGCGTTCGTGGAGGCGGTAGTCCGTACGTACGCACGAGCGACAATATCATTATTTTGATATTAAAATAATATATACTTGGATGGTATATTATATATACAGAATCATTATCATGTTATATTTATTGTTAACATTAATTATACATCATTATTATACCCATCCAAA
Source organism: Viscum album (assembly GCA_963277665.1). Taxonomy (NCBI): domain Eukaryota; kingdom Viridiplantae; phylum Streptophyta; class Magnoliopsida; order Santalales; family Viscaceae; genus Viscum; species Viscum album. The sequence goes on from OY728128.1 coordinate 1,790,369,021, forward strand.
TAATAATATATTGAATAACATTTACACCACGACGTGGAGACGGTAAGCCGTACGTACGCATGTATGGTGACATGTTATTCAAAGGGTGGATAGAATACTGAATATGGTTGTACCATATTTATAATAACATCACAGTATATATAAGATACTAGAGTTATTATTTTATAATGGTAATAACAAATAAAGAAGAAGTGGAAGAAGAAAGTAACTTGAAAAGGGGTGGTGAAAACATTACCTCTTCTTCGGGTTCTTCCTTTTGATTTGATCAAAAGGGATCCTTAGGTTGGCTTTCTGATCAAACTAAGGTCTATAGTTTGTAGTGAGGGAAGTTGAGATAGTATTTGGGTGGGGTTTGGCTGAACAAAAAGGCTTTGAAGGTGTGAAGAAATGAGAAGGAGGAGTGCCCTTTTATAAGAGGGGTGAGGGGAACCTTTGGAAAAGCTAGAATATTAATTTATAATAAATTTATATTCGTTTTCTAATGGCTCCAAAGTATATTATTTAAAGGTTAAGATGGGGATAGGTCTAAATAAATTCAACCAATAGAATTTAGACAGGTTTGGGTCATTATATTAACCTTATCCTTTAGTTTTAACTCTTAGTTAATTAGTTTGACATTTACCATGTCACTTTGTATTTTTATATTATATAGTTAATAAACTTACTATATACATCAAAGAGACCCCCAAGTGGTCCATTAATAATACAAATATCATGATATAAGTCTCTTTTCCGAACCTTATATTTTTACAAATTTAATATCAATTAATAATATAATATTTGTTTTAGAAACTCTTTTATGTCAATTTTGACACTATTCAATAATTGATTTTTTTAAAATCATAACAGAATGATTACTTCGAAAAAAGTAAATTAAATAAATCCTAACATGTCATATTATCATAGAAAATTAGTTTAATTCATAAAAAGTCTGAAATTATATTTATTCGGGTATTTATAATATCAATTATTTTAATTTTTCACTATTATGGTAATTACTGCATCATCATTGTGTCATAAATAAATTAAATTATTTAATGTCTAAAAATTATAAATAAAATATCATTATGTATGAAATCTTATTATCTTTCTAATAAATATTTACAATCTAATTTATCTTATTTATAACCCTATATTAAAAATGTTTTAGTAAATAAACCTTGATTTTAACTCTTTTAACTCTTCTTTGAATTAAATAATAATAAATGTCCTAATCTAATCCAAGTGGACCTAAATGATAATATTTTATTCCTAAGGTTGTTTTTAATCGAGATACACTTGTCCAATATAATTAGGACATTTGGTAGGGTAATATTAATATCATTTTTACCCTTAATTACCCTATTTACTTTTAACCATGGTAAATAAAAGTAAAAAGTTACTATTCACCAAAAATTATTTTCATCTCATTGAACCACATTTTACTCCTTGATATTAACCGTGTCTCTCGGATTTTTTAAATTCCAATCACAGAAGTGGTAAAATTATGTTTTATGAAAAATTATGTTTTTTAACTACCACTTAGTAGTTTCACTATTCATCAAAAATTGATGTTTTTCAGAACAATGCCAAAATTTCACCCTAAGCTATAATTGATATTCCAAATTCAAAAATGATGTCTATTTTTAAAAATTCCAAACATATAAGTTGCATTAGTTAATTTTATAATTAATTCCCGCTGTCACAACAAATAGCGTGTTTTTAAGAAACAATATATATCCAAAGATTGACAATTGCTTATTTCCAATTTCAAAGTGAAATTAATTCTAATAAACAACATAGGATACAATGGTAAAAATATAATATAATTATTCTTTAAAACCACTCAATATTATAATTTATCACTATAAATTATTTTGATTAAAAAAGTTGTTTTTAAGTATTTTTCACTATTCATAAAAATTGGAAGTTGTCAGAAAAATACCAAAAATTCATCTTAAGATAATTTCGATATTCTGAAACCAAAAATGAAGTCCATTTTGAAATATAAAATATATATAATTTCAAAAATTAGGTATTACTATTCATAACGGCTAGTTTGATTGGTTGTGGTGTGTTAGAACTCGATGTTGCGTACAACACATGCTATCGCATTATTCAAAGAGAAGCGTACCGTAGAAGCTTGAGGTGTTACATTTATAGAGTAAAGTTCAAGTTTGTAAGATTAAAAGAATACTTATGATGATAAAAATATTACGAAATTTTGATATTTCCAAATTTTAAAGTTTATAAGATATAAAAAATTATTCATTTTAAAGAATTTAAATAATAAAAATCACTCATTTTTTTATATATTTTCTATTATAATTATATTTAAATAGTTATGATTCAAGATAAGAATATTTTGAGAAGAACTCAAAACCAAAATATGAGGTTCCACACCATAAATCCATACACATGTGGATATTTTGAAAAGAGAAAAAAGGTGTTGTTTTATAGAGATATTAAATTTGTGCTATTTAAAATATATCATAAGTAAAAAAGGTTGAGTATTACGGAGATTCCAGATAGAATCTTTGACTCTCAGATTGCATATGATTTAAATTGAGAAGTGCCTACTATAAATAAAGTGATTTCTATATATAAATATGGAAATAATATTCATGAAATATTATTTGAATATAAACTTATATGAAATAAAAATAGTATTTCAGAAAATTAAAAAATTTTCATGATAATTCAAGAAAAAATTGAAGACTTTAATAACGGGGAAAAATGAGACGTAGAGGCCGATTAGATGAGTTTTTGTGAGATTAAGAAGAATATAATGATCTTTTAAGTCTATAAAATCTCATTTTTTTATCTATGAATCTATATTTAGTGATATGTTTTTGTTTCTATTCAAACATAAAGTGTTTTTACTAAGACATTTAGTGACATCTTGTAGTAGGTTCAAGGTCATTCCCTTTCTAGTAGTTACCCTTTAATAATAAAAGAATAGTTTTGTGTGAGTGGGATAAAAACCACCATCCCTAAAGGATATAATTATCCATTAAATAGGTGAGCCTTATTAACAATTTTTTTTACATTATATTTTAAATCTACATTATTTTATGGGATGATATTATTATTGAAATTGCAGAAGGGAACATAGTTTTGAGAAAAATAATGAAAACATTGATTCACCACTGTCCACCATTTAGTATTAGTTATTTTCTATTTGATCCTTTAACATGAACAATATATAATGAAAAGTTAGATAACACTAATATTCTCTACATGTAAAAACACATAGAATGATTTCTTTATTTTTCTTATTTTGACACCTGGGTGATAAGAAATGAAAAATACTGAGGAAAGAATGTGGTAAATACTCTTTTAGAAAATTTGTGTGATCCTAGAGTAGGAGGTGGATGTGTATTATCATCATCCTTCTATATTGGGTTAATCTACACAGTTTTCCAATTAGTATATTTAGAATTTGGGGAATCCATGGAATAATTAGCCATATATCTCAGGGCCATAGAGTTATGTCACACTATAACATGGCATGTTCCATTGTATACACTTAATGTGTTTCTAGGGAATTAATATGTCATGTACTCATGTTCATCTTAGGTCATGTATATACAAAAACATGGAATATACACTAGGTACATACTTTTTGGATACTGAAGGTATTTGGGTATGTACATCCACCCCTCGAGTTATGTGACCAAGAAAAAAATGTCTTGTGGTCCTAAAGTATACACCATGTGATATTTAACAATAAAAAATAAACCCAATATGTAGTCAACTTGTGACATTTAATGTTCCCTAATGGTTACACATGAAGTTATCATGTTTCCAATCTCCAAAAAACACTATCTCCACATGATTTAATCCATTTTTTCACTTTTTTTCACTAATCACACCCAACACCAATATTTTCATACATAAATAATTCTACTTCCTCTCCACCAATTAGAATCATGATGCCCCATTTCCACCATTTCCTCTAAGTTATTATCTTACACCTAATTCCATTTCCAAATTAACCCACACATGATCCTTTTTATAGGGGTCTTTTGTCATACATCAACCACCTCTACATCACATTATTATGTTCCTTTACTACGACGTCACTCAAAATAAAATCGTTTTCATATATCACCATCTAGATCTCCATCTTGAGCTTCCATGATCAAACTTCAAGCCATTGAAAGGTCTAGTAATGAACATTCACCATGGATAGGGAATATAATAGAGGAGAATCAAATATTTTTAGTCGAATACATTTCCACCCCCTATGTTCATTTATCACAAAATCGATCCCTTAAATATATAATGTGAGGAACTAAAATACTATAAAATAATATATTTAATTAATAATTTCATGGGTAACGATTATTAAATGTATAAAAACCAAATAATTAATCAGAAAAATTTATAATTATAATGTTATAAATATGAATATAAAATTAGGATTTTTTAAATAATTTAAATGAAAAAAAGGAGAGAGGGACAAGAATGATGTCTATAGTCATTAGTGAATCATGGGTGGTTTAAATTATTGATCTTGATCGGAAAACACCAATACTTTAATGAAAAATATATATTTAAAACACTTCATATGATATATTCATTGTCAACTAATCCTAATCCACCTATAATAGGATTATTAATGAATTTATAGGGAGGAAAGATAGGGTTAGTGTGTCAAAGTTCAGGTATATTTTAAAAATGTGACGAAATAGGCCTAATCAAGGCCAAAAAATCCAAATAATATTATACCTATACTAGGATAAACATGTTGTTCCATAAAAAACCATGATTTTTGAATTTCCACATAAGGATATATTTCAGAAATTTTAACTATTTACCACCTTCATGAACACATGGGCTTAAAAATTATATTTTAAATATTAAAAATTTCTTTTAAAAGACTCATGTTACTTAAAATGAAGAATTATCCCTATTAAAACCTTTATAAATATTAATAAAAACATACAATGGTTCCAAAAAAACCAATTCTTTCAATGAGTCAATTTCACTATTTATTTACTAAATATTAGAATGCTACATCCACCTTAACACAAGATATTATATTGAGAAACCTACTAAGTATATTTATATTCTCAACCCTAATAGAATATAATGTTATTATAGATTTATAGGATGGTTTCAAAGATTATCATGGACGTTACTAGCTAATTACTGGATATTATTGGGCATTATAGGAGTTACTATATTCTTTAATAGTTGTTTCTAAATGTATTTTTATTAGAGATATTTTTAGATGTATAATATTAAATGTGTTAGTTTATTTACCCCTTTTGGAATATGTTTAATATTGTAGTGTTTTATTTGTTGATGTATTCTATTTTTTCTCTTCAATTATTGAGAATCATTATAGGTTTCTGAGATGATATTTGTGTAGATTATAATGTTTTTTAGACATTTTAATAGAGATGAAGTTATTTTGAATATGTTATGTGATTTTCTAATGTCATATTGGATTTTTTAAAGACCATCATAAGACTCCAGTACATCATATTACTTCAGGTCGAGGAAGGAAAAATGGAAAATCACTGAATGTAGAACATTGTCATTAGTTGTAAGACTTCACCAACATCAAATTCCATTGTAATACATTAATTTAGATTGTAAGACTATCATCATATATATTTTTATGGAGTGTAAGTATATTATAAGTCTTACTAAGGCTTTTATCACTATTTTAATCCTTTAAAATGTTATTATAAGACTTTCCCAAAGTTAAGCCTTTGTGGATTGTAAGACTTAAAGTCTGCGAGTGTAAGAATTTGAAGCACTAAATGTTAATATTTATGTTATAGTAATCCTTTCATTGTAATTATTAAATAATTATAATCCTTTAACTACCTAGTGTAAGGATTAAATTATTAGAAAAATTTTGATATTCTATTAGGAAAAAACAGTGATTCCAGAAATTGAATATTTTGAAGTAAAAAAACCTGATGATACTAGAACTATTTGTTAATGGAAAAAACATCACATATGAAATGTAATTTAGGATTATTCATTTGAGATATTAAAAATTATGATCATTTTTATTATCTATTTGAATTTATAGGATGAAATATCTAAAAAGTATTTATAGTTTCCAATGTTGATGGTTCTCATGAAGAATCCCCCAGTATTATATCTCGAACTACATTGGGATGATGTTGTACTATTATTTACATTATAAATCACATGATAATCAAGAAATGATGAAATATAAGTTATTTTTATTGGTTTAAATGGAATATAAGATATCTATATTATATTTGGAGATGACTTAAGAGAGTGCAATATTGGGACTAATCCAGTGGATTCAAAGAAGTGACAACCGAATAAGATGAGTTTTCCTTCTAGTGTTATTGTATCTCAAGAAGGAAGAAAATTTTATTATAACATATGCCTACATGAAATGGAATTTCAGTCATATAATCTAAATAATTTTTAAAAAAACTATATGTGAACTATATTATTGGGAAGTGGAAAATAGTTTATAGAAACCAAAATTCATAATTATAAAATCATTCTTTTAACGTGTAACCTTAATGTCTTCTGGTTATTCCTTTTATGGAAATTTATATAGATGGGATCATTTTAATTCTCATAAATGGAATTTATTTTTAGAATATTAATGATTAGAATATTTTGTGAGTGTGAATTATAAAGGAATTATTATTATCAAAGCACTAGGAGATACTAAGAAAAATTTAGAAGAATAAAAAGAAGAGAACCTAGTGTGTGAGGTTTATATCTTCTCATAATTATCTGTTTGTTCTTGAGAAACCAATGAATGAGATTTGATATTGATAATAGAGATGAATATCTATATAAAATGTTGCAATAAGTGATCATTTTTTCTTAAATATCCCGAGGTCTTATGGATATGATCATCATCAGTTGCTAAAGAAACTTCATTTTTAATGATATATTTCTCATTTTCTATGATTCATTGTAACTAGAGGGACTATGAGTATGAACAGTGGGATATATTATAATAGAAGTAGTAATATGCTATGATTTTTTTAAGGATTATATCTACTTACCCATTTTATGTTATTTATTAACTTATAATGAAGAATTTTCATCCAATATAGTAACTAGATACAATAAGGATTTGGATCGCACACTATGACTAAACCATGTAAAAATAATTATTTTCCTTATTCTCTTTATTTAATTTATTTTTATACAAGGTTGAGAGTTAATATTTAGTTGATATATTTAGATCATAATTATACATAGTGGTTAATTTATATACCTATAAAAAATTGAAAAGGAAAGACTACAATGATTCACCCCTATTCATGTAGTAATATGATCTATTAGAACTAACAATTGGTATCAAAACAATAGGTTCTCTCTATTAGAATCTCTCATTGGATTTTATGATGTAAAAACTAAAATATAAAACTAGTAGGGTAATTCCAATGTTTGATGGAAAAATAGAATGATTCCATATATTTTCACTTTGGGTTTAGGTTCTTCATATACCTACATTCAATTTTCCATCTATTAAAAGAGTTGATTATATAAACATTTATAATAATATAAATCTTGAATTCAATGTAAAAGTGAGTAATTCTATTTTTATGTCTCTTTATAAGAAACTTTTCACTAAGGTGATGGGTCTACAAACTTACATGGTGGTATGGGATAAGTTATAATGCAACTATGAAGGTAATTTCAAAGTTAAAGAAGAAAATATATAAATCTATTAAATCAAGTTAAAGATATAAATAAGACTGAGGAGGAATCCATTAATGAATAATTCACTAGAGTTAATCAAATTGGGAGTAAAATTAAAGGATCTAGTGAAAATTTGTATTATAATGTCATTATAAAGAAACTCATATGGAACTTTCCAAATTGATTTGGTTTAAAAATAATTTATATAGAAGATATAAAAAATATATCTCTAGATGAGTTTCATATAATCCTTATTTTCTATAAAATAATAAGTACTAATACTTTTAATAAAAAAGTGAAATATGTGTTAGATTTTTAATCCATGATACAGTCAAAACTAAAATAAAATGAGAATGAATATTCTAGTGAATTATATAGTGATAATGAGATATATGCTGATAAAAAGAGAATCATGTCTCTTATGTCAAAAAAAATCAGAAAATTTAAAGTCAATAATAAGGGTAAAGTTCACATAAAATTCATTAACTATAGTAGAATTGGTATTTTTTATGAAATATTAAAATAAAAAGAATATTGGGTATTTTTCTAATGGTAATGATGAAAATTCCAAGAAGAATTAGTAGTGTAAGAACACTACAGCTAAAAATAAATATGGTGATTTTGATAAGATGTTTTCATGAAAAAAATTAAAATTATAAATACTAAAAGGAAAAAGATTATTACACTTAATATTTCATTAGATATGATGATATATTTCATTTAAATCTCAATAAATTTATGGAAAATGTGTAGAAGAAATAAACCTACCCAAGTAGTGAAGTGGAAGTTTGAAAAGAAATTTATATATAGTATACACTAAAATCTAAGTTGGAAGATTCCCTTGAGAAAACTGAAAAGATCAAAAAATAAGTTAAATATATTAAGAATAGTGATTAAAATAAGAATAAATAGACTTTATAGTTTCTAAATAATGAAACTAAACTAAAAAATTCAAAGTTAAAATTGTATGAGAATCAAAATATTATAAAATATCCTAAAGTTAAATTGGTCTCTAGGGAAGAGAAAATTGGAAAGTTTGAATTAAAATATCTTGAAACTAAAATTGATCATATAATATTCCAATAGGATTTAATTAAATATATTTATTTCAAGGATAAAACATCTATAATATCTAAGAAATCAAGTACATCATTTTAAGACAAACCAGTACCTGAAAATTCTCTAAAGGTCCAATCTTTTTTACTTAATAGTGCAGGTCTAAATTCAAATTCTAAAAATTATTAATCTATAAAATATAATAAAAAGTATTATTCTACAAGTATGGAAGAAATTATAATATATATTAAATCAATCCCATTAAACAATAAGTAATTTTTTGGAAAATCTTGGTAATAGATACATAATTTTGGAATACTGTTTTTAAAACATGTCTGTGATTATTACAGAAGATTAAGATTTGAAGGATACTACTATTTTTGTGTTATTTATGGCAATAATTTCAATTCATGTTGGCACAAAATTTCTCTTTCAAGGAGTTTTGAATCAATGGGAGTAGTTTTGGGATGAAAAAAATTGATTGTGCACAAATGAAATCAGTAAACAAAGTAATAATAAAATTTTTAACTGAGAACAGGTTTGAAAGATTTAAATAAATGTGTGGTTTATGTGATATTATAGAATATAGTAATAAAGAAGGTATGAAAAATTTTCTAGAATAGATCTCCTACAAATAAAATGAAAAATGGTTTTATAATGAAAATCATTATAAAAAGTCACTCATTGTAGAGGTGGACTTGAAGTATAGAAAGAAAGGGAGAACTTGGAAACATGACAGTGGATACTCTTTACATAAAATTAGGGACACTAAAATAATAAAAGGAAATGAGAAGCATTAAGGGGGAAAATTATTTTTGGAAATTATTTCTCACTAAATATCAAAGGTATTAAAACTATTAAAAGAAATTCTAAAGGACTCAAGTGAATATATTCTATATTTATAGAAGGGTTTAAAGAAAACTTGATAACTATTTAGAAACATTGTGATGAGGGGAATGAAGTTTTTTTCAAAATAACACACGTATTTTCATAATTTCCTAGAATGAAATAATTGTTCTGAGAGGTGAAATATTAATCAAAAACTTGTTTCATATTGGTCAAACATCTGATTCATGTTACATGAGTTCCAAAAATAAAAATGATCTATGGAATATGAGACATGGCCTCCATAGGAAAAGGAATATAAGAAATATATCCAAAAATTAAGTATTTAGAGACCTTCCCAGGATTAATTTAAAAATAGATGGTGTTTATCAGACATTTGAAAAGGTAAAGATGACTCAAATTATACACAAGTGGATGGATATATAGCCCACCCAACCATTAGAACTGATATTTTCGTATATATGTTGTCTTATAAGGAACATGCAACCAAGGGTGGTATATACTTTTGGAAATGTTTTATTCCTATGATATAATTATTAATCTCTCCAAATATTTAAAATTTGTGGAAGATAGGTTTAGATGGATCTTTGTATTTACATAAACAAAACAAGGTTAGACAATTGAAAAGAATACACAAGTAGTGCCTTTGAGATCTATTTAAAAACTAATGGAATAAAAAATCTTTACAACACTCCATACAACCCCCAATAAATTTTTTTGTCTAGGAGGAAGAAGAAAAGTTTCTTAGTGATGAGAAGAAAAAGTCTTGCTAAAAACATGTTGTCAATGTTCATTTGAAGTGAGGTTTTTTCACTACTTTCCATATTCAAAATATGTTTTTTGAGGTCTCAAATAAATAAGACCCCATATGAAATGTGGTACAATAGGGAACCCCCTATTAAATACTTCAAAGTATTTAGGATCCAAAATTACCTGAAGTATAAAAATAGATATCTTCAAAATTTTGAAGAAAGATATAAAGTAGGTGCATTTTGTATTATTTTTTCACTGTAAATGGGTTCAATTGTAATAGAAAAGGAAATTAAAGTTTGTGGAATGGTTAAATGTTAAAAATAATTAAAAATTAGTACAAAAAAACGTGTATTTATCTCTAATATGAGATATATTGAGCTTAAACATGTGGATTTTTGAAAAACATATTTTTGAGTAAGATAGAAATGAACCAATTTTGGTAGATATTGATTTAGATTTTACTAGTGATGAGGAAGGTACTGAGAATCAGCGGTAGATACAACAATTTTAAAATAAAAATGTTGATTATGAGAATATTAATGGATAGTAGAGTGATCATACCCAAATCAGGTGAAGGTAAAGGTTAGAAATCCAAAATGCACTCATTTTATAGGTTGAACATCATAGTCTAGCTAAGGGAGTGGAACATAATGAGTAGATTTATATAATTCATGAATATCATGATCAAAATAAGAAAAAATCCAAATAGGATCTAGTTATGATATATAATAATAAAACTGTTATTGGAAACAAGTGGACATTCCAAAACCAATTGAATGAAAGAGGCGCAGTCAGCATAAATAGTTAAAGTCTACTAGGTAAAGGGTATTAAGAAATGTAAGGACTTTACTTTAGTTAAACATTTTCCTTAGTAGTGAGTATTGTTATTGTTGAAATTTTCTTTTCAGTGGAATCACATAAATGGTAGAAAATATACCAAATGGATATAAAATCTTCCTTCCTTAAGGGTGGGTTAGAAGATGATGTCTTCATTAATAAACCTGAAGGTTTTTTCCTTAATAATGATTGGTCAATGGTACCTATGCTCTTGATGGATTTATATGGGTTAAATTAATCCCCTAGATCATGGTATTCAAAGATTAATGGATATATGAGGAGCCTGAATTTTCAAAATCAAAAGTTGATAGTAATATCTATGTCAGGGATTTATCCGAAGCTACTATCATTACCATGGAATATATAGATGAAATAATTTTTATAGGTGATAGATAGTAGGATTTTATTGAAGATATGAATTGACAATTTGAGATTCTAATTCTTAGTGAGATGTCATTCTTTGTGGGGTTGAAATTTTTACAAGGAGTTCATCATATTTTCCTATCTCAAGAAAAGTTCTATGAGGAATTTATAAAGAGGTTTGGAATGTAAGGATGCCAAGGGAATTCTACCCTCATGTATTCTGGAACTAAATTAAGAAATATAGAGGTTTGAACTAGTGTAAATCAAATAGAATACTAAAAAATTATAGTAATACTTATCTATCTTACAATTTATAGGCATAGTACTGTATTTTCTATTACATTATGTTATATATTTCAAATTTATCCCAATGAAAATAACATATTGGTAGTAAATAGAATTATTATATATATCATTAATGCACTAAACTTTGATATTATATATAGATATATTTTATACTCTCTCTTTTATGGATTTATAGAGGTGGATTGGGCTAGAGATTATATTGATTGAAAGTCCACCTTCTATTGAACATTCTTTCTTTATGAGATTTGTGTAGCGTGTTATAGAGATAAATAGTTTTTAGTAGTATTGAACATGTATGAGGATATGATATGAATTCAAGTCCAGTTAATAGACTTGAGATTTTAGGTTTTGATTCTCTTATGTATTACCTATGATAATTAGAGTGTTATCTATATTTCTAAGAATCCAATTCAATATTCTAGATCAAACTGCATTGACCTTTGATATTATTTCATCAAATAAAATACGCTCATAATATAGGTAAGTATTGAGTTTTTTAGAACCATGTAACAAGTTACATATCATTTCACCAAATATTTACTAAAGCATAGGTTCTCTGAGTCGAATATGAAACATCATGTTTTTCCTTCCCCGCTCATCTAAGGGTATTTCCTAGAACCCTACCCATTGAACATTAGATTATGAAGAAAATTTGGGAGAAATAGTGAAATTTATCTTCATAAAAGGGTGTTTTAATTGAGGTGGGGTTATAATTTAGGGTAGTTTATTTAAGTCACTTTACTACACTTTCTTGTAATTGAGGGATAGAATTCTATCAAAAAAATTACCTTCTTTGGTGGTATGGTGCAAGGAACTCCTCATATGAGGAAGTTTGTGACTTGATAATTCCAATGAGATGTGGAATATTTTAATGGTGTTTCCAAAAAATCCAAAAAGGGGAAATTTTTTATGGACTTTGATTTTTTATGGATTTGTTTAAGGTTTTCATTTATTGACAACCATTATTGAGAATCATTAGATATTATTAATATGATTTTTGAGTTGAATAAAATGTTTTCTAAGATGGTTGAATATAGATGTAGTATTAGTAAGAATTTATGTGAGAGTTCAAATTCGTATAATTTTTTTGAAAAACAATATAATAAATCAGTTCATCATATGACTTTAGGTCAATGAAAGAATAATGGAAAATGAACATAACCTATGACTTTGGAATTAGGTGTAAGAATTTAAAAATATTAGATTCCCTCAAAAGACTTTAATATAGATAATACGACTTCATAATCAAATGTATTTAGCTATAGAACCAATTATGATATGGAAAATGGATTTGAACATCAGGTTAATCCCTTGATTTATTAACGTAACAGTTCACCAAACATAAGCCTTTACGGATCATAAGACATAATGTTTATGAGTGTATGACATTAAAGTTTTGAACATAAGTCCCTAAGCTATAATAAGAATTTTATCATAATAATTTTGTCATATCTCATCAATGAGTGCAATACATTAAATTCCCAGCATATGGATTCAATGCTTTGGAAAAGTTTGACTTTATTCTAGGTAGAAAAATCATGTTTGTATAAATTGAATATTCTGAAGAAAACAAACTTGATGATGCAAGAATAATTTTTTAATAGAAAAAACATCACATTTGAAATATTATTAAATAATATTCATTTGATATTTCAAAAATGGTGATCATTGTTCTTATCTATTTTATGATTCAAGGTGAAATATCTGAAAAGTCTCTATTATGCTCAAAATTGAATATGTTCATAAAGAAACTATTGATATTAAATTCAAAACAATATTAGGAAATGTTTTTTATAATTAATATCATAAATAACTTTTTAATTAATTAGTGATACAAGATATTTTTAAAAAGAACATGTGAAATTTCTATCATGTTGATAACTGATTGAATAGATTTGAATATTAAGACTAGTCATATTGAGTGAAAGAAGAGACAACTAAAAAGATGTGTTTGTATGCTAGTTTTTTGGTATCCCAAGCTGGAAGAATAACCTACATTATAATATGTGTGAATGAAAGTACATTTTTGTCATTTATGTTAAATAATTGTGGAAAGTTACCCCATGTGAACAACTTTATTGTTTACTGATAAGAAATTTTGGAGAAACTAAAATAATTAATTCTAAAATTATGATTTCTACTATAAATCTTAAAGTCTTCCTTGATTTCCTTTTCATATAAATTAATTTTTATGGGATATATTTAATTATATTAAATGGAATGATTTTTTAGAATATTGATGTTGAGAAGATATTATGAGTGTTAATATGAAATGAAGTATTGTTATGAAATCAATGTGAGAGGCTAATAAAAATTGAGAAGAAGAAGATATCCTAGTGTGCGAGTTTTAGATCTTATCATCTACATATTTTTTTCTTGTGCATCAAATGAATGATATTTTAGATTAAAAATTGAGAAGTATATATATATATATATATCAAATTTTTATATAATTTATTGTGTTGTCTTGAGCATATGGATGGATTAAAGAAAAAATATTCATCAGTTACTTAATCAACCCAATTATAAAAGAGATCATTATCAATTAATATAATTAAGTATCACCAGTGGGATAGAAAGTATAACTAGTGGGATACTATTTAATTACATTAGTGGTATGCTATGAAAATATAGGTGAAAGGTGATTCCTTGAAAACTATTTTAATTTCTTGATTTACTTATAGTGAATAATTTCTTTCCAAGATAGTAACTGGATGCAGTAATAATTAGGCTAACACATTATGACCAAAACTTTTAAAAATCATTATGATTCTTTATATATTTTCATTCTACATTTTCATTCAAGATTGAGAGTTAAATAATAACTTGATTGTTTGATATATTAACTGATCAATGGGGTTAATTTCTATGGAAAGAAAAAGTTGAAAAACAAAGACTTTAATGATTCACCCCACCCCCATTTTTGTAGTCATACAATCCATTGGAAAATAAAGTTACTTCATGAGTTTCATATTTATCTATATCTTATTTTATTTCATGGGATTAAATTTTTAAATACGTCACTTATTTTATTTATAAACCCTTTTCACCAGTCTATGTCCCATGGCCTACTGGAGACAGGCTCTAAGGTCAATGTTATAATATAATACAAGAATAATAGGTATTTTATTATATTTTAGTTCTAAAAAAGTGGTACCAAACCTAGAGTCTTATTTTATGATTAATTTTTGAGTATTCTCAAGCGTATATTTAATTGGTTTGGTAGGATAATTGTATAATTTGATCATATCATGTGATATAATACAAGGATACTCTTTATGATATATTATGGCCCATATTATATTATGTAAGAAACCTAATAGTCTATTTAACATGATTATGTAAGAGTATATTGATTGGAGGTTAGTGAAATAGTTTTGATATATGCATCATTTTTGTTTTCACATGTGTTTGATTCTGGAAACATGGAGATAAGTTTAAAATAAATTTTAAAAAATAATTTAAACTATTTTATGTCATTAGGATTATGATTTTTTTTTAACTTATAGATATGGATAGTGGATGAAGGCATTATATAGTTCAGGTTGGTGTGGTATAGTAACGTACTTATGTTGTTCGTCGATATATCAATCAAGATGATGAGGATTCATAAATGATAAACTTTCATGATTTTCAATATTGTAATTTTCTGATGCATAAGAAATCTATTTTGAACCTTGAAATAAATTAATGGTAATAAGATGGGTATATTTCATTTTGACAACTTCATTCACAATAAAATTAGTTTATTTTTAGAGTACTTAGTTTGATGTGAGGATTATATTTTCAATTATGGATTATCTATTTTGGTGATCATGATATTTAAAATATTATATAGGATGAATTTTAGAGTTAGTTTTGGATTAAGTTCTTATCCCCAATGCTTTGAAAAGTGTAGTGATAGGATTTTATCATCATATGATATGGTAATTTTAGTTTGTGAGGGTTTAGAGTGACATTTATGAACCTTATACATTTATCTTATAATCACTTACAAAAATAGGATGTTATAGCATGGAATTTTGAGGCAGATTTATATTTAAAGATTCAGAATCATTTCTGCCTCTTGACCTTGCTGACTTAAATCAAGGTGCTCAAGAATTATGAGGTGATTAATAGGACACTATAATTATTAGATATTCTCCAATATGATATTCCTTAAAAATTTTTTGAAGTGGAACTATAGAGTGGTGTTCATTGTTATTAGGATAATTTGGGTTTAATCATGTGAAGAGTCTCACTCAAAACACTTTTTCAAATTTCTATATATATGGTTGTTCTAAAACATTTACCATGGAATCAAGCATCATATGTTATTTTTATGGTGGATAATAACATAAATATTACATGTATTCAATATTTCTTATTGCTTGGCATCGATTTGATAATGTGATAGTGGATAAACCCTAACTGTTTCATATTATACTCAGTAACTGATTCTTCAACATTTTTGAAACATTATATGAGATGGGGAAAGGATATGATAGGTAAGGGATATAAAAATACCCTTAGGGACCATTAAATGAGTGTATATCATGTGGTTTATTGTTTCAGGGATGATGAGATAGAGACTCAAAACATTGATATCTATATTTGATGCAGTTTCTAGCACCAGGTAGATAGGTGTAGTGTCCTTATTCGTTATGTGTTAGTGGAATTTTGAAATTGTAGAAACTAAAAAGAAAATAGAGCATAAGTGGATTTGAATTTCGATTTTTGGATTTTGAAAGAGAATATTTTGAAATTTTTATAGGATTGAAGAATATGTTTTAGAGGTGAAGTGTCTAAAAAAGATAAAAAATTAATGGAATGAGTGAATCAAAATATATTTATGTGTTATAACAGATCCCACCAAAATCCTAGTGGGAGGTTCAATAGTAAGGTGTTTTTGGAAAATCCACCAAGGAGCTATTGTTCTATCCTAATCCTAGTATATTTCTATTGGGAGTTCATTGTCACTTGTACCGACTATATATTTTCAAAAACTAATATTTTTATAAAAGTATAGATTTCCCCATATCCTCTAGTATTGCAACCATGATGGCCCACTCCTTCCTATCTCTTCTCTTAGATACCAATATTTTTTTTCATTTTTTAATTCGTATTCCATTAATAGAGGTGCTCTTACATGGTCATATATAACCTATATATCCTTTTTAATTGTTATTTCTCTCATTCGTATTCACTACACCGTCGTAAATCCCTAAATTACTCTATTTATAGGTGAGGATACAAATTATTTGATTATAGAAAAATTTGGGTGAATCAAGTAAAGATATTATAGTGAATAATTCCAATTATAGTGATTTTAGTTCCCTCTAACATATAAATTAATATGTATGAAATTTTTACATGTCATGTGTTATCGTGCATGGGATGTTGGGTCCCAGAGACCTGAACAGGGATCGAGAGCATTCAAATTTGTAAAAGTGAATATGTATACCCTATTATGGTTGCAAAAAATACTCTGCACCTATTTTAGTTATATATGGAATACATGGAAATAATTTCTCCAAGTTGCATGTATGTTACTTTTATGAAACAGACCCTAAATGGGTATTTTGGATTGACTTTAATAGAAAGGAGCCTATGATGGATCATGGTGAGTTATATAAAAGATTACCATAAGAAAAAACTAAAATTTTTTCATTTTATGTATGGTTTACTCATTGAAATTCATTATAATTTGGCTGAATATGGTTCATTTTCTATACATTTTTTATAATGGATATTACGGGATTAAGGCTTTGAGTTAATCTGGTTACAACTATTACTGTTAGGTGAATTTTTTTAGGAGCCAAGTGAGGGGTTCAAAGAGTATATTCATTTATGAATAGTAGTTAAGAATTGAATATATCCTATGGGAATGAGATTTTACCTTTTTAGGGATAATTTTAGAATATATCTTTTCATGTATAATGTTATCCTTCATATTATTGGTGTTCCTTAAGGATGAGGTCAAATTAGGGTAGTCTAGAAGGGTTAGGTGGATAGTTATATTGCATTGTTAGTTCCATCAGTAGTGGTTGGATAATTTCAATTGGATTAGATATACTTTGAGATTGAAATGGATGAGTTTTTAAGCACGTTCCTTAAGAAGAGATATAGATATAAATTTTAACTAATAGATTGGTCCAATATAGTAGCATCATGGAAGGTTGTGGTGATGAGTTTTCATTATGTATAATTTATGAATATACATGAACCAATATTGGGAAAACTCCCCTATGGATGATTTATTTTTATTATAAGGGGAATATATTGATTGAGTATATATTCCAAGAGGCCTAGTGGAGTATTCTGCCTATTTTGAGTTATGAGGGCTAGATTTCTAAGTTTAAACAAACTTGTGGGGTTAAAATGTGATATAATTTTCATGCCTTTAGGATTAGTGTTTTTGAAGAGACCATGGTAGGGGTGGTGGGATATGTCTAACATGATTGAACAGAGAAAAAATAAGTGTACTTTTCAGAAGACACTTTAGGTATTGATAACAATTATTGACCTAGGATTTTGATTTTTTCTAGATGAGTTCTAGGAATTATGTTACGGATTACATGGGTTATTTTTCCTTATATTGATGGTGTTGATGAATAGTTATATATGTTGATGATATTCACATGATTGAGAGACAAATATTTGGAGGTATCCCTGTGTTATAATCAAAAACCTAAATATTCATATTTATGGGTTTGGATATGTTATTCATTTCCCTTGATGTGGTTTCTATTTATACAAGAATAAAAATATTACATTTCGACTTGATATAATTACTAGTTTCATCATAATTGATATTTAATGTATTTTCACTAATGTGGTTCTTATTTTATAGCACTGGATATGTTATTCCTCTCCATCTTATAGTTCCTATTTTTTAGTATAATGGATTAAATTAGAGACATTGTCTAAACAACTAATGTTGGGTGTTGTGGTGGCTTTGATAGAACAAAACAACTCTATGTGAATGGGAAAAAATGGTATGTTACTAATTTATTTATTTTATATTCATACAAATAATATATTATGTCATATTTTATAGATCCTACTAGTGGTGATTCTCTCAGTAATGTACTTCTACATTCTCTTTCCAGTGGTTGATACCTCATCAGTATGTCAGTATCATTGGGGGACTCTTTCCTCCATAATTGATCATGATGGAAGATCCTCTTAGACCCTATTCAAAGGGTATTCATAGGAAAACCCTACCACCCTCCCACATTCTCTCACACATCCTCTAGTTATATATATACCTCTTTTACCTTCTATATCATTCAATTCCCTTCCTCTTCAATATTATGAAGTTCTTGGATCTTCTTATGATCCCATTGACAGGTCCTTTAAATCACCCATGATTAATTGGATTCCATTGAATTCAAGTGTGATCCTATTAGTAATCCCAACAATCTATCTAGATTCTAATACACCAAAGTAATATGATGAGATTCTTTTATTCTCCTTTTCCTCTACTGATTTTGAAGTGGATACATGGTACTATAGATGGTGTCTAATTTATAAATTAATATTTGGTTGTACTTCTCTCTCTATTTTTTTCTTGGTTTTTTGGATTATAGAAGATTATTGTCCCTACGACCATCTCCACTCTAAATCATAATTCCTTTTTTATCCACATATTCTATGAGATGTAATTTATTAGTACCTATGTTAGGGAATATATCACTTGTTTGAAGTATAGTTTTCTACTCCTATTATAGTTCATTGGAAATCATAGGGGTAAGGATTCTTTTAATGCAGCATTGTGGCTCTAGATCCCTGGTATTTCTCTATCCATTTAAAATAAAAAAGTATTAAAAGTTATTTTAAATTCTCATGGTTACATCCTATATGTATATGAAACTTTTATGAGGATGGATCATAAAACGGTAACACCCATCTTTATTGAAGTGTAGATTGCTTATCATTTTCCTCATTGTATCTTTCTACATGTCATCATAGATGTTTCCTTATGAATGAATATCTTCTATAATAATCCAATCATATTCTATATTTTTTTTCTAATTTCAAGGTCACTCATTCTTATTTGGTAGGAATCGGTATCAGTGGGATCTCTCATTTCCTCAAGCTCTAATGAGTGGATCATTTAGATCCTCTAAACACTCTCTCACTCCCTAATGAATTTATAAAACTCTAGGTGCATCCTTTTTTCATGGGAATTGTCTTTCCCCAAGATCACATGTGGAACCTGACTATATTTCAAAATCAAATCCAAAATAACTTCATCCTTTCCTCACTCGAAATGGATGTAAGGATCATAAGGGAAGTGTTTGACAAGCTCATAAGGGTCTATTGTAAAGGAAGATGTCAATTTCTCTTAGATTTTGTGTGCCAGTACAAATGAGGTGCTCCTCTTTATGTAGGGTTGTGTGTAAATGTATATAAGATTATAGAATAATATATATCCACAAGGTTCTAGATAATTATTACAGCGATCCAACATTTTCTTAAATTACTATTACATCATTTTAATGACAAAATGCATAATAGTATTACACATACTAGATATAAAGGTTTAGTGTCTTAGGAAAACTAGGACTATACATACTAATTACAATATCAAGCATAAACATTTATTTAATTCCTTCTTCTCTAGCTTATTATTGGCACTTGACCTCTCCTTAGTACATGTAGTCACCCAAGGATATACATCAAAAGGGGTGAGATAAAATCCCAATAAGAGGATATATGAGAACAATATAACAATGGGTGAGCATAAACATAACATAGGCAAAGGATCATGCACATGAGAGGAAGCATTAATAAGAGACCTGAAATGTGGTAATGCATAAAAAATGAAACATCATGTATTAGTGGTTAACTACCACACATACTTTTGAAAAGAGCTAGAATCTTTTCCACATGTCATTTCACATTAAATAATGAGATTAATCACTTTAATAAATGTATGGGAGTTCTATATAATTATGGGCGCACCCATCACATTTAAAAAGTCATATTTCGCTATATAATTCTGGGTGCACCTATCCCATCATAACATTATCATTTATCATACATGAAATAATGAAAATATATAAAAAATTAACATAACTAACCCATGTAAAGTAATGGTTTTAATCTCATAATAAAACATTCATAAACAATTGGGTTCCCAAAATTAAGTGGGAATAACATGCTTGATATGATAGTCATCAACCTTGAGTGGGAAGAAAAATGTGTGTTTTTTAAAGAAGAGAGTTTTTTGGAAAACATTTGTTTGACATAAACCTCAGTAGAAAACATTTATATCCGATAAAAGGTAATATAATTATGAAAAAAATGATATTTATGGGGTGACAATTCCAAAAATGGAGTGAAAGAGGGAGAACCCAAAGAAATAAAGTTGGGTTCAAGATTTTCCCTTAACCTTGCATCTGAACGCTTTCTTCACTTTAATGTTCTATATAACCACATAATATTTATTAATTTACAAATAAATAACCTTTTGTACATTAATATGGTTCTATATGGTTTTATTAAGTTATTTTATGGGCCATTGGATAAGTTATAGATTTTAAAAACATTTTTCAAGAGTGTTCGTTTTTATGGTTTTTTTGAGTGGTTCACATGAATTCATAAATGACCATTTGTGTAGAACATGAATAAACATACAGAACACATATTTCATGTTATTAATGATATTACAGAAGTTAAAATGATATTATAATGAATTATATTAAATACCCTTTTGATGAATCATTAGATAAGATTTAAATGATGATTGTTTGGGTTAATTTAGGAGGTTTTTCGACCACAATTAACTTGTTTTGTTTAATCATTTAGTAATATGTACATAAGTTAGTTAAAGAACTTAAAATAGTAAATAATACATACAAAATATTCTGTTTCAACCATAAAAATTGTTTATGAATAGATCTGAAGGTAGAAATGGAAAAAGAAAACATGTCTTTCTTAAAGGTGATTGATTAACACCTCACGGATAACGTTTTATTTTATAAAATAAAAGGAAGAGGAGAAAGGGGTTTGGTGATATAATATCCCATTAGTATCATAAAATTATTTTATATGTATGAAACTGGAGTTACTATAACATTTGGATGAATATAGGTGGGGAGAGAATAAGAAAAGAACTTGAAATTGAAAGGAAATTAAATGAAAAGAGGGAGAGAAATTACCTCTTGAATACTCTTCTTGAGATCCTCCTTAAGGGACCTAGGCTTGGTCTTTTGATGAGACCAGAAACTCATAGATGTGGGGGAGGTTCTAGGTAAGATTCTTGGTTAGTGTTTAGACAAGGCTTGAATCTTGAGAGATGTGAGAAAATGGGGGTGTGAAGGGTGGTGTTTATAGTGGTGGGGAGAGGGGATTTCTAAATATAAAATTCATTAATTTATTTTTCCCCACAAGAGAAGAAATAGTGAGTCTTCCATGACCAATAATAGTAATTTTATCATTTGAAATCGAACCAATTGGGCTTACATTATAATATAATCATTCATTACTCTATAATTATCTTATTTAGCTTATTTTGTAAAGTATGATATTTCACTATTCATAAAAAATTCATGTATTTCAGAAAAATCCAAAAAAATAACCCCAACTATTTTTCAATTTGTAGAATACAAAAATGAATTCCAATTTTCAAAAATAATTTTTTAAATATGATTAATTTAATATTTAATTAATATTATAATTTACCTGAAAAATACAGTTTTTAAAAATAAAACTAAATTTATAATGCTTTCAAAAATTATGTAAGGTCTTATGAAATTATCTTATGACTATAAGACATAAAAATTTTTATTTATGAAAAATTTTTAGGAAAATAACTTTTTTCAAATTAATTAATTAATTATAATTATTTATTTATGTCATACAAAAATACAAATAATTTTACTACGGTCAAAATACTGCTTATAGAATGCATAAATTTTATTTAATTATTCATTGGTAAGGTTACTATTATATTGGATGATTTACTATTCATAAGGTTAATATTACTATTCATAAGGGTAGGTTACTATTCATAAGGTTATGTTACTATTCACCAAAAAATAATTTTTCCTATTAGACTCCAATATTCTTACTAATCACAATCGTGTATGTCAGATTTTTGAAATTCAAACCATATAAGTGGAAAAATTGTGTTAAATGATCACATAGTATTTAGTATCATAATATTTCATTGTGATTCCTAAATGGATTATACTATAAGGCATAATTATTTGAAGGGAATTCCATTGATAAAACTTTGGGTTGTTACATTATTCCCGCCTTATGAAATTTCACCATAAAAATTTCAATTGACACAAACAGGTGAGGGTATTTCTCCTTCATCTCCTCCTTAAGTTCCAAAGTAGCTTCTTCAAACTTATGGTTCCTCTATAATACCTTGACAACATGGGGTGTCTTGTTGTGTAAAACCTTATCTCTCTGGTCCAGAATCTCTACTGGATTCTCATCATAGGAGAGATCATCTTTCAGCTGTACCACATCTGAGTTAAGGACATGTGTGGGATCTAGTATGTACTTCCCCAGAAGTGATAAATGAAACACATCATGATCTTGAGCCATATTTGGTGGAAGTTCAAGCTGATAGGCCACGGATCATATGCGGTCAAGGATCTCAAAGGGGCCAATGTTCCTTGGGATTAGCTTCCCTTTCTTTCTAAACTTCATGACTCTCTTCCATGGTGATATTGGAAGCAAGACATTATCTCCAATTTCAAATTCCATGTCCCTTTAATGGTTTTAAGCATAGATATTTTGCCTAATCTGAGTAGCTTTGATGTTTTTATGGATGACTTGAACCTTCTCTGGAATCTATTGAACAAGATCAGGTCCAAGTCGCTTTATTTCTCCAACTTCATCCCAATAGTTTGGAGTTCTATATCGCTTTCCATACAAATCATCATACAGAGACATCTGAATACTTGAGTGGAAGCTATTGTTGTATGAGAACTCAACCAATGGTAGATTCTGATCCCATCCAACTTTAAATTCTAAAGAGAAAGCTCTTATCATATCTTCAAGTGTCAAAATATTCCTTTCAAATCAGCCATTAGTATGGAGGTGATAGGTCATCCTGAAATTTAATTCAGTACTCAAAGCATGTTGAAGAATATTACAGAATGTAGATGTGAACCTAGGATCATGATCAGAGATAATAGAAAATGGAATGCCATGAAATATCACTACTTCCTTCACATATATCTTTGCAAGTTGTTCAATAAAGATTTCTTCCCAAATAGAAATAAAATGGGAAGTCTTGGTGACTCGGTCAACCACAACCCATATCACATTATTTACCTTCAATGTCTTTAGGAGACCAATGACAAAGTCCATAGTAACATTCTCCCATTCCACATGGGTATAGGCAATGGTTGCATAAACCCTTTGGACTTTGGCCGCTCTACTTTAACTTGCTGACATACCAAGCACCTTGAGATATATTCTACAATCTTCTTCTTCATGTTATCCCACCAGAAGTATTCTCAGAGACCATGGTACATCTTGGTACTCCCAAGATGGATAGAGAAATTTGAGCTATGTGCATTGTCCAATAGCTCCTTCTGTATCCTGGGCGATGAAGGAACAAAAATACACATTCCAAACAAAATTACACCATCATCATTGATATGGAGATCTTGTATCTTCCCTTTCTTTACTACATTCACCCTCTTTTGTATCTCCACATCATCCCTTTGTGCTTCCTTAATCTTATCTTGGATGGATGGTTGTGCAATCATTTGGGGAAGGTAGGATGTATCCCCTACTATTATGATTTCTAAATCCATCCTTTTCATATCCAAGAAGAGAGGGTCTTTCTCAATCTACAACATGGATAGATTAGCAAGTTATTTTCTTCTTAGATAATCAGCTACCCTGTTTGCCTTTTCGAGATGATAGTGAATAGAGAAATCGTAATATTTGATTTTCTCTAACCATCTCCTTTGACTCATGTTGAGATCCTTTTGTGTTAATATATAATTTAGGATCTGGTGGTTGGTGAATATGTCACACTTCTTTCCATAAAGGTAGTGCTGCTAGATTTTCAAGGCAAAAATTATGGTTTCCAACTCTAGATCATGTGTCGGGTAGTTCTGCTCATGGATCTTCAACTATCGTGAGGCATAGGCTATCAAACGATTATTTTTCATGATTATTCCACCCAATCATTTCTTTAAAGCATCACTATATATCACAAAACTTTTTCCAATTTTTTATAGTGTGAGTACAGGTGGAGTGATAAGCCTTCTCTTTAGCTCCTTGAAGCTTCCCTCACATTATTCCATCCAGACATACTTTACCCTTTTCCTTGTTAACTTAGTTAGCAGGCTTGATAATAATGATAAATTTCTAACAAAACTTTAGTAGTACCCAGCTAATCCATGATAAATATGGATTTTTGTGACACTAAAGGCCATTTTCTAATCCTCATCGCCTTTTTTTTGAAGGGTCTATAGAAATTCCCTCACTTGTGATCACATATCCCAAGAATGTGACTTGCATCATCCAAAAGTCACACTTTATGAACTTGGAATACAACTTCTTATTTATCAATGTCACCAACACAAGTCTTAGGTGTTCTTCATGTTCCACATTGATCATGGAGTAGATCAGAATATCATCAATAAACACTACAACAAATTTTTCATGGTAATGTCCAAAGACTCTATTCCTCAAATCGATGAAAATTTTAGGGGCATTAATAAGTCTGAAGGGTATCACAAGAAATTCAAAGTTCCCATAACTTTTATAGAAGGCAGTCTTCTAAATATATTTTTTATTCACCTTTAACTGATGATATCCAGAACAAAGATCCACCTTTGAGAAGTATTGAGATCCTCTTAACTGATCGAACAAGTTGTCAATCCTTGGAAGAAGATAATTGTTCTTTATGGTGATCTTGTTGAGTTACCAATAATCGATACACAGTCGCATTTTTCTATCCTTCTTCTTCCAAAAGAGAACTAGCGCACCCAAAGGTGATATAGTAAGGCATATGAACCCTTTGTTGGGATGCTCTTGTAGCTGCTTCTTTAACTCCTCCAGTTTTATAAGAGCTATCCTATAGGGACACTTTGAGAAAGGAGTAGCTCTGGATATGAGTTCTATTGAGAACTCTACCTCACGATTTGGGATAATTCCAGGTAACTCTTTGAGAAATACATCACCATATTCACTCATGATGGGTATTCCCACAAGGTTGGTACTATCCATTGACTCAACCATTTGGGAGAGGTATGCTTCTTTATTGGGAATCCACACCCACACCATTGAAGTATTTTTCAAAGGAGATCCGTGATCTTCCTTGCATTTGTAGAGGAGCATGGGATTGTTTGTAATATGAAAATATATTTCTTTTTACCGAATTTCGATACATTATCTATATAACGAGAGCCAATCCATTCCCATTATAGCATTTAATTCCCCCAAGGGAAGTATTACGAGATTTTATGGAATAATCTTCCCACATACACTAACAGGAGAAGAGACAAACACTTGGGTTGCAATGATTGCACCACTTGGTGTTTTTACAGATATCTCTACTTCAAGGATTTGGGGTTTCGATTCTATAGTTCTAGAAAACTTGCATGATATAAAGGAATGTGTAGAAAAAGAATCAAATAAGACTTTTTCCATTCTGGAGTGAATAGGAAGTGTACCTTGTACGAATTCATTATCTTGCTACACTTCTATAGTAGTGATGGAATAAACCTTCCATTGTTCCATTGGCTTTGGTGGATGCTGACACAGATTACCCTTGAGAACTTGAGGTTTATTACATAGGCTTGCATAATGCCCAAGCTCCCTATAGTTATAGAATTGAACCATGGGTTGTTGTCTCCTTTCATCCGTTATTTCTACTTCCTTCTCATGTCTTTTCAACAATCTTGATCATGTTATACTTCTTTCCCAAACTTTAAGCACTTCCCTATCCCTTTAAAGTAGTTCTCATGGTGCAAATTCCCACATTTTCGGCATGGGGGTCATTGAGTTTTCTTTCCACCTTTTTCATTATATCCACAAGCTTGAAACTCCATCTTTCATTTCATATCACCATAGCCATGGGACCATTATCCCAACTCCATCTCCACTTTGAGATCATATTTAACATTTTATTAATAACTCCCAAAATCATGAATTGTATGAACCATTCGAAGGTGTGTTTTTAATCTACTAAAGAATCAATTAATTTTGCAATCATTGTTGATAACAAAAATCGAATCATACTTTGAAAGACTTGTGAAATTTTCTTCATAGGTTGTGATAGATTCTATTTATTTTTTCTTTAGCTCTATGAATTCTATCTCCATCTTCATTTTAATAGTTCTTGGGAAATACATGTTAGGAAAAATTATCTTAAAGTCTTCTCATTCCATATCTTCAATTTCCTCCCTTGACCTGGTGTTCTTAATCAAATCCCATCATTGATTGACCTCTCCATATAGATGATAAACGGATAGTGTCACCTTCTCCATCTCAGAACTGTGAAGCATATAAAATATCTTCTCCATGGATTTGACCAAAATTTCCACAACTAGTGGATCAGAGGATCCACTAAACCTCGGTGGTCGTTGCTGTATAAAACATTCAATAGCCAGTTTCTCCCTCTTTGGTGAAGGAGTATATTCCCCATTATTATTGTTATCGTTCATAACCTGAGATAGTTGGGTAATCATCTCCATGAACTTTCGAACTCCACCTCCAAACTCATTAGGGATGTCATTCAGGAAACCATTGCATTAGCCCTCAGATGAGTTGTTGGCTTGGTTTCTCCTGGTTCCCACCATTTTCTAAAATAGAAAGGGATAGAAAAAAACATAAGTCAACAAGTCATGAATAAAATATTCATTTGTACAATTTATACTAAAATCATAACATATGGGATCCCTATGTAAATATTTTTGTTCTCATGCTTGAGGTTTTCTCTAGGGTTCACTAATACTAATTCTCAAATTAACTAGAACCATGCCTCAGATACCAACTATAGCAATCTAGTCTTTTATTACATTACTATTACATATTTTTAATGATAAATAACATAATATTATTACACATAGGGAATACAAAGGTTATGTTTCTTGGGAAATCTAGGACTATGCATAACAATTACAACATCAATCATAAACAAGTATTTAATTCCTTCTTCTATAGCTTCTTATTGGAACTTGAACTCTCCTTAGTATGTGTAGTAACCTGAGGATATACATCTAAATGGGTGATATAAAATCCCAATAAGAGGATAGATAATAACAATATAACAATGGGTGGGTATAAATATATCATAGTCAAAAGACCCTGAACATGAGAGAAAGCATTAATAAGAGTCTTGAAATGTGGTAATGCTTCAAAAATGAAACATCATGTCTTAGTGCTTAACTACCACACATAATTGGGAACAAACATAGCATCTTTTTTACACATCATTTCACATTAAATCATGATATTCATAACTTTACCCAATGCATTGGATCACTGTATAATTTCTGGCTCACCTGTCATATTGAAACATTCATATTGTGCTATATAATTCTGGGTGCACCCGTCACATCATAACATTATCATTTATCATGTATGCCACAAAGAACATATATCAAAAATGAAAATAACTAACCCATGGAATGGAATGAGTTTCATCTCATAATAACATATTCACAAACATTGGGTTCCCAAAATTAAGTGGGAATAACATACTTGATACGATAACCATCAACATTGAGTGGGAAGTAAATGGTGTGTTTTTTAAAGAAGAGTGTTTTTTAGAAAACATTTTTTAACATAAAATTTTGTATAAAACATTTATATCCCATAAAAGGTAATATAATGATGAAAATATGATATTTATGGAGTTACTATTCCAAAAATTGTGTGAAAGGGGGAGAACCTGAAGAAAAAAATTGGGTTCAAGATTTTCCACTTACCTTGCATCTGAACGCTTTCTTCACTTTAATATCCTCTATACCCACATTATATCCATTAATTTACAAATAAATAACCTTTTTTGAATTAATATGGTTCATTATGGTTTCATTAAGTTATTTTATTTTCCTTTGGATGAGTTATAGAGTTTAATAACATTGTTCGGGAATGTTCATTTTTATGGTTTTCTTGAGTGGTTCACATGTATTCATAAATGAAAGTTTGTGTAGAACATGGATAGACATCCAGAACTTATATTTAATGTTTTTAATGATATTACAGAAGTTAAAATGATATTATAATTAATTATATTTTATACCATGTGGATGAATCATTAGATAAGATTTAAATGATGATTTTGGGTTAATTTAGGCGGGTTTTCGACCACAACGAACTTATTTAGTTTAATCATTTAGTAATATTTACAAAAGTTAGTTCTGGAACTTTAAATAGGAAATAAAACATATAACATATTCTGGTTCAACCATAAAAATGGTTTCATGACAAGATATAAATGTTGAAATAGAAAAAGAAAACATAACGTTCTTGAATGTGATAGATTAACACCTCACGAACAATGTTTTCTTTTATAAAATAAAAGGAAGAGGATAAGAAGTTTGGAAGATATAATATCCCATTAGTATCAGAAAATTATATTATATGTATGATAAAATAGTTACCATACCATTTTTATTAAGATGGGTGGTGAGGGAATAATAAAATTACATGAAATTGAAAGGAAATTAAAGGAAAAGATGGAGAGAAATTACCTCTTGAATCCTCCTCTTGATATCATCCTTAAGGGACCTAGGCTTGGTCTTTTTATGAGACCAAAAGCTCTTGGACATTTTGGAGGGGCTAGGTAATATTCTTGGGTGGAGTTTATACAAGTCTTTAATCTTGAGAGGTGTGAGGAAATGAGTGTGTGAAGGGTGGTATTTATAGATGAGGGGAGAGGGGATTTCTTAATATAAAATTCATTAATTTATTATTTCCCCACAAGCCAAGGAATAGTGAGTATTACATGACCAATAATAATAATTTTATCATGTAAACCTGAACCAATTGGTCTTACATTAGTAGATCATCATGCATGACTCTATAATTATATTATTTATCTTATTTTGTAAATTATTGTATTTCACTATTTATCAAAAAATCAAGTATTTCAGAAAAATCCAAAATATTCACCCCAAACATTTTTTGACATTAAGAATCCAAAAATGAAGTCCATTTTTTTAAAATAATTTTCTATATATGAATATTTTATTATTTAATTAAAATCACAATTTTCTTGAAAAATACCGTTTTTAAAAATAAAACTGATTTTATAATGCTTTTAAAAATTACGTAAGGACTTATAAAATTATCTTACAACTAGAAGACATAAAATTGTTAATTTATGAACGCATTTTAAGAAAATAAATTTCTTTTAAATTAATTAATTAATTATAATTAATTATTTAGGACTTACAATAATACCAATACTTTTACTATGGTCAAAATGTCAATTATAATATGCCTAAATATTATTTAATTATTCATGGGTAAGGTTACTATTAATTTTAATGATTTAATAGTTATAACGTTCATATTACTATTCATAAGGGTAGGTTACAATTCATAAGGGTAGGTTACTATTCACCAAAAATTAAATTTTCCCTATCGGACTCCAAACATCTTACTGATCACAACTGTGTATGTCAGATTTTTGAAATTCAAATCATAGAAGTTGAAAAATTATGTTTAATTATACCATTGTATTTAGTATCATAATATTTTATTATTCCTCCTAAAGAGATTATACTATAAGGCATAATTATAATAAGGGAATTCCATTTGAGAAAACTTTGTGTCGTTATAATTATAGACTACAATAATATACATGGAGAATTCTAAAATCAGTAAAGATCCACATCCTTCCATAGAGCTCTAGAATTTTATAGAGTCTTAAAGGACCAAAGTGGAGTTCTATAATATTCTTAGGTAATTATAGAATATTATAGAACATGGTAGGGATGAAGATATTTCTATAAGAATATAGATAACCTTTAAATCATACCTCCTCTCTAGGTGTTGGTCATTAAATCCTCACCTACATATCCCAACAATGTCATCACTACACCCTGATAGTACTCCTCAATATCCTTGGAAAACTAACACAAGTTTTCTGCAAGCTCCCAGTTTGCCTCTCACTCTGGTAAGCCCTTCAACTCGATCAAGTACTCCCTACTTTGTGGCATTCCATATCATCATACTATATGATCATCGAGTACGAGATCCACATCCCTGTTATATGAATCGAAAATCAGATTAGGCATCCTTATCGATGCCCATCTACTTGATTTTTATGTATCTTCATGGTATGGTTCTAGTATGTTCCAATGGAATAATGGATGAATCATCATCTTGGGAGGTAACTCCAAGAGATATAACACCTCCCCAACTCAGTGAAAAACTTAATATAGTCCCTCATATCATCATATCAATCCCTTTTTCAGCCTTCTAAATTATTTTTACTAATGAGACTAGAGTTTTACCGTCATTATATTGAACCAATTCTTCATCTTATTAAAATCATTGTGCAAGTGTGTTCTAATCAATTTGTCCTAATCTTTCCAATCATTTTCCATTGAGTAGGTGTTAGGGTTTCTTCCTTGGTACCTCTCCCTAAGTATCACTATCTAAGGAGTGAGGGGTTTTTCTCCCATAACCACCTCAAATGGAATCTTCCATATAGTCTCACTCCATTTTATGTTGTATGAGAACATAACCACATCAAACAAATTGGCCCAATATCACTATTTGGAACTTATAAAGTACCCTAAGTAGAGCTCCAACAAGGAATTTACCATCTTTGTTTGACCTTTGGTCTTTGGGTTAAGGCTTCTAGAATGGTTCAGCTTAGATCCCAATAATACTAAGAGATTAGTCCACAATATACCTATTAATCATATATCCTAATCTTTGATGATATATCATGGTATCCCCTAATACATCACCAAATGATTGAAGACTATCCTTTTCTTGATCTCGGTTGTCACATCTACTGAAGAGAGAATTATTGTGTAATACTTAAAGAACATGTACAAAACCACAATAATGCTCCCATACCCTTTGGACTTTGGTAGCTTAATAATGAATTCCATGGTCACCATCTCCCATGTCTTCTCTATAATGGTAAATAGCTACTGAAATACTCTAATAAATTAATTTTCCACCTTATCTTGTCATCATACAAGAAAATTCTTTATATAAGACTATATAACATCCTCCATACTTGGAAAATAATATTATACCTCTCGTAAATCATTTTTATGGTTATTCACTAGATTTTCTTCCCATCTTGAGTCATGTAATTATTTTATACTATCCCTCCCTAGGTTCCCCTACTTTGTGAGATATATCCTCCACCCTATAGTATAAATAATTCCTTACATCCCCCAAGATATCCTAATCTTTCAAAACTACAAGGGCTAAGAAATTATTTTATATAGGATCATATATCATGACTTCCTTGATCCTACCAAATATCCCATTGTCCAATCATGAAATATGGATGAACACCATATTCTTTTAAGTGTTTCAGTCATCACATTTCCTAACCATGTCATGCACTCTAAATAATAATTAAACTCAATTAAGAATTCATGTCATAATTCTTACTTTGTAGTCATCTTATTTTGGTTTTTCAAGTATATTTTAGTGACATTTTCAAACTTCACTATAAACTTAGACCTTGTGATGTAATGTCTCCATTCCCAAATGTAATGTACAAATGTTTTCATATCCTTCTCTAGCATTGTGTAACTTTTCTCAGTGTCATTAATCTTTTAGCTTTCAAATTATTTGTGATTTCCTTCTTTCATGAGGACAGCCCCAATAGAAAATTTTGAGGCATCAGTTTGTACCTTATAAGACTTGGTTGGATCCAATAATCTCAATACTAGATCTTCCATGACCATCTTCATCTACCCTTCAAATTCCTCATCACATTTTTCATCCCACTCCCCTGACTTGTTCTTATTTAGTATGTATATGAGGTGATCTTCATTATTCTAATAATAATAAATGAATCATTTATAATAATTCTATAAAATAAATAAAGATATTAGATCGAAAACCTTGGTAGGATACTCTCATTCATCTATATCCTAGACCTTATAATGGTATATCATGAGATTTCATCTTTTGATTTTGTACCCCAAGAATAGAACTTCATCCCTCATAAAGGAATTATTTTCTTTCTTCAAATATAACACATTATCCCTAAATTCCTTGATCATGGTTCATAAGTGATCTAAATGATCCCCTATTTTTCACTATTGAAAACAATGTCATCCAAGTAGACTACCATGAAATTGTCCAAGTATTGATTGAATAATTTGTTAATAAAAGTGAAAAACATAGTTGGGGTATTATTGAAACCAAATTGAATAATAATAAACTCATAGTATATGTACTTTGTAACCCAAGTGGTCTTTGGAAAAACCTTCATAGCTATAAAAACATGATAGTATCTCGACCACAAGTCTATCATTGTGAATACTTATGCATAGAACAACGAATCCAAGAGATCCCAAATCAATGGGATAGGATAATTTATCTTCACTATGACTTTGTTCATTTCCCAATAGTCCGCACACATCCTCAATGATATATCATTATTTTTTTGAAAAAATACAGGTGTTCCATATAGCGACTCCAATGGTAGGATTTTATCAGCATCCAACATTTATTTCAGCTACCTCT
This sequence comes from Viscum album, assembly GCA_963277665.1. Lineage (NCBI taxonomy): Eukaryota > Viridiplantae > Streptophyta > Magnoliopsida > Santalales > Viscaceae > Viscum > Viscum album. Next base: position 1,790,402,480 of record OY728128.1, read on the forward strand.
TCAATAAAGGACCCCGGGACACCCTGAGAGGGGAGGGGGTGAATTCGAGTGACAAATTTTTCTTTTAATTCAATGGATCTTGTTCCCACATTGGTAGGAACTCGTTGAACCTGAATGATGAATATGATTAGCAAGAAAACATTCACATTTAAAGAGACGGGACACCACTTTTTACATGGTTCACCACTAAGGGCTACGTCCAAGGAGCATACACTGACTGGTTGTTGGTCATACCAAATTCCACTAATCTTCACAAGTTGTGTATTACAAAGGTTTGGGAATAGTCACTCTGTCCCAGGATCACTACCTTCAAAAAAGTTCAGGGATATCTCATTGCGTCCCTCGAGTCACTCCCATTGACTCCCCTTGGCTCACTGCCATTGGTGAAGTCACACTCAGTTTATAGATGTGAAGGTCTCTTAATAATTGAAAAAGAATGCATCCTCTGTTGAATATGGATGCTCTGTTGAAGTCCCACTTTCACTCATATACTAATCCAACTTTGTACTGAAAGTATCGGGCAATCTTCTAGTTTTCGTGCAGCTCCAAAAGGACTAGCGTACAACAACCTCACCTGGCGTGCTTCTCCAAGACTGGCGTGCAAGTTTCAAGAATGGTGCGCAAGTCACTTGCGCGGTACAAAATCAGCGTGTAGGTGACACCAACAAACTTGCATTAAACTACCTCCTTCAATGCCAAACTTGTGCGACTCTGTACCTTTAACTCCCAAACCGCCTTGGTCGCACAGCCAACAACCGACGCACAGCCTCTACTTGCGCAACCCAACTACTACTTGCGCGACTCAACCACTTGCGCGACGAGAGCTCGAAAAATATCTAAGTCTTGAACTATGTTCCAAATGAGGAGGGGTGGTTCTCTATTTATAGGCAAACTGGACCCCCTGCATGGTGGCGCGCAAGTGTCCTCACGACGCGCAAGTCCCGACGCGCAACTCCAACCACCCAAGCCTCTGTCGCACTACTCACTTGCATGACCACACCAATACTTGCGAGACCCTCTTTTCTTTGCCATATTTTGAAGTTTTACTCATGAATAACAATAGGAGTGCATGTTTCCAATCCTCCTAGGCACCAATGCACAAGTCCTTTCTCGGCGCGCAGGTCACTTGCACGACCCAACCAATACTTGCGCGACCCTTATCCCTTTTCCATTTTCCACGTTCTAATCTTGAAAAACTCTAGCCGCACAAGTTCCCTATCCTTCAAGTACACGGCGTGCAAGTCTCTTTTCCAAAAACACTTTTCTTCATTTGTCGATTTTCAGGCCCAAAAATTTGGAAAACACTAGAAAACGGAGCCACCTTCAATATTGTTGTCTACTTGAACTGTATGATAACTTTGCTGGTACACATTCTGAACATACACTAAGGATTAATAAAAAACACAAAACATACTCCAATTCATGCATAGAAGACAATGGTTCGAACATTGAACTCCTCCAACTAAGGTGGAGCTATGTGAAAGGGTTCATAGAATGTGTTTTTTACTTCAATAACCATCTTAATATGATGATACCAATTTCTATTAGGTGGAAGCATCTTGGGAAAATTTGGTGTCATGAAGTTGTTTAACTCCCTTAGTATATCATATACCTCCTTTGACAACTCATGGTTGCCTTACACCGACCCATATTCTTTCAAGAAATCCAATAAGATATCATATACCTTATTTAAATACTTCTGAAATTTCATGAAATTAATTAAATACAATCTATTATTCTCGCATACCTTATTTGTCACCATTTATGGGCTTCTCTACTCCATGATTACTATCTACTCCAAGTGTGATGTTGGTATGGACTTGGATTTCTTAAATAATTCCATCACCAAAAATATATTTAAATCACCCACGGGAACTACCATGAATTCAAAGGATCCCATCCCTTACCCAATTCATAGGGTAACACCACCGATAATTCCAATTTTTAGGTTTTGGTGTGGCATTTATAGCTTTCATCTGACTAGTTGTATTGGCTATAACTCGCCCAAGTCTTCTTTCCTCATCTTAGACCTTGAAGTTATGTGTGTATCTCATGTAAAGCAAAGAATACGTATTCTTTCCATCCAGTTCTACCTTTTTATAAATCAACCCATCCTTATGTGATGTCATTGGTGGTTTATTCATATCTGATGCATTGAAGAGCCTTATTGTCCCCATTTTCCTCTCATTGGGAATAACATCCTCTTTAAACATGGAGTTTACATCCTTTATCTCGGTACACTCCCTACATTAATGAGTCCCATAAAAAAGTAGTATCCTCTTGGATTGTTTTATCTAAGGTAGTCATTGGTGTATTCCTTTGATTTTCCCTTATAATGGGAATCCTGGTTCTACCTCTTCTCTTGGTCTCCCTGAAATTTACCCATATACTCCTTCTTTGACTTAGGGGGGTAAAACTTATTATTTTATTACACTAATGACTTGGCTATAGACATATATTTGGTGTAGTTCATAGGTCGTAGACCTCTTAACTATTATTATTTTCATTACTAAATCCCTTTGATAAAATCTTACATATTATCATAGTTAGGATTTTCATGTACCTGGAGCTTTAGAGATACATACATTCATACATAATCATGTATTTACCCTAAATGATTCAAGTTTTATAGCTTATCCCTTACATACTAATCCACTTATTTTGGGTATAACTATGAATAGACCCATTACTTGAACTCTTTCCACAATTAAAGATAATTCTCACCATCCTTGAGCTCTTGGTCCTTCATCCTCCACTATAGAGATGCATCACCACCAAAGTAAAGAATGAAATTATTCACCTGGATCATGTATTCTATAAATCCTATCACTTAAGAGTATTAATAAACTTTCTAGATGAATTTTTCTACATTCATTTAATCTCACTTCTGAAAAAATTAACTTGGTCTGGGCACATCAATATTTGGTGTGTCCCTCACAATCACACCACTAGTCATATAAAAATTGTAATTAGACCACTATTTCTTAAGTTGATCAAGATTTGTTTCATACATATTCATCACCTCTCCATGTTGTGACAAGACCACTTTATTCTAATCCATGAAGTCATATTTCTTAGAAGTATTCTCATTAGTATAACTTTCAACTAACACCACTCAATATTTACGACTAGAGAGGACATTGTTTAGGCCATGATGCCTAGTGCCCCTTCCTCATCATCTCCCTATATAATATCAATAATTTCCTTCATTCCATCAAGGTGGTTCTATTCTCTTTAGTGACTATCCTTTAGAGTTTCTACAACCTCATGGGAATTACCCATTGTATTCTTAGGGATGGTCAATAAGGTCTCCCCAAAACCCTAGGATTATCCACATTGAAGCTTGTTATTTTCAAACACTTTCCTTGAACATGGGTTATGATACCAAGTTTTAAGATACTTGTCCTTCAACAAGATATCATATGCCACCTGACTAGATTTCTACCACTAATCCTAGCCATTTTCATCCTTTCCACCCTCACAATGGTAGTAAGGATCGTAAGGTAAGTGGTTGAAAATCCAACAAGGGACAATTAAAATTAAAGCCTTAAATTTCTCTTTACTTTTTTGTGTCTATAAAAATGAGGTTCCCCTCCCTTTATATAGGGTTGGATGGAAATATCAAAAAAATTATACAAAATTAAATATCCACAAGGTTCTAGATAATTCTATCCTACTATAATATATATGGAGAATTATATATTTGGTTGACATCCACAAACATTCATAGAGTTGTAGAATGTTCCGGATCCTTCTAGGCCTGAAGTGTAGTTCTGTAGTATTCTATGGAAGTAAAGAATATTCCAGAACATGTTTGGGATATAGATGTTTCAATGAATATTATAGAGAACTCTAATACCATACCTCCTATCCATATGTCAGGGAGGGACTCTCTAGTGAGTCTATTGATGGGGATCCTCATGATCCTAGGTTTAAGTAAAGGTGGTCTAATGCGGCGGGTGAATATACACACATAGTCCATTTGGAAATTCCTATAAAAGAAGGTATAAATCTTCTTTCCCCATATTATTTAGGTCTTCATGGGGATCGTAAGACCCCTTATGTGTATGATCTCACTCTTAGCGAGTTTACTAATTCATTAAAAAATATTATTGGATTAGGGATTTCTTCTTTATTTCCTTTCTATGATTCTAAAGGTCATAGAGCTATTTTGACCCCCCCTTGAGGTGCTAGTGCCAATTTTAATAGAGCCTAAGGTTCTAGATTTATATTATACTTTAGCCTTTGGGAGTTATAATAAACCAATAGAGAAACTCATGAGTCCTCCCATAAATTATCCTATCCATTCTACAGAAAAATAAATCTTAGATGTGAATATCTACTCATCCAAATATTTTGAGGTTCTGGAAAAAATTAAGGAATATTCACAGTTATCTTCTCCCTCATTGGATGGATAAAACTCAATTATTTTATCTTCCCTTTCACTGATGGTGTGAAAACCAAAGTTATTTTTAATAATTATGATATTCCATCCCCTTGAAAATATATAAATTTTGGAAAATGTGAGCACAAGAGGATAACCTTGGAGTTCTACTAAATAAACTATAAAATTTGATATCCATTCTTTTTAATGATCAACCTCTTAATATAGAACACCAATGGTATTGGTTCTCAAGTAAAATTTGAATTCCAATATAAAAAATTATGATATAACAACACATCCTTGGTAATCTTTTTATAACCTAATAACACTCCTAATCAGATACATAAATTTTCCATAAACTTGGTGTTAATAACTACATAGATGGTATTCCTAGTAATTCTCATATCTATATTTTTTTGAAATCCTCCATATCATTGGAGAAAATAGAATCCAAAAAAAAATTTATCAAAGAAGATGCCATTTTTAATCTTGAATAAATGTAAATACCTTTCATTTATATTAAATTTGATGTTAAATAAAGGGATTGGATCTATTTATCCATTGGTGATTTCAATAATGGAGATATGCCCTGGAAAATATGGGGTGACTTTAATATAATCATATATAATTCATAAAAAAGTGGAGTGCATGTATACTCTAGAATGTTAATGGATGATTTCAACTTGTTCCTAGTAAAAAATATGATCAATAACATGGGGTAATATGGAGATAAATATACTTTGTGGAATAACAAGAGATAAAGTAGTATAAAATAGAGTTAGTAGGATAGATTCCATTCAAATATACAGTTTCTATCTTCTTTCCCCCACACCACAATCAACCGATTTTCCCTAGTCCTTTTTTATCACTCCCTATAGAAGATCCAAATTAAGGTTGATCGAATGGACAACACTAAAATGTGTTTTATGTGCTATAAGTACTGGATAAAGGATCCCAATTTTTGTAGTAGTTTTCATACTCCTGGAATATACCCATGTAGAGTTTTTCATGTGTAATTCTTCATAATAAGATGGATAGGCATAAATGGGTCATTTTAGATTAGAAATATAATAGGGGATTGGATTCCCCTCCCACAAAGGTCCTTAAATAATATATAAACTTCCCTGAATCCAGGATATAATAAATCTGGGAAATATATGCTTTCTCTATTTTCAATGAAAAATAAACTTGGTTGGTTGATATCTTTCTGGATGTGGAGAAAACAACTAGGGAGATTATTTAAGAGCTATTGTTAAGGAAGGGGATATTAATATAGGATATTTCCATACTTTAATTAAAGAGAAAAAATGCTTAGGGGGCTTGAATATCATAATGGAGGATGAAAATTATACTAGTGAAATAGAGTATTTAGGTTTCTTGGAAGAAGCTCATATCAAAAATTCCCTCTCTGGTCATAGGCAAGACGGGAATGGAGGGTACCCAAGGGATTATACTAGTGAGCCCATATTCTCTAACATTTCTTGTAATGAGGATAGGTCCATCAATGACTTCCTAATTTCCAGAATAGATGAACTATAAATTGTTTTTTTAATCTGGTTCTTAAATATTGACAATTTGCTTGAGCTTGATGGATTACCAAGATCTTTCTATGAAATATCATGAGAGTTAATCAAGAATAACTTGACTAAAGAGGTGTAATAATTCTTTAAAGGGGGTTCTCTTCCCAGATTCACTATTTTCATCGCCCTTGTTCTTATCCCTAATGTAAAAAACATTATCTCCATTAATAAATATTGGTTTATTTTTCTATATAATTTCCCTAAAAAATTTCCTTCGTTATTAACAACACGCTAGAAAAAAGGTTCCTCATATTATCTCATAAGATAAAAATGGGTTATTTCAAAGGGAGGATCATTCCTGGGACTATCGAGTTAGCTTAAGAATTGACCAGTGACATAAATAAAAAATTGTTTCTGAAAAATGTGATAGTCAAAGTGAACATAAATAAATCCCATAATAAAATGGATTAGAACTTCATTATAAAGACCATAGAGCACTAATAATTTTTTCATTGTTTCTAAAACCTCTTATTTCATAGTTATACACCCCCATGGTTCTGTATATCTCTCAACTGCAAGAATTTTAGATTATTAAAATCAGTAAGAGTGATCCAGAAAAGTGATCCTCTCTGTCTTATTTTATTTATCCTATCTCAATAAATTCTCTGTAATAACCTAAAGAAATAATTATGGGTAAAATCAAGGAATATAGGGTAAGTAGTACATATTTAGGAGTATCTTATTTATTATTCACCAATGACATGTTTCTTTTCATTAATTTTAAATATAATGCAATTCAATTTTTCAATTAGTGTGCGGAGGAGTATAGAAAATGGAGAGGTAATCACATAAACTTTACCAAAACCAATGTCATTATTTCCACTAAATGTTTCCATATTTGATCTAAAAAATTGAGGATTATTTGGGTATTAGTAAAAAATATTTCCTCAAAGATTACATCTGGTATCCTCTATCCCAAGGGAGATTTATCCTCCACCACTTTGATAGTCTCATCAACAAAATTACATCCTAAATTCTTAATTTAAAAATAATATTCTTCTTATTCCGAGATAGGATCACTCTGGCTAACTATGTTCTTTCATCCAATCCCATTCTAATCCTCTTGATGCTTAAAGTTACAAAATCAATAACCTATAAAATTTGAATAATTACAAATGGCTTCATATGTGACTCTCATCAAGACTGGATGATATATTAGACTAGTTGGTCATGGCTATCCAAGTTTATAAAATATGTAGAAATCAATAAGATAAATGTGGATGAACATATATACTCTATACATGTAAATATAAATTTATAAGCGACTAGAGGGAAGACAATATGGGGGATATTTATCAATATTAAATATGGATCAAGACTCAACATGTGGATTGAGACACAATGTACTCTCCTCTAGAGGTGAATCTGGAGATCACTTCAACTACTATATGAGAACTCTAAATGGATTTTGGGGTGGGGAGACATCAAGTTATGGTCAGAAAATAGTTTTTTCTCCCTCTTATATATTCTAATACTCTTGGTTTCCAACATCTATTTTTAGGAATCCTGCAACCACCATCACTTTATTGAAGTGGTCCTCAATTAAGACTAAAAGGATCTCATATCTAGAATTTATATTTTGGATGAGAATAATAGTTTTGGGTTCACTAAATCATCGTCAATCTAATTTAAGATGGATGAACTCTAGTTTATTTTTCATTTCCTATAGAGAATAGATACCGGGGACGAAAACAGCAAGTGAAAATTTATTTCTTCTAAAAACCACTTTCTCATTTGGAATATCTATAACAAAAGACTTTCCTCTGTTGTTGAAGGTCAAAGAAAAGGTGTCCTTTTAGCCACTAAATGTGATTCTTTATCTTTGTTTCAATGGGAAATTTCTTGCTATCATTCCATAGAAGGGGAGTTCCCACAATATCTCCATAAAATACTATGGGGCAACATTTGTATTAAGAATAATCATGCCAATATATAATATTTCTAATATGTAGGGTTTCAATGATATGAAAACCCTATAATGTAGTCTTTGGTATGTGTAATGTTAATTGTAGTTGGTGTTTGTACCATATAGTAGTATCACAATAATTCTAGGTATAATAGAAAAAAAAACTTGAAAAAATCAAGGTCAGAGTCCTCTCACTCGTAGATAATTTGGGATCCCAATTCAAACAAATAAACCACTCACCATTACTCATAAGAATTAACCCTTTCTACCATTTGGAGGATGGTGATAGTAAAACTCTAATTTTATAGGTATTATAGGAGCCTCCAATATATTTCCTTAATCACAATATGGTTGACTCTGGTGATCAAGGTACTATGATAGGATTTTGATTAATTCATGACTCAAAGGACTCAACCATATTTTCTTTTATTGAATTCTTTGAGCAAGGAAATACTCTAATTTTGAAATTTAAAACCATGATGACTAGTCTTTTGGGGTTTTCCCATAAAAATTTTCTTCCCATAGTTTTGGAAATTAACTAAGTACTAGTGACCAACATTCATAGTGGAAAATTCACTAATACCTATTCCACATCCTATGAAATTAGTGCTTGTAAGAGATTGATTGATCATAAAACAGAGATAAGGAACACCTAGAGATAATGAAACATGGTAGAGGATTCCCTAAAATCAAAATTTATACAATAAAGAAACTATCCATCTAAAATATATTGGGTTCAATCCCCTGTTTCTTTATGAAATCCATCAAAGATAATATTCTTGGCCTCAAATATTTTTAGTCCTCCATGACTGGGTGATGGTTACTTTATTCTTTTTTTAGTATAAACCTCTTTGATCTTTCTAATAAAACATTCAATTATTATGATACTAATATTTATTCTAGAACTCTATGCATTCAATCAATTTGATGTGAAGATTCTATATTGGAATACATGTGAGTAGGGTTTTATGGGAGATTAGAGAAGAGAAACTTGATGAATTTCTATAGATAAGATTTAGTTGAGGATTAAGAATTTATAGTGGGGTTTTTATGTTTATATTTTATTTATCTTATTATAAGTGTATAATATTAATCTAGTGGGATATACCTCATCTAATATATTGTTTTATGTATGGAATTAGTTAATTTGTTGTATAATGTTAATATTTTATTTGTATGGTTAGGTCAATGTTGTAACTATGTTAATCATACTTTGATGTTAATTTGTGAATGTTGTATTATTTATCTATTGATTTATATATTTTTAATTATTTTGATATCAAGATTATAGTTTCCTTATGTTTGTGAATCGACTCTCTTTGTTAGTCAGTGGTTTCTAAAATATGAGGAGGGACGGTTGAGGTCAAATAGATCCTCCAACATGGTTACTATTTTGGTGAGTGAATATGAGGTGTTAAAGGTCATATCAATAAATTTTTTGGTTTTATTACTATATTAGAGATGATAAATTGAGATAGGATTAGTTAGAACTTGGTATGAACATTGCACTTGTTCTTAGATATCACCTCTACATTGGAAGTCCATGTTTTCAAGGATGTGCGATAACTATTATTTTATTTCACAATTATAATTGAGTTATTTTTTTGATATGTTTCTATGTAATATGATTTATTATTTTACTGTTTGTTTATGGTAGAGATAGTTCTTTGTATAAAAATTATTTCTAATAGTTGGAAATGGTTTTGGGAATTTTTGTGGATGAAATTATTTCAGAAAATAAATGATTTTAAAATGTTTCGAAAAAATTAGTTTTCAGGAATTTTTTTTTGTGAAATGTGGATGAAGTTAATTAAAAGTCATGAATAATTAATTTTTGGGTTTCCTAAATAAACTATTAGGGGAATTTTAATTAATCATTCCCTATTCTGATGGTTTTCTATAATATTTCTTTTTTAGATGAAATTTTATATGTATTTTTGTATGATTATGTCCCTAAAATGGGTTATTATAAGCTTGATTAATCATGGGTAAAAAATAGTATTGGATTAGAATGTCTTGGGTGTTATTGGGTATAGGATTGGGATAACTATATAGTATATAAACAATAAATTTTATAGAAAGGTATGTGTATTTCCTTGAGTATGTGTGGTTTTTTTCCTACTCATGGTAGGATTGGATGGATACCTAGCATAGATATATGGGTTGGAGATAAAAGATAAGTGTTGATGAAATTATATATAGTAATAGCTATATCATCAGTAAGGTATGTAGGATGTACATCTATTGGTCCATAGTGAGTATTGTTCGATATGTATGATAAGTGAAGGATCCTTTAGATGAAAATAATTATCATATAGGTGTAGAACTAGTGTTGGGGATATATGACTAATGGGAACATGCATTAGGGATGTTTTGGGGGTAATACAACATTTTATTCATGTTTTTGTGAAAATTAATGATTTTTGATTATGAGGTTTATTAATTCTTACATTCCAAGGTGTCACGTGGGAGTTTATTTGTGTGGTTTATGAGGTATTATCATTGGTAAGGATAATTTTGATTTGTGAATTTGGAGTTACTCTCTTTCAAAGAATGTAAGAGAGTGGTTTTTAGTGTCATGTTAGATGTGAAGATCAGTTTTAATTAGTTAGTAAGTTATGTTTTGGTTTATCGATTTCCTTAAAGAAAATAATAAGAATGTTGAGGTATAATGTGTGAGGTTCACAATAGTGTAATTAAATCCCTATAGATTCATGGAAATATTAGTGAAGTCATTGGATATTACAAGGTCAGAATGTAAATATTTCTTAGGAGTGAAGATTTTTTAAAATAACTTGTAATGATAAGGGTAATTGTTTGAGTATATAAAGTCATGTGAGACATGAGTGTGGATGGTGTGGTTGTGATATGTAATATTGTAATGATATAAAGGTTGATCTTTTTAATGGTCCCTCGAGAAGGATTTTTTTGTTATTGATTTGAAATTATGTAATAGAGCTAAGATTATAATGGCATTTAAGAGTTACCACTAGGAGTGAAAGACACTATATAGAAATTATTAAGAGGTAAATGATCTTTAAAGTGTAAGTCTTAAATAAATTCCTTGGTGTTAAGGATAATTAAAAAATTTAATTATAGTTAATGGTAATTTATCTTAAGTAATTGATATCTAGTAAAATTTGATAAATGGTCTTATGAGGATAATGGCTATGCAGTAATCATTATTTTAAAATTAAGAGGATTTTTAAGAGGTATCATTGGGTTTATTACTTAGAGTATTTACCATCTAAATTAAGACCTCAGCGTGGTGACAAACCCTTGATCTATTTTTGTATAATTAAGAGATATCACATCACAGTAACTTAGACATTGGTATATTTTATCACTCTAAATATGATTGGAGTGTGGAATCACTAGTAGTTTCACAATGGAAACAATAAATGGGGATGGTTAATAACTGATGATGAGGTGTTCCCTTAGAATAAATCATTCATGGATCTGGGAAGATTATGGTTGTGTGATGTGCCCATGAATACCATTTGTGATGGATGTTGTCTTTTATAAGAATAACCAAGATCATGATAGAGTTTAAAGTAGTTTCATATAGCACCAAAGTATATATATATATATATATATCTTATTTTGAGGCTTATGAGAGGTGTTTTTTTAGATATTTTTAATATAAATTAGAAATGTGTACTAAAGAAACCCCCACAACATAGTGTTTTAGACCATGTGATGGTCTATTCTGAGAAAGAATATAACAAGGAGAATGTCATCACATAATCTTGTTTTGAATACAGATTTTTAATTATGTTATAATGCATGGTTTATTATTTTTATCTTTTCTTAAGATATAATTCTTAATTTATTATCATGTGATGATAATCTAGAGGCTTTTGAAAAACCTAAAAATTTCCTAAAAACAAATCATTGAGGAGTTTAAGTTTATAAGGAGTTGTAATCTATGAAATGATCCATTTAATATAACTGATGTTTGGTTTCTAATTTGGGTCCTCAAATCTCCCATATAAATAAAATCCTATTTTTTATATTTGTATTATACAAATACTATGAAACTCCTTGGTAAAAAGATCTATATCTCTTATGAATTTTATCATTTAACTCAAAAAGTTAAAATAGACTATATATTCATGTAAATACTTCATAATAATTTGGAGATTCATCTAGCCCTAGGATATCGTAGAAGGAATGAGCCCATTTTATGCTTCTCATTGATAACAATCATGTTCATAGGGAAGAGATTACATAGTTATGATTAAAAAAGTAAAAGGTATATTATTCTTCATTTATTTTATTTAGTCAAAAAAAATAGAGAGATATTGTGGTTTTCAAGTTTTGATTTATGTTGTAGGATGTGTTTGGATAAGTGTAATCTCCTCCAAAACTAATCAATAGTATTAGATCTCCTTCTATCTCATTTGGATTGATTCTTCAAATGAAGAAATATACTAGAAAATATAATTCCAAAAACTATATCATGTTTAGATAAAAATGGGTGTGTTTATGAATATGTATAAACGATGATATTTTTTGAAGTGGAAAACATATGAGGTATTTGAAAAGTCATAAGACTGAAAATTATTTTATGAAAAATAACTATAGTAATGCATCACAAAAAAATAGAGCATCGTTTTTAAACTTAACCATGTCATTTTTGATTGATCACTACATATTGGTGGTGGGCACCATGAAGGATGAGCATTTCATGGTCGATATTGATAAGTTACAATGCATGGTATAAACATATAACCAGAAAATCATATTTTTGTATATAACAATCACATATATGGAATGAATATAGAATAAAATTTATTTAAAAATAGTAGTGTTTTATGGTATTCCCATTATACTAAAATGTATACCTAAACGAAAAAATGACCATGGTCTTTCTTCTAGAAATAGTTTTCACTCTAGGGAATACCACACTATGATGAACATCAAATGAGAGTGGTGTTTATATTTATAAATAAAATTATATTTTTCTTAAAATTATCAAAACCAATACTGGTGCAAGACTGTAGGACCTACACTATATCCAAGAGTGTCTTTAAACTGATACAAAAATATTATGGAAGATGTAATCTAGGTTTATAGTTGATTAATATATTTAATATTTAGTAAAATGTTTATAAGTTATAATATATATATATATATATAAGTATAAATATATATTTATGAATTTTCATGAAAGAAATTATAAAATGTTTACATTATAAGAATAGTTATTTCAATGTATTTGATTCATAGTTTTTATATAGTGTTTACATGATATATGAGATATTTATATGATAATAAATTTTTTCATAAATATCACATGTTTTTAATATAAAGGAGTTTAGATTAAATTCCACATAAATTATGAATATGAAATATTTTTTATTCAAATAAATGTGAAATGTTCATATTTATTTATGTTATAAAATGTCTATAAAACATTTTTAAATCACAAACTATTTACAATTTCATTATTTATTTAGTATTCATAAATTTTAATCTCAAATCTAGATTTTTTTAATTTTTCATTTATTAAATTTATTTAAAGAAATACTCATAGATATAGCTTGTTATATTATGAATAAATATATCAATTTGTTTAAATGTGTCTAAACTACTTATTTAAGTTATCATACAAGAATTTATGGAACTACATGTTAGGTATAATAACTGGTTAAGTTTCTTTTACCTTGAATTTTGTTTTTTTTCATGGGTTGTGAACTTGAATTTAGAGGTAATTATAGTTTATACATATTAGGTATATGAATTATGAAAGAATTGTAATATCTAATTAGTAATGAACCATGGGTAGAGGGACTTTGGGTCAAACATTTAATTGTCATGGGTGCTTAGCCTCTATCTAGAAAAGTGGGGGTTGGAGACCCACTGATACATGCATACTCATGTGGGTATTTTTCACGTCATATGATTCTAAACCTTGATATAAAAGGGTTTTATGTAACTTATGAATGTGATTCTTTTGGATATGGGTAAATATAGTTGAATTTTATTTTTTGTTAGTAACGTAATCTATGGTTTGTGTAAAGAGTCACACATCAATATGGTTTAAACATCTTAATTTGGTTGAAGGAATAGGGATTAAAAAATTAAATCACTAGAACCATGAATACATGTAAATAGAATAGATGAGATAATATGGTAATATATATTAAACCCCCATTAAAATAAAAAAATATATTCCTTATAAGGAAATTCATTTCAAGGCCTTAATCATCCAATCGGGGTGGTTATGCCAATGTTTGGTTCCCATGGATTATCCTATGTAAGGAATGAATGTTATAGATGACCCAAATAGAATTAGGTTCTTATATTTGGTGTATTATTTAGGTTATTCTTAGTCATGAAACCATTAATTCTAGGATACCATATGAATAATTTTGGTATTATCAATTCAATATATTCAGAAAATAGTTGTCTATTTGACTATCCAAGATTCATACATGATATGATTAGAATGATAGCCTACCTAAATAGTAATGTGATTCGATAAATGTTCGGAGTTTGAGTCTTTATTCTTGAAACCACTAGTATTTAAAGCTACTAATCCAAAAAAAATCATATTTTATAAGTTCAGTGTAGGTCAACACAATGGGAAACCAAACCTCCATTGGATTCCACCCCTAACTAAGTATATTGGAAGTATAAAATCCAGAAAACTAATCCAAATCACAAAGTATAACTCAAATTAACCTTAGTATAAAACACACAAACATTAAAATTAATTGGAATTTGAGAAATAAAAGTATATAAAGAAGGAAAAGGGAAAATGGATTAATTTTCTTTGGTAAATTTATCTGATTCCCATAGTAGAAACACTATGGATTTATTTTCATTCACCAAAAGTATAAATGTTACATTCAACTAAAAAATGGTTCAATAAGATTTCATTATAGAAGACTAAATTTATGAAACACTGATGTTCTATACTTAGTCAAGATTCATTGTATACTACACTAGTACATTATGTATGTATTAGATACTAATTTATTATTCAATAACCAAATCCTTTTATAAGAAACTCATCCAATCATCCAGGTCACTACACCATTTCATATTCATGGAGAGACTCTATATGGAATGTCACAATTTATTTCTAGTAAACTTAATAACCTAGGCTGGTTATAATTATAATATTATAGATAATTAATTCAAGATACTTTCTTATATTGAATTAACTAAACATTCTAGAATACCTTCGATTACATTAGTAGATATGAACTTTTAATGACCCTATTACCACTGGAGAGATGAACCACCACTACCTTCACACAATGCCAAGAAATAGCTCGATGGATGAAATTTGGGTGACCTAAAACTAGTGAATGACATTATGAAGGATGAAATTTTAGTGATCTAAAACTAGGATTCACAACCCAAAAAATTTTCACTTGAAGAATTTTTCTAGGGAAACCTTCAAATACTATCCAACAAAACAAACTTCCTTCCTATTTGTAGTAAATGTGTTTCCCCAGCCTCCTTCTATTCACCAAATCCCTACTGAGGTTAGATGTTTCCTCAAAATTTATTGATCTAATGTTTTAGTGAACATGTCCACTAGATTTTTGATTCTATATATCTTATATACATCTAAAATTTTATCCTCCATCATGTTTCTAATTAAGTATTAATTCATGTTGATATGCTTCATTCTTTCTTGAAAACTGAAATTTCAGCCAAGTAGATCTCACTTTGTTAAAAAAATAATCCCACCATTAGGAGTTCTTCCCAATTCCTTAAGAAATTATTTTAACAATAATATATCCTTTCATACTTTAATTCCATTTACATACTATAATTATAGTTTAATTAATTTAATTATCATCTATAGTCATACCATCAAATTATTTTTTATTCCTTAATAAGTAAACAAGAATCTGATTTTTCTCTTTTAGTTATCTAGATCTCCAGTGAAGTATAAATTAATAAATCCTTATAATATATCTTCCTATCCAAATCACAAGGTTGTATCTTCCATTACATTTGTAAACCCAAAGATCAATTTTACAATTTCCCAAAGTTCCCTTCTAGGGTTTTACATAAAATAAATTAAAACCCCAATTAAAAAATCTATATTTGATTTGGTAAAAACTATATAATATATTAAGCTTCTATAAATCAGATTATACAGTTACTTATCCATGTATTAATGCTAATATTTCATTACTAGTGCTTGTACTATTGATATTTTGAAGTATTTGACAAGATGGTTCAATAATTGTTTACATCTGATCATTATTGATATTTTGATGATATCTTAAATGTACTCATTTTGAGATAGCACAAAAGTTATAACTTTCCTATGTATCACCATCTATATCCCCAATATCTTCTTTACTTGCACATGACATTTTATCTTTGAAACGTATACAAAAAATAATTTTTCAAATTTTAAATCTTATTTTTATCTATTCCATCAAAAAATATTTCATTAATATAAAATATAAAAATGATGAAAGTACCATATTCCCATTGATTTTGGTAATATAAATGAATAATGTTTTATCTACTGAATCCTTCCTTTGATAGAAATGAGTAAAATTTATGGTTTCACTTTCATAGTGCTTGATTCAATCTATAGAAGATTTTATTCAATTTACATACCAAATTATGGTTCTCATCTTCCATGAAACATACTAAATATTTTATGTAAATTTATTCCTCCAAATCATCATGAAGTAAATATGTATTAACTTCCATTTTTTCAAGATATAGATCTTTTGATGATACTATAATAATAATTGTCTTGATAGATGAATTTTTAACTACCAATGAGAAAATTTATGAGAAACCTACTCCTTCTTTCTCTTTAAAATGCCTTAGAATTGTAATGATTTGTGCCTTTTACTTATGTTATCCACTTCCTTAATATGATAAAACCAATTATTTTATAATTAATTTTTTTATGTTCAATTATTTTCTATGTTTAGTTTAACTTTGATGAATCTATTATCCATTCATAATTGTATCCTGTTATTTTGAGTCACTGAGTATTGTTTTTTCTTCTAAGTATTTGGGTTCTCCTACATCTTTTAAGAGTAAGACGTTCATATTTGAGGAAAATCTATGAAATAGATTTCTAACTCTAGTTTACCTTCTAAACTAAGTTGGATAAAATGTACTAATATTTTAGTTATTCCTTGTATTATATGAAATTATGGTACTCTAACTATCATATCATATAATTATGGTGCTCCCACTTTATCTTCAGCATCCCTTGAAATTTTGGGTCCTTCTACAAATGTTATTTATACTGGTCTTCCACTATATTGAATTTGATTGAATTATACATATATTTTTGATCTATATCCTTTAAATTCCTTCCCTATTGTAATCAAATCCTTCCATATAACTTTTTCATTGGGGAAAACATATCTAATTCTGATTACTTTTTTATTCTCATCATCCCATAGTCTATATCTGAAATTTTCATTTCCATATCCAGCAAGAAACACATTTTGGATTTATCCTGTATTTTATCATTATTCTTGTCATTAATATGTACATACTCAATACATCTAAATTCATTATAGTGAAAAAATTATAATATTTTTCAAGAACATAGCTCCTCCAAATGCTCTTTCCCAACTCTTAATAGTGTAATTTTGTTAATGTGACATGTCATTGTGTTGAGTGATTTTTCCCAAATCCCCTTAGGAATTCTTTAATTCAACCTCATACATTTATATTTATATATCAATTTTGTGGAGTTTTGGGAAATTTTTTATCATGAATTATCTCTTTACTATATAAATTCTATAATTTGTGACCAATTTACTCGCCACCATTGTCTATTCAAAGGCATATCAACTTTTTTTCCACGTTTGAATTCCACCAAGGCTTTCCACTGAATAAAAACCTGAAATACATATGACTTATACTTCAAAAAGTAAATCAATAATTTTCTCATAGCATAATCAAGGAAAGTAATTAATTAAACTGAACCCTCATATGACTAAACAAGGGTAGGTCCCAAATCATATGAGTGTTAAAACACTAATTTTCATATATTAGGAATCTAACCATCAATGTTAATAGATACTATTATTTTCCCCCAGTATATAACTTTAAAACATTCCTATTTTTGTGTGATCAATATTCAATATACATTTTTATAGAAAATTAATATTCCTCTCACTCAGGTTATCGAAATTACAATGTCAAACCTCTATATCTTCAAAAGTTAAACTTTTGAAAATAATAATTCCAATTAAATTTAGAGTATAGTGAAGAGTTTTATCCTTAACAACTAATTCCACTATAATGGTACCTTAGCCAACCTTCTATACCCCATTTTCAAAATTATTATGATAACATGTTTTATCAAGCTATCCAATGGGAATAAGATTCTTTCTAAGACAAAAAATTTTCATTACATATATTAACTTCATGAATACCACATTATTCATCTAAATGTTGAAAAATCCTAAAATAATAATTTCAAAATATTCATCATCTACTAGATGAACTTTTATAAACTTCTGAAAAACATAGTTGAACATGCATCCTTATTATCCAATTGAATGAAAAGGTTCTCTAGATTTAATTATGTAAGATTCTATTGGTGAGTATACACTTGGTTGAAAATTATTTTTACATTTTATTAATCCAATGATATATTAAATTCTATAAGTATATTTTCTTCAAGATTTCTCTTTTAAGTTCTTTCAATCATTCTTGATATGTCATTTCTTTCCACATTTCTACATGCAGGAATAAGACCATCTAGATTACTCAGGTTTCTTTCCCATGACTCATCTTCCATTGGTTTTTTTATATTTGTGATGGGGATACCATCCCATTATATATATATTAAGGTAATTACCATATATTTCCTGAACATCCCTCCACCTAAGGTCCTCATTTAGTGAAAAATTCTAAATTTCGACAAAAAAATAAGTTTTCCCGCTGTATTTACTAACTATAGACACCATAGAAACCTAGATTTATAGAATTGAAGACAAAAGAAGAATCTTAATTTTATAATAATTAAATATAATTTTCATTGATTCAAGATACCCATGAATCATAATGAATTCATTCACAATATATATATATATATATATATATCTTGTCTTACCTCTGAAAAATTTAATTTGAACAACCTACACAACATGAAAATGTTATTAAGGTTTATTGGTATTTCATATGTATATTGTAAATATTTTATAACATTCAATGTGGTTTTATTCTCCTAAATTTTGAAATAAATATTGAATTAAATAGACATTATTACCAGTGTCAATTTCTTTATATCTAGCTTTTCACATTCCACCTTCTCTACGGTTTCAAAATTTACACCTTGTAACGGCACTAACTGAATGAAATAATTTTGTATCTTCATCTTTTATAATCTAAAATATATTTCATAGAATTTATCAATACTAATATCTTTTTCATATAATGTCATATGTGTGCTACTACCAGTGTGATGACTAAGAACTAAAAAATCTTTCTTTGATTCCACTTGTTGGGAGGCTAAGACTCTATTCTTGCAGCCATCATTATTTCAATGTACCTATCCTTTAAACATCACATGCCAAAAGTTCAGCACAGGTTAGTAGAGAGGAAAAAAACCTCTTTTGGGTGCCTCTTACAACTATGTATTCCAAAATTATTAATTCAAGGAACATTATTTGCCTACACAGTGTCGTTGATTATTTTCGGGTGTTGATCATATTAGAATTTATATTTCTAAAATGTGTGGGGTTTAACCCACAGGGAAATTATATAGGTAAATAAATTGGAGGTGAGAACTTTTTGGTAGGAATAATCAAGATTTGTATTAGGTTTTGGTTTTCTAAAACATTGTAGCTTGGGGTTTTAAGTATGTTTAAAGGAATGTTTCAGTTTTAATTTTTGGGTATAAGAAAAAGATCATCTTAAATATATCTTTATATAGAACTGTGTATTTGGCTAAAAAGTAGTTTATAGGTCACCAATTGGTCTTATTTCAAATAATTGGATCATCCTAAGCTATAAACTACTCCTTGGACTAGAGATAGTTTAAATACTAAGTAAATAAAGCTTATCTTCTAGGAAAATAGAATCAAAAGTTATCGGTCCTAACCTTCTCAACTCCAATTAGGTCAGGGTCCATTGATTTCACCTCTTATGGTTATTTTTTATACAAAATAATGTCATTAATAAAATTTTTTATCCTAATTAATATCCATAGGGTTACCAATTTTCTAATTAGAGATTCATTATGTTCAAATCTACCCTTACTCTCAACCCCTAACCCTAAGTTGATTAACCACTCATGAGGAAATTAAATGAAAATATGGAATCATATGGAACCAATGGTGAAATAAAAAATAAATGGTTCAAAGTAAATCAATACACAATTGAAATCATGAAAAATAAATTAAAAAAACTTTAATGAAGGAATAATGAAGAACTAAATGGAAATTGACGTTGAATGGAAATTGGTATTGAAATTAAAAAATTAGAACACCAGAAAATAATAAACGTGTCTTGAAATGGAGATTAGTAATAAAGGAATGATTAAAAAATAAATAAAAGAAATATAAACAAGTTTGAATGAAATGGGAAATAAACATATAAGAAATGAATAAATAATTTCAAATGTTAGAGCTCACTATGTGCATCGGGTTCACTGCATATATATAAAGTTAAAAGTTAAAAAATGTGTAAATGGTTCAAATCATGTATGTTATTTATGTGGATTTTGCAACAAGGATTTCATAGAGTGTAGTTTTAATTCACACCATGTACTTTAGATCTACATTAATCTTTAAATATCTAGGATCTTAAAGATTTCAAAACCAATATTTTGATAGGATTCACAATTTGAACATTTCACATTGTGTACTAATCTCACATCGTGTATCTCATAAGGTATGAATTTTGAGTCTTTCACATGTTCTAATTTGTATTCACATAATGTGTGTGGTTCATGCCTTATAAAGGGAGTCCGTGCCCTTTAAACTAGACGGAAGGTGATCTGCTCAACGAGTACATGTCATGTACTTCAGATTCATGACGTGTAATGAGAAAATTCAGAATTCTTCCTGCATTCCTCCATTGAGTCTTGAATCCTTGTTTCAATGAAAACACACCAAATCATAGTGTATTATTGATTAAAACATAATTAATCCTTGAATAAATGTATCCTAAATATGTATAGAAATTCGGCTTATCAAATTCCTCTATGCTTGGACAATTTATTATCCTCGAGAAAAAATATCTCAACGGAGATTCCAAATGAACAATTTCTTAAATAGGAAACACAAACTACAAATAGGAAAATAAAATTAAGTGAAAGTGGAAAAACAAAGTCCTCTATAATTAATCTTACAAATAGAATTAGTCATTCTTCAAAGTCATGTTCTTCATTTGAATTATTTATTTCTTTTAATTACAATTTTTCAACTGTTCCTCATAAGGTATACTCATATTTCAATTTATCTCACAACTAATTTTATATCATTACTCAAGGTAAAATAAAACTAGAGTTATTATCATACCTTTATTATATGTTCCTAAACATAGTCTTTCACTAGTTATATCATATTCACTTCGTAAAGACAAATAAAAAACTAATCCTGAGGGCTTATGAAATAAGGTTCACATGCCTCTAAGGATAGAGGTAGGTAGAAAGATTGTACAAATCAATCTAAAAAACTAGTGTAATATCTATAGAATAATGCATGATAATGTTGAATAGTATAATGGATTAACTCCTACGAGAAAAAAATGTCTGTGTGGTCTAAACATATCTATGTGGGTCTATGAGTATTTCAAGAAACCATAAAGAATGTTCGTTATTCCATTTTTTCTTTTCCATTTTATGAATTTTTCAAAAATCTGATATAGGCCAGACCATACATACATCATCTGGTCGCATATGATCTATCACAAGATTCATCAGTCTAGTAATGGTGATTTTGGACCTTCCTAATATAGAACTCATATGTGTGTGTATATATATATATTTATACATACATATATTTATTTATTCATTTTTCTAAGGGAAAAAGGTAAGTGTGGAAAATTAAAAAACTAAAAAAGAACCATGCCATATCAATCTGGTAAAAATTCCACCACATGTCTCCTTAGTATCAACATCTAGCATATATAACAAATAAAAAAATCCCCACACTTTTTCAAAAGAAAATCATACATAGTACAAAGAGTAGGGTATGAATGAATAAAATGATTGAAATAGATCAATCCTAATAAGGTTAGTCATTGATATTGTAGGGAAAAGAATGATAAATGTATAGGTGGGTCTCCAGATAACTGGATCACAAATATTTCCTCAATAATTCTAACAGTGTATTTGTTCAATCATAGCGTTAATAAGATTCCAATGAAACATCTGATAGGTTTACATGCCCCAAGTATCTCTCAAGAAATATACTAAAAAAAAATTACAATATAGGTCTATAATCCTCTCTGAAATGGGAGTATATAATTAAATAACAATCACTCAGGGAATAGTATCCAGTAAGAAGTTAGTCAAAATCAATTTTAAGAATCTAGAATTAGAATTAAATTACTCAACTCTGCAATCATGATAAAATTATAAACAAAAATAAAAATTTATTTTAAAAATTTTAAACAAAAATTTTTCTTTTATTATAATCGGTGTAATGATATTTTATGTTAAATCATTAATTTAATGAAAATTTTATTCTTGACGCATGACAAAAGAAAAATTCTTAGTGTATTAAAAATAAATCAAAATAAAGAACTCCCTTGGTCATAAAATAATAAATTTTTGGAACTATTATGTTAATCTATGTGGGAGATATAATAATAGAAGAATATAAGAATTTCAATGGACATTTAAGAATTAAAAATAGGGAATTAGAAGCTTCCTATAGAGAGAGGTATGATATAGTGGAAATTTTTGGATAGTGATTTTAAAACTTTTCTATCTACAAAAATTGTGAGAGAAAAAATACATGCACTAGATAAACAGTTATTACACATGGGTTTAATCAATATGGAAGAAAAATGATGGGAATGTGTACACTACATATGGGATTAGAAAGAAACTTATATAAATGTATAAACAGAAAAAATAATGTTTGGAATGATCTATGGATAGTTATTTCAAGAAAATAAAAAACAAAGGCCCTTTGTACACAATGAAAATATATATAATAAAATAAATTGGTTACCTCTCATAAAGTGCTAAAAATAATGTTGTCATCCAAACAAATGTAAAAAAGATTAAATGGAATTTAATTAATGCTCACAACCATCCGAAAATGGTTCTTGATAAATTTTTATTCTCTATCCTTTGACAATAAAGGGTGGTCCTTCACCTTTTTGAATTTTTGTTGCCCCATAGTGGAATACATTGAAAACCATAACGGTACCCAACCATAAAGATTTTAACTTCACAATGAATTTTTTCAATTGAAAATTAAAAGGTATAATATTATAACAAGGTGTGAAGATTCATTATATAATGCATTGTTCATGCCATTTATTTGTTTTTTATTTATAAATACTAGAATTTTTATACGTGTCTTATTTGATCTCTTCTAGCTCATCAATTTGTAACATTCAAACTTCCCAAGAATTTAAAGCATTTGGATTTAGTTTCTTAATTTCCTAATAAGAGTGATGGTCTATTTTAACTGGAAAGTGATGTGGCTTCCCCTAAAAAAGATGGAACAGAGTTGTGTCAATGGGTGATTTATACATTCTATGATATAAAAAAAGTGTATCATCCAATTTGAGACTTGAGTCATTTATACCAATAGCTACTATATTTTATAAAATTTGTTTTATCTCCCTATTAGACAATTCAACCCACCCGGTTATCTATATAAGGCCCCAGCCTTAAACCTTAATCTTGAGTTATTACAAGATTACACATTGAGGATCTTTTCAGGTTTAGAGTTATAGAGAATTAGATCATAAAACTTTCATTATATTCCACATTTAAACAAAGTGGTTACATAAAGATAGTATTCATTTTTCCCACCAACAGAAACATATTTAAAATAAAACATGGATTCTTTCTTGACACTTCCTTGACACTAACATCATATCATGCACCTTTCCCTTGACCTGTAAAAAACATTTCAAAAAAAACTTGGTATGAACATAAAAAGCTCAGTAAGGGTTATAAAAATATGGAAAGGAAACATGAGTACATATATACATAAGAATAAAATAATACTTTACCCATAAAACATATGCACTTTAACATACCTCATCAAATCGTGAATAAATCATAGAAATCATAAGACATAAAAGATAACTTGAGGAATTCATAACACTCTTACGTAGAGAGTAACCCTCTTGGTTACGTTTGGAATACCCAC
Source organism: Viscum album (assembly GCA_963277665.1). Taxonomy (NCBI): domain Eukaryota; kingdom Viridiplantae; phylum Streptophyta; class Magnoliopsida; order Santalales; family Viscaceae; genus Viscum; species Viscum album. The sequence goes on from OY728128.1 coordinate 1,790,426,657, forward strand.
CACAGTATATTCCCTAAATCTATTTAGAGAAACCTTAACGTTTCACTCCTTCGCGTTACACAATGCATTGGAGAGCTATATCGGGCTCACCCGCCCTTAGTTTATCACGGAACCACCCGTCTTCATAATAATGCCCAAGAACCATAACATAATCGTATCACATAAAAAATACATAAAGGAAACATAACATTTCCACATTTAAATAACATAATGATATAATATAAACATTATCAAAACCATTTTAAATACCAAAATAAAAGAAAAGTAAAACATGGTATTTATTTTTCTTTTTAAAAAAAGTATGGCTTGTAGAGGAAGCTGAAACTCAAATAATGGTCATGGCGGTGGAGAAGTCGTTCTCGCCGCATACGTATGACAAAAACATTCCCTTTTGTTGTTTTGTAAAACGCTTCATATAAAAAGATTCCTTTTGGATAAATGTAAAAGTAAAAGGGGTTTATACACCGTATTAAAGAATGTTGTGTATAAAATAAAATATTCTTCAATGAAAGGAGATTGAGACGAAGTCCCATACAAAGACGGTATCCTTGGATTAAGGATAAATCAGTTACATAATTATATGTGACAAACGAATAAATGAAATATAAGTGGTATTAAGTGTAAAACAATCAGAGGACATTCAAACATAATCATATAAAGACATATTCAAGGTGTACAAGTTTATCCCAAAGAGTCAAAATTGGGTTAAGAAGTTCCCTTGCAAAAATTCGATAGCCTCACGGCATCACTTCAAAATTCAGAAAAAGAGTTGATGTGAGATAAAAAGGGTATCTAATCACATGGAAATAAAATTTAAATCAATAAGGATATAGAAGAACATATCCCAACATAATAGTATGTGAATTAAAAGACATAACAAAATAAGTCTTTTAAAAAGAGGAGGGTGAAAGGTTCCCTTACCGACAAGGGTATCTTTCGAAACATACACCCCGTGAAAGAAGAACAATAAAACATTGATGTAAATAATCATAAATAAAATTATATTACACAATGAGTAAAATAATGGGCAGTACATAAACCACTAAATGGAAATTGTGGCAAATGTTTCATAAATCTCACGGGAATAAAAGTGAGATGAAAAATCCCTTACGAAAGCTCGGCAGCCTAACGACGCCACATAAAACTTACAAAAATGGATTGATGAGATAAAATAGGGTCTCTAATCATATTAACATAAATTTTACAGCAATAATAATATAAAAAAACATCCCCTAACATAACAAAGATAATCTTAAAATAAGTGACATAAAGGAGAGTACTTAAAAAGAAAGAGAGAGGTTAGATCTCTTATGAAAATTCGGCAGCCTAACAGCGCCACTCAAAACTTCCAAAATGGATTGATGAGAGAGAATAGGGTCTCTCATCATATGATCATAAAAATTTCAGTAATATTAATATAAAATAACATCCCAATCACAAGAAATATGATCTTAAAAGGAATGACATAAAAGAGTATACTTAAAAAGAAAGAGAGGGGTATGATCCCTTACCTCAAGTCCGACTTGTCCTGTTCATTTCTGTATATTCCTGAATAATAAACTTTGGTCAATTTATAATTGCTTAAGGACCTACTTTAAAGATTATTATTCAGTTCATATCACATATTATAATGTTATAATAACTGTTTAATAATGTTAGTTCATATCAGACGTTTTTGCCGATGTTTGGTATATGAGTCAAAAATGAACTTGTTTGAAAAATGATTGCCCATGTAGTTATAAGTAAATAATTTCCAGAATAGTATTAATGATTAAAATATCATATATATCCAGTACATATTCATTTTATACTATTCCATATCATTTGGAGATAAAAAAACGAAAAGCACCGTTCATGGAGACGGTAGGCCGTACGTACGCATGAACGCTACTTTCATATTTTCTTTGTCATATTAATGGAATTAAAAATAAATTATATATATATATATATATATTAATTCCAGTATGATATATATGTTATATAGGTCACATATTTTAATTAATTTCATTCTTTATACATTCCAGGTATTGCATGTACGAGTCACATCACTTGAGGGGGAGGTAGTCCACACTTCCTCATATGAAATTATCGCATTTACACAACATGAAAAGAATAAAGGTATGTTTTAAATATAAAATACAGAAGCATATAGTAAACATAAATACCATATATATCATATATAAAATACAGTTACATCATAATGGCCACCTTTAAAGGTGTTAAAAGAATATTGAACAATCATCGTTTCGTGAGGCAGAAAATCGCCAACCACAGAAACAATATGTTCTTTAACCATTAGACGAAGGTGTGTGTAAGTGTAGCTCGAATCCTTCTTATTACAACATCCTAGTATATTTAATATACCAGATTTGTTACTAAAGAAATGAATAAATAGAGTTTATGGGGTTGGAGAAGAAAAATAAAACAAAAGGACTCAAGTGAAGACATTACCTTAAAACCGGGTAACTCCCTTTAGTTTGAGCTCAAAGGCTTCCTTGGAAAGACTTCTGCCCAAAGTGAGGCTTAAAGGAGTTATAGAGGGATGTGGAGAGACAAAATGGGTAGGGGTTGGCCGAGAAAAAGGCTTTGGAATTGTGGGTAAGGAGGTAGAGGTGGGGGCCCTTTATAAGAGGAGGGGAGGGACACTCTTGGAAAGTAAGGAAATGTTACTTTATTTTAGAATGAGTTTCGGATTTTAATGGTCCCACATTGATGTGTTTAGAGTATAAGGTGATAAGGGTTCTAAATCCACCCATAAAATAGGTTTTGAACATGTGTAGGTCTTAGATTTTACATTATCTTTCCATTTTATTTAAATTATTAAATAATGAGGTAATCGCTGCATCATCATGGTATCATAAATAATTTAATTTATTTAATGTATAAAAATTATAAAAAAACTACTATGATGTATGAAATCTGTTTATATTTCCAATGAATATTTATAGTCAATACTATGACTTTTATAACCCCATGTAAAAATTGTTTTAGTAAAACATCTCATGTTTGTGTCATTTTTACTTTAACATTAAATAAAAAGTTATTTATGTCATTTCCCAACCAAAGTGGCTCCATGGGGTCCCCAAGTTGTCCCATGGATTTTATTGGTCGGCCATGACACATAAAATAAGGGTAGGACATGTTTCAAGCTCATCTCATATTATTAAAACATTATTTTTACCTTAAACTACACTAATTACCTCTAATCGCGATTAAAAACATAATAAGTTACTATTCACCAAAAAATTATTTTAATCCCATTGAACCACATTTTACTTTTTAATTACAACCATGTATGTCGGATTTTTGAAATTCAAAACACAGAGGTGGAAAAATTTAATTTAAACAGAAAATCAGTTTTTATAAGTACCACTTTGTGGTTTCACTATTCATCAAAAATTAAAGTTTTTCAGAAAATTACTGAAAATTCACCCTAAGATATATTTGATATTCTGAATTCAAAAATGATGTCTATTTTAAAAAATTCATAACATATAAGTTACATTAATTAATTTAATAATTAATTCCCACGGTCAGAACAAATAGCGTGTTTTTATGAAACAATATATATCAAAAGATTGACACTAGTTTAAGTCCAATTTCAAAGTGAAATTAATTCTAACGACCACTATTGGATTAAATGGTAAAAATATATTCTAATTTTACTTTAAAAACAATTCAAAAGATAATATAATCATATAAATAAATTAGATTAAAAAGAGGTTTTGAATTAAAATACAACATTTTTCACTATTCATTAAAAAATGAACTTTATCGGAAAGATACAAAAAATTTACACAAAGTAAATTATGATGTCTCGATTCTAAATAAGAATTTTATTTTGTCAAATATAACACATAAGATTGTCAAAAAGTGGATTTAAAAGTGGTTCGCCTTCAAAAGGCGGTTAATCGACCTTTTAAAGTATATTAGAATGTATACGCTTAAAATTGGATTCATTCACATTTTTAATCCTCTAACATTTATTGTAAAGAGTAAAAATATTTGACAAACATATATAATCATTTTTTAGTTAGTTATGTTCATTCCCGCCATTATAACGGCTAGGTGTTAACTACTATTTAAAATAATATTATTTTATTATTAGAGTGCAACGTAAGATTCCCAAGAAACTCGTTGTTGCGTATTGGGTACGACATCGAGCATAACATCCCCTTTAAAGTAATATTAATATTTTATTCGCAAATATGGATAAATATAAAAATGCCATATTTTTTATTTACCTGGGGTGTTAAATCCTTCCCCCCTTTTGGGAATTACATCCTCGCAATTTTAAAATTGGGCTTGGAAACATCCTTGAAAGTCCCACATCGTAACAAGAGTCGGTAAAACAATCACTTTAAAATAAAGAAAGATAAGTACAGAGGTCACCCAAGTTAACCCATACTAAGATTCCATGTAAGAAAACATGGACATGGAGGAGAAAACATAGGGTCATGTTCTGATGGAGAGTGATAGAAAACATGTTTAGGAGAAAGTTAACCACAAGAAAATCACAAACTTGTGATGGGTTAAACGGTATTCTATTCCCCAGTAAGAAAAGTTAATATACAACATTTTTGTTTTAAGTTAATTTTTATTGAGGAATTTATTCATAAGGAAACATAATCACTTATCATGTTGACTTTCAACTTTTATTAGATTCCTTACAAAAACTCATATTTTCTCCAAAAGATGAGTATTTAGGAAGACTTGTTCACATTAAGAGTACTATAATCAACTTCTAGAGAATCACCTAATCCACAAAAGAGAACTATATACTTCCCATGTCTTTAGACTTTAACCAAAACCAAAACTAAAAAGGTTAGTACAAGATCAGATAATCCAGAAAACGATAACCCTTTATAAAAAGAAAATCTATTCTTAATCTCCAAAATTTGTCCAACAAAACCCAAAGTTCAACGAGGACCATTCGATAAACAATTTATCCATAAAATTCTTCAAAGTAAACCAAACTAAGATTGAAACCCAAATATTTGAAGGATTTAGTCACATAGTCTTCTAAGTTAAATCATAACATTTATCTCCAAACAACATTAGTTGCTCTTAATGTCTCATATTGAAAATTAATTAACCCAATCACATATCCTCCATGATAGCTTAATAAATTTCCAAAGATAACCCAAAATAAACTTACTATTAATACATAAAATCATCTAACTAAAAATAATCCGTCAAACTAACCAGGGAATTCACGTAGTCCAGTGGTAGGTGATAAATACCAGTCGCACTTTGGTTGTGGGTTCGATTCCCGCAGCTTTTTCCGACCCGACGGGTTGTCACACGGTCGGCGTGTTGTCCTTTTTATAAAACTCCAAAAATAACCCTAATATGTTTTAACCTCAATAGTTTCCTTATACCTCTCATTTTCATCCAAATTTGTTATGATCTTAGCATCTTAATTCTTGAAGTCTTATTTCACCACCATAAGATAAAATAAAACGATTCCTAAAATGAATAACATCATACCTTGATCATGGCGTCTACTCGGTTTCATCTTCATCTTGCTCACGTAGGTAGAAGTCCCATGCATTACAACAATGATTTAGAGATCTTTCAAAATCATTTGCTTCCTCCATCCAAATACACCTTGTACAACATGGGTCATATGGGTGTTCACGGAAATACAGTTTTGGAAAATAATCATGTATGACATATAATTCCAAAACATCTGATAAAAAATGATTTCCATAAAATAGTCGGAAAGAATTTGAGTTGAATCTTTCTATTATTGGTCCTTTTAAAATACCATAAGTATGTTATGAGAGACTATATTTTAAAAGCAAATATAAATAGGTTGCGCAAGGGTCTCCTTCCTCAGCACCAATTTTAAAATCATAATATGCTTCAAATTCTTGTGATAAGGTAAAATATTTGAAAATACCTTGATAATATTTACCTTTCTTGAAAATATTAGAATATTTTAAAAATAGTATTTGTCTAAAAACAACCCATGATCCACGATGATAATGAGGTATAGTGGAGGTATTTGATATCTCAAACAACTACTTGCAACTGAGTTTTATGCTAGAAAAAGTTTCACAATCATTCAAACATGACTTTGCGATAATTATTGCAAGCATGTCATCAGGAAGAGATAGGAATGTCGTTTGAGATCCTTCTCCTTCCTTTCATAACCGACTTTACTTTACCTGAAAAAAGTTATAAAACAAGGATTTAACTGAAATAATAGATATAGGGACTAATCATGTGTCTAACAAAAACTCCTAATCCCTAAAGTTGTCTAAACCGACCTCTGATACCAACTATAAGGCCCCAGCCTTAAACCTTACTTAATATTGAGTTATTACAAGATTACACAAGGAGGATCTTTTCAGGTTTAGAGTTTTAGAGAATTAGATCATAAAACTTGTATTATATTCCACATTTAGACAAAGTGATTACATAAAGATAGTATTAATTTTTCCTATCAACGAAAACATATTTAAAATAAAACATGGATTCTTTCTTGACACTTCCTTGAAACTATCATCATATCATGCACCATTCCCTTGACCTGTGAAAAACATTTCAAAAAAAACTTGGGATGAGGATAAAAAGCTCAGTAAGGGTTATAAAAATATAGAATGGAAACATGAGTTCATATATACATAAGAATGAAATCACACTTTACCCATAAAACATAGGCACTTTAACATACCTCATCAAATCATGAATAAATCATAGAAATAATAAGACATAAAAGGTAACTCGATGCATTCATAACATTCTTACGTAGGGAGTAACCCTCTTGGTTACGTTTGGAATACCCACCACAGTATATTCCCTAAATCTCTTCGGAGAAACCTTAACGTTTCACTCCTTCGCGTTACCCAATGCATTGGAGATCTATATCGGGCTCACCCACCCTTAGTTTATCATGGAACCACCCGTCTTCATAATAATTCCCAAGAACCATAACATAATCGTATCACATAAAACATACATAAAGGAAACATAACATTTCCACATTTCAATAACACAGTGATATAATAAAAACATTATCGAAACCATTTTAAATACCAAAATAAAAGAAAAGTAAAACATGGTATTTGTTTTTCTTTTAAAAAAAGTATGGCTTGTAGAGGAAGCCGAAACTCAAATAATGGTCATGGCAGCGGAGAAGTCGTTGTCGCCGCATACGTATGAAAAAAACATTCCCTTTTGTCATTTTGTAAAACACTTCGTATAAAAATATTCCTTTTGGATAAACGTAAAAGTCAAATGGGTTTATACACCGTATTAAAGAAGGTTGTGTATAAAATAAAATATGCCTCAATGAAAGGAGATTGAGACGAAGTCCCATACAAAGACGGTATCCTTGGATTAAGGATAAATCAGTTACATAATTATGTGTGACAAACGAATACATGAAATATAAGTGGTATTAAGTGTAAAAAAATCAGAGTACATTCACACATAATCATATAACTACATATTCAAGGTGTACAAGTTTATCCCAAAGAATCAAAATTGGGTTAAGAAGTTCTCTTGCAAAAATTCGACAGCCTCACGACGTCACTTCAAAATTCAGAAAAAGAGTTTATGTGAGATAAAAAGGGCATCTCATAACATGTAAATAAAATTTAAATAAATAAGGATATAGAAGAACATATCCCAACATAATAGTATTTGAATTAAAAGACATAACAAAAGAAGTCTTTTAAAAAGAGGAGGGTGAAAGGTTCCCTTACCGACATGGGTATCTTTCGAAACATACACCCTGTGAAAGAAGGACAATAAAACATTGATGTAAATACTAATAAATGAAAGTATATTACACAATGAGTAAAATAATGGGCAGTACATAAACCACTCAAAGTAAATTGTGGCAAATGTTGCATAAATCTCACGGGAATAAAAGTGAGATGAAAAATCCCTTACGAAAACTCGGCAGCCTAACGGCGCCACATAAAACTTACAAAAATGGATTGATGAGATCAAATAGGGTTTCTCATCATATTAACATAAAGTTTATAGTAAGAGGATTATAAAACAACATCCCCCAACATAAAAAAGAGAAGCTTAAAATAAGTGACATAAAGGAGAGTACTTAAAAAGAAAGAGAGAGGTTAGATCTCTTATGAAAATTCGGCAGCCTAACGACGCCACTCAAAACTTCCAAAATGGATTGATGAGAGAGAATAGGGTCTCTCATTATATGAACATAAAAATTTCAGTAAGATTAATATAAAATAACATCCCAATCACAAGAAAGATGATCTTAAAAGAAATGACATAAAAGAGTATACTTAAAAAGAAAGAGAGGGGTAGGATCCCTTACCTCAAGTCTGACTTGTCTTGTTCGTTTCTTTATATTTCTGAATAATAAACTTTGGTCAATTTATAATTGCCTAAGGACCTCCTTTAAATATTATTATTCATTTCATATCACATATTATAATGTTATAATAATTTTTTAATAATGTTAGTTCATATCAGACATTTTTGCCAATGTTTGGTACATGAGTCAAAAATGAACTTGTTTGAAAAATGATTGCCCACGTAGTTATAAGTAAATAATTTCCAGAATAGTATTAATGATTAAAATATACTATATATACAGTAAATATTCATTTTATACTATTCCATATCATTTGGAGATAAAAAAACGAAAAGCACCATTCATGGAGACGGTAGGCCGTACGTACGCATGAACGCTACTTTCATCTTTTCTTTGTCATATTAATGGAATTAAAAATAAATTATATATATATATATATTAATTCCAATATGATATATATTTTATATAGGTCACATATGTTAATTAATTTCATTCTTTATACATTCCAGGTATTGCATGTACGAGTCACATCACTTGAGGGGGCGGTAGTCCACACTTCCTCATATGAAATTATCGCATTTACACAACATGAAAAGAATAAAGGTATGTTTTAAATATAAAATACAGAAGCATATAGTAAGCATAAATAACATATATATCATATATAAAATACAGTGACATCATAATGGACACCTTTAAAGGTGTTAAAAGAATATTGAACAATCATCGTTTCGTGAGGCAGAAAATCGCCAACCACAGAAACAGTATGTTCTTTAACCATTAGACGAAGGTGTGTGTAAGTGTAGCTCGAATACTTCTTATAACAACATAATAGTATATTTAAGATACTGTAGTTGTTACAAAATAAATGAATAAAAAGAGTTTAGGGGGTTGGAGAAGCAAAATAAAATAAAAGGACTCAAGTGAAGACATTACCTTAAAATCGGGTAACTCCCTTTGGTTTGAGCTCAAAGGCTTCCTTGGGAAGACTTATGCACAAAGTGAGGCTTCAAGTAGTTAGAGAGGGATGTGGAGAGACAAAATGGGCAGGGTTTGGCCAATCCAAAGGCTTTGTAAGTGTGGGTAAGGAGGTAGAGGTGGGGGCCTTTTATAAGAGGAGGGGAGGGGCACTCTTGGAAAGTAAGGAAATGTTACTTTATTTTAGAATGAGTTTCGGATTTTAATGGTCCCACTTTGATGTGTTTCGAGGATAAGGTGATAAAGGTTCGAAATCCACCCATAAAATAGGGTTTGGACATGTTTAGGTATTATATTTTACATTATCTTTCCATTTTATTTAAATCGTTAAATAATGAGGTAATCGCTGCATTATCATGGTGTCATAAATAATTTAATTATTTTAATGTCTAAAAATTATAAAAAAATACTATGATATAGGAAATATTTTTATATTTCTAATGAATATTTATAGTCAAAACTCTGAATTGTATAACCCCATGTAAAAATTGTTTTAGTAAAACATCTCATGTTTGTGTCATTTTTACTTTAACATTAAATAAAAAGTTATTTATGTCATTTCCCAAACAAAGTGGCTCCATGAGGTCCCCAAGTTGACCCATGGATTTTCTTGGTCGGCCATGACACATCCAATAAGGGTAGGACATGTGTAAAGATCATCTCATATCATTAAAACATTATTTTTACCTTAAACTACACTAATTACCTCTAAACGCGATTAAAAACATAATAAGTTACTATTCACCAAAAAATTATTTTAATCCTATTGAACCACATTTTACTTCTTAATGAAAACCATGTATGTTGGATTTTTGAAATTCAAAACACAAAGGTGGAAAAATTTCATTTAAACAGAAAATCAGTTTTTATAAGTACCACTTAGTGGTTTTACTATTCATCAAAAAATGAAGTTTTTCAGAAAATTACCAAAAATTCACCCTAAGCTATATTTGATATTCCGAATTCAAAAATTATGTCTATTTTACAAAATTCATAACGTATAAGTTACATTAATTAATTTAATAATTAATTCCCGCTGTCAGAACCAATAGCTTGTTTTTATGAAATAATATATATCAAAAGATTGACACTAGTTTAAGTCCAATTTCAAAGTGAAATTAATTACAATGACCACTATTGGATTAAATGGTAAAAATATATTCTAATTTTACTTTAAAAACAATTCAAAAGATAATATAATTATATAAATAAATTATATTAAATATGGGTTTTGAATTAAAATACAACATTTTTCACTATTCATTAAAAAATGAACTTTATCGGAAAGATACCAAAAATTTACACAAAGTAAATTTTGATGTCCCGATTCTAAATAAGAATTTTATTTTTTCAAATATAACACATAAAATTGTCAAAAATTGGATTTAAAATAGGTTCGCCTTCAAAAGGAGGTTAATCGACCTTTTAAAGAATATTAGAATGTCTACGCTTAAAATTGGATTCATTCGCATTTTTAATCCTATAACATTTATTGTAAAGATTAAAAATATTTGACAAACATATATAATCATTTTTTATTTAGTTCTGTTCATTCCCGCCATTACAATGGCTAGGCGTTAACTACTATTTAAAATAATATTATTTTATTATTAGAGTGCAACGTAAGATTCCCAAGAAACTCGTTGTTGCGTATTGGGTATGCCATCGAGCATAGAATACCATTTAAAGTAATATTAATATTTTATTCCCAAATATGGATAAATATAAAAATGTCATATTCTTTATTTACCTGGGGTGTTACAATCTACGGGTGGTAGGGAGTATCAGTTTCATAATGGATTCCATAATTTCAAAGCAATCCCTATATGGAATTATTTTAAAAGTGAGTTCCCAGATCATTGATGAAAAATTGGGGAAATTCAAATCTTGGGAATTTTTTTTCCTTAATAATTTAATTTCCATTGCATATGTGTCATTTTTGGTGGCCTTAGCTTCTACCCACTTTGAAACGTAATCCATTCCAACGAGGATGTAAAATTTCCCCTAAAAATTTGATAATTGAACTATAAAATTGATTCCCATATGTTGAATATTCTAATATCATTAATGGGAATCTGGGTAATTTTGTTTGTTTTTCCAATAGTGTCTGTTCACTATCATTTATCATAACTTTCATTGAAACTCCTTACATCCCAGTGGAGTGTGGTATGGAATAGTCCACTTTATAGGATTTTATCCATATTACATTCTGAATCATGATGTCCTCTAGCTTGTGACACATTACAAAAATTGAGTATGCTAGGAACTTCATATTCTAGGATGAAATGTGGAATTAATCCATCAAAATAGTACTTAAATAGTAGTGTCTCACCCTATTAATAGTGTGAGGCCTCAACAAAGAATTTATACTTTTTTTGGTAGGAGAGGTGGGGATAATGTGTTCCACTGAAAGATATTTTAAAATATCATAAAACTATGTTTAGTCTTGCGTATTTTTATTAAACATATTTTCATTATGAAATTCCTCCTCAATATCTTGATTATCATCATCCATAATGATAGGTATGGGGAGTCTAGATAGGTGATCAATTATAAAATTCTCAATTACTTTTATATCCTTAATTATTATGTAAAATTCCTATATTAGTAGGATCCACTATATTAGTTGTTGTTTTTCAACCCTTTTACTCAATAGGATTTTGAGTGTTACATGATTAGTATATACTATTACTTTATACATCACGAGGTATTATAAAAAATTGTAAAACACATTGAAGGCCAAGAGGAGTTCCTTTTCTGTGGTCATATAATTGAACAGATCTTAATTCATTGTATGATTGGAATATTAAATGGGATATAAGATATGTCATACCTTATGTCCTAATATATCACCTATAGCATAATCACTAGAATATCACATCAGTTCAAAATCATTTTCCAAATCTAGTGTTGTTATAATAGGAGTCTCCATCGGGCTATTCTTTAGAGTGTTGAACACCCGCAAAAACTCATTAATGAAATCAAAAGGAGAATCCTTTGATAAAATTTGTGTAAGTGGGTTGTATATTCTTCAAAATTCTTGAACAAAACATTGATAAAATTCCACCTGGATGAGAAAACTCTTTATACCGTTCACTGTCATAAGCTTAGGTAAATCTATAATTAATTTTATTTTCACTTGATCGACTTTCATGCCTTGTTTGGATATTTTAGGTGTGATGAATATACCTATAGACTATGAAATGTAATTTTTTACAATTTATCACTAATCACTTCTCTTCATAGTGTTGTAGGACTAGGCCTAGATTTCTCAGGAAGACTTCAAAAGATCATTTGTAAATAGATAAATCATCCATGAAAATTTCTAAAAACTCCTCCTATTTATCATGAAATATATATTTCTTGAACCACTGGAATGTTTCTAATGTATTTCACATTACAAATGGACATCCATATATAGGTTAATGTTTCAAAAGTAATTGTAAATATAGTTTTTGAGTAGTATTATAAGTCAAATACAATTTGATTGTATCTATAATATCCATCTAGAAAATAATAGAATTGATGTTCAACTAGTATCTCTATCATTTGATCCATGAAATGGGGGAAATGATCATTTTCAGTCACTCTGTTGATATTTATATAATCAAAATAGAATCTCCAACTAGTTATGGTTTGAGGAATAATTATCTCATCTTTTCCATTTTTCCCACGGTCAAGTAGCCTTTCTTCAAGAGGACTTTCAATAGTCTCACCCACTTTCTCTTATAGATTTAAAATATTATCCCATCATCAAAGAGCTCCAAAACATAATTTTTTACTACCTCTTTCGTTGGTGGGGTGACTAAACTCTAGGTTTGACATTTGGGTTTACCACCTACTTCCAAGAAAATCTTGTGGGTGCATATCATGGGCATGGTTTCTTTAATGTCAGCCACTCCCTAAGAAATTGGCATTCTAGGCCTTTTATGGTATTCAATGTGTTTTTCTTATTGAACTTAACTTATTTATATAATTATAATTATTGGTAGTGTAGAAATTATTTCTAATAATGAATACTTTAGTGTGATAGATAGAGGATTTAATTACAGTATTAATGGTCTAATTACTCAGGGTATGAACAGTAGGATGATATCCCTTATCAGAGGTTCAGTGTAATTTGTTCCCTCATAGTCACTAAATTCATCTTCATCTAGATATTGGGTCTCTCTATTATCATCAATGGTTATATGATCATCTTTCTCATTAGTATGAAAGATATCTTGAAATTCAAATGAGTCCTCACTTCGATTGGAGGCCTTTTCCATTTTGAACATTATTTATCTATCACCAACTCTGATTACAATTAATCCTTGATTTACATAAATTAATTCCATCCCTATGGTGAGAAATGGTATCCATAGGATGATAGGAGTGTATCACTCTTCCTTTATGTCCTAGATAAGGAAATCCACAAGAAAGATGAATTTACCAATATTGAATAAGATATCCTCAATAATTTCTCAAGGGTACTTGGTTGATCGGTCTTCTAGTTGAAGTTCTACGCCAATTGGGTTTTACTCTTTGAACCCCAATATCTATAAGACACTCATAATAATGATATTGATACTCATTCCAAGATTGTAAAAGGATGTTATAAAATTTCATATCCCTATAATGAAAGAAATTGAGAAACTTTCAGGGTCTCGCTTTATTGGTGGAATCTCATATTGAACAAAAACAGATAATTCTTCATTTAAAGATATGAAACCTAGGCATTCTATTTTCCTTATATTTGAGAGTAATATCTTCAAAAACATGTCATAATCAGGCATCTGAGTTATCACTATTTCAAATGGTATTTTGATGTGAAATTATTTAAAAAACTCTAGAAATATTTTTTATTGTACCTCTATTTTAGATTTTCTCATCCTATTTAGAAAGGGGATAGGGGTTTTTATGTTGGATGTTCCACATAGAAATCTTTTTTTAGATGCTCTTGAATAATTAATTTTTTAGTATGTTTTTGGCCCATTTTTATTCTTGACTAGATATATGTGTGTTATCATTATCATCCTTACTGATGATTGTTGCATGTTTTTCAAGTTCCTCAATATCATTTCCCTAACCTATTCATGGTTGCTGAAATTCCAAAAAAAATCACTTCTATGAATTAAAGCATCATCTTCCTCTCTTTTATGTGTCTCGGTATTATAGGAAAAAGTTCCTAGTAATTCATTTTATATGGTCTTTGGGATTCTGTCCACTTGATGGTCAAGGTTTTTTAGGGAAACCCATTAATTTTTCATTTCAGTATCTTGGGTAGTCATACTATAATAATATTTTTACATGAAAGCAGTCATCAGGTTCTCAATATTGGATTATGGAGGAGGGAATTACTATTTTCATCTTAGCAGAGCCTGTTAATACTATTATTGTTGATCATGTGGAAATTGTTGAGCTCTCAAAAAAGGTTTTTTTTAAATTGTTTCTCTGGTTGAGGAGATAGAAGATACAGTGGGTATCTAGGTGGTCCATGATTTTTTTTGGAACTTAAACACTCCTCTATTGATAATAACCTTGGTTTTTATATTGTGCCCTCTTAGACTACCTTTGTTGATAGTATTATTGTTGCTACTATTGGGGATACTGGTACAACTGACTTTGTTGATGGTAATTAATGTAATTACAATCTTCTCTTTGAGGATCCTTAATTCCTACCCTACAGTCTTGGTATGGGTGAAAACCTATGCACATTTCACATGATTGGATCTCCATGATTACGGTAGTAGGTGGAGGTGGTGGAGTAGGCAGCTAGAAAAATTCAAGCTTCTTCATGAGAGCTTCAACATGGGTTGTTAGGTTGTTTTTCTCCTCCACTTAATGGATTCCACATGTGGTCTATCCTCAATCACTCTTCCACATAGTGGTATTATTTCAAATATCATCTAATAATGCTCTGCTGACTTCTGGTGTCATGATAATAGGCTCTCCTCCAGTGTAGGCATCCACAAAAGTTCATTCATCCAATTTGAGTCCATGTAGAAGTGTTAAATTTTTAACTACACGTCAATTTCGTGATGTGGTCACTTGCAGGTTAGTTCTTTGAAATGGTCCCAAGCATCCCAAGTGGATTCTCCATCTGCCTGGTTAAAATTTTCAATCTTGTTTATGATCTTCCAAGTTCATATTAATGGAAATTATTTATCTAGGAACGTATTTTATAGGTTATACCATATTTTTATTGACTCAGAAAATTAAATTTTAAGCTAATCATTAGCTCTATCACAAAATTAGAAGGGGAGGGTGATCGTCAGATAACGTCAGATGATACACCATGGTTGTAAAAGGTGTCATAAACCTCTATAAAATTTGAAATAGGTTTATAAGGATCATTAATTTTCATTCCACTAAATTGACCCATTTTATGGATCATATATATAAGATGAGGTTTTAATTCATAATAATGAAGTTAAATAGGATTGTTTATTATACTGGGCTCAACACCACTGATGGGAGGCAAGCTATAAACAATGATGATGCGTTCCTATAGTGTTAGTCACTTATCCTGATATTTAGGTGGTGCATATTAGAGGTTTTGGGGGTGTTCTATGAAATATTTTTTTGGTTATCCATAAGAATCCAGTGGCCTGAAAAAATAGTTTTTCTTATTTCTATATAAAAATATTCCAATTCTAGTACATCTTGGCTCATAGAATGTGTTGGAGGACCATCGTGCATGCACTTAGTCAAAGAAAACTGAACACATGTACTACTCCATGTTTCATTTTTTTTAAAAAGGAAATGTGAAAAGGAAAAGGGTGTGATTTAATCTTAATTTTATACTGAATATTACCTTTCCTAAGCACAATAATCCCTAAAAATAGTGCCGAAATTTTACTGGTCTTCATGGTGTTGTTTATTACGTGTAAGAATTTAATATATTTGAATTTATATTTCCCAAACTAAACTAAGATACTAAATCATAGTATAGTGGAAATGTGGGTTCAAACCCAAAAATACTTCTAATAATAAAGAAAACTAGTGGTAGGAACCTTTTCATAAGAGTCTTCACGACATATCTCAGTTTTTGTTTTTTAAAGCTATATAGATGGGGGTTTAAAATCAAATTAAAGGAAGGGCTCAGGGTTAATTTTAGGGTATAAAAAGAAGATAATATTAAATATATCTTTGGATATATGTATGGATTAGGAAAAAAAAATTTCAAAGGTCACCAATTGGTCTTGGTATAACCAATTGGATCTACCTAAACTAGAAACTACCAGTTGGTCTAGAGATAGTCAAAAATCTAAGTGCATGAATCTTAGATTCTAGGCAGAAAAAATAAAAGTCTATTGGTTCTAGCCTTCTTAACTCTAATCAAGCTTGGGTCCACTAATATAACCATCGATGGATAGGGTCGTTGCAAAAGAATGAGGTTAAAAAAATTAACCAAATTATTATTAATTGGTTTATTAAGTTTTTATTTAGAGATTAATTGTATTAAAATACTCCCTTACTCTCAACCCCTAACCTGAAATAAATTAGAAATGCATGATGAAATTAAATGAAAGAAAAAAATAGATGGAAACAATATTGAGATAATAAATAAATGATTCTAAGTAAATAAATCCACAATTAAAATCATGTAAAATCAATTAAAAAGTAAATTAAATTAACATAGAAAAACGAATGCAGTGGATATTGACATTTATTGGATATTTTTATTGAAATTAGAACATCATAATAGAAAAAAACAATAAATTATTTTTAAATGGAAATTTGAAATAAATAAATGCTTAAATAAGTAACATAAAGTAATAGAATCAACTTTGGATGAAAATGGGAATTAAATAAAAAATATAGGAGGAATGAATTTCAGACATTGGAGCTCTCTCTACGCATTGAGGTTGCTTCATATATATAGACTTTGAAAGTCACACTTTGTGTAAATAGTTCATGTATTTTTTTAGTATCTTATACATCAAGTCATTAATGGAGTGTAATTTTCTTTTACACTATGTACTTTAAATTCTCATTAATCTCTAAATATATTTGATCTCAAATATTTTAGGGTTTGTATCTTTATAAATATTTATAATTAAATCTTTTCACAATGTTTACTAAGCTCATGTCTTATATATCATCATGTTTGAATTTCAATTCTTTCTTGACGTGTATTATGTACTCACGTTTTATACATGGTTCTTTCACTATAAATGGGTTTCACTCCATGTAAATTGGCTGGTAAGTGGTCTTCTTGAGGAATACACATTGTGTAATTAATATTCATGAAGTGCAATGTGTAATTTATTAATTTTTACATTATTAAACCTTTGAGACTTGAATTCCTAATTCTTGTGAAAACACGTCAAAACCAATTTAATTATTGAGTATATTATAATTAATACATGAATAAATTTATCCAAAATATGTATATAAATTTGGATTAACAACACCATACCCACAACACAAAGTCGAATTCTCATATAAACACCTTATAAAAACCCATAAAATTTTAAATAAATTAAAATTCAAGATAAAGAAGTGTATAAAGTGAGAAAAGAACACAAGGTATTAACATGCTTTGAGAAAAAATTCCTACATCCATGGGAGAAACACTATTGATTTATTTTCACTTAATGGTAATAAAAATTCTTACATTTGACTTACAATGAATTTAATAATATTTCATTACAAAGGATTAAATAAATAAATATATATATATATATATATATATATATATATATTTAATGTACTACATGAAATTTGGATTCACTATATATTCTAGTGGTACATTATGCATATACTAGATAGTGATTTTATCTTTAGTACCCAGTTACTTTTCTAGAAAACATAGATGGTTTTTTATGTCACAATACCTTATAACATTCATAGAAATCCTCCATATGAAATGTCATTATTTATTGATAGTAAACTCATTGAACTTTCTGTATTTCAATGGTAAACTTCTAGAGTCTTTATTCAAGTGAATTCCTTATAAAGAGTTCCCCAAACATTCTAGACCACCATTTATGTCATCAGTATATATGAATTTTTGATTACTTGGCTACAATTTTAGAGATAAATAGTTTATGCCATCAAAATAAGATGATAATTGAACCGATGTTTGAAATTTTGGTGACCTAAACCCAGTGAACAAAATTCCATTTGATGAACTTCTAGTGGTCTAAAATCATGATTTACATCCTAATAATAAATTCCAAAGTAGACACATGACTTAATGAAATATAAATCCTTTACTGCTAATAGATATAATGTTATTGAAAAAAGGTTCATTGTTTTAAATTGATCACATTTAATAAATGTCATTATTAAATTAATATAAAGTATAATACTCATCTCACAAAATTTTATGTTTTAGATTAAATGGAATCATTGTCGTCAAACCTGACTTTGAGATCCATATTATAAAAGGATAATATTAATGAAATAAATTTCTTATACATGTATAAAAACATGAAAATATTTCTCAAGAAAAAAAGAATTTTATTGGTGATGGTGTAAAAACATCAAAAAAATCACTTCAATGAAGAAATTTAAGAAGAAAAAGATACTTATAGTAAGAATTGTAAGAATTATATTGATGAATCTAAAAGGATTCTTATCTTAACATATCATAAGCTACAAAAGCATCATTAAAATATGGATAATTTTTTAATGATAAAAAAAATAAAAATTATATATTAAGAACAAGGTATACATGAGGTATATAAATTTTCAATATCACTATTTTAGTGTAAGATAAATAAGGATACTTATATACTAATGATTGAACTAAATATTATTGGTTATTTAAAAGATTTGGAGAGACAAGGTTCATTTCCTAGGCTTGATCTGGTCACATATTTTTTTCTACAATCACTACTCGAAAGGTTCTAATAGTTTATTATGAATTATAATATCAATGAGTTTAAGACAATATTACAAAATCTCCTCAATAAGTTGAGGATTGTTGGGAAGAACATTACTAAAAAAACTTTAAATTTATAGTTAATGGTGTCAAAAGAAAAGGGTAAAAGTTTTGGTATAAAAGGATAATAATATATGTCTAGTAGAGTTCACACCAAATTCTAAACTAAAGGAGTTTCTGTTGATGGTAAGTGTTTTCACTCTAGAGAAACTTGTCATTAGAAGGGCAATTATATAGAATACCGGAAAGGTTTCAAAAATCATCATGGGGAGTCCACATTAATTATTAATGTTAAAAAATTTAATTATTCTATTTTAAATTGAATATGATTGCAACTATATATTAAATAATTTTTTTGAATATTTTTAGGATTTTAAAATTGATGTAGGATTGATTCTAAGAGATTATTGTGTGAATCCAAGTGATGTATAACATGGTTGATACATCAAGGAGTTATATGCTCTAGATGAACTTAATGTTTTTATATTATCAAAATTAATATTATTAATTCAAATCTTTGGGGTTAATAAGGAATATTGTAAAGAATGGTTGTTATCAATAAATGAGACAATGGTTTTGATACACATGGATTTTTTTGATCCAATTATATAACCCTTAGGTATATAATGTAATAATAAACAAGGTTTTAACCAAGGTAAAATATTTTATCAACAATATTTGTTAAAATATAAGGGAAAGAGTTCCCACAACCCAAGTGTGACATATTTTAAAAAAATATATTATTTTTAGAATATTTCTTTAAATACAAAAGAAATTATTACTTTTATTAAATATTACCACTATACTAAATAAGTGTTATTTCTTAACACAAACGGATTTTTATTTCTTAAAATGATATTTTAGGTGGTAAATATTGTCTCTAAGATGCTAATGGGAGTTTGTTTTAGATATAGAGAAGGCCAAAGTATAAAAAATATATTATTAAACCAGTATGACTCAAATTTAAAGTAAAATGATACCCTAAAATACTCTAGGATGTGTTAGTATAGAAATATATTAATTTAAAGAATTAAATTTTATTTCGAAATGATATAAAAGAAAATTTTACTAGAAAAAATCCTAGTATATAATGGTGAAGAACTTAGAAAGATATCTAAGTAAAAAGTAGAAGTTATTAACAATGTAACATTGGAAGTTCTAAAGTATAGTGGTTTTTATACTAGGTTTAAATAGTTAAACATTTGGAATATAATTCCAAAGTCTTAAAATTATATAAAACATATTTAATCATAGATTTTACTCACTAAAATTCTTTAGTTGGATGTTTTTATAGATTTTCACATAGAGATGTGGCATGAATTACATAGAGATATAATGGTTTTAATAAATCCTGAAAATTGAAGTGGACATAAGGACTCTTTGGTGACCTATCATATGAGATATGATTATATGAGAACTTATTTATAGTTTTTTTATTCTGAAAATATTTTAATAATATAAAATATATCATGTTATATAAAATTAAAAATCCACTTTATCATATTTTCACATTGGTTGTATATATTTCATAAAGTTAAATGATAATTGACCTCTAAGAAGAATGAATTTGAGATTTACCTAATAATTAATCTTTACATAGTATTGTAGGTTATGATAGAACAGTAAATATGGTGTGGGTAGGATTTAATAGAGAGATAGGAAACATGTTAATGAGACACACGATGAGTTTTGTGTGCAATATAAATAGATAATTATACCACATAAAGTGCCATACATTGTGTCTTTGTTATTATTTTGGTTCATGTTTCATATTGAATCCCCATGCCTAAGGATGTAAACATACCTAGAATGAGAACCTTCATAGTTTGAAACATTTCTTTGGATATGCTTGAGGCTGAGCTAATATGGGGGTTGTTCAGTTTATTGACAATCATGTTATTTGATGAGGCTTAAAAAATATTGGATTTATCCTCTCATATAATGATTATGAGATATGGTTCATCGATTCATAAAGATTTAGGAAGTGTATGTTCATACCTATAAAATGTAAATATGATACACTTATGTATTTAGATGAGGGGAATGTGATGTAATCATCCACTTAGGTGAATGATAACAGATGATTTCATCCATTTTTTTAGTCTATAATTAGAGAATATAGAATATATAAGTTGGTTATATGGTATTGATATACTATGTTCCTCATGGACACTTTATTCCTTAGACAAATGGATTATATGATTATGCAATCTTTTATATGATACAGTTGGAGGAAATGAGTTTGGAGATACATTGGTGTGATATAGATCACTCTAGATCCCTTTTTAGATTGGGTAAAATTAACACTATTCTATAGGATTATCTTTAATTATATTTATATATTATATAATTCATAATTATTGAAAATTATATAAAGGCTGATTGAGAAACACCTTATAGTGGTGGTAATTATGATAAGGTTCGATTACAAAGTGTTTATATAAACCTTTTGTTTCTAGCCAAAAAGTTTTTTGATATATTTAAAAAAGAAGTTTTGGAAGGATTTTTACAAGTTTCAATATATGATTTAACATTTGGTGAAAAATATGATATATTTTTCAAAAGGATTTTTGTATGATATCAAAAAGGATTTTTTGAAGATATCCAAAAAGATTTATAGATATGGTTTCATAAGTTTTAATATATGATGTGAAATAAGGTGAAGATGAGTAACACTATGAGGTTTTAGTGAAAGTATGATATTATTCAAAAAATAAATAAAAAAGGCACAACATCAACATGGTGGTTTAGAACACATCTTAGTATATTCTATAACATAATATAATGTGGTGAATGTCACCTTGTTATAGTGTTTTGTATATAGCTTATTTATTATGTGAAAATTATTGGTTAGACATTTTTTCACTTTCCCTTAGATATCATTCTGAGTTTATTATTATTTAATTATAACTTATATGGGTTTGTACATCACAAAAAAATGTTACAATGTTTCTCATTAAAGAGAAAAATCTTATAAGGAGTTATAGCCTATGAATTTTTTATGAAACATTTCATTTAATTGGTTGAATATTTGGTTTCCAAGGAGGGTCATTGGATTATATATATAGATTGGCTCAAGGCTTGTGGATTTGTGGTTTCGAGACACTATTAAAATCTTTAGGAAAATATATATAGATCTGGTTCATTTTATCCTTTAAATAAAAGGTTTTAAAAGGTTGTGGATATGGGAAAATAATTCCCGACAATTGTGTGATTTGTATAACCCATGGATACTCTTGAAAAAATATTCACATTGGATATTTCTAAATGATCATTATTATGATTTTTTGAAGATCTTATATTACTCTGATCAGAAGAGAAAGTGCTATGTCATTATTTATTTATTTATTTCAGTCAAAAGGAATAAGAAAGTATTACGGTTTTTAGGTTTTATTTTATTTTTTATAATGTGTTTGGATGGATTTTATCCCCCCAAACCCCAATATTATGTATATTTTTATTTGAAATAAAATTTTACATATGACCCAGTGGTGGGGATAATCCTATCAATTACAAGTATTTATGATCTACGGGTTGGGTAGTTCATAGTTGATTCCTAAGTTGGGGTATATAGAAAACATAGTTGATAATTAATATGGTTAAAGTTTTAATTTCATAATGGTTTGGGTATATTTTATCTATATTTTGAGAAATAAATGATTTATAAAATAATTAATGTGTTTTTTGGTTGGATTCAGTACTAGAATATGGATCGGGAAGGAAATCTGATTAATAGAAAAAGTTTCACTTGGGGTGGGATAAAAATCAGTAATCATGTAGAGATTATGAGATTAACTTACTGAATGAAGAGAATATTTATTTCACCCAATTTTGTTTAGTTTTTTTCATCATGTGAGGATAGTCAAGTTACACTCAAGTATAACATGAATCTAGTGGTGTTCTTTAGTAGAACAATGTTGATGACCAGTAGGTTTAGACATCAATTATCGAATGATTTGGAAATAACTCTAGGTATAGCACATCAAGATTAGGGTATCAAAGTGGATCTATAAAGTTTAGTCCATATATATAAAGAATCAAATTAGTGTAGTGATTTACCAACTAATTATATTCACATGTGATCAATTATATTAATATGGAACTGGTATCATATGCATCACTTGGGAAAAAATAGGTTCATGTTATGGAATTAAAAATAATATTTTCATTAAAATGATCCCTATCAAGACTAGGTGTTAGATTTAAAAGTTGTTTCTAGTGTGTGATTTTGGAAAATTAAATAGTCACTGGTTCATAGTAAATATTTTTATTAATTAGATATATATTTGAATACTTCTTTGGAATGATAATCCTTATAGTGGGGAGCTTTTAATGGCCCAAATTGATATATGTTAGTGAAATTTAGAATCATTTTAGACTCTAAAATCCTATTATGATCCCATTTGGAGTATGTAAATAATTATTTGAGTTGGTTTCCACTATCTAGGTCACTAAGAACACATTTTCATGCAACTAGGAATTTATTGGGCCCCAAAAAACTTTGTGGGAGTCTATCAGAAATCATGAAGGCACACCCTATGACCCTAATAAAATTTATTTTCACACCCTTCACATGCACTCAAGTGGACATGAAGTTTTTTATAAGCATATATGTGAGAAGGTTTTTACAGGGATTCAAGTTTGATCATCTTAATGGGGTTGTGGAGAAATGGTTGAGTCAAGTATTGGGACCATGAATAAGGGTCTATATTTTTTTATTTCACTTTTTTATAATTTTATATGCTCACCCAATTGTGCGATCTCTCATTTGATGTATGACTGGAAGTATGGAAAGAGTTTAATTGTTATAGAATATAGAATTTTTATTTATATGTTTATCTCCTAGATAAAATTCCATTAATTAGACCCTAATATTCAATTATGAATGTTATATTATTTAATTGTTTATTTATTGACCATTTTCTACTGTGATACCAAGATATAGTCTCTACATGGTTCATCATAGACTCTTACTACTAGTTAGTATATTCTATTATATAAGGAGGCACACGTGCGTTTGGATATCACCTCTTGGTCAATTACTATTCGGGTTATTTTTGTAATGATGTTGGAACCATAGATATTTTAAGTTACCTTCTTCTTATATTCAACCCTATCATATATGTTGATCTACATATAATATTTGAATTTAATTATTACCCTTACATTATTTTCGTAATTTGGGCTTGGAATGGATAGGATTCCAAGCCTATTGGTATATCAACACTAGTATGGGGATATTCAATATTGGAAGAGGTTTTATAAACATGTGAGTTAATGTTATGATAGTATCAGTCAGTTTTTAAATTCTTTTTATTATAAATATATCCATATGATTTCATCCTTGATATTTATTGGTTATATTTTATACAATCAATCATTGGTTACTATCTGATATGGTTTTTTTATGTGGTTGGTTTTTATGTGATGTTCATTGTAAATATATATCATTGGATGAATAATAGATGATTTTGAATGTCTTTAATTATATTGGAAAAAATGATTTTGAGCTTAGTATTGATATAAGTAGGGGAGTTTCATATAGTTGTGAAATATTTATTAGATGTTTTTTTAATAAGTTGGAGCACTACTCCCTCAATGTGTTCTAGAGTTTAGAATATTATCATTTAAGTTTCATGTTTATTTTCTCTCATATCACAACACCTATGGATACATTTACTAAGAAGGGTAAAGATTTAATATGGATTGAACAATGTAATGTGCCATTTCATCACCTAAAATGGAAGTTAATCATTGTTTATATCCTTTAATTACATGAGTAATGAGATATGTTTTAATTTTATTGGTATGAATCACAATCTTTTATAGTTTATATTCTAATTCAAGAGAAATTGGTGAAATATATGGGTCCTGGAAGTTATATTCCCATTAGTGTAATTAAAAAACACATGAACTAAAGCTTTTGGCCGTGGTGATTTCCTTCAATATGTGGTGGGATTATATTATCAAAGAGTTATTTGTGGTATTAAAAAACATCAATAAAATATGATTTATATTTTATTTGTGTGATTTAAACTTTTTTAAATGTTGAAAAGTGTATTTTTATAATTTTATAAAATTGAGATCTATTATATTATAGGGAAAGGTATTGTGGTATTCGATGCATTAAGAAAGAAAATATACGTAGTTTTTTCTCATAAGGTTGTTTGTAATTAAAATATATGGATGAGTTAGTAGCCCGACATCTATAAATGTATGATGTTAGTAATGAATTTTTATTATAATATATAATATTTCATTCACATTTATTCTAAAAGGTGATGGATTCTCATCTTTGAGATCCTGAGGTGGAGGTGTGGATTATAGGAGCTACAAGTCACTAAAATGTATGCACCTACATCATAGTTTGGACTACTATTACATGGTTTCTGAAAAATGGATGTATCACACAAATATTTTATTAAATGTATTTTTTGAATAAATTAAATTCCTTCAATAACCTGTGTTACACACAACAATGAGTTTTAACAAACCATAAAAAATGATTAATATTATTATTTTAAAATGAATATTATTATCTATCAATTAAATATGGAGTAATGAATAGTAATAACAAAATTTTAAATATTAAGTATAATGGTTTAATAAAAAGTAAATTTGTTAATAATAAATATGTAATTTTTGGTAAATTCATTTTATTTTTTAAAAATACTATTTTTTCAAAAAAAGTTTTTTTAAAAATTATAATACAGTTAATTTTTTACACTTCTGGATAATTAATTTTATACAATAAATTTAATTTTATAAATCATATTTTCAAAATTATATTTGGGTGAATTTGTTTGATTTTCTTTACAAGATTGATTTTTTGATGAATAGTGAAAAAAAATATTGTTTTTATTGGAAAATTCATTTCCATTAAAAGAATTTATAAGATTACATTATATTTTAGAATGGATTTTAAAGTAAAATTATTTCAATTATAGATCAATTAATATAATTTAAGTTATTTTAATAATTTTCATATTTAATTTTAACATAAAATCCATTTAAACTTTTGACCATTTTCTCTTTAGAAAAAAGATTTCTCATCAAGTATGCTGGTTTGATATTAAATTATATTTTTCCACTTATCAGAATTTAATTTTCAAAAAATGGATTCCATATTTTTAATCATCATAATTTATATTATCTAATAAGTTCAACTTAATTTTTTACCATAATGAATAGTAAGAATAGTAATAATTATTTATCGTTGTTAAGGTAAAAATGGGTTTATTGGGGGTTAAACTAAAAAGATATGGGTTAAAAATAATCCAAAACTTTTCCAAACCAAATTTTATGGCCATATGTAGACCTTATAACTTCTAGGATCTATAATGATCCATTTTTTAGTCTTTTATCATGATACAAATGTGGGTACACCTTTTTCTTATTAAAAATTACAAGTGTACAACTCATCTCATTTATAAAAGGACACCCCTTCTTCTTTCCTATTCACACTTCTAGAACCATTTTTATAAACCAATAACTACCCAATATATTTATTAATTCTATAATATCATACTATAATAATTATTTGGTAAAAAATCCAACCCAGGAGGGATTTTGGTGAAAACCTAAGGAGGTTACCCAAAGAAGAGGTAACATTCTTCAACAAGCAATGTTATTTTATTTATTCCTCACTTAAATTAAATTATTATTAAAATTTTATGATAAAATAACCTCAGTATATTACATATACTAATATTTTGTTTTTTTACATTCATGACCTACAACAATCTCTACTTCCATCAAATGGGATATGAAATCATCATTTGTGTGTACGACATACTACCTCCTCGCGAACTGATGTTATTCGTTTTACATCACAACCTCTCATGGATAGATATAATGATATGTTAAATTTTTATATATTATATTTATGATAATATTATACATATTTATTTATTATATCACATATACCTTCTTAATTTCAATTTTGTGGGAATACAATAACGTCACTCGTGTGTACGGATGACTACCGCCTCGCGAAGCGATGTGATTCATTCACGCTTTACATGGTAGGTAATAAGGTTGGGTTTAATTTAAATATGTGATATATATGAAAGAAATTTTATTCTTAAATGTTAGTTTATATATTAACTTTTTTCTTTCAATATTTTGATAAAATGGAAACAGCATTCATCCGTACGTACGAACTACCGTCTCCATGAACGATGTATTTCATTTTCTATCTATCACATTTGTGAACTAATAAAAATACATATATAATGTATATATATGATATTTATATAATTATTATTATCTATAATATTATTTAACGTTGATCAAATTAAGATGTCCAAAAAAATAACAAATCAAAACATACACGTAACATAGAGTAATTATTGCCTGAAACACAACTTTAACATAAATGTTTTAATAAATGGGTAATAGAAGGTAAAAATTAAATCATATATGGTATGATATATATAATTAGGGTTATATAATAGAATTATATTAAATTTATTTTAATTATATAGGAGTATTGAACATATATGAAAGATGTTGATACTTAAGGTAAGGGATTTATAGTCTCTCATTTATTTCAGGGAGACATATGACAATTCACCGTTTATTTATTCTATGTATAATATATATTACCCCTTTGAAATTTTGTATCATGAATATAATTATTTTAATAATATTTAAATTTTAATTTTATGTTATAATTTAATGGGATTACGATTCAAAATATTACTAAATTCGTAAGGGATTTTTATCCCAATTTGCCTTCTTTGAGACATATGTTATGTTATGAATCTATCTTATTTTATGAGGTGTATATACATCCCCATATACATTTAATATAATAAATATATTTATTCAGGTGATATTATAAGTTTCATTTAATTTTATACTTTCATGGGGCTTATGATTCAATGTTCCCAAAGTGATATGAGTTTTATGTTACAAAATATTCACTTATCAGGATTTCTCATGATTATTCTTCCAATGATGAAATATTATTATATATATCTCCATAAACTAATTTATTTTATTATAATATTTTTATTTACATAGAATAATTTTTCCCTTCTTTTTACTCTCTTTATGTACTCAATAGTTCAAAATTATTTTTTTAATAAAAATCATCTTTCTTTATCTCTTCAGTCGAATACCCATTTTCTTCAAAAACCATGATTTCTAAAATTATTAAAAAAAATTTAAAAAATAAAAAAATTATTAAATAAAGTTTTAGGAATTTTTTAACTTTTAATTTTTTTGAAATTAATCTTTTTATTGTTTTCTAAATAAGATCAATTTGTCTTTTAGAAAAAATCTAAAAAGAATATTTGTTTTAACGTGTATAGTTGGAATAAAGATTTACTAACATCATGACCATTAATTTCATTGAATATTACATTATAATTTTTCAAGTTTATTTTCAATATAAATTATTTCCACAATATTTTATGAATTTTGAATTAAAAAAAGTTATTTTCAATGAAAGGGTATTTTATTCAAGAAGCATTCCATGTGATTTTTCTTCCAAAATAATTTTATATATAAATGACATAATTTAATGTGACGTATGATTTATTAATAATATGGTATAAGGATAACATTATTATTCTTTCTATGGATATTTTATGTTTTTGATGAGATGATATTTATGAAACCTATCTATCTTTAATACGTTATACCATGAAAACATTCTTATGAAACTAACTTATTTTTCAATAGGTTATACTTTGATGAAATAATTAAATGATTCTGAACCCTATTTCTTTTCCATGTATATTATTATAATGACATGTTTATGAAATCCATTTCATTTCATGGGTTCTAGTATGATGAATTCTTTATGGGATTGTGGCACACATAAGTATGTTTTTCATTATGTGCCTAGTGAGACCTATATCTCTCTATAATTCATTGGATTAATATTTATATCTTATGAGATAAATAGGAGTAGAATATGGATTGAACCTAGTTTAGTAAGTTATTATTTCTATTATGATAGTCTAGGTAGGGAATCGTGAATTCTATGATGTTTTGGGTAGTGAAACCAATACACTATGATAGTCTTGGAAGTGATCCTTGAACTACTATGTAAATTATTTCATATTCTTATATGTATTCCAAAAATATATTTCTTATACCAATGATACGCTCTTAGTGTCCAATTTCTTGGATTCCATTATGAGTCGTGTCGTATGAATGGTAAAGTCTTATTTAATGACTCATTTTTATGATCTAAGATATGTAGGGTAAGGTTTTCAAATGTTATTCTAATGTTATCATACCATTATGGTAATTATTTGTTGGTATCTCCCTCATTTACCCTTACTCAGCATTTAACCTCACCCTTTATTATGTTTCATTTTCCCAAGTTATGATGAATGGTATTATGTATGATATGTCTAAGAAGGGTACTAGTAATAAATAATATAGTGTGAGATGATGATTCTCACTTATGGATGGTTTTTTATGTGTCTATCTTTCTAAAGTCACTGTACCTTTTTGATCTTTTGTCATTTTTTTGTGTAATGTAATGAATATTCTTCTAAAATGAAGTTATATATATGTATGATAATTATAGGTCTTTACATTTGGTATCAGAGGATCAATTTAGTTATCATTTGGAAACTATGATATGAAAACCTTAGTGAGAACTCTAAGGATATGTCTAAGGATATGTCTGACAATATGTCTAAAGATTAGTTAAATATTAGTAAAATACTCTAGAATTTTGGTAAAGAATAGAGCGAGTGGTTTCCAAGAAATTATATCTAGTTTTGGATACTACAAGTAGATGTGGATCCATCACATAGGTACCTAGGGGTAATAACTCTGATAAGGGTGAATTGAGCTAGACTCAGTCATCACCTGGTGCATAAAAACATTCCTTATAGAACACATGGATTGACACTCTTGTGAGATATTCTTTGGAAATTATAACACTTTATAAACCATAATAAAGGATTTAAATATATGATGAATATAAATGACCTGTGATAAACATAATTTTTTTAGATTAAAAATAATTTCCCATTATTTATACATCCAATAAGTGATTTTTTATGATTATGTAGTTCCCCACAATGATTATTGATTCTTACACTATATTTTTGTGTTTTAGTAAATGGATAGAACCCAAAAGAATCGTGTTAATACTGAGGGTGATAGAAAATTCCATGATTTTCCTCCTATGTAGACAAAATTTATGGGGGATGGAATGTAAAATCTAATTATTATGATCATACAAATTTTTCAATCAATGAATCTTGCTGAACTTCTAAATGAGAAAAGAAGGGGTTAGTGTTCTATTTATCCCTTCATGAGGAAAAGTACACCTTATTTAAGTTCTTCCATTAATCCACTTGTTTCTAAATAATTTATCAGTAAGATTGAAAATATTTTCTTCAATATCTAGTGTTTGGAACAATAAATGGTCATTTTGGTTGTATATCATTTGGGAAGAGAAGAAAACCAGTGGTGGATACTCACCAAGAATACAAGGGAACATGATGAAATTGACTCTAAATAATGGGATGGGTTTAGAAGATTATTTTTCAAAAAATACTTACCTTATATACTTAATAAAAAAAATGTAGAAGCAATTCCTTGAGCTAAATCAGTTGGATGGTGAATTTGGTAGTGCCTATGAAAATTTTTTTACAAGACTTGTGAGGTATGCTTCTAGCATTATCATCCAACCTAAATGTTAGGTAGATCAATTAATTAGTCTATTAAAACCAAGTATTTGAAGGGTGTTATCCATAATGGAAATCATTTTCAATGAATAAATAATTTTATTCACTCTCACGGTGGAAATGGAGATCCTAGTTACCAATCAATATCACGGTTTTGACATGAAAATGAATATGATGTTCAAAGAAAACTCTTACAAACATTAAGAGAAGAAGATGATATTTTCTTTATGATTTAAGAGTGGATGGAAGCATATAAGAAATTATATTAAGAGGAAATTAAATTTTTTAATTTTGGGAAGGAAGGTTTTCAAGACATTTATTGTTGATGTAATGGAAAGATGTACCTAATGATTGAATAAAGAGAAAGATGCACAAAATGCACCACCCATAGTCCAAGGTTTCAAATGAAAAAATTATGGGCATTATACTAACCAGTGCCCAAATATGATGGTTAGTGATTATGATCTATGTTTTCAACCTCTTAATCCAAAGGACACTAGGAATTATCATGTGACCACTATTTATAAAAAGGGTTGTGATAACGGTGTCATGAAATTAAAACTTACCATCCACTATAGAATGTTTATTGTATTATTTAACTCTGGATCTACTCATTCTTTCAAATCTAATGAGTTTTCTAAGGGTATCAAGATTCCAAAAAAATGACTATATTTATAATTATTGATGAAAACTCCTAATGCTATGATGATATCATCTTATATATATGATTAATCTTTGGTTAAAGTTGGTAGTATTTTTCTTCCAAAAAATATTTTCATTCTTCCTCTAGTTGAATTTTATGTTATATTAGGAATAGATTATATTTCTTTACATAAATCCTAGATTAATTTTAAATTAAGGTTAGTCATGTTTCATATTCTGAACCAACATATGATCTTCAGTAAATGTGATGATAAGTATGAACTTCTGATGGAGATCACATCCATTTTATTGGATTTGATTCCCACTTAGAAGGGGGTTTTATCTCAGTTGGTTGGGAAGAAACCAGAAATTAATGATACAATTATTGTGTAGAAATTTGTTGATGTATTTTCTTAATATTTTTCAATTATTCCACTGAATTTTGAAGTTGAGTTTTTAATAGAACTCATACCTGGTACCACACAGATTTCAAAAACTCCCTATATAATGGCCTTGATTGAGTTGTATGAATTGAAGAGGAAACTCAATGAGAACGTTGATAAGGGATTCATTCAAAAAAGTGTTCCACCTAGGGGTGAAATAGTTCTTTTTCTTAAAAAGAAATATTTATCAATGTGGTTCGACATTAATTATCAAGAGCTAAAAAATATGACAATCAAGAATAGGTATCCTCTAACCTATATTGATGACTTATTTGATCAACTATGTGGAGATAAATACTTTTCCAAGATTAAACTTCATTCGTGATATCATATATTGAGGTTCAATAATGAGGATATACCCAATGAAACATTCCATATAAGTTATGGACACTATGAATATTTATTTATCTTAATAAGTCTTACTAATTATTCCACTATGTGAATGAATTTACGGAATAGAGTCTTTAGAGATTACCATGATCAATTTGTGTAAGTATTTATAGATGATATTTTTGTTTATTCAAAGAGTAAGGAATATCATTAATATCACATGACAATTATACTAAAGGCCCTATTGAATGATAAACTATATGAAAAAATTTAAAAATGTGAATTTTGGTTATAAAAGTATTCATTTTTGGGTTATATAATCTCAAGAGATGGTATATACTCCATAAAAACATTTGATATTAATGTTGTCACAAACAAACCAAAGGGACTAAGATCCATAGTTTTCTTGGATTAGCTAAATATTATCAACAGTATTCTCATGAATATATAATCCACTCACCAGGATAATTTGAAAGGTATCCATGTTTCTCTATACAGATGAATAAGAGGAAAAGTTTAAGGAATTTAAGAGACAATTAGACAATTCACCTATTCTTACATTACCCTATATATATAATGATTTTTAATCTAAATTGATTCATCCATAAATGTAATGGGATTTTTTTTCTTATGATGAATGGCATGGTCATAGATTACGCCTTATTAAAATCAAATTTTCATTAGAAAAATTATCCAAGTTATGATTTGGATTTAGTTGTTGTAATATTTTCATTAAATATATGGAGGAATGATATTTATATATAAAAGTATGATATATATACTGATCAAAAAATTTTAAAGAATATATTCACACAAAATAATTTTAATATACACTATAAAAGATGGTTGGAGTTTATTAATGATTATAAATTCTCAATACATTACCACCCTCGGAAAAATAACAATGTGGATGATGCATTGAGTCAAAAGTATTATTCTAAATTATCCATATTGAGGATCAAAAAAGATCTAATATTTAGGGATTTTCAAAGGATAGATCTAAAAATCCGATTTGAAGTGGATAAATCTTATCTTTCTTAATTGAATGACCAGCCTTCAATCCATGTGAAGATTAAAGAGGCACAAAAGGAATATGTATAGTTGAAAATTAATTTTAGAAATTTTCTTGATTTTAACCTTGATCATGTGGGAATTATAAGATTTAGGAACCATATATTTGTTCTTTCCTTATCAAATATGAAGAATGAGTTTTTAGAGTAATATCATAGTTCTTCATTCCCTATTCACTGTAGCAGTATGAAGATATATAAAGATTTGAAAAATTATTTATAGTGGGATGGAATAAAGAGTGATATATCAAAGTTTATATCTTGCTTCTTGGTATGTCAATAATTTAAGGTTGAGTGAAAAAAGTCTAAGGAAATGTTACATCCATTACCCATACCAAAATTGAAATTGGAAAACATCACCATGGATTTTTTTATTGGACTCCTCAAAAATTTTAAAGGGAATGATGCTATATGGGTTATCATAGATCACCTTAAAAAATCAGTACACTAAATAATTTTCATATAATATTTCTCTCTAGATCATCTTTTCATAACATAAATTAAGGAAGTGTTAAGTTTTCAAGGATTATCACATTCAATTTTGTCTGATTAGGATATGAGGTTTTCTTCAATGTACTGTAGAATTCTTCAAAAAACTCTTGATACAGAGTTGTATTTCATCAGTTATTATCATCTTTAAAAAGATGGTCAGTTTGATAGAACAATTTAAATCACAGAGGATATTTTTTGATATTTTTCTCTATATTTTAAATGCTTTTGGGATCAATACCTTCTTCAAGTTTAGTTTTCTTACAACAAAAGATTTCACTCAAGTACTCAAATGGCTCTTTATGAACCCCTCTATGGAATGAAGATTAGATCTCCAATATGATGAAGTTATGTTGGATAAATAAAGGTATCAGTGACCTAAAATGGCTAAAGAAATGGAATATAAGGTTAGATTCATTGAACAACATTGAAGGGCAGCACAAATTCGACTAAAAATTAGGCTAATAATAATCGACGTGATAAGAAATTTATAGTTAGTGACATGGTGCGTTAAATAATTTCTCTTTGGAATAAGGTAATGAGATTTGGAAAAAATGGAAACCTATTCCATGGGTATATTGGTCCCTTATAAATTATTGATCATATCGGGGTGGTATCCTCTCAGGTTGTGCTTCCACCAAAACTCTCTTAAGTTTATGATGTGTTCCATGTACCCCTCCTAAGGATGCACATTCCTGACCCTTCATATGTATTGAACTAAAAGGTTACAGTACTGGGGAAAGAAATTTCTTATTAGGAAAAATGGTGGATATTATGTATCATATAGATAAATTTATATGAAATAAGACCACTCACTTGGTGAAAGTTTTGTGGAAAAACCACCCTTTTGAGGAAGTTGTGTGAGAACTTAAGGATATGATAAAAAAGAAGTATCCTCATCTTTTTATATCATAGTGATACGATTTTTAGGGATAAATTAATTTTGGGGGGGAATAATTTAGCAACCAAATATTTTATTAAATATTTTTTTGAATAAATTAAATTCCTTTGATATCTTACATTACATGCAATATCAAGTTTTAATGAGCCATGAAAAACTACTAATATTATTATTTAAACAAGAACATTATTAACTAACTATTAAACTTGGTGGAATTAATTGTAATAACCACATTTTAAACATTAGTTTTTATGGTTTTAAAGAGATTAAACATATTGACAAAAAAATACTTGATTTTTTGTAAAGTCTTTATATATTTTAAAGATAATATTTTCTCAAAAATAAGTGTTTTTTCATTTATTTTTGTAAAAAATAATAAAATTAATTTTGATACATTTATAAAATTAATTTGATAAGAAAAAATTATTTTTTAAATAATCATGTAAACATTATCTCAAAATGAATTTTAGGGATTTTTGGAAAAGATTAATTTTTTTTATGAATACTGAAAAATGATAGTTTTATTGAAAACAACCTTTTCATTTAAAGAATTTATAAGAATTTTTTTGTTTCAAAATGGGTATAAAAGTAAAATTATATAAATTATATATCAATTAATATATATTTATTGCATTGGAATAATTTTTATATTTAATTTTTATATAAAATATTTTTAACCTTTTGAACATTTTCTCTTTGGAAACCCACCTTCTCATCACATCCGTGGGTTTAATTTTAAATTAAAATTTTCTAATTATATGAATATAATTTGGAAAAATAGAATCTATTTTTTTAATAATTATAAATTATATTATATAATTATTCCATCATAATTTTTTACCATAATGAAGAGTATAAACAGTAAAAATTATTTATCATGGTTAAGGTAAAAATCTGTATACTAGAGGGTTAAACTAAAACTATATGGGTTAAAAAGACCCTAAACTTTTAAAACACATATTTTATAGAAATATATTGAATTTATAACTTTTATTATAAATTATTTTCCTCTTTTGAGTCTTTTTTCATGAAAAAAACTTAGGTATGCCTTTTCCTTTTTGAAAATTACAAGTTTGTCACTCACCTCACTTATAAAAGGCCACCCCTTATCCTCTCCTCTTCACACATAAAAAACCATTTTTTTGTCCAATAAATTCTAAAATATATTACTTAATTCACTAATATATTAAAATAATCAATATTTTAGTAATAAATACATTCTGGGAATTCTTTTGGTGTTAACCTAATGAGGTTACCCGAATATTAGGTAACATTCTTCGACTAGCATTTTTATTTTATTTCTTCCTCCACATCCATAAATTATAATTAAAAAAAAATTACATTATAACATCATTATATTTCATATAATTATATTTTTTATTATAATTTCAAGACCTCAAACTGTCTCCACTTCCATCAAATGGGATACGAAATCATCATTCTTGTGCACAACGGACTACCGCCTCATGAACAGATGTTATTCATTTTCCATAACCAACTATCATGGATGGATATAATGATGTATTAAATGTTTATATGTTATATTTATGATATTAATATACATATGGAATTATTATATCCCATATACCTTCATACTTTCCATTCTTTGGGAATACAATAACCTCGCTTATTTGTACGCTGGACTACCACCTCGTGAAGAGATGTGATTCGTTCACGCTTTACATAGAAGGTAATAATATTGGTTTTATGAAAATATTTGATATATATAAAATAAAAATTAATTTTTAATTGTAACATATTATTTACCATTTTTCATTTAATCCATCAAAAAAATGGAAACAACATTCATGCGTACGTACGGCCTTCCGTCCCTATGAACGATGTATTTCATTATCTATCTCTAATTTTTGTGGATTAATATAAATATATATATACTAAATATGTATGATATTTATTTATTGTTTAATATTACAGATATTTTTTATCAATGATCAAATTAATATGACAAAAAAATAACAAATCAAATCATACATGAAAACAATGTAGTTATTTTCTGAAACATAACTTTAATATGGAATTGTTAATAAATATGTAATAAAAGGTCCTAAGTAAATCATATACGGTATCATATATATATATATATATAATTATTGTTCTATAATATATTTATGACAAACTTATATTTATTATGTAGTATTTTTGAATGTGTATGAAAGAAGTTGAGACTTAAGGTAAAGGATTTCTTGTCTCTCTTTTATTTCACGATGACATATGTTAATTGACCAATAATTTAATTTTTTGGTGGATATATTTATCCATTGAGATTTTATGTCGTTGATATAATTTTTTAATGATATTTAAATATTTATTTTATGTTAATCCTTATTGGGTATTATGATTAAAAATATTACAAAAGTGTTAAGTGATTTTTGTCTCAATTTTCTTTCTTTGAGTCATATGTTATGTTATACACCTATATTCTATTATGAGGTATATATACAGACATTTTGAAATGTAATATAATGAATAAATTTACTACCATTATATTCTATATTTAATTTTAATTTATTCTTTCATGGGGCTTATGATTTAATGTTACCAAAGTGGTAAGGGTCTTATGTTAAAATCTCCACATTTATCAGGATTTCTAATGATTTTGCTTCCAATGATGAAAGATTATAATATATATCCCACGAAAATCATTTATTATAATAACCTATTGTTATTTTTGGATAATATATTTTTTTAATTCATTTTCCTCTCTTTATATACTCAAGTTTTCAAAATGATGTTTTTAATAAAAATCATCTTTATTTCTCACTTTGGTCGAAAACACTTTTTATTCCCAAACTATGTTTTATAAAAATGTTGTCAAAAATGTTTTCAAAATTGTATAAATGATTTATTAAATACTATTTTACCAATTTTTTTATTTTTACAAAAAAAATTATAAGAATCTTCTTTTATTTTTTCAAACATGGAACATTTGGCTTTTACCAAAAATATGAATGTAATATTTTTTTTAATAGGTACAACATGAATGTAAATTTCCAAAATTCATGAACATTTTTATTTGAAGTTTTAATTATATTTTTTCAATTTTATTTTCAAATAAAATTATTTCTACAATATTTTATGAATTTTTAATTAAAAAAAGGTCATTTTCAAAAGAAATATTTTTTCCTCAACAAGAATTCCAAGAGATTTTTCTTTCAAAGTCATTTTCCATCTATGATGACATCCATTAATGTTACTTATGATTTAATTTTGATATTATCCAAGGATTCCACTCTTATTCTTTCCCTATATGGCTTATAGTTCGGATAAAAAGATGTTTATGAAACCCATCTCTCTACCTCATGTTATACTGTTGAAATTTTCTTATGAAACCCACTTCATTTTACATGGGTTATACTTTTATGTAATGATGAAATGATTATGAAACCTGTTTATTTTCCACCAATTATGTTATTATGAAGTTTTTATGAAACCCATTTCATTCCATGGGTTCTAATATGATTAGTGTTTTATGATTTTGTGGCACATATATGTATGATTTTCATTATGTGACGGGTGAGGCATATATCTCCCTCAAATGAATTTTGTAAATATTGATATATCCTGAGATAATAAAGAAAATAATAGGGATTTAACACAATATAGTAAGATGTAACACCCCAATATTCCACGATACGCTTCTTTTAAAAAAATCAATAGCTTGCTCTACACATAACACCGAGTTCGAGCACACCACGACTAGCTATTTAAAAAGAGGTTAAGAATATTATTGAAATTTTTTGAAATTTTATGTATTCTATATAATTTAAATATTAATCTCATTTATTTATTATAAATTATATAATAACAAATTAAATTTTTCAAAAAAATAAATATTTTTCAAAAAATACAGTTTTACAACTTTTTAATGGAAACCCCTTTTTAAATACAATATTTTGCACTTTTATATAGTCAATTTGATCAACATACGTCTTATATATAATCAGGATATAAATATTTATTTTGAAGAAAAAAATTGTTGTTTTTTTGATAACATTTATATTTTAATGAATAGTGTAAAATACTACATTTTAATTCAAAACTGCTTTTTCATCTAATTTATTTATATTGATAGATAATATGTTTAATTGGTTTTAAATTATAATTATATTAAGTCTTTAAAATTTAATATAATTTAAGTCATTGAAATATTTTTCACATTTAAATTAGATATAAACACATGCCAATCATTCAATGGTTTTTACTTTTGAAAACCCTATTTTCTCGTTTTGTCCATGTGGATTAATTTTAAATTAATTACTGAAACTTATATGTTTTAAATTTTGAAGAATTTATTCCATATTTGGAATCATTGGGTCCATATTATTTTAATATGTTACTTTTATTTTTTGGATTTTATGAATTGTAACTTTAGAAATTTTTTATTACTGTGATTAAGGGTAAATCAGGTAATTAAAGGTGAAAATAATATTATAAAATTACATTAACACCAGTTAAAATCTTATTTTATTACTAAATTATACCCTTATCACTTATTAGTTTAGATTTAATCATTTATGGACACTTTTACATTAATATGACATTGATATTATTAAAATTAAGGAATATGACAAAATATCACACTCTTATTTCTTATAAGTATAATAATTTCAATATAGAGATATATAGAAGATAAAATAGATTATAAATGGTCTATGGAAATATAAAATAATTACCTACATCATATAAAATTATTTATAATTTTTAGAGATTAAATCACGACTATTAATGATGGCACAATAATGATGCATAAATTATTTTATTAATTGAAATATGAAAATAATGATATTAAAAATATTACAATAAATATAATTTGACCTAATTAATGAGATAAACTAATTTTATGGATATCATAGACATGTTAGTGACATATTTTAATTATTTTAGAGATGTTATGATGTAGTTTTTTATATTTTAAAAAATAAAAATATAGAATATTATAAAAATAGACATAAAGGATACTTTAAAATAAATAATATTTTATTAAATGTTATAAAATTAATAAAAACCTTATGTTCAGAAACATAACTAGTATAATGTTAAATATAAAATAAATGATCCAATTGGGGTTATTTTTTCATTTTATAGTAAATATTAACCCTATATTATAAAAAGACAAGTAAACACAGTAAGAGTTAAACTGTATAACTAAGGATTAAATCCAAATGATATGGTTAATGATGTGACCTTAACTTGAATAAAAATAATTATTTATAAAACTTTTGACCCATACTCGTATTAACCACTAAATAAATCACTTTTGAGCTATTTTAAACCACGAATAAATTTATATTAAATTAATAGTTTTAGAGTATTGAAAAGTGCATCTCCCCTCTCTTATAAAAGGGAACCCTTCCGTCTCTTTTATTCACGCCTATAATGACAAT
This sequence comes from Viscum album, assembly GCA_963277665.1. Classification (NCBI taxonomy): domain Eukaryota; kingdom Viridiplantae; phylum Streptophyta; class Magnoliopsida; order Santalales; family Viscaceae; genus Viscum; species Viscum album. Next base: position 1,790,466,757 of record OY728128.1, read on the forward strand.
TATTTGGGAAAAAACCTTCCAATTTTTCATAAAAAATTCCATCAATTCATTTTATAGTCCATAATTTGGTTTTAAATCCAACCTGAAGAGTCCTTTTATGAAAATCAAAATGAGATACCTCAAGAAGAGGTAATCATTTTATCAACTCTTTCAAAGTTATTTTATTCTTCAACTTCTACTTCCTATGATGATTCCATAAAAAAGTAACAACTATAGTATAATATAATTTATGATATATTTTTATGATTATGGTAAAACCATATTCATCCTTTTTTCATCCTATTAATAAGAAAATCATCATGCATGCAAACATACGGCTTACCTTCTCCATGTCATGGTGTAATTTGTTATTCAACACTAATTTATTTGGATGGACATAATGATGAATATAAATAATATAATTAATTAATTTAACATGATAATTATTATATATAATTAATATTCCATCTAATTCCTTACCATTTAACCATCAAGGGAATGATATCGTCGCTTGTGCGTACGTACGACCTACCATCTCCACGACACGGTGAGATTAATTTTCCATGTTAACCATTCAAGAACAATTATAAAATATATATGATGATTAAAATAACAATTATAAACTTAATATTATTATGTATATGAATTAAATACATCATATTTATAATAAACATGACTTACACATCAAAACAGGAGTAGGGAAATGAAGCAATTAACACCCGAAATAATGGTAATATTGAAATACTAATAATACAATGATATAAGAGAATTATATATGATATCATAAATATGGATATGTTCCTGGTATAATTTAATAACATACTTTAACTATTATAAATGAGTTTAATTCACCCTCAACTAAAGAAAAGTACAAGGTAAGGGTTAATTTATCAATCTCATTATTTTCAGAGATTGTTTATACATAGGTATCTACTGAGACATATTTATCATTCATCCATGTTTCTTAAATTGTATTTAAAAATATCATAAATATTTTTTTAAATAAAGTATTACCTATGTTTTACTTTTTATATTAAACTTTTTAAAAGGAATCTTTTCTTCATTTTCCAAACAATGTACTTTATGAACTTTTTGACAAATTAATGAATGAATGTTTATTTAACTTATATGGTGTGAGTGGCTATTTTATTCCATTATGCTGCCTTATCATTCTGAAGCTTCACTTACAAGATTACAAGGTTGTCTCCAAATGAAAATTTTCCATTTATAATAGCATAGTATTTTAAATTAATTTCAAAGAAAAAAAGGTATGTTTCTCTCAAAGAGTTTTAACGATTTTATTTTATTATTTTCATCTATGTCAACATCCTTTTTTTTATATTATGTTTAATTGAGATTGATTTATTATCATATAATATTACATATTTAATTAAAGGGTTTATGATATGTTTGTCTATATATATGCTATTTTGATACCATTCATATCTTATGGTTAATTATTGACATTTTATATACTATTTTTAAAACAAATGTTTATGTTGGTTATGTTTTAAACCTTTAATAAGAGGAATGTATTAGACTTTTTATGTGTTGGTTAGGGCCCTCTATAGCCCCTTGATGCATCAATAGGTCTCATGAGACAATTATTTTTGGGTTTTGGATAATGTCTCACCAAATTATGTATAGTTTCTCAGCTTAATCCTTGATGGTATGTTTAATATGTCTCGCAATATGAATTACCTCATTATGATATTAATTAATTATTATTACATGTGATTATTTGACAAGAAGAATATTCAAATTAATTTTTAAATGGTATTATTTGATTTATTCTTTCTATATTATTCTGAATATTATGTTTAAAAGGCTTTTGTTTCAATTTTATACCTTGTCTTAAAAGTTTATACTTATTTATGATAGCTTCTTTTGTATTGTTTAACCTTAAAGAACATATGACCTCACCCCATTCTAATGTTTTATTTTTTCCCCGGATGTGAAGAAGTATATTATAATAGAACTATAGGGGTAGTATAACGGATATAGATGTTTTAAAAAGGGATAATATGTTGTTTTTCATTTCAAGATGTAATGTAAAAATTATGTTTGTTTCTAGTATTTCCAAGGCTATTAAACTAATTTGACCTTTGAGATTTTATTTCTCGTGATCATGCCAAAGTAACATAAAATAATGCACTGACTCTGGGAAACTAGGTTTAAGCCATTAAAAATGGAATTCATCCATTATAATAGTCTTGGTAGTGAACCTTGACTACTACGATGGTTTAGGGAGTGAACCCAATCTAATATGATCGTCTTGGCAAAGAGCTCTGAAATTCTAAAGAAATTATTTTCTATGTTTATGTGTATATCAAAAATCTATGTATTATGCCAATGTTATACTCTCATGGTATATATTTTTTTCATTCCATTATGATTTAGGTCTTATGAACTATTAAGATGTATTACATGAATCAAGTTATTGATATATAATAGGGAGGGTATAGTTTTCAAATGCTATTCTCATATTATTATACCTTAATGCTCATGATATGTTGATTTCTCCCTTGTTTATCTTTATTGAGAATCAAAGATCACCCATTCTTATATTTTATTTCCCTATGTTATGATGAAAGGTTTTATATATAATATTTATAAGAATTGTTTTTATTATGATAATCATAGTGGGAGATAATATAGCTCACGTATGGACCAATAGTCTATGTATCCAACTTTCTAAAGGTATTATACATTTATAATAATTATTCTTTTCTTTGTGTAATTTAATTAATATTCATCTAAAAATATGTAATATCTATGTATGGTAATTTTGGTTATTTACAATGGATATAGTTTTTATTTTATTTTTGAGATAGATTTTGTTATAGCTACTATTGGAACTAGGAAAAAGCACATCATGGTTATAAAAATTCCATGTTTGGGTGGAGGAACCTATGGTCTCATCAAACTTATTGAATATGTTTTGATAACAAAATTCAGAGTATATTAAGAAATATTTTGGTTTTGTTGACATGTAATATTTTAGAGAAATTAATTTTTAAAAAAAATTGGAGTTTGATATTTATGACATCCTATTTACTTGATAAGGTTTGATTAACTTAAACCATAATGTGGTTTATGATGAAATTTCATGATTTTTATATTCATTTAATTATAAATTTAAACATCCCTCTTTTCTATCTTTCAATAATTTCTCCTCCTTAATAATTCATGGAAATATATAGTATTTTAAAGTATTTAATTCATTCCATGGATGATTTTTGAGTGTCTTTTCTAATAATATTAAAATTTTGAATGCCCCAACACTAGTAGGCTATATTCATTGAATAATTTGCTACATCAGTTCTAGATACAAGTGATTGTATCCCAAAGGTCAAAATAGTTTTCTAGTATTTGAAAACTAGATATATGCTTCAATTTCACATGACATTTGAAAATATAAAATACGAGATAGTTTTTTTCCTTTGAGGTATCAATTATTACCTTAATAATATCCTGAAATTTCATTCCTAAAACACTTCCTTATGTTCTGGATAAAATAATCATAAGAAATAGGTGAGCTCGGATTCTCAGTAAGTGTATGTGTGCAGCAGAATCTGTCATAAAAAAAAAAGAAATAATAAATATGGAAAGTTAAATAATAGAAACACATTTCATTTAACCACTAAATTAAACCCGAAGAATAATATTCTAATAATATGTGATGATCAAAATAATTCCATATAAATAATCACATGATCTTGAAACTTATCCATGGGTATTCTAACTAATTCAATAATCACACAGATATCAATAAAAAAAATCATAATGAATAAATACATAATTTTGTACATCATCACCATATCATAAAGTAATTGTGCCAATAAATCTTACATAAATGGGTGAGGATTCACCCAAATACCGAAACTATTGTGTCTCATGAGACCTACTGATGCATCGAGGGGATATAGCAGGCCCCACCTATAACTTACTAAGTCTAATTCCTTCCTCATATGAATGGGTAGAAACATAATAAACATAAAAATTAATATGGAAAAACTATCATAATTTTTTTAACAATTTTCCCAATTAGTAAACATAATCAACATAAACATTTATATTGGAAAGCTAGCATAATAATTTTAATACCTTCCCCAAGAAATAAAAATAATCATAAAACATCCACAGTACAATAGTGAATGGTATCAAAATATTACATCCTAGTAAAACTGATCATAAATAATATGGAGAAATCATAAGTATAGTATCATTACAACATATTCCCAAAAAATTCATAAGTTAATAAAAGGGTTTTTTCCATTACTGAATATAATTACTATAAAAATTCTATTAAAAATATTCTTGAGAAATATATCATTTTTACTTTGAAAATCACTTTAAAAAACTATAAATTTCCTTAATATAAAAACAATTATTTGAAAATTACCTTGTAAAATTTAAAATTAAGATTTAAAACAATGAGTGTTCCAGAAAGTGGTTAATTCCATACATAAAATATAAGTTAAAAAAACATTCCTCTCACACTGTTGAAAAGATCTTAAGAAGAACCTCGTTAGAAAAAAGATAAGAAGATTACTTTCAAACCATTTTTAAAAAATCAATCATAGGTAGAAATTTCATTAATAAATAATTTTGTGAATTTAAAAAAATATTTTTGAAAATAAGTTTTGAAAACATTGATATTGAAGAAAAGGAATTTTTTATTGAAGAAAGAAATAAAGACATGTTTTCATGAAAACATTTTCTCAATAATATTAATTAAAAAATATAGGAAAATGGTACTATTAATTTGAAATTTTAGTAATAACCATATTATAATATAATATATTATTTTTGAGATATAAATATTAAAAAATTCCCACAAGGGAGGCTAAAACAAAAAAATTCTTGAATAATGATGAGATTGTGAAATAAACTCCTACCACTTTGGAAACTTTTGAATCACAATCACCATGAAATAAATAAAAAAATGAAACTGTAAATACCATAAAAACAAATATATTTATGATATAACATATCAAATGGGTATTATATACCCCCATAAAAAATAAATTAATGGTGAACATATAACATATCTCACAGAAGTAAAAGTGAGACGAGAAACCCTTATAAGATTGGGTAACTTCTGAATCATAATCCCCATGAAAGAATAACATTAAATGAAACATAAAATATAATTATAATAAATAAATTCATTATATTACATGTCAAATGTTATTTATATACACCTCATATAAGAATATAGGTTCATAACATAACATGTGTCCCAAATAAGACAATTTGAGACAAAAAACTCTTACCTCAAGTTTGATTTCCATCATACATGTTCAAAAATATTGTATAATAAATTTATATTTACTATAAATACATTATATAACCATAATAATATAGATCATACAATATATAATTTTTTTATAAATTTTTATTACCATTTTTTTAACATTCTTTGTTAAAAATACTATTTTTGGTGTTAACCGCTTTGTTTTTCACATATGTTTTGGATTGGAAGTTTCAGTCATTTTACTTTGATTATGATTACCTAATATCTAGAATATTAAAAATTATATAAATATCATATATATTTATTATATATCTATTTAAAATATTCTATAAAATTTAGAGATAGTTAAATGAGTTACACCATTCCTAAAGATGATAGGTCTTATATATGCATGAACAATGATTTCATTTTTTGATGGATGGAATGAAGAGAATATAATTAATATTTAAACTTTAAAAAATAATTATTATATCATATATATATCATATATATCCATTAAATATAACCTTATTAACAGCCATGTCAAGGTAAAATGAAAAGTGTATCACATCACTACGTGGAGGTGATAACCCACATGTACGCATGAGCGACGTCGTCATTTTCTAATGGATTTGAATGTAAGAAGGAAGATATGGTATTATGATTATAGAGGTTTAATTATTTCATAAATAATATATATATATATATAAATTAAATCTATCATTATATCAATTTTTGGGAGGTTTTGATGGAAAATGAATTACATCATCTTTCTAGGAGGTAGTCTGTGATCTACACAATCGAAGATTTTGTTTTCCATTTGATGGAAGATGAGGCATATGTAGGTTATTAAATTAATATAATAACATATCAGTATATATAATATAATTTTTTATTATTTTAACATATTTTATTTTATATTGTAAGGAGTCAATGAAAGAAATAAAATGAAAATTCATGATTAATAAGTATACCTATTCTTTGGGCAACCTCTTTTGGTTTATACCTAAAGCCTTCCTAGATTGGGTTTATGATTAAAAAGAGGAATATATGATATTGGGATGGATTTAAGGAACGTATTTTGGCATTTATTGGATAAAAAATGGATTTTTAAGGTATGAATAGAAGAGGATAGTGGGTTCCCTTTTAAGTAGAGGTGAGGAAACACTTGGAATTTTTTTAAAGAATAAATTGTACACACATTTTTCAAATGAATAAGTATAAAAATGGATCATTATAAAATTTAATATTATATAATTTCTAAATAGGTATATAAAATTTAAATTAGAGAACATTTTTCATTTTAACCCTTATCTTCTTTGTTTAGCCCCTATTAACCCCATTTTAAACTTAACAACAATAATTAATTTTTTTTATTTTTACCATTAATTATGAAAAAAATTAATTTTATTTTATTATAAAATTTTAATTATTATGATTAAAAATATGCAACACATTTTTCCAAATTAAATTTGCAGAAGTGGTAGAATTTACTTTAAATTTAAACCCAAAGACATGGGAAAAAATGGTTTTCTAAAGAAAATGTTTTCAAACTATATAAATTTATTATATATAAATTGAAAATTTAATTTATTAAAATAAAATAAATTGGAATAATTATAATATAATTGAAATTATTTTTAATTTAAAATAACTTTAAAAAAAAATTGAGCTTGTAAACATTTTAAACCAAAAACCAGTTTTCAATGAAAATCAGTATTTATTCACTATTCATAAAAAATTATCTTCTCTGAAAATTATTAAAAATTCATTATACGAAATTTTTTAAATTATGATTTAAAAAATAAATTCAATTTTTTAAAATAAATTTTATAAAGTGGAAAAAAATAATTTAAAATAATTGCGCCAAAATAAATGAAACCTTTTTTAGAAATAATACAATTTTTAAGAGAAACATTTCTTTTTTCCTTGAGAGTATTTTTATTTTTATTTATAATTAATTTATAACTAATAAATTTATTTAAAAAATATTCTAAACATATAGCTTTAATAATTTATCTATTTTTATTCATACCCATCAATTTAATGTCTAGGTTGTGATGTTGTACTATTTTATGGTTCTTTTAGACTCAATATTATGTTTATCGCAAGATATTGAAGAGATTGAATTTATTTTAAAAGAAATATATATCATAAAGTATCAGGGTGGTACATTCTTCCCTCCTTAAAAAATTTTGTCCTCAATTTTTTTTAATTTCACCTTCTGAAAATATTTTGTTAGTTTTTCATAATAACATACTGAGGTTCCCACATCACCTATTATATCATACGATTTCTCAAAAGTACCATTACCAATCGAGTCATATAATTCATAAACACTTGTTCACCGGTGTCCAAAATCTGGATAGGCTCTTCATAGTAAGATATATTAGGTTCCAATTATATTTTTTAGAGGTGATCATATGCATTGATTTTGTAATGTACTTATTGAACAATGATAAGTGGAACATGTCATGTACTTTAGAGAGACTTGGTGGCATTTCCAAATGGTAATCCACAACCCCAATTATTTCTAGGTTTTCAAAATGTTCAATATAACTGGTCTCAATTTCCCTTTCTTATCGAGCCTTATAAAACCCTTCTATGGAGATACTTTCATGAAAACATGATCTCCCACATTAAATTCTAAATCTCTCATCTGGTTATCAGTATATCCCTTTTGCCAACATTCAAATTCTTGGATATGGGTTTGAATAATCTTTAACTTTTCCATTGTATCCTCCATATGTTTTGGGCCTAAAATCATCCTTTCACAAAATTCATCCCAATAATTTGAAGTCTAAAAACTCTTTCCATATAATGCTTCATACGAAACCATTTGAATACTTGAATAGAATCTATTTTTATTAGTAAACTCTACCAATGGTAAATACAAATCCCACATACCTTAAAATTCAATAAAGAATGACATAAACATGACTTATAATTTTTTAATAGTCAATTGGGGTTATCTATCAGTTTGAGGGTGATAAGTGTTGCACAAATGAATCTCAGTATCAATATCCTTCTTATGACTCTTCTAGAATTTTGATGTAAATCGAGTATCACAATAAGACAATTGATAGAGGTATGCCATAAAGTCTTAAAAATTCATTAATATAGATTCGTTCAAGGTGATACATAGGTAAATATTTTCTAATATAAAGTAAATGTGTAGATTTGTTGATGAAATCAACAATAGTAAATATTTCATCATTCCTTATAGTATTATTTGGTATTCTAGTGACAATGTTCATAGTAATGTCATCCCATTTCCATATAATAATAGAAATAGGTTTCATGAATCCTCTAGGATGTTTTTTTTTTTCAACATTCACCTATTGGAAAACAAAACATATTGATATATAATCATAAATTTAACACTTCATTTTACCCCATGAAAAATGTTCCCTCAAATCCCTATACATCTTTGTGCTACCAAGGTGTATATAGAAATTTGAGCTATGAGCATCATCCAACGGTTCCCACTTGTTTTTTCTGCAACTCCTCTAATTAAATAGTGGAAATTCTATAGGGGGTATTTGATATAGATCTTTTTATCATGGATTAAATCAATAAAAAACTCAAATTTATGCTCTAGTGGGTGTTTAGGTGATTCCTCAGTAAATACATAAATATATTCCTTCACAATAGGTATATCTTCAATTCAACAATTAGCTTTTCTATCCATAGGTTGTGTCTCCACTTAATTCCTATGAATTTCATTCAGAAGAGATATTAGGGTGGATCTAACCATCAATAAAATGATAAAATCTCCCCTATAATGATAAGTAATTCTATATCTTCATCTCAAATTGTAATTTCTTTCTCTTTGCAATTGATTGTTTTACCATATACTGAAATATAATCCCCAATAATGATTATATAAAAATAAACTATAGGTATAATAATGAATTCATCTAATGGGGAATGTTTATGAATTATTATAGGAATAAAATGACACATCCTTGTTGTGGTGATATTTCCTTTAGGATTCTTGACTGATATCTCCCTTATTAATGTGTTAGATCTTAGAAAAATAAGACAATAAAAAGAGTGAAAAACTACCAAATCATATAAATAATTAGATAATTTTGAATATATGAGTAAATTACTTACCACCACATCATTATGAACTTTAACCTATGTTGTTGAAACCATATAATCTTAGAAAGCTTCCTTGAATTTTTTGGGGGAAATTCACTTGAATCATTAGACAATAATTTTTATAGTGTCTCATCTCCTTATAGTTGAATCATTCCACATTATTAGCTTTTTTTCTTTACAATATTTAGTATGGTGGCCGTTTCTCCACACTTGTAGAAAATTCCCATTCTCAGTAAGAATTTTCCATAGTTTTTATTTTCATGTTTATTACAAGCTGTAAATTCTACTCTTCCATTATTCTCTTTTTCCATATTTAATTTTTAAACTGCTCAGACTCTAATTTCTTATCTTTCCAACCTTTAAATACATAAGACATGGAGAATTATTTATTTATCTTAATAGCACATGATGTTATATCTTCATATGATAAGAATTTTTGAGAGACCAGTTTACTTTGAAGGATTTACTTAATAATATAAAAGAAATTCTTAATCTCGATATTTGGATTAAGTACATAGTTTATAGCATATCGTGATAACCTTGTGAATTTGGATTCATACTTAGAAACATTTTCTTTTTTCTTTTTTCTCAAACTCAAAAATAATCTATCTGTATCTACTTTTGATCGTGAGGAAAATATTTTTCCAATAAGTGTATCTTAAAATCCTTACATTATATTCTTGTTAATTATTCTTCTTCATTAGTGTTTCAAATAAATGACCACCATTGATCCCCATATACTAAGAGATGAAAATTATTAACAAAAACCTTATCTCTTTCATTACTTCCCATGTGGATAAATATCATCTCTAAGGAAATTATCCATTATTTAGATAAATATGGATATTTAGTCCCATTAAATGATTACGTTTATTAATCCATAAATTGGTCTAACATTGTTACACAATGTTTTGAATCATTAGGTTTCCTCATGTAGGTAATGTTATTGGTTATAAACTGAGACAGCTACCCCAATATAGTTATGATTTGTTCAGCTCATGCTTCATTATCTTTTCCAATATTTAAATCCCAATATGGATCATATTCTTTTCTATGTTTTATATTCCTTCCACTAGTTGATATTTCTAAATTATTGTATACACTCTATTAGATTATAAAATTGTGAACATTATGTATAATTCCAGAACAAGTGAAACACTTAACCTAAATTAGAAATTTATGTATAACTAATCTAAAAATTAGAAACATGGTATATTTTGGAATATTCTCACATTATAATAATACATTCATATCCTTTATAATGGGTTTTAAATAAAATGTGAATTATCCCAAGAATATCCCCCAAGATTGTTGAATGGGGTGTGCAGTAAGGCCCATTGTCATACACCATGTAACGATCAATTCAAATCCAAATACACTCTTTCTGGAGTTATTACCCCTATGTAAAACTAATATAAATCCCCATACACTATTATTATCTAGTCAGGGATATATTTCTAGGATAACCACATAATCTCTACCTTAGTAAAAATTCATGAAGTTATCCTTTACTTATAATCATCCTCAAAGTCAATCATATGACTATATTCCCGAAAATATGTTTTCTTAAATCTAGTTTTCATGGTTTATACTTGATTTGATACCAATTGTAAAGACCTAGACCCTGGTAGTGTTGAGTTAATGGTTAAATAATTACATTATTGCTAGATACTAGTGATCACGTCTCAAAGGAATGAATAGGTTAGTAGTATTGGAAAACTAGATACATGATTGAATTTTACATTGCTTTTGAAAACCTAAAATTCAACATAATGTTTTCTCTAAATAATCCATTATTACCTTAAGAATATCCTCAAATATCGGTCATGAAACACTTCTTGGAATTTGGGGTAAAATAAAACATGATAAATTATTGTGTTTGGATGCTCAATAAGGGTATGCATACAGTGGAAGTTATCATGAAAAAATAAGGAATAATCAATATAAAAAGGTAAATAACTGAATTACATGTCATTTAATGAATAACATTAATATAAATAATAATATAGAAAGAATAATAGAATATCAAAGTAATGCAATATAAATAATCAAATGATCTTGAAACTTATCCATGGATATTATAACTAATCAAATAATCAGATGGACAATAATAACTAATCTCATATTGAGGAAATTAAAAATGTTATACATCTTCAACATATCACCAAGGCCTTTTTCAAAAATATATTACATAAATGGTCAAGGCCTTATCCAAATACCAAAGCTATTGTTCCCCATTAGATCTATTGATTCCTCGAGGGGAAATAACAGACCTTTCCCCTTCACTTAATAAGTCCAATTCATTCCAAAAATAAAAGGGTAGAAACATAATAAATGTAAAAAATCATATTAAAAAACTATAATATTAAAGGTTAATAATTTACAAAATCAATAAAAATAATAAAAATAAACATTTTTATAGGAAAAAAAGTATGTGGATGTAAATACTTTCCCAAATTAATAAACATAATCATAAACAATCTATAGTACTATAGAGAATTGTATCATAATAGTACCTCCCAATCAAACTGATTGTAATCCATATAGAGAATTAATATTGATGGTATCATTACATTATATTCCAAATGGATCATAAATTAAAATTATGTTTTTATAAGAAATATTAGCATAAAAATTCCATTAAAAATATTCCTGAGGAAAATATCCTTTTCACTTTTAAAATCAATTTCAAAAACTAAAAATTTAAGAATATTTTGAAAATATTTTATTTAAAAATATATTTTTTAGGTTGTAATTTAATATTCAAAAGGCGATGGTTTGGTATGGAGGGTAATTTTAGTCAATCCCTATAAGTTAAAAAATATACATTCCTTTCACACTATTGTAAAAATTTAAAAAATTACCTCATTATGAAAATGAAAAGAAGATCCCCTTAAAAAAATATAACGTAAAAATTGTAAAAATTTCATTAATAAATAATTTTAATAATGTTAAAAAACTTTTTAAAAAAACTTTTTAGAAAATATGGATATGGATGGAAAATGATTTTCAACTGAAGAGAGAAATAAAGGCATCTTTTCTTAAAAACATTTTCCCAATCATTTTAAGTACCATGGAGAAAAAAAAAGTACTACTACTTGAAAATTTAATGAATAAACATATAATAAGAAAATATTTTTTTTAAGAAATAAATTTCAAACAATTCCCACAAGGGAATCTTAAATATAAATTATCCTGAATAGTTATGAGATTGTGAAATAAACACTCACAGAATTAGTGTCTTTTGATTCATAATCCCTATGAAATGAATAGATTCAAAGGAAACATTAAATATAATGAAGATAAATATATTCATTATATAATATATAAAATTGGTAGTATATACACCACAAGAAATAAATAAGTGGTTTGTATGGAATATGTATCATAGAAGTAAAAATTAGATGAGAAACCCTTACATGATTTGGTAACATTTGAATCCTAAGATTAATGAAAGAATAAAATTCAATAAAACATTAAATACAATGATAATAAATCAATTATTGATTTAAAATTTAAATGGTTATGTATATAAACCTCGTATAAGAATATAGTTTCATAACATAACATATCTACCAAATATGATAATTTGAGACAAAAATATCATACCTTAGGTCTGATTTCTGTCGTACATGTTTGAGCCTCCTGTATAATTAATATTGGTTTATTATAAATATATTACATAATTATAATCATATATATAATACCATATATTATATTCTTATAACTTTTTATTAACTATTTATTGACTACTCTTTATTACAAACACTATTTCAGGTGATAATTGTTTCATTTTTCAAATATGTTTTGGTTTGGTAGTTTAGGTCCTTGTACTTTGATCATGGATCCATCATATCCATAATTTTAAAAATGATATAAATATCATATTTTTTTTATTATATAATATTTTATAATATCACATAAAATTTAGGGATAAAAAAATGAGTTACACCATTCATGGAGACAGGAAGCGTAACGTACGCATGAACAATGTATTCATTTTTATTACGGTTGGAATGAAAGCATGGTAAATAAGAATTCACAATTATAGAATCCTTATTATATAATATATATAATATATATAAATTAAATATATCCTTATAAAAATCAATTTCCATGTAAAATGAAAAGTGTATCACAATGTTACGTGGAGGCGGTAGTCGACACACACATGTGAGTGACATTATCATTTTCAAACAGATTGGTTGGTAAGAAGGTATATGTGATATTATAATTAAATTTTTTAATTAGTTCTTAAATATAATATATATATTTATATATTAAATATATCATTATATCCATCTGTGATAGGTGGTGATGGGAAACTAATTATATTGGTTCATGAGGTGGTAGTCCTCCATACACACAATCGACGATTTTGTTTCTCATTTGATGGAAGAGGAGATGGATATAGATTATTAAATTAATATAAAAAATATTAGTATATAAAAGATACTTTTAATATTATTTTATCATAGTTTATGGATATTTAAAGGAGTTAAATAAACAAATAAAATGAAAACACATGGTCAAGAACTATACATCTTCTTTGAATAACATTTTTAGGTTTAAACCTAAATCCATCCTAGATTGGTTTTATGAAAAAAATATAAGTCTTTTTTAAATATTTAAATAAGGTATTTTTTAAGGATTTTCAGAAGAAAAAAAATTCTTTGTAAGTGTGAAGTGGAGAGGATAAGTGGTTCCCTTTTGTAAGAGGGGAGAAGAAACGCCTATAATTTTTAAAAAGAATAAAATTTACCCAAGTTTCTCACTTACCAAAAGGTCCTGAAATATATAATTATCAAACCTTATATGGTATAAGGTCAAACTATGGTCATAAAATTGAAATTAGACATATTTTGGAGGGATTTTAACCCATATCTTCTTAGTTTAACCCCTAGTAAATCGTTTTTAACCTTAACTACAGTAATTAATTTTTTTGAATTTAACTATTAATTAGGACCTAAAATTAAGTTTAAATTACTATATAATATTAATTATTATTATTAAAAATATTTATTTCTTTTTTTAAAATTCAATTCATAAAAGTGGAAGAATTTAATTTAATGTTAAACCCTTATATGCGATAAAAATGGCTTTTCAAAGGAAAATATTTCATATGTTAAAAACATTTTTAAATAAAACATGAAAATATAATTGATTATAATTACATAAATTGGATTAATTATAATTCAAGTTAAGTAATTATATTTTTATAAAAATTAAAACAAAATGGAACTTGAAAACCCTTTAAATGAAAATTTTAGTTTTCAATAAAAATCAATTTTCCACTATTCATAAAAAATATTCTTCTCAGAAAATTCACAAAAAATAATTCCAAGATACTTTTGACATGGTAATTTAAAAAATAACATTAATTTTTTCAAATATAATTTCTATATTTGAAAAACATTAATTTAAAATAAGTATGAAAAATGCGATGAAACCATTTAAAAAAAATAAAATTATTCAAAAAAAATTGACATTTTCTTTCAATTTTTTTATTCAAACTCAATTTATATATAATTAATTTATTTTATACTTTTTTAATACATATAATTTAAATTACTTATTCAATTCTATTCATATACTCCTATTTAATGGCTTGGTTATAACGATATATAATTTTAATGTTCATTTAGACTCAAGATTGTGTATATCACAAGGCATCAAAGAGATTGAATTTAATTAAAAAGAAATATATATCATAAAGTCTAAGGGTGTTAAAACATTCACCTGAAATAAGTTATTATTATTATTATTCATTTTTCCAATTTTCTCTTATTCTTCCGTCTTGAGGATCGATGTATAGTAGTTGGTTCGTTATGGCGGTTGAGAAGTAATTCAAGGTTGATGGATTTTGTATACATTGGATGATATTTATGAGAAATTGATATAATAGAAACCAATTATATACTTTATTTATGTTAAGGTATGGGTAATTATTTGAGTTAAGTAATTAAATAACTCTCTATATTTTTATTATTTTTAATGGAATATTATCATGATTAAGATCTTTGGGTTGATAGTTTAGATTTATTGACCACATAAGATAAATTGAAGTTTAGTTTAGTCATGAAAAACATATAATATATTTTTTTTATTATTATTTACATATTTTGGACATATATATATATATATATAAAAGATATTAAGTAAAGTTGAGAATGTGGTGGGATGGTATTAAAATGGTTGTGTAATGAAGTTGACATGGTTAGAATGATGAAATTATATTTATATAGACATGGAATGAATGAATAAGTATAAATTTGATAAATGGGAAGGGAACTTTAATGTTTAACGAATTAATAGGACATTGGAATTAATTATCGAATAACTTTGATGAATTATGTGAGAAGTATATAGTGGATTATATAGAAATTAGAAAATACTTTTGAAGTATAAATATTTACATGGTAAACTGTCAAATTAAATTTTTGTGTTCAATGTGATGACATTGTTTGTGTGGTTATAGGTGGAAGTAGTTGGTTGTAATAGATGATGTGGTTGATGGGATTGTTTTAGAGAAAATATTGATAGGATATGTGCCCTATGATGGGATTAGTGAGATACAATATATCTATAACACCACAAAATTAACCATCCCATAATTACATGATTAATATAAAATATTGTATTACTTAAATTACAACGAACTTTTTGGTTTAGAGTTTTATAGGGTTATTAAAATCCATTACATAACAAAAAAACCCATACTTTTCCTAAAAAATCTACATTTTTCACTGAACAAAAATTTCTTAAATGATATGCCTGCATCAATAAATATTAAAACCTAATAACAATAACTTTTACATCATAATTGTTCTTAATAATTATTAAGCCCTATAAAATCATTCAAAGATGTGGTATGAGCATATAAAACTTAGTTAGGGGTATTAATGAAATATAAAACTTGTTAATCCATTGAAATACTTGAAAACAATTTAAAAAATGTTTTCCTTAAACATAAAACTATCAAAACATATAAAATATTTTTGAAAAATGATATCAACTTACTTTCAAAAAATGGTCTCATAAATAAATCTCGTAATCAATAAAGTGGAAAAAAATATAATTTGAAATTTTCTTTATAAAACCTGAAAACTTATGAAAATTTTAAATCATTATAATATCATAAACTTTCCTTAAAATAGAAACCTTTAGCTTTGAAAAGTTAAAAACATCCCTTTTTTAATAAAATGTAATTCTTTTTTCATGAAATCTAAATATTTAAATTTAACACCCATAAGAAAGTGTTTAAAATTTAGGGAGTCATCTTGGGGCATGATAATTTTTATCACCCTTATAATAGAATAAAATAACTAGTTATTTCCAGCATCATTAGTAATTGAATAACATATCCTATTAATTTCTAAAATCATTTATCTAGAGTATAAATCATTACCCAATGAATCAGATAGATATCCCAATATCTTATATATTTTATCTGTAATAACTAAGTATCATAATTTAAAATAACATTTATAATCTTGTATTTTTCATCATAAAACTATTTTAAACATACTTTTTATTTCAACAAAACCAAATTTTAAACTGAACCGTAAAATAATAATTTTTCAAAGAAACCATAGAGAAATAGATTTATCAGAAATTTATTATATGAAAATTAATATAAATTGACTAAAACATAAAAATGGTAGTTTGGATGGAAAATAATACCCACACTAAGAGCCCTGAAAGAAAACTGAATGTTTGAAAAACCCTTAAGGACTTATTCTTGAAAGTAAAAACTAATGTATGGTGTTTAGATTGTGGGATGAGTGTTATTAGGATATATATGGAAAACTACACCATATATGATCAATAAAATGATGAGGAAAGGGACCATTTTAAAAGTCATAAATTTAATGGAACCTCTGTAATTTAATACTATAAAGAATTAAAATATTACTCATTTTCATAAAGTAATGATTCAAACCCCTTATCAACATTTATCACTCATAAAACTCTTAATTAATATGATCAATATAGGTTTTAGATAAAATAATATATTTTTATCTCACCCTTCATTGTACATCTTCATATAATCTTTATATTGAAATCTCAAAATATCATGTTTTCCACATGCATTGAAGAACCTTACCACAGCCTTCCCTTATCTCACTATGAATAAAAAGATCCTACTAAAATCTTATTTGATTTAAAAATCCATATTTTTAAACTTTTTCATAAATATCATGCAAGAATGGGTTCATGTCTACTTATTTCTTGGGATTATAATTTATCCTAAAATATGTAACATTCATCAATGTGATTGATAATATACTAATTTTTAACTTCCATGTTGATCCTAATGTATTTTTATCATTATAATCATCATATTTTAAATCCATTTTATGTTGAATAATCCATCTTAACAATTAAAACTATCATTTTCACTTATTATTTTGTAAGAGAGTTAGTTTTTAAGAGGTTTGAAATGTATATATTTATCCATCTTTTTATAGACAGGAAAGTTGGGGAGAATGATATTGTTGATGTTTGTTTTTATTATGTTTTGAATAGTTAAAAAACCTCACAATTTTATATTAATTCATAATTTCATAATTATATAATTATGATTTCTTATAATATTTTTTACACAGTGTTTTTTTATTTAGAATATTTACACTATTTATTATTATTATATATTCTATAGTTTTTGAAATTTCTATGCTTTTCACAATGTAAAAAATGACTCATAAAAAATATGTAAAATGACTAAATGAAATTTGAAAAATTAACTTAAATGAAATCTATAATATAGATCATACACAATCTATAAAATGACTCATCCATAATCTATAAAATGAATCATATAGAATCTAAAAAATAACCCATTTTTGGTTTACCCTAATGATAATTAAATCATTTAAAAATAAACTATATCATGAAAACTATATCATAAAATATTACTCTATCCTGTAGTTTTTTGAATCATATGATAATTTTTATATAAATTATGAAAAAAATGTAATTTTAAAAGGACATTCTATTTTCTTATGGTTTTGATATTTTGATTTATTGTGATTTTACTGGTTTATTTTATTTGTTTTATTATTTTTTAAATTACTTATAAATTATGGAAATGATATTATATTTAGTTTTGAAATATTTTAAAGAGGAATAATATGTAAATTATTTTCACAATGAGCATGATATTTCCATACACTTGTAACTAGTATATTTCCATGTTTATTACTAATCAAACCTCTACATTTGAGTTGTGAAGTGTTTTTATGAAACCATCATTTGGATAAGATCATGTGGATAATGAATTAGTAATTAAAGATTATTTATATAAAAATGGATGGAGAAAACCAAAGTGAAAGACGCATGATACTCACTGTGCAACCACTACTAAGATCTAAGAAGATTCAATGTTTGGGTGTTTTGATAAATCACTTCTATAATTCCTATATTTAATTATTATATGTTAATTATAAATGGATTAATAGCACTATTATGCACTATCATTCCCTAATACATATTCCTATGGCTTTTTTATTTTATTTTTTCACCGTGTTGTGTAGTTTTACGTTTTAATTTTTTGATAAAGGAGTTTATAACATACACATGGTTGTACCTCCACTCAAAATTAAATTTATTGGTTATTCTAATTTGATCAAAAATTCATAAAACATGATTAATTTTTTATCTTATTAAAATAATTTTATAGTTTAGGGTTCCTCTTTATAAAATATTTGGTTATTTTTTTGAACCTATAAATGATTAGGGGATTGGGTTTTACCTCTAAGAAATAAAAAGGAATGTTCTTGTAAAATTTTATCACATACCTTAAAAATTAATATTTTTTTAGTGGTGACATTTATCTCAAAGATAAGATATGATTCAATTGTATATTTATGATCACATTTATCTAATCTTATCTAAAAATTTGGTGTTCATTTTAATTATTCATGTTGCATATATGCATATCTTCTTATCTACATTGCATTATTACTTTTACTATTATTACACCAGATATAAAATCTTTTTTTACTCTAATATTGAAAAAAATCAATATATATATAATTTTAAAAGGTCTATTCACCCCACCCCTCTGGTCCTACTTTACATCACACATTCAGCCAATAATTGGTATTAGTTCTCATAATTAAAAGTATATTTTTTCTTTTTACTTATTTTTTTATTTATATATTTTTTTTTCTAATTTGTATCACATTCCTAAAAAATACTAAGGGATGATAAATTTTTTAGTTAAGAAAATTCCGGAAATTCGGTTTTTTAATCCTCTAAAAATACCCTATTTCAATGGAAGGTATTATTATATTAAAATGAATTAATGATGGTATTTTTACAAAATATCCATATTGAATATTAGACTATAATGGATATACGATATAAATTAAATAATGTTGATATTTATATATTTTCTAGTAATTATTCTACTTAATGTGTTTTAAATTATAAATTTATGAATTCTCTTTATTTTTTTAAGTAGAAGTGTTTATATCTGTATTTCGTCTTATAAATTTTTGGAATTTGGAGGCTTTAAAAGTAACTCATTAACAAAGGGAAATACTATAGAGAAAAAATAATGGAATTCATAGGGTTGATTTTCAAGAGCATAGAATTTTATATCATGAAATAATTAGTGATATGTCAAACAGATTTAACAAAATTTTGAAAAAAATGGTTACCCTTAGATAATTAATGAATAATGAAGCCTTAATTGAAATAACACTCCAAGAATTATAGAAAAAGTGGCAATCAAATAAGTTTCAATATAAGAAAGTAAATATATTAATGAGTATACCATTAATGAAATCATTGGGTCCCTAATTCAATATGAACTATATCAAAAAAATAATGGTATAGAAGAAAATGATAAAAATAATGGAGTTGATTTTAAATCATCTAAACATAATCTTTTAGATTAGTTAAATGAAATTTTGGGCTCATTTAGTTTTTTAAAGATGACTATTTGATACAATCTAAAAACTACATTGAAGGAATCATGACGAAATGAAAAAAAATTAAGGGATAATGGAAGAATTATTCCATGTAAATTATCAAAAGAAAAATAAATACTAGTAAATATAGTGATGCTTCAAATCTAACTTATTTTGAGTATAAAAAGAAGGGACACATTAAGTAAAATTTTCCAAAATTAAACCATCTAAGGAAATATAATAACTATATGAAGAAATAAAATTAAGAAATCTATGGTATTTATAGTTATACAAAATAATAGATTCTAGTGAAGAGTAAGGAAGTTAAAATGAGACTAGTAACCTTGATTTGATGGGAAACTATTCATAGGTAACAAATTCATTTTTTAGTGATTTATGAAAGCCTATTAATCTATATTTAATGGATACTATGAGTAAGGATAATTATGGTTCTAATCATTTATCTTTCATATTCTAATTTTGATAAATCAATAATTAAATATTTAAATGAAATTAGTGATAAATATCTTGAGGAAATAAAAAAAACATTCTACAAAATAATGGAATAGTAATAATCCTAAGAACGTTAAAAAAGATAATAATAATATCATTTTTAAAAATGCAAAGTTAAAAGATATTTCATTAAGAATTAATGATTAAAATGAAGAATTAAAGTTTATGAAAGATAATATTTCTCAACTAGAGAAGGATAATAACAATTTAATGAATTTATTTATGTACCAAAGACAAAAAAATAGATGATTTGTAAATTATTTTAAAGGAAAATAGAAAACATAAATCATAAGTTAAATGTTTGAAATAATCTTTATCTATATTTAATATTGGAATTAAAATTCTAGATAAATTTATAAGATTAAAAAATATTAATAAAAATCATAAAAATCATAATTGTATTTTTTATGAAAGATTACCACTTATTTACAAAAATAAATTTATAAAAGGAAAAAATATTGAAATTTTATCAGTTTATTATTTTAAGTTTGGTTAATTTGGTCCTTATTCATTGAATTATTACTTATAATTTGTTCCATATTTATATTATAAGAATGTTTTCCTATCTAAATATGTTTTCCATGTTAAAATTATTAATCCTTGTGTAGCATGGATATCTAAGGGATTTTACACTAATCATATAGGACCTAAGATGGCCTACATGTCCAAGAATATTTTTACAGCCATTATTCTAATCCATTCAGGTTTTTATTATATGGTAAGGTGGAATAATTATAAATATTTATGTTTTTATTAAACTCAATGAGAATATTTTTATCATTTTAAAAAATATGATTTTCTAGAATGAGCAATAAATTTTATCATTTTAATTCCCTAAAAATCCATTTATAATTATTTGAATATCATTTAAATTATTCCATACATCTTTATTATAGTTCTATTTTTCTTTATAGTGGGAGTTATAAAATAATAATTCATTTTATATTTATTTTATAAGTGATGATTTGACTTGGGTAGTTTCTCAAATTCAAAATTATTTTTTACACAAAACTAAGAGATTTATAGTGTTTAAATTTGATTATGCATGATCTAGATTTTTCCTATTTTAAATTTTTAGTTTTAAACAATATGATTTTTTTAAATTTATGGAATATTTATTATTTAATAATTGGAATATTGAAATCATACATTTAAGGGGAGTTAATTATTTTTTATTTTATTTCTATTTTAACTATTAAATATATAGTAATTTGGGAGTTAAATAAATATTTAAATGTTTATAAAATGAAGTTTTCGTTTTAAAAGATGTTTCATAGTTACTATTTTAATATTGGGGAAGATAAGTTTGTAACAATTTCAAAAGGTGAATAAAATTATTTTTTGTTTATTTATTGAGAGATTTTTTAAGTCCATAATTTTTTAGCATGATTTATAGTTATAGTATTTAAATCATCTAGAATATTTGTTTTAAAAAGTTAAAGCTTATTGTTTTTATTTTTATGAAATTTTTAATCCAATATCTTTGTTAAACTAATGTTCATGTATTTCATTTAATATTTATTTTTTAATGAACGAACCTAGGTCGACCATAAACCAAGAACCCATATCTGCTTGTAACAAAGCATAAGAGTTGTTCCTGATCCTCCCAGACTAGAAACTAGTGTCACACATCATGCACAACTCAATTGAGAACAATTTAACCCATGAAAAATAGATAAATACATAAGAACAAAAACTATAAACATACACTGGTAGTAGAAAAGTAACAATCTAATCATACCACCATGTGTCCTTACGGGACACCACCAACCTTACATCCAAGTTCACTATATGAGTGACTCAAAGTTAAAATCAATATGGAACTAAAAATGATAATGTTGGCATGATCACTAATATTCTCAGTTGGGATACCAAGGGAAAACCATTCCCCATGATTTAACTTCAAATAGGAAACCATTTCATGCTAGTTTGAAAATATGAATATAAAAAATGTTTTCCATTATTTTTAAAATGAATGATAAGTTGATCGGGGAATATCCCATAGGTAGAACAAGTCTATCTTAGGGACACTAGTCAGAGCATAATACAAAAATAGTTTATCACGTGTATCTATAGCTCCGTAATAACTACCCAAGGCTTCCCATGATGAACAATTATAGTTTAGTTTTACCAAGATATCATATACGTACATATCACATTTTTTCACTAAAATAATCATTCACTTTCTCAAATATAAAATCCCTTTTATGCATAGCCCCTTTTACCCTTTCCAAAATACACAAACAATGAACAAGCCCCCTTATCAAGCTTACATCTTACATAACCCACATTTTTTATATTTTCCCAACATTCAATATGCATTCCAATTCTACAGGTAAGGGTAATTCCTTAAGATGAGTTTTTATTCCTATGGACGAACCTCAAAGTTCCAATCAGGCCATATCATTTAAAATAAAACACACTTCTTTAGGAAAATCGCATTTTCCAAATGTTTTCATGTTACAAAACTACACTAAAAACTTATAAACATACTCACCATTATATATTTATATAATCACCCCTTGCTCCAATGTACATATTCCCCTCACCCATGAGTGAATGTGTAAAAATAAGGAAACAATATTTTTATCTATATATGAATATGTGTGTTAGTCACCTTTATTGAGTCAAAATATTAGAAGCCCCCTCAAGGATTCTTAGAAAACCCAACCATTCCATTAAAACATTATGAAAACTAGAAAATAGACCAAAACATATTTTTGTATTTCTATTTCATGTAGTAAAAATAATTTTTAAAACTAATCAAACATTTATAATGATTTATATTTTAAAACAATATTAAAAACACTATTTAATAGGAGTAATTCTTATTAACAACTTGGAAATAAATTTAGAAAACAAGAGAACCAATTTATAAAAACTACATACATTCTCCATATTACATTCACTATTTATAATAAAAACAAACTTTAAAAAATATTAAACCATCATTTTCAAATTAAAGACTTGGAAATTGGGAAACATACCTCAAAACGTAATGCCTTCGACAAAAAAACCCCAAATACATCTCAAGGAGGTCTAAAGAATCAAGATAGAATATAAGGAACCCAAAAAAAAAACCAATTTAAAAGTAGTAAAGAAACATGAACCAAATCCACCAAAACCATGGAAGAAGAGGATCCCAATAACAATTATAATGAATAAGAGGAAGATGAATCAAGGAGAATATTGAATTTAAAATTCATACAAAAACCATGAAGAAATCAGGAATATTCACCATTAGAATAAATAATAGGAATGATAGAAGAAGGGAGGATCCCAATTGAGTCCTATAGACTAAATGATGGGAGAATGGTGAATTTTGGGGTTAAAAATGAGAAGTGATAAAGGGTTAATTTAACATTTTAATAAACATGGACACTATGCATGGTTTGGTCACATAGTTTAGGAACCATTTCACCAACCATGTGCCTTCTACTGGGAATCTAGAGAACCTAAAATGGGAAGGCCACATGACATGGAAAAATATTTGTTGATCATGAAATTAATACATTTTAAAATTACAGAGGTTTTCACACAGTTTCTACATAGTTTTGAAAACCATGCACCTTTATTATGAAACACTCTATTCATTACCAAAAACTCTAGTTTTTATAGAAAACTACCTTAAATGAGAAACAAATAAATAAAACTCAAAAATAAATAAATTTATAAAGTATTTTTTTGGGTCAAGGCATGACAATTTTTTCCACCATGACACTTTATACCCCTATAAAGTCCAAAAATGTTTATTAGATCATGACCTAAGGCAAGGATGGACTACTATTAAAAAAAGAAACTACCAGACTTGAGGACTAAAAAACAAATACTCAATTTACATTAAAAACCTAAATCTCCAAAATCAAAAAATATACTCAAGAGATCAACCACAAGAAATTTTACAAAAATGAAAGAGAATGTTAGCAGAACCCCAAAAACTAAAACCATCAAATTATAGAATCAAAGTAAAAAAGCGATCTATATTCTCCAAACACAGCTCAGAACCTAGAACACCTCGAACCATAACATGTAAAACACTATTTAAACTCATCATGGTCTATTTGGGACCTCAATTAGTATCCATCACATGACCCTCATTCTAGAATAACCAAAGTAATATGATAGAGGTTAGGAAGGGAATAAATAAAGAATCACACAAGAAAATAGAATTCAAAACTCTAAAAAAGAGAACACAAGGACTTAAAGACTTTTCTCACCATGATATCCTTCTATAGTGTCCATCCCATGATATTAGGAATCGATTAAAACACTAATTCCAAAACTGTAACAACTCATAGATCCTATCTCAAACCAAAACTATTATAAATAAAATTAGGAATGATAAATACCACCCCTTTATGATAAGAAGATTTAAAGTTTCCTAAAAGAAATTTCCATTTAAAACAAGATTCCAAAAATATCCATGGTATTATCTTATAATCCCCAAAAAAGGAATCATTACCAAACACACATCCAAAATAGAAAACATTTATAATATGTGAGACTTAAAAAATATCTCTAATCAACAACATGTTCACTAAATTGAGCTAGATGGTTTTTTAAGGAAGTGGATCTGGCTCTACATATCCTTTTGGGAATACCCCAAAATATCCTCTCTAGGTTCCCAAAATTAACATTGGTATTACAAGTCTTTAGTGATTCTTTACATGAATAATTCTTGTTATTTGACTTCCTACATTGCTGTTACACCCAAAGTTTAATAAAAAATGATTCTATTAAGAATAAACACAATGGCCTTCTCATCCTACTCCCTAATAATACAGACACAAATTTCTTACATTTCCATTTTCTAGAACCGTCACCCCTGCTACTATAGATATGTAAAAAATTAATTAATTTTGGTTCTCTAGATAAGAATACTTTTTTCCAAACAGTCTACCACACAACATATTTATATTATTCACTGTTAAGTGAAGACACTAATAAAAGAAGTTATGGTCTAACACCTCTTCAAAAGTATTGACAATTTGTAGCTTAATATTTGGAATGTTTTGTAAGATATGACACCAACTCAAAGAAACTATTATCATATTTCAATGCTATTGAATCAACTTATTGGAGGTAGTAAAATTCCTTAAGATTCAGCATACTTACAGCTTCAGAGAAGTACTATTGGAGAAACAAAGCTTTGAATCTTTCCCATGAGTGGTCTTTTCACGTCTTGGTATGAATAATGGTAACTACCACTTCCAATTCATTCCTTACAATATAATGGTGGAAAACATGAGATTAATAGGCTCAAGAAACTCAAGATGAATAAATATATCCTCAATCCTTCATATCTATTCCTTGTATTTTCCTATGTATAACTACCAAAATAAAAGAGGTAGGGTTAACTCTAAAAAAATATAGATGATATCATAATATAGAGCCTTTGACTGGGGTCCAATGGAATCACATATGGAATTGATAAACCAAATGACTAAAACAAGACAGGTCAACCAAAAATTTACATAGTGTAAAAGTCACCTTCTTATCTTCTTCAAGATTCTTTAGAGCTTATTGGGGAGAATACTCTAAAAATAATAATCACATCACTGAATCAAAACTCCCCATACCTACTATAAGTAAATAAACCAAACTTATAACACCATATCAACCATTCTTCCAACATAATAAGACCAAAAATCTTGTGAAAGAAAACCCAAAATACAAATATAAAGAATCAAATACTACACACTCATCAAAACATCAAAATTACCTTTTTGGAACCACTCTGAAAAAAATAAAACTCATTAAATTAAACACTTACCAATGGAATACTATTAATCTTTACATATGTACACATAACCACTTCCTCTTTTACACACCAATGAAAACATATAAACATGAACATTCCACACATATATACTTATATGTGAACATTCATAAGGAATACCAACGGCTAAGTGAAATTATAAGAGAACCAATTTTTAAATCATTATTTAAGATACCCCAAAAGATTTAAAAAATTCCATTTCTATCAAAAATAATCATTTATAAACACCCAATTCACCTCCCATTCCACACATTATGAAACTATTCAAAATACCAAAACAATTTCCATTTCATTTTTCAATCAACTCATGGTTTTCAATTTAGAGATCCATCTTTCATAAACCAAAAATAATTTTAAACTCAAAGGAATCATCCCAAAATCAATATATACTAACAAAAACAATGAATTAAAGTAAAAAAACACTCAAATCATCTTGATTCTAAAAATTTGGAAGAAAATATGTTGGTCAGGGTTTGGATGCATGGTTAGGTAGCCCATACTCAAACCGTGTGAAGCTCACTATAGGTTAAAAGAGGCATCCTCATGGTATACACATAGTTTATAGACCATGAAAAGTAACCATGAACACCCTAAATCCATATAAAAATACACTCTAAGATTTGGATCTTCTCAAAATAACCCATAAATTCCTATTTCCAATCATAAACACACAAAAAGTACAAAAAACCTCAAAACCCCCAAAGAATTAAGCTCCGATTTGAGACACAAACATCCATGGACACCTTAGAAACTCAAGAGTCCTCATGAATATATGGTTATAAAGAAACTATCCATGATTGATAACTTTAATTCTAAAAATCCTACATCCAAAGTATTGGAAAAACCCCAAATAATATGGCAAAAACCTCACTGTGATTCCATTTTTTCCTGAACCAAATCTGGTTGACCCTGAACTACGAGAACCCAAAATGGCCCAAAACAAGTACTAAGAGGCATCTCATATCCTCCTGATCTATAAACTAGTCTCAAGAATAATTCATAACTCAATTGGGAATGATTTATCCCATGAAAAATAGATAAATTTATAATAACAAAAACCATAAACATACATAGTTATGGGAAAAGAGAAAAACTATGTATGCCTCCATGTGACCTCACGGGTCACCAACAACCTTATAACCAAGATCACTCCATATGAGACTCAAATATAAACTCAACCTAAAACTGAAAATGATTATATAAGCATGATCACTGAGATCCTCTATAGGGATACTAAGATAAAACCATTCCTCATGATTTACCTAAATAGTAAACTATTTTAAGCATGTTTCCTAACATGAATTTATTAAAATAAGGTTTTTCTTTCTTTTTAAAATGAATAACAATATAATAACTCTTAAGATTCATTTTCCTATTTCATTTTTAAAAATAATTTCTATGGAATGATACACTTTAAAAAAACCCATTTACAAGATGGAACATGTGATGAAGGAATCATTTTATATTGAAAACACAAGCATAGAAACTATTTCATAAAAGTAATAAAAACTGAGGAATACAACATACATATAAAATGAGTTCCATTGAATCTTAGTATCTAGTCAGGATGGTCTAGGACAGAACTATCATCATTAGTGAAGGTAAAATCCACTATTATTAGATAGAAACTATCAACTTTCCCCATCATATAGTGTTACCCTCACTAGATTAACTGAGCATAATATCCCACATATAGAACCAGTCTATTTCAAGTCCACTAGATAAAGCATAATACAAAACTAGATCAGCATGTGTACCAAGGGATCCATCCTAACAACCTAATGATTGAAATGACAACCAAATTAAGGTTAGTTTTACCAATATATTATATACATATGTATCACATTATTTTCACCGTAACAACCATTCACATTCTCACCTTTGAACTCCCTTTTATGAGAATGCCCCTTTTCCCTTTCCAAAATAATAAACAATACACAATCCCCCTTACCAGGATTATATCATACATTACACATGTTTTGTACATTTTCTAATTATTTAATTCCCATACCAATTCTATAACCAAGGGCCATTCCTTAAGATGGGTATTCGTTCCCTGAGGATGAACCTCAAAGTTCCAATCAATCCTTATCATTTAAAAGAAAACACCATTATTATTTGGAAAAACACTTTTTCCAAATCTTTAATGTTTCAAAACTACACTCACACTTATACACATATTCTACTTGATATATATCTATATATATTATCACCCCTTGTTCCAATGTGCATCTTCCCCTCACCTATGAGTAAATATGTAAAAAGAAGGAACCTATATAGGTATCTATATATATATGCGTGTGTTAGTAATCTTTAGTGAGTTAAAAGATTGGAAGTCCCATAATGGATTTGTAAAAACCTAACCAAGTCATTTGGCCTTTATAAAAATTGGTTGAAAGACCAAATAATCTTTGGTAATTTCTTTTACATTTACTAATTTTTTTTTGAAAAACTAATCAAAAATTTATAATGATTTACATTTCAAAAGAATATTGAAAACATGCTTTAATGAGAGTATCCCATGTTAAAAATGTCTAAAGAAGTATGGAAAACGAGATAAAAACCATTTATAAGAAATAAAAAAAATCTCTATAATACATTAAGTTTTATAATAATAATAATTTTTTTTAAAACAACCAACCAATCATAGTTTCCAAATTAAGGTCTTGGAAATAAGGTAACCTACCTCAAAAATTATCACCTTAGACAATGGTAACCCAAATCAACCTTAATGAGGTCCAATTAAGATATTGGGAATAAAATTAAACTTAAAAAATTACCTAATTTAGAAGTAATGAAACATGAACCCTAAACCACTAGAACAAGGAAAGAAGAGGAAACCAAGAGAAATTTAAAGAAACAAGAAGAAGAATAAGTTGAGAGATTATTACCTTGAATATTCAAACCAAAACCTTGAATAAATCATGAATATTAACCGTGAGTAATAGAGGGTAGTCATAGGAGAATGCGGTAAGATCCCAAGGGACTCACAATAACCAAGTGGGGGGAGA
This sequence comes from Viscum album, assembly GCA_963277665.1. Lineage (NCBI taxonomy): Eukaryota > Viridiplantae > Streptophyta > Magnoliopsida > Santalales > Viscaceae > Viscum > Viscum album. Next base: position 1,790,496,304 of record OY728128.1, read on the forward strand.
AAGGGGTGATTTTTTATTAGAAACTAATAATGGAAATGGAAAATTCTACATTTTAATGAACCTATGAACTATTCATGGTTTGGTCACAAGGTTTGTTAAATCGTTGACCAACCATGCAGCCTCTATGGGGCCTCTAGAGAAACTTTAATAGGCAATCCATGCTATTTGGGAAACTATGTGATGACTATATAGTTCAGCCCTATTGAAATTATTGAGGTTGTCGCATAGTTGCTACATGGTTTGGAAAACTGCATGCCTTAACTATGGGACATGCTATTCATGCCCAAAAACTCATGGTTTCAAAGAAAAAAAATACCTAAATGGAGGAATAATTAAATAAAACACAAAAATAAATTTATTAATATAGTATATTTTCATTGAGCAGTGAAAATTCTTCCCACCATGATAATTTCTTCCCCTAGGAAGTCAAAAAAGATTTATTTGATCATGACACAAGGAAACGATAGAGTGATATTCAAATTAAAACTCCTAGAAGTAAAATCTTTATGAAACAACACTCCCTTTACTTTAAAAACATGAATCAAAAAAATACCAAAATATACTAAAGAGATCATCCTCAAAAATTTAGTCAAACATCAAAATAAATAGATAGTAGAACCCCAAAAAACTTGAAACATTAAATTAAAGAATCATAGAAAAAATATAAAAATATTCTCTAAAAACAACACAAAATAAGTAACACCCTAACCCCTAAAAGATAAATCACCAGAGAATCCCATTTTGTCCTTTTAGTAATCTCCATTATCATCCATCACATAAACCTCAATCCAGAATAACTAAACTACTATGATTGTGGTTGGGTGCGATGAAAACAAAGAATCACACCAGTAACTATAATTCAAAATTCCCAAAATGATAATACAAGTAATTGAAGACTCATATCACCTTTCTATAGTGGAATATCCACCATATTATAAATCATTTCAAACACTAATTTTGAAATCAGAAAACCTCACAATTAATAGAGAAAACCAAAGGTATAAAGTACAAAACAAGGAATGGGAAACCCTGCCCATCTATGAAAAAAAGATTTTGGGTTTCCTAAAATAAATTCCCTTTGAGGTCAATACACAAAAAATATCCACAAAATTATCTTTCAATCCCAAATAAAGACAGAATCACAATACATGCAACCAAAACATAAACATTTAAAATAAGGTATACTTAAAATAGAGATCATATCAACCCCATGTTCACCAAACTGAGATAAAAGGTTATTTAAGGAAATAGATTTAGCTCCACATATCTTTTTGGAATCACCCCTAAAAAACCTTTTTTTATTCCCCAAATTTCTATAGATACAAAAAAAATGTATTTATAACTTCTAGATATAAAGAATTATTATCCCCAGAATTCCTTTATTGATGGAATACATAGATTTTACTCCTAGATAACTATAAAGAAGAAACACAATTTCCTTTTCATCCTACTACACAACACGCTAGATACAACTTTTTCCCTTCCCCTTTTCTAGAATCATCTCTATCTATTCTATGGATAGGAGAAACTTAAACTACTTTTGGTTTTTCAACTAATCCATCTTTGGCCGGAATAGCCTGTCTCACTAATTCTTATATGTGTTAGGGTTAACCAAAGTTTTGTTGGAAAAATTTATGTTCAGAAACCTCTTCCAAAGAATATATTCATAAAATATTCATATCTTTTTATATATGAAAGATACAGAACCAAATCGGTGAGACTCTTAGTGTACATCAAGATCATTGAATCTCCTTTTTGTAGGTAGTACAATTCTATAAGCTTCTGCACCATTATATATTCAACGAACTAATATTGGATAAACAAATCGTTAAAAATTTATCATGAGTGTTATTTTTTTCTTGTTCCAAATATTGGAATTCCAACACTTCTAACTAAATCCTTATAACATAAATGTGAAAAAATTGAGATTAAGATGTTCAATAAGATCAATCCAATCAAATATCTCCTCAGTGATTCAGAAACATTCTTTATTTATTCTTATCAATAACTTCTTAAATAAATGAGGATGGTTTGACTGTCAAATATTCCAAGTGAACTATTAATATTGATTCATTGATTGAGGAACACTAGGGTCTATATATATATTTAATGAACTAAATAGTTAAAACAAAACTGATCAACCCAAAATTTATGCAATTAAGAGGTCACCTATTGATCTTCTTCAAGATTCTGTAGATCATAGTGGTGTCATAATCTAAAAACACTATGTACAATGCTAAATCAAAACACATCAAAAACCAAAACTCCAAATCATAAATAAAAACTAATAAACCAAATTCAGAACACCATTTGAACCATTTTTACAACATCATAAGACCATAAATATTGATAGAATAAAATAACAAATACACAAAAAGAAAACATCAAATACTACTCACTCATCAAAATATTAAATTCAATTTTTGGAACCACTTTGGAAACAAAATCAAACTCATGAAATTACACAGTTACTAATGTAATCCTATGATGGTTCACATATATACACATGCCCAATTCCTATTACATACACCCATGCATATGTATAAACATGCACTTTACACACCCATATACACATATGTGAACATTTATAATGAATACAAAGGTTCAAGAGAAAAGATAAGATAACTACATTTCAAATCACTATTTAAAATAACCCAACTGATTTAAACCCATACATTTCCATTAAAAAACATTTATATTCCCCAATTCACATCTCATTACACACATTAAAAATCTTTTCAAAATCACTTATCAATTTCAAATTAATTTTTCAAACAACTCAAGTTTTTCATTTTATAAATCCTTCTTTGAAAACTAAACATCATTTGAAACTTAAAGGAAACATCCCAAAATCTACTAAAACTAATAAAAATAATAAAAAAAAGGAAACCTAATAGTAAAATAATCAATACCAGAAAACTTTTGAATAAAATATATTGTTTATGGTTTGAAATCATGGTTTGGAGGATTGTGCGCCAACCATATAAATCCCACAGAAGGTTAATAGAGGCGGATTGAGGGTCAATGCATAGTTTTCCATACCATTTATTGTAACCATGCACCCATAAATCCCAACAAAAATCCACTCCAAGATTTAGAGATTCTAAAAATAACCCATAAATTCTCAATGTCAATCATAATTACCAAAACAAGGGCCAAACCCCTCAAAAAATATAAGAATCAAACTCATGTTTGAGACACAAAAACCCTAGACCACCCTAGAAACTCAACCGTCCTTCAAAATATGTGGTGATCATGAACCTAACTATGACTGGCCACTTGAATTCTGACAATTCTACATTCGAACTACCAAATAACCCCAAATAACTAGAAAATACAATCCTCTAATACTACTTTTTCATGATCCAACAAGAGTCAACCCCGAACCAAGGACCTAAACTGGACCACAATAAGGCTTAAAATGCATTCCCGATCCCCTCAGACTAGTAACTAGTGTTGGTAATCATAAATAACTTAGTTGGGAATGATTTATCCCCTGAAAATTTGATAAATAAATAAGAAAATTAACCATAAAAATACATAGGTAGTGGAAAATGGAAAAGCTAATAATAACCCCTTGTGTCCTCACTGGTCACCACAAACTTTAGAACCAATCTCGCCCTATGAGAGAATCAAAGAAGAAATCAACCTAAAACTAAAAATGATAAAGTAGGTGTGGTCACTGAGATGCTCAGTGGGTATTATAAGAGAAAACTACACCCCCATTATTTACCTTTAAATAAGAAACCATTCTAAGATAATTTGAAATATGAATACATTTAAATATGTTTTTTGTTTCTTTTTTAAATAAATAACAAGAAGATGCCTCTTAAGAACCATTTTCCTTTTTAATTTTAGAAAATAATTTCCATAGAATTATAAACATTCCAAAAACCCATTTAAAGTAAGGATCATTAAATGGAATAAGTATTTCAATAAGAAAAGATAACCACATAAACAATTACAAAAAAGTACAACAAACCCAAGGAAAGAATTATACATGTAAAACATGTGTCATGGGATCTTAAGAGCTATTTAGGATAACCTAGGATAAAACTATCAATATCCATGAAGGTAACATCCACTGGAACCAGATACCAACTATGAACTCACTCCATCACATGGTTTTACCCTCCTAGGAATGGCCAAGTGGTATATCCCATAAGTAGAACAAGACTATCTTAGGGACACTAGTCAGAGCATAATACTAAACTAGTGAAGCATGTGTACTTATAGATCCCCCCTAATGAACGAAGGATTCCCATAAAAAAATGACAGTGATATTTACCAAGATAATATATATATATATATATACATATCACATTTGTTTCATTGAAATAACCATTCAATTTCTCAATAATGAACTCCCTTTAAATCACATCCCCTTATCTCCTTTCCGAAATAGTCAAAAAAATACACAACCCTCCTTAATTGTATTACATCATACATTACACATGTTTTTTATATTTTCCTTCCATTTAACACCCATCCTAATTCCACAACTAAGGGGCATGCATTTAGAGGTGTTTTCATTCCCAAGGAAAAACCTCAAAGTTGCAACTAGGCCTCATAATTTAAAATAAAATACTATTACTTTGGAAAACCACTTTTTACCAAAGATTTCATGTTCTAAATACACACTTCACACTTATACACATATGAACCTTGATATATATGTGGGGACCCATTATTCCAATGTACATATTACCCTAACCCATGAGTAAATATGTTCAAAGAAGGAACCTATATATGTATCTATATATGTATATGTGAATTATTCACCTATAGTGAGACAAAATATTGGTAGTCCCCTCAAGGATTCCTAGAAAACAAAACCATGCCATTATGCCTTTATAAAACTGCTAAAAATGCTAAGACCCAAAATTCTATCAATGAAATTCCCCTTATTATAGTTATATCATATAGTATAAATCACATAAAATCACATAAAGAACACAAAACAAACTTTATAAATGAATAATGAATGAAATAATTGGCTTTTTAGAAATTATGGAACCTATACCAATGGAATAGTAACTTGACCTTTGGAATAGTAATATTAACTGTATAAATAGTAAACCATCGAATAGAATAGTAAACTCACCAATAATATTATAAATAAAACTTAGTACTCTTATAAATGATTATATTATATAATTAAATCATTTTATAAGTAAATAATTTTTTTTGAAAATGATAAATTAAATATTGGTATATTCTAGGAATTATAAATATTTATTTACAATTTTATAATTAATATAATGTTTAAAAGAATATTTATTTTGGTAAAATAAAATCATAAATTTATATTTTATTTCCTTACGATTATAATATAATTTAATGAGACTCGAATTATTTTTTTTAAAGTGTTATAAATTGAGTTATAATTTTAAAATTGGTATTTTTCGAGTAAATGATGATTTTAATTAAAATTTAAATTCCTAAAAATTTGGAAAATTATTTTAATAAAATAGAGTTCATTTTTTAATTATACACATCAAAAAATGGTTAGGATGAATTTTTATGATTTTTCTAGAACAATTTAATTTTGTGAATAGTGAAATATGATAATTTACAATATAAGCTAAATACATGAATTATTGAGTCATTGATGATGTATGGAAAAGTAAAGCCAATAATATTGAATAATACTTATACCTTTATATTATTTATTAATGGTAGCCAAAACTATTCATATTCTTGATCCAAAATAATAAATAAAAGAATAAAATAATAAAAAACACTCATGTCCTCCCACTATAAATACAACCCCTCGCATCCTCTTCTCCTCAAACCTATAAATCCTTGAAGAATGTATAAATTCTTCCCAATAATATCCCAAGCCTCTCCCCCACATGTTTAAGATATGTTTTTTCTCTACAAAATACCGAAGACAATTCCCCTAAGGAGGTTCTCTAAGAGGAGAATTCAGGAGGTAAAATCCTATTTCTTTTTCTTTTAAATTCTTTTCAATTTCATTTCTTTTCTTATTATCTTATCACCTAACCTTATACAAGAGACATGAAAACTCAAGTAACTTTTATATAATGGTGTTTTATTTTGTTAATGGAACAAAACATCATCATTTATCTTTACCCCTCCTTTTGTACTAAAAATGAAAACACCTTCCGTGATATGTTGATTTATCGCATTCAAGGATGATGCGTTTTTAATTTCCATTACGTCCTTAAATAATGGTCATAAAACCACTTTTTATGGTTAAAAAATATTATAATAAATTTAATATATCCTATGAAATGTTCTGTAACTATTATATATACATGATATTAATTAATAAAACCAAAATAGTTTGTGATGATCAAAAGATGCCAATATAATCTCAAAGGTTATCATTAATGTTTTATCTAATGAATCATCCTCAAATCTAGAAAAATTTGATATATAAGATCATTTAATACTATGTAATCTCATTAACAACATATAATTTCTATTCGAGACAACTATTCTCATTTTACATGATTTTCCAAACATGTATACTAGTAAACTGGTCATGAAAACAAAGGAGACAAACACTCCCAAATGATAAAATTGTATCTTATAACTCATAAAAAATCAATAAATGTACTTAATAAAATTGTACAAAATGAAATATATGTATAAAAGGTTATGAATTAGTTAACTAATGGATTTAATTTGATTATCCAGGACACTAATATCAAGTGCAGAACACTGTTGATACTACCTTTTCAATAATAAGGGACGGAAAAAATATTATGATGAGCACTTTGAATATCTTAAAGTGTTCATATAATTTAAAAATAAAGCAATAAAATCTGTCCAAATGAACCTATTTATCCCACCATCATACAAGAATACCAGTATTGGTCCTGAGAATGCATCTCAAAGTCATATCCCCTTACGTGGGAGAGCTGTGCCACGGACCTACAATGAGGACCTATGCGGATGTCTAATTTTTAAACCCCTGTGTAGAAGAGCTATGTTGTGGTCCTATTACCTAGACCTATGCAAAAAAACTCCCTTTGATGAGGTCCCATCCAAGAATATAAATAGGACAATTGGGATCCCCATTTCAGAGACTGAAAAATTAGAATAATTCTCAAAGATCTTATTGCATAGCTCCTTTGACTAGGTCCCCTGAATTTTATAAGGTATACCTCAAAAAAATGAAATAAGAGAGTATTTAAAGGGATAAAAAATATCAAATTAATTTAAAAGTTTAAGATACAAAAAATATTATTAAAAACACATAATAATCTAATTTTGTGAGGCTTATTCCCTAAGGAAAGACTTGTGAGAGACTCTTCCAAAGACACTGGTGGCGACCTAGGGTGCCTAGGTTAAAAACTCACTCAAGTTTTGTTACCCCGATAGTCCATTGCCTAATAAATATGAATATTTAACAGACTTATTCTTTATGTGTTAAGGATTTTTTAGTTCCTTATATGACTTGTGTGGAATACCTGTGTAAACTACCTATGCTTAGGACCTATGTGAGCCATCCTTTAAATCCCACTTCAAATCCACTCATGGTAAGGATTCTCCTACCTCGGATCCATTATCTGAAAAGAACCAAGTTGAAACCTCCATAAATATCCCCTGATTTATCAAACCATTGGGGAAGGCACATTATTGTGTCTCCAATTTGTATTTTTAATTCTACAGTTATAGGTTTCCCACATTTTTCTTATAAAGAAGTCAAGATCCTCAAGATGTTTGTAGGTTTGAATATCTATAGTCATATAGAACCTTACCCCAATGAAATTTTTGTGGAGTTCTTGGTATTATATTTAGAGGATAGGACTTTGTCCACCCCTTTTGATCTCTATGACCCATAGACTCTTATCCCTAGTAGGGAGGGTATGGTTTAAACTTGTTTTTCCCTTTGGTAAGGGAAAAGTTTCCCTCCTCTCCCAGGACAAATATTATAGAAATAATCCTAGCGTAATCCCCTATACTTTCATATAGAATGTTTAAATCTTTCTCCTCTCTACCCCCATAACATTCTTAACCTTAATTAAATTCCCAGATGAAGTGTATATAGGGAACTGTTGTAACCCTGGCCTCTTACACTATAGGCCCAGCCTCTTCCACCAGTGGAGGAGAAATCATGTGTGGTTTGTTGAATCTTTCAAATCTTCTTATTCCTCACACTGACCATGACTCACATGGGATTAAATAATTGTAATGATCACAACATCCCCACAATCCAGTTGGAAGAATGAACTATGAGAACTCTAATTCCCACCATTACTGAGATACATAGGAATCCTTCCTGAGGCCCGATCTCCGTATCATCTCATCCATGAAATAAGAAATTATACCCCCCTTGATTTGGGAATCATTCTTAAGAGAAATCCCCAATCATAATTCCCTTAATCCAAGTATATTCCTTAGGAGTAAGTCCTGAATTATGTCCCCAAAAGCTCCATGAGTAAAATTATTTCTCATGGACCCTACTGCTGGGCATCCTCCTCAAGAGTAAGCCCCAACCCATTCCTATCAAAGGGTCATAATTGTGACCTCCTAGATAATAAATAATATGAAATTTTCATATATATTAATATTTTTGAATTAAATATTAATTTAAATTTAATGTGGATAATGTTTTTGATGGCATACCCGACATAAAATAATGGGTTTCTCTGAAATCTTATGTTTCACACAATGTTGAGTCATGTGAAAATAATAATAATAGAATGTTATTATTTTAAATGGTTTTTAACACCTAGAAATTGTACTGGATGGAATTAATAGAACTAAATATATTTTTATAAACCTGTTTTTTAATAGTTATTACATTTATCCAATAAAAGTTAGAGGATTAAAATGAGAATGAGTCAAATTTTAAGCATAAATACTATAATATTTTTTAAATGTAGTTTTACCACCTTTAGATGGATAACTATTTTTAAATCTAGTTTTTGCCCCTTTAATATGTTACATTTGATAAAATAAACTTCTTTTTTATAATCAGGACATCAAAATTTACTTTGGGTAAATTTTTGGTATTTTTTTGATAAAGATCATTTTTTAATGAATAGTGAAAAATACTACATTTTAAGTCAAAATTGTCTTTTCATATAATTTATTTATATAGTTAGATTTTTATTTTAATTGGTATTAAAGTTTAATTGGATTATATTTTTATCATTTAATCCAATTTTTGTCATTGTAAGTAATTTTACTTTGAAATTGGACAAAAATACATGTCAATCTTTTGGTAGTTTTTACTTCTTAAAACACACTTTTTGGTTTTCACAATGAGAATTGATTTTAAATTAATTTATGGAACTTATGCATTTTGAAATTTGAAAAATTTATTCCATATTTGGAATCATGAGGTCTATATAGTTTAAATAGATACCTTTAATTTTTAGAAATTATGTTTAGTAACTTCAGTAAATATTTTATTTACCATGGTTAAAGGGTAAATCTGGTAAATAAGGTTAAAAAATAATATTATTATAATATTAAACTACCATAAACATAGTCCTAATACAATTTAATGATATATTTAAAACCATGGGAATCTTTGGGTTGATTTAAAAACCCCATAGAGCCACTTGTGTGTGAAAATGACATTTAATTTAAAGTTATGGAAAATATAACCAAAACTTGTATCTTTTACTAAAACAATTTTTATTTGTGGTTATATAAGTGATAATATTGACTATAAATAGCCATTATAAAGATAAAAATATTTCCAACATCATGGTATTTTATTTATATTTTTTATACCTCAAATAAATAAATATAGTAATGACACAATGATGATGTTGTGATTAACTTATTAATGAATGATTTAAATAAATGAGATTATAAATATTAAAATAAATTTATTTTGAAACATTTTATGCCATAAAATAATTTTAGGGATACTTATTACTTTCCATATTTTAATTAATCATTTTATTCAAAATAATCATGTTTTTATGAATTTTGTTAAAAATCTTGATATGAATAGTATATAAATTGACATAAATGAGTTTTTTTAAAAAAAATAATATTTTATTAAATTATATAGTAGTCTTAAAAATAAAAGATTCTGAAAAATGACATAAATAATGTTCAAAATGTCATTAATTAACAACCTGAGATTCAATTGTCATTTTATAGTAACTATATTAACCATATAGTATGAATATACAAGAAGACATGGTAAAAGTCAAATTAGTTAACTGAGGGTTAAAGCTAAAAGATAGGTTTGACTTGAGACCAAAACTTTTCTAAAACCTATTGGTTGAGAATTTTTCAACCCAAAAGCATATTATATCTGAAATAAATTAATTTTGGACCTTTAGAAACTGAAATTCAATTTATAATAAAATAATATTTCAAGATATTCTTTAAGTGCCCCTCTTCACTCTTATAAAAAGGTACCAACTCTAACCCTTAATCACACCTCTCAAGACCCTTGTCTCATCCAAAATCTTCCCAAATAATATCTCAACATATCTATATTAATCCTATAATCCTTACCTTAGTAATAAAGAAACTCAATAAATCCTTTTAACTTAAACCAAAAGGAGTTACCCGATTTAAGGTAGTGTCTTCTCTCAAGCTTCTTCCATTTATTTTCCTTCTAAAACCCCCCTAAACTCTCTTTATTATATTCATTTATGAAAACACCAGTATATTAAATATACTAGGATGTTTTTATGATAATTATTCTAACTACACTTCCACACACCTCCATCTAATAGATATGAACATATTGTTTCTGTGTACGGAGAACTACTGCCTCACACAACAATGATTGTTCAATTTTTCCGTAACACCTTTCATGGTGACCATTATGATGGAACAATATTTATATGTGATATATATTATATTTATATTTTCTCTATGCTTCTATATTTTTCATTTATATCATATATTTTCGGTTTTAATAATGGGTAAATACAATAATTTCATTTGAGGAAGTGCGGACTATCGCCCCCTCAAAGTGATATGACTCGTTCATGCCATATATGGAACCTATAAAGGATGGTGTTAATTAAATTATGTAATGTATATAAAATATTATATTATACTGTAATTATAATATACCTAGGTATCATTCAATTTTCATTCCTTTAAATATGAAAAATAAATGAAAGTAGTGTTCATGCGTACGTACGACTTACTATCTCCATGAATGGTGCTTTTCATTTCGTATATCCAAATGTTATAGACTATTATAAATAAATATATAATGGATATATATGATATTTAAATCATGAATAAAATTCTGGAGACAATTGACTTTTGACCACATGGACAATTTGTAATTATAACAAGTTCTTTTTTGACTCAAGTACCAAATATCGACAAAATAACCGATATTAACTTAAATAATCATTTATTGTTTATAACATGGTAATAAGTGATATAAAAGGAATGATAAAATTGAAAAAGGTTTTGAATCAAGTATAAATTAACTTAAGTTTATTATTTTTTAAGAACAAGGAACATACGTGATGAGTTAGACTCAGGGTAAGGGACTTCGTCTCCTTCTCCTTTCATTGAGGAATATTTTTATTTATACACGACTTGCTTTTATACGGTGTATAAACCCCTTGGACTTTTAATTTCATTCAAGGGGAATCTTTTTTCATCATATCATTTATCTAAAAGACAAATGAAATGTTTCTTTTCAACATATGCAATGGTAATGACCTTTACACAGCCGTGAGCATTAATTTATATTTGGCTTCCTCTACAAGTTGTAGTGTTTTTAAAAGGAAAATAAATAACATATACCCTTTTTATGTATTATAGTATGAAAAACTGTTTTGTTAATGGATTTATTATGTCAATATCTTAAACTGATATCTTGTGATTACAATGTGAAAATGTTATCTTTCTTTTATTTATTATGATTATGTTATGGTTCTTGGGAATTATTTACGTATATGGGTGGTTCTATGATAAACCTATGGAGAGTGAGCCTAAGATAGATCTTCAATGAATTGGGTAATGTGACAGAGATAAACGTTAATGTTTCTCCTAAGATATTTAGGGAATATATGGTTATGGGTATTCCAAATGTAACTCCCTATGTATCTGTGAAGGCTACAGTGTAAGTATATTATAGATGCCACAAGTTACCTTTATGATTTACAGTTTCTATGTTCCATTCATAAATCATATTATTTCATGATTGATGTTAATGAACTTATGTTTTATTAGTGAAAAGTATGATTTCATTGATTTTTATGTATTAAGGGAGTAATGTTTTCTTTCCTTATTTTATAACCCTTACTGATATTTTTATGCTCAACCCATGTTTTTTACATGTTTTTCCTAGGTAATGAGGAAGGTTAAGAGAAAGGAAGAATTAAAGAATATTTATATTAAGAAAATAATCCTTGTATTGTTTAAGGAGTTTTATTTTTGTGAAAAAAATGGATTGAGTATAAGTGTCTACTTTGTAATATTTGTGATGTAAAATCCAATTGATGGACTAATTCTCTAAAACTATAAACTAGAAAAGATCCTCAATGTATAATTCTTTACTTAACTCAGTATTAAGTAATGTTTTAAGTCTAGGGCCTTATAATTGGTATCAGAGGTCGGTTTTGAAAACTTTCAGAGTTAGGATATTGTTAAATTAATATCCATAAATTATTTTTACTTTATGTTAAGATTGAAATGATATAGAATTTGAAGATTTCCATATTCCTTAACCTAATATATTTATGTGTTCAGAATAGTTTTCCACAGAGGAAACAGGTCAGCTATGATGGGACTACATCAAGAGGAAAATAACCTTTGAAATCATCAACTTGAGATGGTCGGAATAGAAACCGTATAGTTTCTTGCAATGATGGAAGAGTTTACTTGGGCTATAAATGGTGGTGTTATCTATGCATGAGATCATCTAGATCAACCACAGAGGAACATGTCTGTAGTAGAGCATTTTATGAGGTAACAACCCCTATCATTCAGAGGATTATCTGACCTTGATCTAGCTAAAGGGTGGATTAAATCACTGAAAAAGGTTTTAAATGTCTTGGGGTGTCTATAACATCAAAAGGTTAGTCTTAATATTAACCATTTTGAAAGTGAAGTAAATTAGTGGTTGTAGATGGTTAAAAAGATCAAGGATAGTGATGTGATAGATACTCTTGATTGGGATGAATACAAAGTTATGTTTCTTGATAAATATTTTACTAAGATAGTTTGACTTAGGATAGAAAAAAATTCGTATAATTGAGTTAGGAAGATGACTCTGTGGCTTCTTATGAAGCAAAATTCACTCGACTGGTAATGTATGATTCAAATTCTATATGAGATCTTGATAGAAAAATCAATCATTTTACTTAGGATTAAAGCCAAAGTATCGAAGGGATTTAGCTTCTTGTGAGTTAAAAAGATATGAAAAACTTGTTATATATGTGGAGAATGTGAAAATGTATTTTTCCAATGATCATATGTTCTTTGAAAAACAATTGAATAAGAGGTCGAGGTGTCAAATGAAGGGTAAGAACTCTTCGAAAAACTCTGATGGTAAGAAACTTATATTTACAGTTTTTAAAAATTGTGGTAAAAAACACACTTGGGAATGACTTTTAAATTCTTTTAAGTGCTAAATATGTGGTAAAATTGAAAATAAGGCTCATAATTGCACTAAAAAAGATTAGGGTAATGGTAAGACAAAATCTGATTTACAGTAAGTAAAATGTTTTAAGTGCAATGAAATGAGTCATTAAGGAAATGAGTGTCCAACAAAGAACTCAAATGAAGGAAAATAGTCAAACTATAAGAAGAAAGGGATGGAGAAATATTTTTAAACTATGACAACAGATGTTGGTCCATCAAATTAAGTAGTATTAGGTACACTATTTGTTTATTCAGATTATGTCAACGTGTTGTTTGATTTAGGATCTACACATTCTTTCATTTCTGAGAAATTTTTTATTAAATTTGGAATTATATCTCATGATATGAATCCTTAACTTGTGGTAAAAACACTTGGAGGAAATTTTGAGACAAAAAGAAATTATAAAAACCTTTCTGTACTTTTTTGAAGAAAGAATCTTCCTACATACCATATTGTTTTTCCTCTAGTAGAGTTTGATATTATTTTGGGTATGGATTGGATTTTCATTTATCATGCTAAGATTGACTACAGAACTAAAGAGGTTTCGTTTCATAAAGAATTTTAATTTTTGTATAAGAATGAACCCTTTTTTGATAACTTGTCTAGAAGCCGAGAAACTAGTAAAATATGGAATTGAATGTTACCTGGCACATATTTTTGAAAACAAAGGAACTATTAAAATTAATTATGTGTGAGTGGTAAATAAAAATATTGATGTTTTTCTTGATGAGTTTCCTAGTATAATATCTGATCGGGAAGTTGAATTTATAGTTTACTTCATTCCTGATACTATGCCAATTTTATAACCCCCTTATAGAATGTTGCGAATTTAACTTTAGGAGTTAAAGATATAATTGAAGGAGTTATTAGATAAAGGTTTAATTCGACCTAGAACATCACAATGGGGTGATTCTATCTAGTTTGTTAAAAATAAATATGTTTCAATGAGACTTTTCATTGATTATAGTGCCTTGAATAATATCACTATTAAGAAAAAGTATCCTTTTGCTCATATCGATGATTTTCTTGATCAGATTTAGGGAGATCAGTATTTTTTGAAGATTGACTTGAGGCCGGGTACCATCAGTGGAAAGTAAAGGAAGAAGACATTTTGAAGACCACATTTCATACTAGATTTGGGCATTGTGAATTTGTAATTATTCCTTTTGGGTTAACCAATTTACCTATTGTATTCATGGATCTTATGAATAGAATTTTCCATGAGTTCTTGGATAAGTTTGTGGTTGTTTTTATTGATGATATTTTGGTATATTCTAAAAGTAAAGAAGATCATGAAAATCATTTAAGGGTTGTTTTGAAAACCTTAAAAGAAAATAAACTGTATGAAAAATTCAGTAAGTGGGAGTTTTTGTTACAAAAAATTTTATTCCTTGGTCACAATGTTACTAAATATAGAATAACTGATGATCTTGCTAAAACAAAAGTTGTTAAATAATGGACAAAACCCACAAATGTAACTAAGATTCATAGTTTTCTTGGTTTAACAGGTTATTATTGGAGGTTCTTTTAACATTTTGCATAGTTATCTAGCCCACTGACTAAGTTAACTTGAAAAAGTGTAACATTTATCAAGAAAAAAGAATGTGAGGGTGGTTTTCAATTATTGAAAATAATATTGTTGAATTCTATAGTATTGGCATTACCTTCAAGAAATGGTGAGTTTTTTATCTATAGTGATGCTTTGTTGAAAGGACTTGGTTTTTTTCTAATGCAGAATGACTAGATAATTGCTTATTCTTCATGTTAGTTGAAACCTCATGAGTTAAATTACCCTACACATGATTTGGAATTAGCTACTGCTGTTTTTTCATTAAAAATTTAGAGGCATCATTTTTATAGCTTAAAGTTTGAAATATATACTGATCATAAGAGTTGGAAGTATATATTCACTCAAAAGGAATTAAACATGAGACAGAGGATATGGATATAATTAATTAAGTATTATGATTTCACGATCCATTAACATCCGAGAAAGGAAAATAAAGTGGCTGAATATTTGAACCTATAGAGTAATGCTACATTTACCATGATATATTTTGAATGAGATCCTTTGGTTTTTGATTTAATGAATTTTGGATTGGAATTTGTTGGTGTAGAGAATTAGTATGTTTTGTTTCAGGTGGCAGTGAAATCATCTATAGAAGATAGAATAACGAAAGCGCAGAAAGAAGACGGTGAGTTGCAGTAAAAGGTAGATTTGGTTCAGAAGGGTAAGTTACCTGAATTTAACATTGATAAAGACTTTTTTTGTGTTTGGAAAGATATTATGTGTGCCTTCTGATTACCAATTTAATAAAGAGTTATTATGTGAAGCTCATATTTCTCCATTTTCAGTTCATACTGGAAGTACTAAAATGTACAGAGATTTTCGGGAGTATTACTAGTGGTATGGTATGAAAAGAGATATTGTTGACTCTACTGGGAAGTGTTTGACTTCTCAAAAGGTTAAAATAAATTGAAAGATACCAAAAGGGATGCATCATCCTTTACTGGTGCTAGAGTTGAAATGGGGAAATATATCCATGGACTTCGTTGTGGGATTGCTAAAGACGTCTCAAGATAACAATGTAATCTGGGTTATTGTTGATCGATTGACTAAATCTGCTCATTTCCTTCCTATTTGAGATAAATTGTCTCTAGATCAGCTTTCTCGGTTGTATGTTAAAAATATATCCAGGTTACATGGATTTCCACTCTATATTGTATCTTATCATGATTCCAGGTTTACTTAAAAATTTTGGAAGGGCCTTCAGAAGTTCTTGGGTACTGAATTAAATTTTAGTGCAACTTTTCATCTGCAATCAGATGGATAGTCATAATGAAAAATTCTTACCTTGGAAGATATTATATGTGCTTGTTCAATGGATTAACATGTAATTTGGGACCAACATCTTTCTTTGATTGAGTTTTCTTATGATAAAATTTTTATTCTAGTATACAGATGGCACTATTTGAGTCATTATATAGAGAGAGGTTTCAAACATCTATTTTTTGAGATGATGTAGGTAAAAGGAAGATGGTGGGACCAAAATTGGTAGAAGATATCATAGAAAAAGTTCAGTTGATTTAGAAGCACATAAGAATAGCGCAGAGTAAGTAGAAAAGTAATGCAGATAACAAGAGGAAGGATCTTTCTTTTGAGGTAGGTGATCATTTATTTCTCAAAGTTTCCCCATGGAAAAGGGTGATGCGTTTTGATAAAAAGAAAAAGTTGAGTCTGAGGTTCATTGGACCTTATGAAATCCTAGAGAAAGATGAATCAATTGCCTACAAAGTGGATTTACATCCAATTTTATCCTAGGTACACAATGTTTCTCATGTTTCAATCTTGAGAAATTATATGCCGGATCCATCTCATGTTTTGAGTCCAGATGTAGTTCAGTTGGAAGAGAATCTTGCTTATGAGAAACAACCAGTCTAGATTCTTGACCAAAGAGAGAAAGTGATGTGGAATAAGGTAATTCATTAGTTAATGGTTTTGTGGAAAAACTGTATGGTTGAAGAGGCAACATGGGAATTTGAGAATTATATGAGGGATAAATACCCCTAACTTATTTGATTAGTGAATTAAATTTTGAGGACGCAATATAAAAAATGGGGAAGGATGTAACATTCCAGGTAAATAAAGAATATGAAATTTTCATATTTATTAATATTTATTAATTAAATATTAATTTAACTTTAAAGGGGATGCTATGTTCTATGGAGTACTCTATATGCAACAATATGTTTCTCATAAATATGATGTTTCACAAAATGTTGAGTCATATGGAAAAAATAATATAATATTATTATTTTAAATAGTAGTTAATGACTAGTCATTGTACTAGTGAGAATTAATAGAACTAACTATATTATTATTAAGCATGTTTTTAAAAAAAATTCATTTATCCAGTAAAATTTAGAGGCTTAAAATGAGAATGAATCCAATTATAAGCATAAACACTCTAATATTTTTAAAAGGTATTTTCAACACCTTTTGATGGAGAACCCTTTATAAATATAGTTTCTGTCACTTTCATATGTTCTATTTGACAAAATAAATTTATTATTTAGAATCGGGACATCAAAATTTTATTTGGGTAATTTTTTGGTATTTTTCTAATAAAGATCATTTTTTAATGAATAGTGAAAAATACAGCATTTTAAGTCAAAAATGTCTTTTCATTTAATTTATTTATATAGTTAGATTTCCCTTTTAATTTTTTATAAAGTATTATTGAATTATATTGTTATCATTTACTCCATTTTTGGTCATTGGAAGTAATTTCACAATGAAGTTGGACATAAACACATGTTAATCTTTTGGTAATTTTTATGTCTTAAAAACATACTTTTTGGTTTTGACAACGTGGATTAATTTTAAATTAATTTCTGAAATTTCTGTTTTTTGAATTTGGAAAAATAGATTCTATTTTTGGAATTATGCGGTCTATATTTTGTAAATAGTTTGGTTTTATTTTTAAACATTATGTAAAGTAACTTCAGTAAATATTTTATTTACCATGGTAAAAGGGTAAATCTTGTAATTAAGGGTAAAAAATAATATTATAATATTATTAAACTACCCTAACATATATTCTAATCCCATTAGATGATATATTTCTAACCATGGGAATCCTTGGGTCGATTTTAGGACCCCATGGAGCCACTTGTGTGTGAAAATGAAATTTAATTACTTTTAATTTAAAGTTATGGAAAATATTACCTAAACCTGTATCTTTTATTAAAACAATTTTTATATGGGGTAATATAAGTGATATTTTTAAATATAAATAGTAATTATAAATCTAAAAAAATTTCCTACATCAAATTATTTTATTTATATTTTTTTATTCATCATATAAATAAATATATTTATTATACAATGATGATGTAGTGATTACCTTATTAATTAATGATTTAAATAAAAGAGATTAGAAAAAATAAAATAAATTTATTTTGAAACTTTTTATTCTATAAAATAATTTTAGGGATACTTATGACTTTTTAAATTTAAATTAATGATGTTTTTTACAAATAATAAATTTGTTATGCATTTTGTTAAAAATCATGATATTAATAGTATACAAATTGTCAAAAATGAGTTTTATAAATTTTTTTATTAAATGATATAGTAGTCATAAAAATAAAATATTCAGAAAAACTACTTAAATAATGTTTAAAATTTTATTAATTAACCACTTGAGTTTATATTGTCATTTTATAGTAACTATATTTACAATATATTATTAATATACAAGAAGACATGGTAAGAGTCAAATTAGTAAACTAAGGGTTAAAGTAAAAGATAAGGTTAAACATGAGACAAAAACTTGTCTAAAACCTATTTGTTAAGAGGTTTTTGACCCAAAATAATATTATCTATGAAATAAATGACTTTGGAACCTTTTGAAATAGAAAATAAATTTATAATAAAATAGTATTTCAAGATATTCTTTAAGTGCCCCTCTTCCCTCTTATAAAAAAGCACCACCTCTAACCCTTAATCACACCTCTAAAGCCCCTTGGATAATCCAAAATCTTCCCAAATAAGCTCCCAAAATCCCTATATTCCTCCTAGAACCCTTAACATAGGCAGAAAAAAAGTCAAAAAAGACTTTTAGCTTAAATCAAAAGGAGTTACCTGATTTAAGGTAATATCTTCTCTCAAGATTCTTCCATTTATTTTCCTTCTCCAACCCCCTAAAATCCCTTTATTACATTATTTTATAAAAAAACAGTATCTTAAATATAATATTATTTTTTATGATATGTATTATAACTAAAATTCCATTCACCTCTATCTAATGGATACAAACATACTGCTTTTGTGTACGACAGACAACTACCTCACGAAACGATGATTGTTCGATTTTTCTGTAACACCTCTCACGGTGGCCATTATGATGGAACTGTATTTATATATGATATATATTATATTTATATTGTATCTATTCTTCTGTATATTTCATTTATATCATACCTTTATGGTTTTCACAATGGGTAAATACGATAATTTCATTTGAGGAAGAGCGGACTATTGCCCCCACAAAATGATATGACTCATTCATTCCATGCATAGAATGTATAAATTATGGTGGTAATGAACTTATGTAATGTATATAAAATTTTATATTATACTGTAATTATAATATTCATATGTATCAGTTAGTTTTCATTCTTTTAAATATGACAAATAAATAAAAGTAGCATTCATGCATATGTACGGCTTACCAACTCCATGAACGGTTCTTTTCATTTATTATATCCTAATTTTATGGACTATTATAAATACATATATAAGGTATATATATGATATTTAAATCATGAATACAATTCTAGAGATAATTTACTTTTGACCACATGGACAATTTTTAATTATAACAAGTTTATTTTTTACTCAAGTACCAAATATCGGCAAAACGACCGTTATTAACTTAAATAATTATGTAATGTTTATAACATGGTAATAAGTGATATAAAAGGAATAATAAACTTGAAAAAGGTTCTAAATAAAGTATAAATTAACTTAAGATTATTATTCAGGAAGAACAAGGAACATACGTGTTAGGTCCACTAGGCTATATACTCTGAGAGGGGGGTGAATCAGGGTGTGACAAATTAAAACAACTCCCCCTTTTGATCTTGTTTTGTTATTAGACGAAACCATATTCTATCTATTTATACCATTGTAGAGTATGAATGAATATTAAATCATGCATTGGACACAACAATTTTACTTGGTTCACCCTCACTAGGCTACGTCCAAGGAGCATACATCGACGATGTGTCGATGTAAAAAATCCACTATAAGCGCACTGCTTTTTACAAGTTTGGAGCAGACTCATTGTCCCTTTGGGTTTACAACCACTCACAATATGAAAACTCATTTCTCTGTCAACTGAAGTGTGCTAACTTCTTCTTTAGAATATCCACTCATAGTTTATATACTAGTAGATCTCTTAATTATCTTTAATGAAATCTACATCCTTAATTGTTAATAGATGCTCTCTTGACATCTCACTTTCACTCGTAGATGAATCTCTCTATGCATCAGGTGTACTGAGAAACCTCAAATATTTTGAAAAACCCTTACTTAATTTTGCACAAAACTTTAATGCCTTGCATGCAAGATTCCACTTTTGTCACAAAACACCCTTTGTGCGCAACTTCAATCTTTCACGCAACTCAAATCTTATGCCCAACTTTCTTATCTTGCCCGCAACTCAAAATCATTCGTGAAATTCTTATACGATATGGTGCTCGAATTTTATCTAAGTTTTGATCTCTCTCTAAGATAGGGGTCATTTCGTATTTATAGGCATTCTTGATCCATGTGCGGAAGATTCAACTTTTGTCGTATAAGTTCCTCTTCAAGCCTGCAATACCACGTTTGACGTCGCATTGGGAGCGAAAGTTTCTTTTGTGCAACCTCATCTTTCGGATCCATTTAAAAATATTTCATATACATCATTCCTTTTCCATTTTTTGACTTTCTTCTCCCCAAACATGCCTTGTGCGCAAGATTCCTTCGCGCAACTCCAACTTTCGTGCACATCTTCAAATCTTTTGCACGCAACATGCCTTTTCCATTTTTCAACGTTTTAATCCTAAAACATACCTTGTGTGCAAGTTTCAAAACAACCATATATCTTGTGCGCAAATTCCTTTTCCAGAAACATGTTTCCCCATTTTTCGATTTTGAGGCCCAAAAATTTGGCGAACACTGGAAAACAGCACCATCTTAGATCTATTCTTTTTGTACCGCCTCCACATCATACATTTGTTTATCACCATTATTTATCAACATAGGTTGTCAAAAATATCAATATAACTCGACAAATAACCATGTAAACCCTGTTTTTCAAAAAAATTCACATCATGGTATGCCTTGTCAACAAACACAAAATAGATGTCCACTTTTTCAACAAATACAATCACCTCAAAAATACTTCAATGATACCTTGAGGGATTTTTTCCCCACAATACATGATGAGTCAGACTCAAGGTAAGGGACTTCATCTCAATATCCTTTCATTAATATATATTTTCATTTATACGCGACTTTCTTTTAAACGTTGTATAAAATCCTTTGAATTTTAATTTAATTCAATGGGAATCTTATTTCTACATAGAGTTTTACTAAATGATAAAGGGAATGTTTCTTTTTAACATACATGGTGCCAACGACCTTTCCACCACTGTGAGAATTATTTTATATTTGGCTTCCTCTACAAGTTGTAGAATTTTTAAAAGAAATAAAATACCATATATCCTTTTTGTTTATTTTTTATTGAAAATTGTTTTGATAATGGATTTATTATGTCAATATCTTGAACTGATATCTTGTGATTTCAATGTGTAAATTTTATCTTTCCTTTATGTTTTATGATTATGTTATGGTTCTTGGTCATTGTTTATATCTACGGGAAGTTCCGTGATAATCCCAGGGTGGGTGAGCCCGAGATAGTTCTCCAATGCATTGGGTAACATGACATATGTAAACATTAATGTTTCTCCTAAGAGATTTGGGGAATATACTATGATGGGTATTCCAAATGTAACTCCCTACATAGTTGTGAAATCTATAATGTAATTATGTTATGAATGACACAAGTTACCTTTATGATTTATGATTTCTTTGTGCTATTCATAAATCATATGATTTCATGAGGTATGTTAAAGAACATATGTTTTATGATTAAAAAGTATGATTTTATTGATTTATATGTATTGATGGACTAACATTTTCTTTGCTTATTTTACAACCCTTTCTAAGCTTTTTATACTCATCCCAAATTTTTGAAATTTTGTTCACAGGGTATAAGGAATGGTAAGAGAAAAGAATAATTCAATAAGATTTATTTTGAGACAATAATTCTTGTATTATTTAAGGAGTTTTATTCTTGTGAAAAAAATGGATTGAGTAGAAGTGTCTACTTTGTAATATTTGAGATGTAATGTAATTATTATGGAATAATTATCTAGAACTCTAAACCTAAAAATATTTTCAATGTATAATTATTGACTCAACTAAATATAAAGTAATCTTTCAAGGTTGGGGCGTTATAATAATCCCCTAGGATACTTATCAAACTATGTAGGATTTTATTCCCATCCAAGTGGGATACGTAGGTGTCCTCCCTGAGGTTCAAAACAAATACCCCAAATCAACCCTGTTTTTTTTGGGACATATTCATAGTAGGGTCTAATTCAACTTGAAAACTCATATCCCTTAAAAGTTCACTGGCCTACTTCAGTATAATTCCCACAAAAACATTGACTATACACCTTTCGCCTAAACATATTTTCCACATGATGTTAAACTATATGGTTGGGTCCTTATCACATGACCTTAAAAGGTATTTTGTGTCTTATTAAGAGGTACTAAACTACATATGTTGTAACACCCCAAGATTTCATAGTATGTTATTTCTTCAAAGTAATTCAATAACTTTCATTACATACAACACCAAGTTATAGCGCACCATGACATATCAAACTAGCCGTTCAAAAGTGGTTATGAATAGTATTAACTGAATTTTGAACTTTATATAATCCTTATAATTTTAGAGTCCATATTATGAGTCACTTAGACATAATGTAAGAACAAATACATTTTTTCAGTTAAAAGAAGTATTTTAAAAAAAATGAAATTTTACTGCCTTTTAATGGCGAAGCCTTTTTAAATCCAATATTTGAAAATTTTATATATTCAATTTGAAAAAATAAACTTCTTCTTTAGAATAGGTACATAATAATTTAGTTTCAATAAAGTTTTGGTGTTTTTCTGATAACTTTCATATTTAGGCGAGTAGTGAAAAATACTATATTTTAACTGAAAACAACTTTTTTAATCAAAATAATTTATAGTGTTAAATTATACATTTTAATGGTTTATAAGTTTAAATAGATTATATTATTACCATTTAATCCAATTCTATTCATTGTATGTAATTTCACTTTGAAATTGGACATAAACAAGTGTCAATCTTTTGATAGTTATTATTTTTTAAAAATATGCCTTTTGGATTTGAAAACGGGAATTAATTTTAAATTAATGAATGAAACTTATATGTTTTGAATTTCATAAAACATACATCATTTTTGGATTTGTAATATCGAAATTAGCCTAGGGTGAATTTTCTGAAAACTTTCAATTTTTTATGAGTAGTGAAAAACACTGAGTTATAGTTTAAAACCGAATTTTTATTTAAATAAATGCTTATTTAATTTAAATATTTTTTAGGTCAAAATGGATATATAATACTTATATAATTTCAATGTAATTCATTGGAGTCAGTTTATAATAATTTTAGATATATAAAAATTTTATTGAACTTTTCACCGTCTTTTACCCATCTCCTAGGAGAATTTGCAAATTCACATAAAACATAATTTTACTGCTTCTGTGAGTGGAATTTCCAAAATCCGATAGACTTAGTTAATATCAAAGAGTAAAACGTGGTTCAATAAGTTAAAAATAATTTTTGGTGAATAGTAACTTTTTACTTTTATTTACCACTATTAAAAGTAAATAGGGAAATTAAGGTTAAAACTGATATTAATATTACCCTAACACATATCGTAATTCTATTGTACAAGTGTATCTCGACCAAAAACAACCTTATGAATAAAATATATTCATATAGGTCCACCTGGATTAGATTAGGATATTTATTATTATTCAATTCAAAGAAGAGTTAAAAGAGTTAAAATCAAAGTTTAATAACTAAAACATTTTTAATATAGGATAATACATAAGATATATTCGATTATAATTATTCATTAGAAATATAAAAATATTACTTACATAATGATATTTGTTTATAAGGTTTAGACATTAAATAATCTAATTTATTTATCACACAATGATGATGCAGTAATTACCGTATTAATGAAAGATTAAGATGATTGATATTATAAATATCAAAATAAATGTAATTTGAGACTTTTTATGGATTCAAATAATTTTATAGGTTAATATGACATATTAGGATTGGTTATATGAATTGTTTTCATAGTAATAATGCTGTTATAAATTTATCAAAAACAAAATACCCAATAGTGTCAAAATTAACATAAAAGAGTTTTTAAAACAAATATTATATTATTAATTGATATTTTATTCTTAAAAATATAAGGCTAGACAAAAGGACATATATCATGATATGTGTATCATTAATGGACCACTTTTGGGTAGATTCAAAGTTTATAGTAAGTTTATTAACCATATAATATAAAAATACAAAGACACATGGTAAATGTCAAACTAATTAACTAAGAGTTAAAACTAAAATATAAGGTAAATAAAGTGACCCAAAACTATCCAAAACCTATTGGTTGAGTTTATTTCGACCCATAACCACCTTATAATCGAAATAAATCAATTTGGAGCCATTACAAACCGAATATAAATTTATTATAAAATAATATTTTATGTTTTTCTTAAGGTTCCCTCACCCCTCTTATAAAAGGGCACTCCCCCTTCTCTCAAATTCATACCTTAAATGCCTTTTGGATCAAAAAACCCCAGCCCAAATATTATCTCAAATTCCCTAAATTAAACCTAGAGGCCTTAGGTTGATCATAAATCCAACCTAAGGAGTCCTTTTGATCAAATCAAAAGGAAGAACCCGAAGAAGAGGTAATGTTTTCACCACCCTCTTTCAAGTTCCTTTCTTCTTCAACTTCTTCTTTCTTAGTTATTTCCATTCTAAAATAATAACACCAATATCTTCTATATAATGTGATGTTATTATAAATAAGGTACAACCATATTCAGTATTCTATCCATCCTTTGAATGACATGTCACCATACGTGCGTACGTATGGATTACCGTCTCCACGTTGTGGTGTAATTGTAATTAAAAACATTATTATTTGGATGGGTATGATAATGTTGTGTAATTTATGTAAATAATAAATATAACATGACAATTATACTGTAGATATTATATACCATCCAATTATATATTATTTTAATATAAAAAGAATGATATTGTCGCCCTTGTGTATGTACGGACTCCGTCTCCATGAACATGATAAGATTCATTCCTCATCATATCCATTCAAGAATAAATTTTATTTGATGATTAATAATAAAGTTTAGGGACTTGATATCATTATGGATATGAATAATATACAACCTATGGATAAAAAACATGGCTTATGTGACAAAACATATAAAATAAAATAAATAAGTGAACACTCGAAACGACGATAATACTAAAATATTATTAACAAAATAATATTAAAAAATATTATATGATATCATATTTATGTATATGATTATTGTATAATCTAATAACAATGATTCAAATATTATATAGGAGGTTAACCTACCCTCAACCATGGAAAATTACAAGGTAAGGGTTTATTTCACAATCTCTTCATTATCCGAGGTTGTTTATACGTGATTATCTATTGGGACCTCTTTATCATCCACATCCTTGTTTCTTAAAAATGTATTTCAAAACATTCTTACTAATTTATATACTATGGTTTAAATTCATTTATACGCTTGTTTTACTTTTTATAAGATGTTTAGAAAAGAATATTTCCGTCGTTTTCCAAACAAGGTCCTTTTTAACCTTTTTGACAGAATTAAGGTAAAAATGCCTTTTTTAACTTATACGGCGGGTGTGGCTATTTTCTGCCATTATAAAAACGTCAAAGCTTCCCTTAAAATATTATAAGAATATTTTCAAATTAAATTTTTCCTTTTATAATTATGTGACTTTTAAATGATTTTAAAAAAGAGACATTTCTCTCAAATAGTTTTGTTTTCATCTATATCAACATCCTTTGATGTATTTTAAGCTTATTTGAAGTTGATTTATTATGATAAAAAACTACTATATTGTATTAAAGTTTTTGTGATATGTTTGATTGTGGATGTGTTATTTCTATTCCATTCATGGTTTATGGAGAAATTATTGACATTTCGTATGCTTGTTTTAATACTAATGTTTATGTTATGTTTAAACCTGTTCATTTGAGGAATGCATTAGACTTAGTAAGTGACGGGTGGAGCCCTCTATAGCTCCTCAATGAATCGTTAGGTCTCATGAGACAAAATAGTGTCTTGGCATAAGGCCTTGTCAAAATATTATTTGTAGTCTTGGCACAAGGCTTTGACTATGTGGTTATGATAGTCTGGCATTATGCATTCCATCATTATGAAAGTGGTTAGTGATATTGCATGTGATTATTCGACTAGTAGAATATCTATGTGAATAAGTAAATGGAATTACTTCATTTTATTTTTTCCATATTATTCCAAATTTCAAGTTTAAAATTATTTTGTTTTAGTTATACATTTCCTTAAATGTTTATGCTTATTTATGAAAGGTTTTTTTGTATTGTTATCCTAACTGAGCATTTGAGACCACCCCTTTCTTTTGTTTTATTTTCCCTAGGATTCAAAGAAGTTTATTTTGAATGATATATAGGGTTAAGCTAAAGGGAATAATGCAGTTCTCAAAGAACTATCTATGATGTTTTTTATGTTTGAAATTGTAATGTAAAGTTAATTTATGTAATCTATTTTCCAAGACTGATAAACTGATCGGTCCTTCGGGTCTTGATTCCTTGTAATCATGCCAATGTATTAAAATAATGCACCGACTCTGGGTAACTGGGGTCGGGGTGTTACAGTTGGTATCAGAGGAAGTTTAGTAATAACCTTGGAAACTATATTTAGATAAACTCTGATTAGAGCACATAGCCATAAGATAGACTTTGAGGATTAGTATAGAAGAACTTCCTAGAATTTTGGTATTGTAGAGATTTTGTGATTTTTCCAAGAAATACATCCCTGTCTGGATACAAGCAGGTAGAGGTGGCTCTGGCATAGATGTACCTTGGGGTAAAACCTGAAAACACCGCTTTGAGATAGACTCGAATGGGAACTGGTGCACGACAACAGGCCTTACTACACTCTTGGTTACGACACTCCCAGGGGATATGCTTAGGATAATTCACATTTTCTATACAAACCATTATGAAGGGATTATGAGTATATACTTCCTCAAAGAAAACATTTTTATGATTATGGATTATATCCATAAACTATTCGATTTATGTTAACTGTTTTAGATGTTTGGATTTATGTATTGAGATTCATAAACTAATCTAGTGTATGTCATTGTATAGAAATGGTGCCCAGTAGAAATAATGTGAACTCTAGCAATACGTATGATCCAAAGAGTAAGAAGGATCATATCTTTCACGGTATTAATCCAGCATATAGAAGGGAAATTGTCTCCCATGTATTCTCAACATATGAAGAAATAACATAATGTGTTAATAAGATAAGTAAATAATTCTCTAAGTCCTATAGCTTTAAAGGTAACCAAGAGAAGAAAAGGATGTATGGGAGAAAGATGGATAAAGGGAAGAGGGAAAAGAATAATTTTCCCATGTGTGATAATTGTGGGAAAAAACACCCCAGAACATTCCTAAAGGGAATGGGAGTTTGTTATAAGTGTGGAGAAAAAGGACACCAAGTGCATCACTACAAGGGTCAGAAAAAGGATTCAAATTTACAATGCTTCATCTGTAAAGAGTTGGGAAACTATGCGAACCAATGTCCAAATCATCAGAGTATGCCCCAAATGATTCTATTGGATAAAAATCAAGTTATGATACTACCACAGATGAAGAGGAATGATTTAAATTCTTATGTTGTTATTAGAGAATTATGTCATTTGAGTGTTGTATCAACAATGTACTGGTTATAATAATTATGGAGTATATAAGGATTGTACTGGAGTACTATTTCATTAAGGACTTGAGATTGTGTGGATCCACAAAAAGTGACTCAATAGTAGGTTAATTTTTTGGAAAATATATGGTTGAGAGAAAGATAAACCATAATATGGTTCTGATACCGACGTAGTGATTTTGTAATAATACATTATTGATTTGGATAAATTATATTATATATTCTTGACTACCTTGAAACTTATAAATGATTTGTATATTCCATCATTGTTGGAGTTTACAACATTTTTGGATAGAAGGAGTATAACCGGTATTCTATAAGTAATAAGGGATCATGAATGTAATCAATAAAGTTTTATGGTAATTCAGGATGTTGCAATGTTTTAAAAGAATACATGATGAAGTTGTTTAAATGTTTTTACGTGGAAAAAATGATCTTCATTGTGTTTACCTTCCTTTTAAATTTTGGACTGTGAGTTTGGAAAGAAGTATTTTGGATAATTCTAGTTTGAGATTATTTTTGGATTGCCATAAAAGGACAACCTGGAGGTTGGGCGGCAACCCGTCGTGTCCGGCAAGGCTGCGAGCCTTGAACCCGCAACCAAAAGGAGAAAAAGGTGTATCACCTATCACCAACCCACGTGATTTCTAGGATTGAATAATGTAGTTTTTTAAAGGTTATGGTAGATGAATTATAAATTCATTTTTTGGAACCCTATACGAATAGGATAAATAGAATATTTTTTTACGTTCTATTATCTTTTAGAGTGAAATATGATTTTGTGGTAAAAATTAGTTAAAGGATGCAAATCTACTTGAAAAGTATAAATTTTTTTTCTTCTCTTATTCTATGAAGAAAAAAATTCTTAAAATTTAGATAAGGAATCTTAAAACCAAAAATGTGTTATCCTAATACCTTACCTTTTGTTGAACCGATGGTATTTTAAATCATCATAGATTGGTGGCTTTGAGGCCCACAATTCTACAATTTTTTGTGATTGATGACCTCAATCACTCCCTATAAACATTTACGTTTTTCCTCCAATTATGTGTCTCGAATTTCCACCAATGTTCTCCAAATCGAGAACATAATTTGGTGGTGACATTTTCATTCCCCTTTTCCTCTTATTAAGACTAAATTTTATTAACCTAATTTTCGATGTGGGTTTTACCAAAGGTATTTTCTATTTTAAACCTTTTATTTTTGAGAAATAATTTTAAATTGCGAGGACGTAATTTATTGAAGGAGGGAAGAATGTAACACCTCATGATTTCATAGTACGTTATTTTTTCAAAGTAATTTAATAACATGCACTACACGTAACACCAAGTTATAGAGCACCATGACTTACCAAACTAGCCATTAAAAAGTGGTTATGAATAGTATTAACTGAATTTTGAACTTTATATGATCCTTATAATTTTGGAATCCATATTATGAGTTTCTTAGACATAATGTAAGAAAAGTTAAATTTTTTAGATAAAAGAAGTATTTGTCAAAAAATGAAATTTTACTACCTTTTAATGACGAAGCCTTTTTAAATCCAATATTTGAGTGTTTTATATATTCAAGTTGACAAAATAAACTTCTTCTTTAGAATTGGACATAAGAATTTAGTTTCAATAAATTTTGGATGTTTTTCTGATAACTTTCATATTTGGGTGAATGTGAAAAATACTATATTTTAACTGAAAACAACTTTTTTAATCAAAATAATTTATAGTGTTAAATTATACATTTTAATAGTTTATAAGTATAAATAGATTATATTTTTACCATTTAATCCAATGCTGGTCAATGTAAGTAATTTCACTTTGAAATTGGACATAAACAAGTGTCAATATTATGAAATTTATTATTTCTTAAAAATACGCCTTTTGGATTTGACAAAGAGAATTAATTTTAAATTAACAAATGAAACTTATATGTTTTGAATTTGGTAAGATCAAAATCATTTTTGGATTCAGAATATCGGAATTTTACTAGGGTTAATTTTTGATATTTTTCTGAAAACGTTCAATTTTTGATGAATAGTGAAAAAAACTGAGTTATAGTTTTAAACCAAATTTTTATTTAAATAATTATTTATTTAATTTAAATATATTTTATGTCAAAATTGATACATAATATCTATATAATTTAAATGTAATTCATTGGAGTTATTTTATAATAATTTTAGATATGTAAAAATTTTATTGAACTTTTCACCGTCTTTTACCCATCTCCTAGGAGAATTTGAAAAATCACATAAAACATAATTTTACCGCTTCTGTGAGTGGAATTTATAAAATCCAATAGACATGGTTAATATCAAGGAGTAAAATGTGGTTCAATAAGAGAAAAATAATTTTTGTTGAATAGTAACTTTTTACTTTTATGTACCACGGTTAAAAGTAAATAGGGTAATTAAGGGTAAAAATGATATTAATATTACCCTAACACATATCCTAATTCAATTGGACAAGTGTATCCCGACCAAAAACAACCTTAGGAATAAAATATTATCATTTAGGTCCACTTTAATTATATTAGGACATTTATTATTGTTTAATTCAATGAAGAGTTAAAAGAGTTAAAATCAATTTTTAATTAGTAAAACATTTTTAATATAGGGTTATACATAAGATAAATTCTATTATAAATATTCATTAGAAAGATAAAAATATTCCTTACATAATGTTATTTTATTTATAATTTTTAGACATTAAATATTTTAATTTATTTATGACACAATAATGATGCAGTAATTACTGTATTAATAAAATATTAAGATAATTGATATTATAAATATCCAAATAAAGGTAATTTGAGACTTTTTATGAATTCCAATAATTTTATAGGTGAATATAACTTATTAGAATGGTTTATATGAATTTTTTTTGAAGTAATAATTCTGTTATGAATTTATCAAAAACTAAATACCCAATAGTGTCAAAATTGACATAAAAGAGTTTTTAAAATAAATATTATATTATTAATTTATATTCTATTTCTAAAAATCTAAGGTTCCACCAAAGGACATATATAAATATATTTGTATCATTAATTGACCACTTGAGTTTCTATTGGAAGTTTATAGTATGTTTATTAACCATATAATATAAAAATACAAAGAGACATGGTAAATGTCAAACTAATTAACTAAGAGTTAAAACTAAAAGATAAGGTTAATAAAGTGACCCAAACATGTCTAAAACCTATTTTTTGAGTGTATTTATACCCATCCCCACCTTAGAAGCTAAATAAATTAATTTTAAGCCATTATAAACTGAATATAAATTTTTTATAAAATATTATTTTAAGTTTTTTCTAAGGTGACATCACCCCTCTTATAAAAGGGAACTCTCCCTTCTCTCAAATTCATACCTTAAATGCCTTTTGGATCAGACAACCCCTACCCAAATATTCTATAAACTTCCCTCACTTCAACTAGGAGGCCTTAGTTTGATCAAAAATCCAATCTAAGGATCCCTTTTGATCAAATCAGAAGGAAGAACCCGAAGATGAGGTAATGTTTTCACCACCCTCTTTCAAGTTCCTTTCTTCTTCAACTTCTTCATTCATTGTTATTTAGATTCTAAAATAATAACTCCAGTATATTATATATACTATGATGTTATTATAAATATGGTGCAACCATATTCAGTATTCTATCCATCCTTTTAATGACATGTCACCATACGTGCGTACGTACGACTTACTATCTCCACGTCGTGGTGTAATTGTTATTAAAAAAATTATTATTTGGATGGGTATGATTATGATGTGTAATTGATGCAAATAATAAATATAACATGATAATAATTCTGTAGATATGATATACCATCCAATTATATTTTATTTTAATATAAAAACAATGATATTGTCGCTCGTGCATACGTACGGACTACCGTCTCCACGAATGTGATAAGATTCATTCCCCATCATATCCGTTCAAGACTAATTTTAATTTGATGATTAAAAATAATTTTTAATGACTTTATATCATTATTTATATGAATAAGATACAACCTCTAGATAACAAACCCATATTATGTAAAAAACATATAAAAGAAAATGAATAAGTGAACACCCGAAACGACGATAATAATAAAATATTATTAACAAAGCAATATTAAAAGATGATATATGATAACATATTTATGTATATTATGATTTTATAGTATAATAAATATGATTTAACTATTATATAGGAGGTTAACCTACCCTCCATTAAGGAAAAGTACAAGTTAAGGGTTTATTTCAGAATCTCTTCATTATCTGAGGTTGTTTATACGTGATTATCTACTGGGACCTCTTTATCATCCACATCCATGTTTCTTAAAATATGTATTTAAAAACATTCTTACTATTTTATAGACTATGGTTTAAAGTAATTTATACCCTTTATTTACTTTTTACAAGATGTTTACAAAAGAATCTTTCCGTCATTTTCCAAACAAGGTCATTTTTAACCTTTTCGACAGAATTAAGGTAAAAATGAATTTTTTTAACTTATATGGTGGGTGTGGCTATTTTCTGCCATTATAAAAATGTCTAAGCTTCCCTTACAATCTTATAAAAATATTTTCAAAGTAAAATTTTCTTTTTATAATTATGTTACTTTTAAATGATTTAAGAAAAGAGATATTTCTCTCAAGTAGTTTTGTTTTCATCTATGTCAACATCTTTTGATTTATTTTAAGATTATTTGAAGTTGATTTATTATGATAAAAAACTTCCATATTGTATTTAAGGTTTTTTTATATGTTTGATTGTGGATGTGTTATTTTATACCATTCATGGATTATGGAGAAAGTATTGACATTTCGTATGCTAGTTTTAATACGAATGTTTATGTTATGTTTAAAATTGTTTGTATAAGGAATGCATTGGACTTAGTAAGTGACGGGTGGAGCCCTGTATAGCTTCTCAATGCATCGGTAGGTCTCATTAGACAAACTAGTGTATTGGAATAAGGCCATGACAAAATATTATTTGTAGTCTTGGCACAAGGCCTTGACTATGTGGTTATGATAGTCTGGCATTATGCATTCCATCATTATGAAAGTGGTTAGTGATATTGCATGTGATTATTCGACTAGTAGAATATCCAAGTGAATAAGTAAATGGAATTACTTCATTTTTTCCATATTATGTCAAAGTTCAAGTTTAAAAGGCTATTGTTTTTGTTATACATTGCATTAAATGTTTATGCTTATTTATAAAAGTTTCCACTGTATTGTTATCCTTGCTGAGCATCTGAGCTCACCCCTTTATTATGTTTTATTTTCCCCAGGTTTCCAAGAAGTGTATTATGATTCATATGCAGGGTTAAGCTAGATGGAATAATTGAGTTCTCAAAGAACTATCTATACTGTGTTTTATGTTTGAAATTGTAATGTAAAGTTAATGTATTTAATCTATTTTCCAAGACTTCTAAACTGATCAGTCCTTCACTACTTGATTCCTTGTAATCATACCAATGTATTAAAATAATGCACCGACTCTGGGTAACGAGGGTCGGGGAATAATAGTTGGTATCAGATGATGTTTAGAAATATCCTTGGAAACTAGATTTAGATAAACTCTGATTAGAGCACGTAGCCCTAAGATAGACTTTGAGGATTGGTATAGAAGAACTTCCTAGAATTTTGGTATTGTACAGATTTTTTGAGTTTTCCAAGAAATACATCCCTATATGGATACGAGTAGGTAGAGGCGGCTCTGGAACAGATGTACCTAGAGTTAAAACCCGAAAACACCACTTTGAGCTAGAATCGAATAGGAACTAGTGCACGACAACGGGCCTTGCTTCACTCTTGGTTACGACACTCTCGGGGGATATTCTTAGGATAATTAACATTTTCTTTACAAACCATTATGAAGGGCTTATGAGTATATACATCCTCAAAGAGATTTTTTTTATTATTATGGATTATATCCATAAATTTTTCAATTTATGTTAAGTGTTTTAAAAGTTTGGATTTATGTATTGTGATTCATAAACTAATATAGTGTATGCCATTGTATAGAAATGGCACCCAGTAGAAAGAATTTGAACTCCAGAAATACGTATGATCCAAAGAGTAAAAAGGATCATATCTTCCACAGTATTAAGCCAACATATAGAGGGGAAATTGTCTCCAATGTATTCTCAACATATGAAGAAATAACATCATGTGTTAATAAGATAATTAAATAATTCTCTAGTCCTATGGATTTTAAGGGAAGAAAGAGAAGAAAAGGATAAACGAGAGAAAAATGGATAAAGGGAAGAGGGAAAAGAATAATTTTCCCATATATGATAACTGTTGGAAGAAACACCTTGGAACTTTCCTGAAGGGAATGGGAGTTTGTTATAAGTGTGGAGAAAAAGGACACCAAGTACGTGACTATAGGGGTCAGAAAAATGTTTCAAATGTACAATGCTTCATCTGTAAAGAGTTGAGATACTACACGAACCAATGTCCAAATCATCAAATTACGCCCCAAATGATGCTATTGTATAATAATCAAGTTATGATACTACCACAGATGAGGGTGAATGATTATAATTCTTATGTTTTTATTATAGAATTATGTCATTTGGGTGTTGTATCAACAATGTACTGGTTATAATAATAATGGAGTATATAAGGATTGTACTACAGTACTATTTCATTAAGGACTTGAAATTGTGTGGATCCAAGAAAAGTGACTCAATAGCAGGTTAAAGTTTTGGAAAATAAATGGTTTAGAGAAAGATAAACCATAATATGGTTCTGATACCGAGGTAGTTATTTTGGAATAATACATGATTTATTTGGATAAATTATATAGGATATTCTTGACTACCTTGAAACTGATTAATGATTTGTATATTCAATCATTGTTGGAGTTCACAACATTTTGGGATAGAAGGAGTATATCCAGTATTCTATAATGAATAATGGATTATGAATGTAATAAATAATATTTTATGGTAATTTAGGGTGTTGCATTGTTTTAAAAGAATACATGATGATGTTGTTCACATGTTATTACATGGAAAAAAGGATCTTCATTGTGTTTACCTTCCTTATAAATTTTGGACTGTGAGTTCGGATAGAGGTATTTTGGGTAATTCTAGTTTGAGATTATTTTTGAATTTCCATAAAAGGACAACCCGAAGGTCGGGCGGTAACCCGTCGCGTCCGAGAAGGCCGCAAGACTTGAACCCGCAACCAAAGGGAGACAACAGTGTATCACATATCACTAACCAACGTGACGTCTAGGATTGAATAATGTGTTTTGTTAAAGGCTCTGGTAGATGAATTATAAATTCATTTTTTTGAAACCCTATACGAATAGAATAAATAGAATATATTTTTTTATGTTCTATTATCTTTTAGAGTGAAAGATGAGTTTGTGGTAGAAATTTTTTAAAGGATGGAAATCTACATGACAAGTATACATTTTTTTCTTCTCTTATTATATGTTGAAATAAATTCTTAAAATTTAGGTAAAGAATATTAAAACCAAAAATGTGTTATCCTAATATCTCAAGTTTTGTTGAACCGATGGTATTTTAAATCATCATATATTGGTGGATTTGAGGCCCGCGATTCTACAATTGTTTGTGATTGATGACCTCAATAACTCCATATAAATATTTACATTTTTTCTCCAATTATGTGTCTCTAATTGCCACCAATGTTCTCCTAATCGGGATCATAATTTGGTGGTGACTTTTTCATTACCCTTTTCCTCTTATTAAGACTGAATTTTATTAACCTAATTTCCAATGTTGGTTTTCCTAAAGGTATTTTCTATTTTCAACCTTTTATTTTCAAAAAATAATTTCAAATTGCGAGGATACAATTTATTGAAGGAGGGAAGAATCTAACACCCCAATATTTCATAGTACATTATTTCTTCAAAGTAATTCAAAAACTTGCACAACACGCAACACCAAGTTATAGCGCACCATGACTTACCAAACTAGCCGTTAAAAAGTGGTTATATATTAAATTGGACAAAATAAACTTCTTTTTTAGAATCAATACATAAGAATTTAGTTTCAATAAATTTTTTGTGTTTTTTTGATAACTTTTATATTTGAGTTAATAGTGAAAAATACTATATTTTAACTGATTTTTTTTTAATCAAAATAATTTATAGTGTTAAATTATAAATTTTAATAGTTTATAAGTATAAATAAATTATATTTTTACCATTTAATCTAATGATGGTCATTTTAAGTAATTTCACTTTGAAATTGGACAAAAACAAGTGTCAATCTTTTGATAGTTATTATTTCTTAAAAATATGCCTTTTGGATTTGACAACAAGAATTAATTTTAAATTAATAAATGGAACTTATTTGATTTTAATTTGGTAAAATAGTAATCATTTTTGGATTCAGAATATCGAAATTAGCCTTGGGTGAATTTTTGTTATTTTTATGAAAACTTTCAATTTTTGATGAATAGTGAAAAACACTTAGTTATAGATTAAAACCGAATTTTTATTTAAATAATTATTTATTTAATTTAAATATATTTCAGGTCAAAATGGATACATAATATCTATATAATTTCAATGTAATTCATTGGAGTCAGTTTATAAGAATTTTAGATATATAAAAATTTTATTGAACTTTTCACCTTCTTTTACCCATCTCCTAGGAGAATTTACAAATTCACATAAAACATAATTTTACCGCTTCTATGAGTGGAATTTCAATAATCCTAGAGATATGGTTAATATCAAGTAATAAAATGTTTTTCAATAAGATAAAAATAATTTTTGGTGAATAGTAACTTTTTACTTTTATTTACCATGGTTAAATGTAAATAGGGTAAGTACGGGTAAAAATGATATTAATATTACCCTAACACATGTCCTAATTCTATTGTACAAGTGTATCTCGACCAAAAACAAACTTAGGAATAAAATATTATCATTTAGGTCCACTTGGATTAGATTAGGAAATTTATCATTATTTAATTCAAAGAAGAGTTAAAAGAGTTAAAATCAAAGTTTAATAACTAAACAATTTTTAATATTGGGTTATACATAAGATAAATTAGATTTTAAAAAATCATTATAAATATAAATATATTCCTTACATAATGGTATTTTATTTATAATTTTTATACATTAAATAATTTAATTTATTTATGACACAATGATGATGCAGTAATTACCGTATTAATGAAAGATTAAGATAATTGATATTATAAATATCCAAATAAATGTAATTTGAGACTTTTTATGAATTAAAGTAATTTTTTATGTATTTATGAAATATTATTATTGGTTATATTAATTTTTATCGAAGTAATAATTCTGTTATGAATTTATCAAAAACAAAATACCCAATAGTGTCAAAATTGACATAAAAGAGTTTTTTAAAAAAATTATATTATTAATTGATATTATATTCCTAAAAATCTAAGGTTCGTCCAAAGGAAATATATTATGATAGGTGTATCATTAATTGACCACTTAGGGGTCAATTGAAAGTTTATAGTATGTTTATTAACCATATAATATAAAAATACAGAGAGACATGGTAAATGTCAAACAAATTAACTAAGAGTTAAAAATACAATATAAGGTTAATAAAGTGACCCAAAACTGTCTAAAACCTATTGGTTAAGTGTATTTAGACCCATAACCACCTTAGAATCAAAATAAATCAATTTGGAGTCATTATAAACCTAATATGAATTTATTATAAAATAATATTTTAAGTTGTTCCTAAGGTGCCCTCACCCCTCTTATAAAAGGGATCTCCCCTCTCACAAATTCATACCTTAAAACCCTTTTCGCTCCGCCAAACCCAGCCCAAATATTCTCTCAACTTCCCTAACTTAAAACTGGAGGACTTAGTTTGATCATAAATCCAACCTAAGGATCCCTTTTGATCAAATCAAAAGGAAGAACCCAAAGAAGGGGTAATGTTTTCACCACCCTCTTCCAAGTTCCTTTCTTCTTCAACTTCTTCTTTCTTTGTTATTTCCATTCTAAAATAATAACTACAGTATATTATATATACTGTGATTTTATTATAAATATGGTACAACCATATTCAGTATTCTATCTATCCTTTGAATCACATGTCACCATATGTGCGTACGTACGGCTTACCGTCTCCACGTCGTGGTATAATTGTTATTCAAAACATTATTATTTTGATGGGTATGATAATGATGTATAATTTAATTAAATAATAAATATAAAAAGATAATGATTCCATATATATGATATACCATCCAATTATATATTATTTTAATATAAAAATAATGATATTGTCGCCCGTGCGTACATACGGACTACCGTCTCCATGAACGCGATAAGATTCATTACCCATCGTATCCATTCAAGACTAATTTTCATTTGATGATTAAAAATAATTTTTAAGGACTTGATATCATTATGTATATGAATAAGATACAACCTATGGATAAAAAACACGGATTATGTAACAAAACATATAAAAGAAAATGAATAAATGAACACCTGAAACGGTGATAATACTAAAATATTATTAAAAAAGCAATATTAAAAGATCATATTTGATATCATATTTATGTTTATGATTATTTTATAATTTAATAACAATGATTTAAATATTATACATGAGGTTAACCTCCCCTCTACTAATGGAAAGTATAATTTAAGGGTTTATTTCACAATCTCTCCATTATCCGAGGTTGTTTATACGTGATTACCTACTGGGACCTCTTTATCATCCACATCCATGTTTCTTAAAAATATATTTCAAAACATTCATACTATTTTATATATTATGGTTTAAAGTCATTTATACCCTTTTTTGACTTATTATAAGATGTTTACAAAATAATTTTTCCGTCAATTTCTAAACAAGGTCCTTTTTAACCTTTTCGACAGAATTAAGGTAAAAATGCCTTTTTTAACTTATATGGAGGGTGTAGCTATTTTCTACCATTATAAAAACATCAAATCCTCCCTTAAAAGATTATAAGAATATTTTCAAATTAAAATTTTCCTTTTATAATTGTGTGACTTTTAAATGATTTAAAAAAAAGATATATTTCTCTTAAATAGTTTTGTTTTCATCTATGTCAACATCCTTTGATGAATTTTAAGCTTATTTGAAGTTGATTTATTATGATAAAAAACTTTCATATTGCATTGAACGTTTTGTGATATGTTTTATTGTGGATTTGTTATTTTTATACCATTCATGGTTTATGGAGAAAGTATTGAAATTTCGAATGCTAGTTTTAATACGAATGTTTATGTTTTGTTTAGACCTGTTCGTATGAGGAATGCATTTGAATTAGTCAGTGATGGGTGGAGCCCTATATAGCTCCTAGATTCATCGGTAGGTCTCATGAGACAAACTAGTGTCTTGGCATAAGGCCTTGACAAAATCTTATTTGTAGTCTTGGCACAAGGCCTTGACTATGTGGTTATGATAGTCTGGCATTATGCATTCCATCATTATGAAAGTGGTTAGTGATATTTCATGTGATTATTAGACTAGTAGAATATATATTTGAATAACTAAATCAAATTACTTCATTTTATTTATGCCAAATTATGCCTAATTTCAAGTTTAAAAGTCTTTTGTTTTAGTTATACATTGCCTTAAATGTTTATGCTTATTTATGGAAGTTTATGTTGTATTGTTATCCTTGTTGAGCATCTGAGCTCACCCCTTTCTTATGTTTTATTTTCCCCAATATTCCAAGAAGTTTATTATGATTGATATATAGGCTTAATCTAGAAGGAGTAATGGAGTTCTCAAAGAACTATCCATGTTGTGTTTTACATTTGAAATTGTAATGTAAAGTTAATGTATGTAATCTATTTTCCAAGACTGATAAACTGATCTTTCCTTCATAACTTGATTCCTTGTAATCATGTCAATGTATTAAAATAATGCACCGACTCTGGGTAACTGGGGTTGGGGCATTACAATTGGTATCATAGGAAGTTTATAAATAACCTTTGAAACTAGATTTATATAAACTCTGATTAGAGAACATAGCACTAAGATAGAATTTGAGGATTAGTATAGAAGAACTTCCTTGAATTTCGATATTTTAGAGATTTTGTGAGTTTTCCAAGCAATACATCCCTGTCTGGATACGAGCAGGTAGAGGCGGCTCTGGCACAGATGTACCTAGGGGAAAAACCCGAAAACACCGCTTTGAGCTAGACTCAAACAGGAACTGATGCACGAAAATGGGCCTTGTTGCACTCTTTATTGTGACACTCCAAGGGGATATGCTTAGGATAATTCACATTTTCTTTACAAACCATTATGAAGGGATTATGAGTATATAATTCCTCCCTGAAAACGTTTTAATGATTATGGATTTTATCCATAAACTGTTCAATTTATGTTAAGTGTTTTACAAGTTTGGATTTATGTATTGTGATTCATAAACTAATCTAGTGTATGCCATTATATAGAAATTGCACCCAGTGAAAAGAATGTGAACTCCAGCAATACGTAGGATCCAAATAGTAAGAAGGATCATATCTTTCACGGTATTAAGAAAACATATAGAAGGAAAATTGTCTCCCATGTATTCTCAACATATGTAGAAATAGCATCATGTATTAATAAAATAAATAAAGAATTCTTTGAGTCTTATATTGAAGGGAAGCAAGAGATGAAAACGATGGACAAGAGAAAGATGGATAAAGGGTAGAGCTAAAATAAGAATTTTCCCATATGTGATAACTGTTGGAAGAAACACCCTGGAACTTTCCTGAAGGGAATGGGAGTTTGTTATAAGTGTGGAGAAAAAGGACACCAAGTACGTGACTGCAAGGGTCAGAAAAAGGTTTCAAATGTACAATGGTTCGTCTGTAAAGAGTTGGGACACTACGCGAACCAATGTCCAAATCATCAGAGTATGCCCCCCAAATGATTCTATTGGATAATAATCTAGTTATGATATTACTACATATGAGGATGGATGATTATAATTCTTATGTTGTTATTATAGAATTATTTCATTTGAGTGTTGTATCAACAATGTACTAGTTATAATAATTATGGAGCATATAAGGATTGTACTGCAGTACTATTTCATTAAGGAATTGAAATTGTGTGGATCCAAGAAAAGTGTCTCAATAACAGGTTAAATTTTTGGAAAATATATGGTTGTGATAAAGATAAACCATAATATGGTTCTGATACCGAGGTAGTGATTTTGGAATAATACATGATTGATTTGGATAAATTATATTGGATATTCTTGACTACCTTGAAACTGATTAATGATTTGTATATTCCATCATTGTTGGAGTTTACAACATTTTTGGATAGAAGGAGTATATCCAGTATTCTATAAGGAATAAGGGATCATGAATGTAATCAATAAGGTTTTATGGTAATTCCAGATGTTGAAGTGTTTTAAAAGAATACATGAAAAAGTTGTTGACATGTTATTACATGGAAAAAATGGTCTTCGTTTTGTTTACATTCTTTATAAATTTTGGACTGTGAGTTTGGAAAAAAGTATTTTGGATAGTTCTAGTTTGAGATTATTTTTTGATTTCCATAAAAGGATAACCTGGAGGTCGGGTGGCAACCCGTCGCGTCCGGAAAGGCCGTGAGACTTGAACCCGTAACCGAAGGGAGACAACGGTGTATCACCTATCACTAACCCATCTGATGTCTAGGATTGAATAATGTAGTTTTTTTAAAGGATCTGGTAGATGAATTATAAATTCATTTTTTTGGAACCCTATATGAATAGGATAAATAGAATATATTTTTTTACGTTCTATTATCTTTTAGAGTGAAAGATGAGTTTGTGGTAGAAATTAGTTAAAGGATGGAAATATAATTGACAAGTATACATTTTTTTTTCTTATCTTAATCTATGAAGAAATAAATTCATTAACTTTAGGTAAGGAATCTTAAAACCAAAAATGTGTTATCCTAATACCTTATGTTTTGTTGAACCGATGGAATTTTAAATCATCATAGATTGGTGGATTTAAGGACCAAAATTCTTCAATTGTTTGTGATTGATGACCTCAATCACTACCTATAAATATTTACGTTTTAAATCCAATTACGTGTCTCTAATTTCCACCAATGTTCTCCTAATCAAGATCATAATTTGGTGGTGAATTTTTCATTTCCCTTTTCCTGGTATTAAGACTAAATTTTATTAACCTAAATTCTGATGTGGGTTTTTCCAAAGATATTTTCTATTTTAAACCTTTTATTTTCAAAAAATAATTTCAAATTACGAGGACGCAATTTATTGAAGGAGGGAAAAATGTAACACACCAAGATTTCATAGTACGTTATTTATTCAAAGTAATTCAATAACTTGCACTACTCACAACACCAAGTTATAGCACACCATGACTTACCAAACTAGCCATTCAAAAGTGGTTATGAATAGTATTAACTGAATTTTGAACTTTATATAATCCTTATAATTTTATAATCCATATTATGAGTTTTTTAGACATAATGTAAGAACAAATACATTTTTTCAGATAAAAGAAGTATTTTTCAAAAAATGAAATATTAAAACCTTTTAATGGAGAAGCCTTTTTAAATCCAATATTTGAAACTTTTATATATTCTATTTCACAAAATAAACTTCTTCTTTGGAATCAGGACATAAGAATTTAGTTTCAATAAATTTTTGGTGTTTTTCTGATAACTTTCATATTTGGGTGAATAGTGAAAAATACTATATTTTAACGGAAAACAACTTTTTAATAAAAATAATTTATAGTGTTAAATTATACATTTTAATGGGTTATAACTATAAATAGATTATATTTTTACCATTGAATCCAATGTTGGTCATTTTATGTAATTTCACTTCGAAATTGGACATAAACAAGTGCCAATCTTTTGATAGTTATTATTTCTTAAAAATACACCTTTTGGATTTGACAATGGAAATTAATTTTAAATTAATAAATGAAACTTATATGTTTTGAATTTAATAAAACAGACATAATTTTTGGATTTGAATATCGAAATTATCCTAGGGTGAATAATTGGTATTTTTCTGAAAACTTTCAATATTTTATGAATAGTGAAAAACACTGAGTTATAGTTTAAAACCGAATTTTTATTTAAATAATTATTTATTTAATTTAAATATATTTTAGGTCAAAATGGATACGTAATACCTATATAATTTAAATTTAATTCATTGGAGTAAGTTTATAATAATTTTAGATATATAAAAATTTTATTGAACTTTTCACCGTCTTTTACCCATCTCCTAAGAGAATTTGCAAATTAACATAAAACATAATTTTACCACTTCTGTGAGTGTAATTTCAAAAATCCAAAAGACACGGTTAATATCAACAAGTAAAATATGGTTCAATAAGATAAAAATAATTTTTGGTGAATATTAACTTTTTACTTTTATTTACCATGGTTAAAAGTAAATAGGGTAATTAAGGGTAAAAATGATGTTAATATTACCCTAACACATGTCCTAATTCTATTGGAAAAGTGTATCTCGACCAAAAACAACCATATGAATAAAATATTATCATTTAGGTCCACTTGGATTAGATTATGACATTTATTATTATTTAATTCAAAGAAGAGTTAAAAGAGTTAAAATCAATGTTTAATAACTAAAACATTCTTAATATAGGATTATACATAGGATAAATTCGGTTATA
The DNA here is from genome assembly GCA_963277665.1 of Viscum album. Taxonomy (NCBI): domain Eukaryota; kingdom Viridiplantae; phylum Streptophyta; class Magnoliopsida; order Santalales; family Viscaceae; genus Viscum; species Viscum album. The sequence continues at coordinate 1,790,540,232 of OY728128.1, forward strand.
AATATTTATTAGAAAGATAAAAATATTCCTTACATAATGGTATTTTATTTATAATTTTTAGACATTAAATAATTTAATTTATTTATAACACAATGATGATGCAGTAATTACCGTATTAATGAAAGATTAAGATAATTGATATTATAAATATCCAAATAAATGTAATTTGAGATTTTTATAAATTTCAATAATTTTCTAGGTTAATAAGACATATTAGTATTGGTTATATGAATTATTTTCAAAGTAATAATGTTATTATGAATTTATCAAAAACTAAATACCCAATAGTATCAAAATTGACATAAAAGAGTTTTTTAAACAAATAATATATTATTAATTGATATTCTATTCCTAAAAATATAAGGTTTGGCCAAAGTACATATATCATGATAGGTGTATCATTAATGGAAAATTTGGGGGTCTATTGAAAGTTTATAGTAGGTTTATTAACTATATAATATAAAAAAACAAAGAGACATGGTAAATGTCAAACTAATTAACTAAGAGTTAAAACTAAAAGACAAGGTTAATAAAGTGACCCAAACCAATATAAAACCTATTGGTTGAGTGGATTTCTACCCATACCCACTTTATAATATAAATAAATCAATTTGGATCCATTATAAACTGAATATGAATTTATTATAAAATAATAGAATAAGTTTTTCCTAAGGTGCCCTCACCCCTCTTATAAAAGGGATCTCCCCCTTCTCACAAATTAATTCCTTAAAACCCTTTTGGATCCACCAAACCTAGCCCAAATTTTCTCTCAACTTCCCTCACTTAAACCTAGAGGACTTAATTTGATCAGAATGCCAACCTAAGGAGCCCTTTTGATCAAATCAAAAGGAAGAACCCAATGAAGAGGTAATGTTTTCACCACCCTCTTCCAAGTTCCTTTTTTCTTCAACTTATTATTTCTTTGTTATTTCCATTCTAAAATAATAACTCCAATATCTTATATATACTGTGATGTTATTATAAATATGGTACAACCATATTCAGTATTCTATCCATCTTTTTAATGACATGTCACCATATGTGCGTACGTACGGCTTACCGTCTCCACATCGTGGTGTAATTGTTATTCAAAACATAATTATTTGTATGGGTATGATAATGATGTGTAATTGAAGTAAATAATAAATATAAAACGATAATTATTCTTTATATATGACATAACATCCAATTATATATTATTTTAATATAAAAATAATGATATTGTCGGCCGTGCGTATGTACGGACTACCGTCTCCACGAACGCAATAAGATTCAATCCCCATCATATCCATTCAAGACTAATTTTAATTTTATGATTAAAAATAATGTTTAAGGACTTGATATAATTCTGGATATGAATAATATACACCCTATTTATAACAAACATGGCTTATCTAACAAAACATATAAAATAAAACGAATAAGTGAACACCTGAAACGACGATAATACTAAAGTTTTATTAACAAAGCAATATTAAAAGATCATATATGATATCATATTTATGTATATGATTATTTTATAATTTAATAAAATTTATTTATCTATTATACATGAGGTTAAACTACCCTCGACTAAGGAAAAGTGCAAGGTAAGGGTTTATTTCACAATCTCTTCATTATCCGAGGTTGTTTATACGTGATTATCTATTGGGACCTCTTTATCATCCACATCCATGTTTCTTAAAACTTTATTTCAAAACATTCTTACTATTTTATAGACTATTTTTTAAATTCATTTATACCCTTATTTGACTTTTTATAATCTGTTTTCAATAGAATCTTTTCGTCTTTTCCCAAATAAGGTCCTTTTTAACCTTTTCGACAGAATTAAGGTAAAAATCCATTTTTTAACTTATACGGAGGGTGCGGCTATTTTACATTGTTATAAAAACGTTGAAGGTTACCTTAAAATATTATAAGAATATTTTCAAAGTAAATGTTTCATTTTATAATTTTGTGACTTTTAAATGATTTAAAAAAAGTGATATTTCTCTCAAATAGTTTTTTTCCATCTATGTAAACATCATTTGATGTATTTTATGCTTATTTGAAGTTGATTTATTATGTTAAAAAAATTCCATATCGTATTGAAGGTTTTGTGATATGTTTTATTGTGGATGTGTTATTTTTATACCATTCATGATTTATGGAGAAAGTATTGACATTTCGTATGCTATTTTTAATACGAATGTTTATGTTATGTTTAAACATGTTCATATGAGGAATGCATTGGACTTAGTAAGTGACGGTTGGATCCCTCTATAGCTTCTTGATGCATCGGTAGGTCTCATGAGACAAACTAGTGTCTTGGAACAAGGACTTGAAAAAATCTTATTTATAGTCTTGGACAAAGGCCTTGAATATGTGTTTATGATAGTCTGGCATTATTAATTCCATCATTATGAAAGTGGTTAGTGATATTTCATGTGATTATTCGACTAGTAGAATATCCATGTGAATAAGTAAATAGAATTAATTCATTTTATTTTTTCCATATTAAGCCGAAGTTCAAGTTTAAAAGGATTTTTTAGTTATACATTTCCTTAATTGTTTATGCTTATTTATGAAAGTTTTCGCTGTATTGTTATCCTTACTGAGCATCTGAGCTCACCCCTTTCTTATGTTTTATTTTCCCCAAGATTCCAAGACGTGTATTATGATTGATATGTAGGGTTAAGCTAAAGGGAATATTTGAGTTATCAAATAACTATCTATGTTGGGTTTTATGATTGAAATTGTAATGTAAAGTTATTGTATGTAATCTATTTTCCAAGACTGCAAAACTGATCGGTCCTTTAGGACTTGATTCCTTGTAATCATGCCAATGTATTAAAATAATGCACAGACTCTTGGAAACTGGGGTCGGGGCGTTACATGGGTTATAATTCCTTTCACAAGGATATGTAGGTATCCCATCTGTGGGTTCGACCCCAACATAAAAACAATTTTTGTCTCCCTGGATGATGATAAAATCCAGAGTAACCTTCCATCACCCTAGATGATGATAAACTCTAGAGTAAACTTTGTATACCTGGATAAAAATAAATTCTAGATCACTCCACTAAGTGGCTTAAAAACCATAATTGTCATAATAACGACTAAAATAATCTCTAAGTAGTATATGAGATGATACGATTGATGGATAACCTTGAATACATACAGATTTTTCCATCAATGAAGAACCTTGAATACATAAAAATGATTCTTAATTTCATACATGATGATAATTGATTTCCAATCTTGGTATGACTTATCTCATACTTGGGAATTAATGAAGGATTCATGAACATATACTAAATATATAAGAGACTCTTGGAGTAGGCAATAATTCCCCTCCCCCCAATTGTTTGATGAGTCCGACCTCCTATCCTCTTGACCAATGTGAAGCCTTAATAGTTTTAGGTCAAAAAACCTAATGAATGCCAACATTTGGAAACTAGGTGCCTTTTTATATAGAACCTTTTGGTGTTTCTTGTTCTATAAAAAATATATTGGAAACCAATCAAAATAGTGATTCCTAACCAAAACACACATTCTGAGGAAAATAATGGTGAACCCAACATGAATGCTTAACCAATATGATAGTGTTACCCATCTATTATGCCCCTAAAAATTGATAAAAGAGGTCTAGAATAGGCAGTAAATCATGAATTTGTTTCTCTAACGAGATTCTAAAGTTCATTATTTGTGTTTTTCATATATACAGGCACTCTTTTCCAAGAACTCTCAATAATCCTAGTATATTCCTTCAAGTTTTCACCTGTAAATTCCCTAGTTTCTGATCAATATGGATTATTGTCTACTCAAAGGAAGACATCACCGACTTAGTTTCTTCAACACTGAGTCTCTAATGAACTGTTCCAAGAGTACTCTCAACACAGTACTATTCTGACCTTTAAGGCTACCTGAAAGGCCCTCCAGATCAAGAATCACCCTCAGTTGTCTGGTCAATGATGATCGATTGTCAAGAAGTAGATAGTGTCAACCACCATCTTCAACTATTTCGGGAGATTATCCCCAATACATAACCACCAATCCCTCCCATATTCTAGGGAGGTCTACCAATAGGTCAACAATGACCTCATTCTCATAGAAACAGGGGTTCTTCCCAAGGGGTCCTTCCAAAAATCACCACCGCCAACACTACATGGCAGTAAACCCTCAACAAGATGAGGTTGTTGACTGTGGTTGTACGGTTCAGGTCCCTTAGACTCAAACATGCAAGAAGGCCCTCTAGGGAAAATAACCATCTATTAAGGATCACATTCCTACCTTTTTCCTCTTCGGAAAATCCCACCAACCCAGTTTATTGGAAAAAACTGATCAGGCACATACACCCATTCTCATCAATCAACCAACCGATAGACTTGTTTAGTGGTATCCAATGAATCCCACCTTTTTAATCTAATGGAGTATCATGAGAAGGAACAAACACCTAACTACACCCATCAAGCTAGCTATAAGACTCATCTGGAAGCATTCAAAGAAGCCCTCCAACCAAATACGATGCAAATCTATAAGTACAAATATACACCTACCTGTAAACACAAAGCCTACCAATAGCCTTGTTTGGCAACACCCAACTAATTCAATGGGAAATCTTCAATGACAGGTATAGGGAAGACTCAACACTCTACCCTAACACATGAGTATTGTTAGTATTCACTAGTAGGAAAGGGAGTATAGGAGTAGGAAAATACACCAACTCCAGACATTAAATAGATGTATATTCTCGTTTCGGCTGCTGAAGTCACCAAACACATATTAGAAATTGTAAAGTGGAAGATGTAAATTCTTTCCCATGTCCTAGAAGATTTCTATAATATCATTACAGTGACAAAATCAATACCTGAGGGAAAAAAACATAACTATGTCCCCATAAGTAGGGTGGTTCATCAAAATGTCACCCTGAAGTAGATACAGACAAATGTTTACATCAATGATGGTCATTGTAACACCTGAAGATTTCATAGTGTGTTTTTTCTTCAAAATATTTCAATAACTTGCACTACACGTAACACTGAGTTCAAGTACACCATGACTTACCAAACAAGCCGTTCAAAAGAGGTTATGAATAGTATTATCTAAATTTTAAACTTTATATAATCCTTATAATTTTAGAATCCATATTATGAGTTTCTTAGACATAACTTAAGAACAAAATCATTTTTAGTATTTCACTTTTACCAACTTTTAATAGTGAACCCTTTTTAAATCCTATATTTTAAACTTTTATACATTCAATTTGACTAAAAAATTTACTTTTTAGAATGGGGACATCAAAAATTTACAATGAAACATCCCAAGATTCCACGATACGCTTTCCTTTAAATAATATAGTAGCGTGTGTTGTGCGCAACTTTGAGTTCTAAAACACACCACAACCAATCAAACTGGCCGTTATGAATAGTAATACCTACTTTTTGAAATTATATATATATGTTATATTTTAAAGTGGACTTTATTTTTGGTTACAGAATATCACTTACAAGTGGATCCATGAGGTCCCAAAATTGACCCAAATATGCTCATGGTCGGACATGTATAAACCAATAGGGTTAAGACACTTTTTAGGGTAATTTAATATTATTATAATATTATTTTTGTTCCATTATTTACCGGATTTACCCTTTAACCATGGTAAATAAAATATTTACCGAAGTAATTATTCAAAATGCCTAAAAATAAAAGATAACTATCTACACAATTTGAACATCCTTATTCCAAATATGGAATCAATTTTTCCAAATTCAAAACACAGAAGTGGCAGAAATTAATTTAATATTAATTCCTCTTGTTAAAACAAAAAGCGTGTTTTTAAGAGATAAAAACTATCAAAAGATTGACACTGGTTTATGTCCGGTTTAATTGTAAAATTATGTACAATGAACCACATTGTATTACATGGTAAAAATATATTCTAAATATAATTTAAAACCACTCAAATTCATAATTTATCAATATTAATTATTTCAATTAAAAAAGTTGTTTTTAATTAAAATTTAGTAATTTTGCCTATTCATCAAAATATAAAAGTTATCCGAAAAGTACCAAAATTTCACCCTAGGATAATTTCTTTATTTAGAATCCAAAAATGAAGTCTATTTTACCAAATTCAAAACATCAAAGTTTCATTTTTTAATTTAAAATTAATTCCAGCTTTCGAAACCAAAAGGCGTATTTTTAAGAAATAATAACTATCAAAAGTTTGACACTTGTTTAAGTCCAATTTCAAGGGGAAATTACTTAAAATTACCATAATTGGATTAAATAGTAAAAATATAATCTATTTATACTTCCAAACCATTAAAATGTATAATTTAACAATATAAATTATTTTGATTAAAAAATTTGTTTTCAGATAAAATATAGTATTTTTCACTATTCACCCAAATATGAAAGTTATCAGAAAGACACCAAAACATTATTGAAACTAAATTCTTATGTCCCGATTATAAATAAGAATTTTATTTTGTCAAATTGAATATATAAAAGTTTCAAATATTGGATTTAAAAAGGCCTCACCATTAAAAGGGTGGTAAAATTTCATTTTTTGAAAAATACTTCTTTTATCTGAAAAAATGAATTTGTTCATAAATCATGTCTTAGAAACACATAATATGGATTGAAATTATAAGGATAATATAATATTTAAAATTCAGTTAATACTATTCATAACCTCTTTTGATCGGCTAGTTTGGTAAGTCATGGTGCGCTTGAACTCAGTGTTGCGTACAACACACTCTATTGTATTATTCAAAGAGAAGTGTACCGTGGAAGATTGGGGTGTTACATTCTCCCCTCCTTCAACAAATTGCGTCCTCGCAATTTTTAAAATTGTGCTTGGGAATATACTGGAAAGTCCCACATCGGAAAAAGAGTCAATAAAACTACCACATTAAAAGAAAGAAAGAGAGGTATAAAGGTCAACCAAGATAACCCATACTCGAATTCCATGTAGGAAAACATGGATATGGACGATAAAATAAGTGTCAAGTTCTGATGGAGAGGGATAGAAATCATGATCAAGAGAAAGTTAACAATAAGAAAACCACAAACTTCTATTGGGAAAAACGGTCATTAGTCTCCTAGTAGGAATGTAAACAGACAACATTTTTTGTTTTAAGTTACATTACATAAGGATGAGGAATTCATTTATGATATTGACTAAGAATATAAAGATATATACTTACTTTTTAAGCAGAGTTTCATTCTTTAATAAATTTCCACCATTAACTCATTTTTTTAAACGATGAGTATTCAAGAAGACTTGGTCTCACTGGAAGAGCTAGAATAAACTTCTATAAAATCACATGATCCATGCAGGATGAACTATATATTTACATTGTCTTTAGAGATTAATCAAAACCATAATGGTTAGTACAAGATCTAATGATCCCCCAAAAGGATATTCCTTGAGAGAAATAATCGCTAATATTAATTTCTAAAATTAAACCAACAATTCCCCAAAGTTAAATAATTACCATTCAATAATCAATTTTCCTTAAAATACTTCAATATAATCCAAAGTAATATTTAAACCCAAAACATATAAGAATTTGATTATGTAGTCTCCCATGTTAAATTGTATCTCCAAATTACAACAAATACTCCTAAATTCACATACTTAAAAGTAATTAACCTAATCACATATTCTATATTATAAGTTAATCATTTCCATAAATAACCCAAATCACTATAAATTCACAATAAAAATGTAGATAAAAATTCACCATTACTCCTCAAATGAAATCCCGTAGTATTTTATTTTCCTTGGGCATATAGTGTCCCCAACAAAGAGAACATCTTACAAAATAACATTTATCACTTAATCACCAAATCATTTTCCTATACCAAGGGTATTCATTTAATAATACATAAGAACCCAAATCATCTTATTATTGATCAATAAAATCATTTAACTAAAAATAATTAGTCACACTATCCAGGGACTTCACGTAGTCCAGTGGTAGGCGATAAATCCCAATCGCACTTTGGTTGTGGGTTCGATTCCCACAGCTTTGTCCGAAGCGACGGGTTGTCACATGGTCTACGTGTTATCCTTTTTCAAAAACTATATTTTATAACATTTCCAAAATGTGATAAATTCTTCAAAATACCATAACATAAATTTAACCACAAATGTTATATCATACCTTTCATTTTCATCCTAAATTATAATAACTTATAATTTCCTCAATACCAATGATCATATAAAACCAAATGGTTATTTATAACAATATCCACAAGAGAAGAGATAATTATTCCTCAAATATCATTCTCAGATGGCAAACTACGGGGTTACAAATACAAGAGAAAATTATTCCAATGTAAACCCATAAACAAGGAGCACTAATACTTTTTAAACATTTCTCCAACCATTTATTTCCACATAGCTTCTTCTTTGACAAAGAAAATATCCTATATAATACTGCATTCACTCGGGTAATGTCCAGGTCCCCTACATTTATGAAAAATGACTATAAATGGATTCTTGAGAACATTTTTATCTTCTTCTATAGTACTCTTCATTTTGCTTCGGCAATTCTTCACTTTATGTACTTCTGTCCCACACGTAAAGCATTTCTTGGTCCCATTGAGACACTTTCCCAGGTGTCTCCTACCACATTTATTGCATGATGGAAATTGAGGGTTCTTTTCTCCATGGTATCTATTGCTAGAGCTCTTATCATTCATCACCTTTCTCTTCCTTGTTGAGTCCGGGAGTTGGTTAATATATATGTTGTTGATCATATTTTTGGAAAACTGATTTGGCATGAACACGATATCTTTCACACCTATCAACACTCTATTTTTTTGCTCATTTCCACCACCGTTCCCACCTTGTACATCATTCTCAAAGTTACTAGGACTTCCTTGGAATCCATCCATTGACTAAAACCAGAAAGCATTGTGTGAGTAACAATAGTCATAAAATTATTTAAATAATATCATGTCACCATATTCTCAATTTGAAACACATTAGGATTAACCAAGGTCATTTACTCTCATCTTATATATAATACTTCAAATTGGTTTGTAAAGAAAATGTAAATTATCCTAATCATATCCCCCGGGAGTGTCGTAACCAAGAGTGCAGCAAGGCCCGTTGTCGTGCACCAGTTCCCGTTCGAGTCTAGCTCAAAGCGGTGTTTTCAGGTTTTACCCCTAGGTACATTTGTGCCAGAGCCGCCTCTACCTACTCGTATCCAGACAGGGATGTATTTCTCGGAAAACTCAAAAAACCTCTACAATACCAAAATTCTAGGAATTTCTTCTATACTAATCCTCAAAGTTTATCTTAGGGCTATGTGCTCTAATCAGAGTTTATCTAAATCTAGCTTCCAAGTTTTGTACTAAACTTCCTCTGATACCAACTATAACGCCCTGACCCCAGTTACCCAGATTCAGTGCATTATTACATAATATTGGAATGATCACAAGAAAGATCAAGTCTCGAAATACCGATTAGTTTAGTAGCCTCGGAAACACTAGATATATTCATAATGATTTACATTACATCATAAAAAAACATCTTTTCTTCATATCCCCTCATACTATCCCTGCAGGTCATTCATAAATTATTTCTTCATAATCCTGGGAAAAATAAAACATTGAAAGGGGTGAGCTCAGATGCTCAGTAAGGATAACATTATAGCAGAAGCTTTCATAGATAAGCATAAACACTTAAGGAAATTTATAACTAAAACAAAAGCCTTTTAAACTTTAACTTCAGTATAAAATGGCAAAGATAAAATGAAATAATTCCATTTACTTATTCACATGGATATTCTACTAGTCGAATGATCACATGCAATATCAATAACCACTTTCATAATGATGGAATGCATAATGCCGGACTATCATAACCACATAGTCAATGCCTCGTGCCAAGAATACAAATAAGATTTTGTCAAGGCCTTGTGCCAAGACTCTAGTTTTTCTCATGAGACCTACCGATGCATCGAGGAGCTATAGCAGGCTCCACCCGTCACTTATTAAGTCCAATGCATTCCCCATATGAACAGGTTTAAACATAACATAAACATTCGTATTAAAACTAGCATACAAAATGTCAATACTCCATAATCCATGAATGGTATAAAAATAGCACATCCACAGTCAAACATAACTCATTCGATACAATATGGAATATTGTATTGTATCATATTAACCTCAATCAAGAATAATGAAGGATATTGACATAGATGAAAATAATCATCAAAACTATTTGAGAGAAATATACCCCTTTTTCTTGAAAACATTTAAAACTCCCACTATTTGTCAAGAAGCCATTTAAAAATAGATTTTTGAATCAAAGTGTACCATACCACTTTGAAAATTTTTAAAAGGAGTTTTAATTTTAAAACATTAATGTCCATATAAATAAATCCTTAAAACCATTTTTAAAACATGGACATTAATGAGCAAGATTTAGATGAATAAGTCTTTAAAACATTAAAAAAAGTATTTTAGTTAGAGGTTCCAACCAAAAGAGAGACACTTGAATAAAAATAATTGAGGTAATCAAAACTTTGTAATATCATGAGAATAAAGGGATTTATGATATACTATGTCAAATTACATTATATACACCACATAAAAGTGATTTGGTGTATAAAAACAAAGAAGTCTCAATGGAATGTAGACTAAGATGAAATCTCTCGTAAAGGCCGTACCCTTAGGTTAAGGATAAATAAACGACATAGTTATGTGTGAAAAATATAAATACACTAAATATGATTGTATATTCAGTGTAAAACAATCAAAGGAAATTCACACATAATCTTGTAAAAACAACACCAATGAATTGGATGTTTCACTCAACAAATAGAGAATGAGTTAAAATTACTCTTATCAAATTCATATCGATGACTTGAGAAATTATCAATGGATTGATTATGTGTATAAAAAGTATATACACAGAAAAGGGAGTGTAAATTATGAAATAATCAATTGAATAGTGATTCCACACATAATCTTGGAGTAAAATAGTCAATGAAGTATGCGTAACGCCGAATGAGTGGAAATTGAAATTTGGAATTCCCTTATCGATTAGATAACATACGAAACATACACCCATGAAAGAAGGATCATACAATGATGATGTAAATACCCATAAATTAAATTATATTACACAATGAATACAATCATGGGCAGTACACATACACCACAAGAAATAATTAAGTCGTGAACAATGGAATTCTCACGAAATTAAGAGTGAGTTAAGAAACCCCTTACCTTGTACTTTTTCTTGGTTGGGGGTAGGTTAACCTCCTGTATAATGTGAAATAATTGTTATTAAATTATTCAAGAATCATATACATTAATATGATATCATATATGATCTTTTAACATTGCTTTGTTAATAATATCTTAGTATTATCATCATTTCGGGTGTTAACTTACTCGTTTTCCTTTATATTCTTTGTTACGTAAGTCATGTTTATTATGGATAGGTTGTATATTATTCATATCTAGAATTATATCAAGTCCTTATAAATTATTTTTAAATCATAAAATGATAATTATACATGAATGGATACAATGGATAATGAATCTCATCGCTTCCGTGGAGACGGTAGTCCGTACGTACGCACGAATGCTACTTCCATTTCATTTTTCATTTTAAAAGGAATAAAAACCAAATGATACATAGGTATATAATTATTACAGTATAATATAATATCATATATGTGTTACTTAAGTTCATTAACACTATCCTTTATACGTTCCATGTATGGTATTAACGAGTCATATCACTTTGAGGGGGCGGTAGTCTGCACTTCCTCAAATGAAATTATCGTATATATATACAACATGAAACGAATAATGGTATGATATAAAATGGAATTAAAGAAGATTATATATAAAATAAATATCATTAATATAATATTTAATTATAGTTCCATCATAATGGCCACCATGAGAGGTGGTAGGAGATAATTGAACAATCGTCGCTTCGTGAGGCGTTTGGTTGCCATCCACAGAAACATTATGTTCATCACTCATTAGATGGATGTGTGTGTAAGTGTAGTTATAATAATTCTAATAAAAATATACTAGTATATTTAGGATACTGGTTTTGTTACAAAATAAAATAATAAGAAGAGTTTAGGGGTTGGAGAAGTAAAATAAAAGAAAAGAAGCTAAGAGAAATCGTTACCTTTAATTTGGGTAACTCTCTTTGTTTTGAACCAAAAAAGACTCTTGAAGTGCATTATGCACAAGTTAAGGCTTCTAAAAGGAGGAGAGGGATGTAGGGAGATTAATTTGGTAGAGGTTGGATGATCCAAAAGGCTTGAGAGGTTTGAGGAATTAGTTAGAAGTGGTGTCCTTTTATAAGGGGGAGGAGGGGCTCTTTAGGAAAAGCTAGAAATATTATTTTATAATAAATTCATATTCGGTTTCTAATGGCTCCAAAGTGTATTATTTAAATTTTAAGGTGGGTATGAGATGAGATAATTTCAACCAATAGAATTTAGACAGGTTTGGATCATTATATTAACCTTATATTTTAGTTTTAACTCTTAGTTAATTAGTTTAATATTTACCTTATCACTTTGTATTTTTATATTATATTGTTAATAACTTACCAAATAAATCCAAGAGACCCCCAAGTGGTCCATTAATGATACGCCTATCATGATTTAAGTCTATTGGCCGAACCTTATATTTTTAGGAATTTAATATCAATTAATAATATAATATTTATTTTAAAAACTCTTTTATGTCAATTTTGACACTATTTAATAATTGATTTTGTAAAACTCATAACAGAATTATTACTTCTAAAAAAGTTAATTACATAAATTCTAACATGTCCTATTATCCTATAAAATTAGTTTAATTCATAAAAAGGCTCAAATTATATTTATTTGGGTATTTATAATATCAATTATTTTTATTTTTCACTATTATGGTAATTACTGCATCATCATTTTGTCATAAATAAATTAAATTATTTAATGTCTAAAAATTATAAATAAAATATAATTATGTAGGAATTTTTTTTAGCTTTCTAATTGATATTTATAGTCTAAAATCCAACATATATAACCCTATTTAAAAATTGTTTTTCTAAAAGATATATGCTTATGTCATTTTTGTAATTACTTTAACTTAATTAATATTAAGTGTCATTATCACTTACAAGTGGATCCATGAGGTCCCAAAATTGACCCAAAGATGACCATGGTCGGCCATGTATCAACCAATAGGGTTAAGAATCATTTTAGGGTAATTTAATATTATCATAATATTATTTTTGTTCAATTATTTACCGGATTTACCCTTTAACCATGGTAAATAAAATATTTACCAAGTAATTATTAAAAGTGCCTAAAAATAAAAGTTACCTATCTACAAAATTTGAACATCATGATTCCAAATATAGAATCCATTTTTCCAAATTAAAAACACAGAAGTGGCATAAATTAATTTAATATTAATTCCCATTCTTAAAACAAAAAGTGTGTTTTTAAGAGATAAAAACTATCAAAAGATTGACACTGGTTTATGTCCGGTTTAATTGTAAAATTATGTACAATGAACCAAATTGTATTACATGGTAAAAATATATTCTAAATATAATTTAAAACCACTCAAATTCATAATTTATCAATATTAATTATTTCAATTAAAAAAGTTGTTTTTAATTAAAATTTAGTAATTTTCACTATTCATCAAAATATAAAAGTTATCCGAAAAGTACCAAAATTTCACCCTAGGATAATTTCGTTATTTAGAATCCAAAAAATGAAGTCTCTTTTACCAAATTCAAAATATCAAAGTTTCATTTATTAATTTAAAATTAATTCCCACTTTTGAAACCAAAAGGCGTATTTTTAAGAAATAATAACTATCAAAAGTTTGACACTTGTTTATGTCCAATTTCAAGGTGAAATTACTTAAAATGACCATCATTGGATTAAATAGTAAAAATATAATCTATTTATACTTCAAAACCATTAAAATGTATAATTTAACAATATAAATTATTTTGATTAAAAAAGTTGTTTTCAGATAAAATATAGTATTTTTCACTATTCACCCAAATATGAAAGTTATCAGAAAGACACCAAAACATTATTGAAACTAAATTCTTATGTCCTGATTCTAAATAAGAATTTCATTTTGTCAAATTGAATATATAAAAGTTTCAAATATTGGATTTAAAAAGTCCTCACCATTAAAAGGGTGGTAAAATTTCATTTTTTGAAAAATACTTATTTTATCTGAAAAAAATGAATTTGTTCATAAATCATGTCTTAGAAACTCATAATATGGATTAAAATTATAAGGATAATATAATATTTAAAATTCAGTTAATACTATTCATAACCTCTTTTGATAGGCTAGTTTGGTAAGTCATGGTGTGCTTGAACTCAGTGTTGCGTACAACACATGCTATTGTATTATTAAAAGAGAAGTGTACCATGGAAGATTGGGGTGTTACACCAATGGTGTTCATTAGAATTAATTTCACTTTGAAATTGGACCAAAACAATTATTAATCTTTTGATATATATTGTTTCTTAAAAACACACTATTTGTTGTGACAGCAGGAATTAATTATAAAATTAATTAATGCAACTTATAGGTTTGGAATTTTGTAAAATAGACATCATTTTTGAATTCGGAATATCAATTATAGCTTAGGGTAAAATTTTGGCATTGTTTTGAAAAACTTCAATTTTTGATGAATAGTGAAACTACAAAGTGGTAGTTAAAAAACTGAATTTTTCATAAAACATAATTTTACCGCTTCTGTGAATGGAATTTCGAAAATATGAGAGACACAGTTAATATCAAGAAGTAAAATGTGGTTCAGTGAGATGAAAATAATTTTTGGTGAATAGCAACTTTTTACTTTTATTTACCACGGTTAAAAGTAAATAGGGTAATTAAGGGTAAAACATGATATTAATATTACCCTAACACATGTCCTAATTATATTTGAAAAGTGTATCTCAACCAAAAACAACCTTAGGAATAAAATATTATCATTTAGTTTCACTTGTATTAGATTAGGACATTTATTATTATTTAATTCAAAGAAGAGTTAAAAGAGTTAAAATCAAAGTTTATTAACAAAAACATTTTTATTATAGGGTTATAAATAAGATAAATTCAATTATAAATATTCATTAGAAATCTAATAATATTTCCTACATAATTATATTTTATTTATAATTTTTATACATTAAATAAGTTTATTTATTTATGACACAATGATAATGCAGTAATTACCATAACAGTGAAAAATTAAAATAATTGATATTATAAATACCCAAATAAATATAATTTGAGACTTTTAATGAATTACACTAATTTTATAGGATAATATGACATATTAGGATTGATTTAACTGACTTTTTTTGAAGTAATAATTCTGTTATGAGTTTCACAAAAATCAACTATTGAATTGTGTCAAAATTGACATAAAAGAGTTTTTAAAACAAATATTATATTGTTAATTGATATTAAATTCCTAAAAATCTAAGGGTAGTCCAAGATACTTATATCATGATAGGTGTATCATTAATGGACCACTTGGGGGTCTTTTTTATGTATATATTATGTTTATTAACCATATAATATAAAAATACAAAGAGACATTGTAAAAGTGAAACTAATTAATTTAGAGTTTATACTTAAAGATAAGGTTAATATAGTAACCCAAACCTGTATAAATTCTATTGGCTGAGTGGTTTTATACCTATACCCACCTTAAACGTTAAATAATAAACATTGGATCCATTAGAAACCTAATATGAATTGATTATAAAATAATATTTCTAGCTTTTCCAAAGGTGCCCCTCACCCCTCTTATAAAAGGGTACTCCTCCATCTCATTACATCACACCTTCAAAGCCTTTTGGATCGACCAACCCCTACCCAAATACTCTCTAAACTTACCTCAATACAACCTATAGGCATTAGTTTGATCAGAAAGTCAACCTAAGGATCCCTTTTGATCAAATCAAAAGGAAGAACCCGAAGAAGAGGTAATGTTTTCACCACCCCTTTTCAAGTTCCTTTCTTCTTCCACTTATTATTTCTTTGTTATTACAATTCTAAAATAATAACTCCACTATATTATATATACTGTGATTTTATTATAAATATGGTACAACCATATTCAGTATTCTATCCAACCTTTGAATAACGTGTCACCATACGTGCGTATGTACGGCTTACCGTCTCCACGTCGTGGTGTAATTGTTATTCAATATATTAGTATTTGCATGGGTATAATAATGATGTATAATTCATGTAAACAATAAATATAACATGATAATTATTCTGTATATATAATATACCATCCAATTATATATTATTTTAATATCAAAAAAATGATATTGTCGCTCGTGCGTACGTACGGACTACCATCTCCACGAACGCGATGAGATTCACTCTCCATCGTATCCATTCAAGTATAATTATCATTTTATGATTTAAAAATAATGTTTAAGGACTTTATATAATTCTGGATATGAATAATATACAACCTATAAATTACAAACATGTCTTACGTAATAAAACATATAAAAGAAAATGAGTAAGTTAACACCCGAAACAACGATATTTCTAAGATATTATTAACAAATCAATGTTAAAAGATCATATATGATATCATATGAATGTATATGATTCTTGTATAATTTAATAACAATTATTTTACCATTATACAGGATTTTAACCTACCCTCAACCAAGGAAAATTACAAGGTAAGGGTTTATTTCGCAATCTCTCCATTATCCGAGGTTGTTTATACGTAATAATCTACTGGGATTTATTTCTCATCCAAATCCATGTTTCTACAAAATGTATTTCAAAAAAATTTCACCATTTTCAAGAATATGGGTTAAATTCATTTATACCCTTTTTTGACTTTTTATAAGAGGTTTATAAAGGAGTCATTCCGTCATTTTCCAAATAAGGTGCTTTTTAACCTTTTCGACAGGATTAAGGTAAGAATGTTTTTTTTAACTTATACGGAGGGTGCGGCTATTTACCGCCATTATAAAATCGTCAAAGCTTCCCTTACAAGCTTATAAGAATATTTTCAAAGTAAATGTTTTATTTTATAGTTATGTGACTTTTAAATGATTTCAAAATGAATATTTTAAGAATATGTGAAAGGTACTCTTTATCAAGATCATAATTTTAAATGTTTTGAAGATTTATCTTTCTAAATCTTTTTAATTAATGTCCATTTTTTCAAAATGATTTTAAGGATTTATTTATATGGACCTGAAGTTTTTGAAATGATATTTCTTTTCAAAAGTTTCAAAGTGGTATGGGACACTTTGATTCAAAAATCTCTTTTAAATTACTTCCTTTATAAATGTGTGACTTTTCAATGATTTTGAGAAAAGAGATATTTCTCTCAAATAGTTTTGATTTCATCTATGTCAACATCCTTTGATGGATTTTAATCTTATTTGAAGTTGATTTATTATGATACAAAACTTTTGTATTGTATTTAAGGTTTTGTGATATGTTTTACTGTGGATGTGTTATTTTAATACCATTCATGGTTTATGGAGAAAGTATTGACATTTCGTATGCTAGTTTTAATACGAATGTTTATGTTATGTTTAAACCTTTTCATATGGGAATGCATTGGACTTAGTAAGTGACGGGTGGAGCCCGCTATAGCTCCTTGATGCATCGGTAGGTCTCATGAGACAAACTAGTGTCTTGGCACAAGGCCTTGACAAAATCTTATTTGTAGTCTTGGCACGAGGCCTTGGCTATGTGGTTATGATAGTCTGGAATTATGCATTCCATCATTATGAAAGTGGTTATTGATATTGCATGTGATTATTCGATTAGTAGAATATCCATGTGAATAAGTAAATGGCATTATTTCATTTTATTTTTACCATAATATGTTGAAGTTCAAGTTTAAAAGGATTTTGTTTTAGTTATACATTGCATTAAATGTTTATTATTATTTATAAAAGTTTCTGCTATATTGTTATCCTTAGTGGGCATTTGAGCTCACCCCTTTTCTATGTTTTATTTTTCCCAGGATATGAAGAAGTAAATTATGAATGACCTATAGGGATAGTATGAGGGGATAAGAGTGTGGTCTATGGAGACTATGTTGTTGTAGTTTTCATTTTTATGATGTAAAACTTTATGAATATATCTAGTGTTTCCAAGGCTACTAAACCAATCGGTCTTTCAAGATTTTATCTTTCTTGTGATCATGCCAATGTTATGTAATAATGCACCGAATCTAGGTAACTGGGGTCGGGGCGTTACAGTTGGTATCATAGGAAGTTTAGTACAAACCGTGGAAGCTAAATTTAGATAAACTCTGATTAGAGCACATAGATTTAAGATGGACTTTGAGGATTAGTATAGAATAACTTCCTAGAAATTTGGTATTGTATAGAGTTTTTGAGTTTCCCGATCAATACATCCCTATCTGGATACAAGCAGGTAGAGGTGGCTCTGGCACAGATGTACCTAGGGGTAAAACCTGAAAACACCGCTTTGAGCTAGACTCGAACGGGAACTGGTGCACGACAACGGGCCTTGCTGCACTCTTGGTTACGACCCTCCTAGGGGATATGCTTAGGATAATTCTCAGTTTCTTTACAAACCATTATGAAGGGTTTATGAGTATATACTTCCTCAAAGGAGACATTTTTATGATTATGGATTATATCCATAAACTATTTAATTTATGTTATGTGTTTTACAAGTTTGGGATTAGGTATTGTTATTCATAAACTAATCTAGTGTATGCCATTGTTTAGAAATGGCTCCCAGTAGAAGGAATGAGAACTCCAGCAATGCACATGATACAAAGAGAAAGAAGGATCATATATTTCATGGTCTTAAGCCATAATTTATAAGAGAAATATTCTCCCATGTATTATCATCATATGAAGAAATAATATCATGTGTTGTTATAATAATTATGGAGTATATAAGGATTGTACTGCAGTACTATTTCATGTTGGACTTGAGATTGTGTGGAACAAAGAAAAGTGACTCAATAGCATGTTAAATTTTTGGAAAATATATGGTTGAGAGAAAGATAAACCTTAATATGGTTCTGATACCGAGGTAGTGATTTTAGAATAATACATGATTGATTTGGATAAATTATATTGGATATTCTTGACTACCTTAAAACTGAATAATGATTTTTATATTCTATCATTGTTGGGGTTTACAACATTTTTGGATTGA
This sequence comes from Viscum album, assembly GCA_963277665.1. Taxonomy (NCBI): domain Eukaryota; kingdom Viridiplantae; phylum Streptophyta; class Magnoliopsida; order Santalales; family Viscaceae; genus Viscum; species Viscum album. The sequence continues at coordinate 1,790,559,450 of OY728128.1, forward strand.
AGGAGTATATCTATTATTCTATAAGGAATAAGGGATCATGAATGTAATCAATAAGGTTTTATGGTAATTCAGGATGTTGCAGTGTTTTTAAAAGAATACATGATAAAGGTGATCACATGTTATTACGCGGAAAAAAAGGATCTTCATTGTGTTTACCTTCCTTATAAATTTTGGACAGAAGTATTTTGGATAGTTCTAGTTTGGATTATTTTGGATTGCCATAAAAGGACAACCCGGAGGTCGGGCGGCAACCCATTGCGTCCGGTAAGGCCGCGAGACTTGAACCCACAACCGAAGGCTGACAAGGGTGTATCACCTACCACTGACCCACGTGATGTCCTGGTTTGAATAATGTCTTTTTTTAATGGTTATTCTAGATGAATTATAAATTCATTTTTTAACCCTATACGAATAGGATAAATAGAATATTATTTGTAAGTTCTATTATCTTTTAGAGTAAAAGATGAGTTTGTGGTAGAACTTAGTTAAAGATTGAGACTCTACTTGTCAAGTATATATTTTTCTTCTTCTCTTATTCAATGAAGAAATTAATTCTTATACTTTAGTGAAGGTATCTTAAAAAAATGTGTTATCTTAATACCATATGTTTTGCTGAACCGATGATATTTTAAATCATCATAGATTGATGAATTTAAGGCCATAAATTTTACACTTGTTTTTGATTGATGACCTCAATCACTACCTATAAATATTTACGTTTTTCCTCCAATTATATGTCTCTAATTACCACCAATGTTCTCTGAATAGAGATCATAATTTGGTGGGGACCCTTTAATTTCTCTTTTCCTATTATTAAGACTAAACTTTATCAACCCAATTTCCGATGTGGGTTTTCCCACAAAGATATTTTCTGTATTCAACCTTTTATTTTTGAAGAACGATTTCAAATTGTGAGGATGCAATTTATTGAAGGAGGGGAGAATGTAACACCCCAAGATTTCATAGTGTGTTATTTCTTCAAAATAATTCAATAACTTTCACTACACACAACACCGAGTTCAAGCACACCATGACTTACCAAACAAGCCGTTCAAAAGAGGTTATTAATAGTATTAACTAAATTTTAAACTTTATATAATCCTTAAAATTTTAGAATCCATATTATGAGTTTCTTAGACATAATGTAAGAACAAATTCATTTTCAGTATTTCACTTTTAGCAACTTTTAATAGGGAACCCTTTTTATATCCAATATTTTAAACTTTTATATATTCAATTTGACTAAAAATATTACTTTTTAGAATGGGTACATCAAAAATTACAATAAAACATCCCAAGCTTCCACGATATGCTTTCCATTGAATAATATAGTAGCGTGTGTTGTACGCAACTTCGAGTTCTAACACACACCACAACCAGTCAAACTAGCTATTATGAATAGTAATACCTACTTTTTAAAATTATATATATATATATTATATTTCAAAATGGACTTCATTTTTGGATACGGAATATCGAAATTATCCTAAGTTGAATTTTTGGTATTTTTCTGACAACTTCCAATTTTTATGAATAGTGAAAAATACTTAAAAACAAATTTTTTAATCAAAATAATTTATAGTGATAAATTATATTATTGAGTGGTTTTAATGTATAATTAGAATATATTTTTACCATTTTATCCAATGGTGTTCATTAGAATTAATTTCACTTTGAAATTGGACCTAAACAATTGTGAATCTTTTGATATATATTGTTTCTTAAAAACACACTATTTGTTGTGACAGCGGGAATTAATTATAAAATTAATTAATTCAACTTATATGTTTGGAATTTTGTAAAATAGACATCATTTTTTAATTTGGAATATCAATTATAGCTTAGGGTGAAATTTTTTCTTTGTTATGAAAAACTTCAATTTTTGATGAATAGTGAAACTACTAAGTGGTAGTTAAAAAACCTGAATTTTTCATAAAACTTAATTTTACCCCTTCTGTGAATGGAATTTCAAAAATCTGAGAGACACGGTTAATATCAAGAAGTAAAATGTGGTTCAATGAGATGAAAATAATTTTTGGTGAATAGTAACTTTTTACTTTTATTTACCACGGTTAAAAGTAAATAGGGTAATTAAGGGTAAAAATGATATTAATATTACCCTAACACATTTTCTATTTCTATTGGACAAGTGTATCTCGACCGAAAAGAACCTTAGGAATAAAATATTATCATTTAGGTACACTTGGATTAGATTAGGACATTTATTATTATTTAATTCAAAGAAGAGTTAAAAGAGTTAAAATCAAAGTTTATTTACTAAAACATTTTTAATATATGGTTATAAATAAGATAAATTCGATTATAAATATTCATTAGAAAGATAAAAATATTTCCTACATAATTATATTTTATTTATAATTTTTAGACATTAAATAGTTTAATTTATTTATGACAAAATGATGATGGAGTAATTACCATAATAGTGAAACATTTAAATAATTGATATTATAAATACCCAAATAAATATAATTTGAGACTTTTAATGAATTAAACTAATTTTATAGGATAATATGACATATTAGGATTTATTTAATTGACTTTGTTCGAAGTAGTCATTCTGTTATGAGTTTCAAAAAAATCAACTATTGAATAGTGTCAAAATTGACATAAAAGAGTTTTTAAAAAAATATTATATTGTTTATTGATATTAAATTCCTAAAAATCTAAGGTTCGGCCAAGAGACTTATATCATGATATGTGTATAATTAAATAACCACTTGGGGGTCTTTTGGATATATATAGTAAGTTTATTAATCATATAATTTAAAAATACAAAGAGACATTGTAAAAGTGAAACTAATTAACTTAGAGTTAATACTTAAAGATAAGGTTAATATAGTAACCCAAACCTGTCTAAATTCTATTGGTTGAGTGGTTTTCGATCTATCCCCACCTAAAAATTTAAATAATCAACTTTGGATCCATTAGAAACCGAATATGAATTTATTATAAAATAATATTTCTAGCTTTTCCAAAGGTGCCCCTCACCCCTCTTATAAAAGGGCACTACTCCTTCTCATTACTTCACACCTTCAAAGCCTTTTGGTTCGGCCAACCCATACCCATATACTCTCTCAACTTCCCTAAATACAACCTAGAGGCCTTAGTTTGATCACAAATCCAACCTAAGGAGCCCTTTTGATCAAATCAAAAGGAAGAACCCGAAGAAGAGGTAATGTTTTCACCAAACCTTTTCAAGTTCCTTTCTTCTTCCACTTCTTCTTTATTTTTTATTACCATTCTAAAATAATAGCTCCAGTATCTTATATATACTGTGATGTCATTATAAATATGGTACAACCATATTCAGTATTTTATCCACCCTTTGAATAACATTTCACCATACGTGCGTACGTATGACTTACCATCTCCACGTCGTGGTGTAATTGTTATTCAATATATTAGTATTTGGATGGGTATAATAGTGATGTATAATTCATTTAAACAATAAATATAACATTATAATGATTCTGTATATATAATATACCATCCAATTATATATTATTTTAATATCAAAAGAATGATTTTGTCGCTCGTGCGTACGTATGGACTACCATCTCCATGAACGTGATGAGATTCATTCTCCATCGTATCCATTCAAGTATAATTATCATTTTATGATTTAAAAATAATGTTTAAGGACTTGATATAATTATGTATATGAATAATATACAACCTATACATTACAAACATGGCTTAAGTAACAAAACATATAAAAGAAAACGAGTAAGTTAACACCCGAAACAACGATAATTCTAAGATATTATTAAGAAAGAAATGTTAAAATATCATATATGATATCATATGAATGTATATGATTCTTGTATAATTTAATAAAAATTATTTCACCATTATACAGGAGTTTAACCTATCCTCAACCACGGAAAAGTACAAGGTAAGGGTTTATTTCGCAATCTCTCCATTATCCGAGGTTGTTTATACGTAATAATCTAATGGGATTTCTTTATCATCCACATCCATGTTTCTTCAAAATGTATTTCAAAAAAATTTCACCATTTAAAAGAATATGGGTTAAATTCATTTATACCCTTGTTTTACTTTTTATAAGAGGTTTATAAAGGAATATTTCTGTTGTTTTCCAAACAAGGTTCTTTTTAACCTTTTCGACAGGATTAAGGTAAGAATGTTTTTTTAACTTATACAGAGGGTGCGGCTATTTACCGCCGATATAAAATCGTCAAAGCGTCCCTTACAAGCTTATAAGAATATTTTCAAAGTAAATGTTTTATTTTATAATTATGTGACTTTTAAATGATTTCAAAATGAATATTTTAAGAATTTGTGAAAGGTACTCTTTATCAAGATCATAATTTTAAATGTTTTAAAGATTTATCTTTCTAAATCATTTTAATTAATGTCCATGTTTTCAAAATGATTTTAAGGATATATTTTTATGGACATGAAGTTTTTGAAATGATATTTCTTTTCAAAATTTTCAAAGTGGTATGGGACACTTTGATTCAAAAATATCTTTTAAATTACTTCCTTTATAAATGTGTGACGTTTCAATGATTTCGAGAAAAGAGATATTTCTCTCAAATAGTATTGATTTCATCTATGTCAACATCCTTTGATGGATTTTAAGCTTATTTGAAGTTGATTTATTATGATACAAAACTTTTGTATTGTATTGACGGTTTTGTGATATGTTTTACTGTGGCTGTGTTATTTTATACCATTCATGGTTTATGGAGAAAGTATTGACATTTTGTTTTCTAGTTTTAATACGAATGTTTATGTTATGTTTAAACCTTTTCATATGGGAATGCATTGGACTTAGTAAGTGACGGGTGGATCCCACTATAGCTCCTCGATGCATCGGTAGGTCTCATGAGACAAACTAGTGTCTTGGCACAAGGCCTTGACAAAATCTTATTTGTAGTCTTGGCACGAGGCCTTGGCTATGTGGTTATGATAGTATGGAATTATGCATTCCATCATTATGAAAGTGGTTATTGATATTTCATGTGATTATTTGATTAGTAGAATATCCATGTGAATAAGTAAATGGCATTATTTCATTTTATTTTTTCCATACTATGTTGAAGTTCAAGTTTAAAAAGATTTTGTTTTAGTTATACATTGCCTTAAATGTTTATTATTTTTTATGAAAGTTTCTACTATATTGTTATCCTTACTGGGCATTTGATCTCACCCCTTTTCTGTGTTTTATTTTTCCCCGGATATGAAGAAGTAAATTATGAATGACCTACAGGGATAGTATGAGGGGATAAGATTGTGGTCTATGGAGACTATGTTGTTGTAGTTTTCATTTTTATGATGTAAAACTTTATGAATATATCTAGTGTTTCCAAGGCTGCTAAACCAATCGGTCTTTCGAGATTTGATCTTTCTTGTGATCATGCCAATGTTATGTAATAATGCACCGACTCTAGGTAACTGGGGTCGGGGCATTACAGTCATGGGGAATACTCCCCTATATCATATGAACAACTAGATCCTGAATATACATCTTTTCTAATTGGATATAATTGTCTTATTCTAAAAGACACTCCAAGGCAGGTACGTACACCTTCCCATGATACCAACATTTCCCAAAAGTGTCCTCAACTATTTTTATTAAGAAATATAAGAAGAAGTATCATCAAACATAGTTGAAAAATCGAGATCTGACTTATGATATGGCTCTACTCAATACTAGAGTTCTTGAAGCCCTCGAAAATCTATCTATTTTATCTCAATAAAATACCCTCCCATTACCAGATTATAGGATCAGTAGTGGTAATTTTGAAGTTCCTCATTGGACACTTCCTCATTAAGGCTTGCTTCATAATAATTCGTTTAATTGTGAGATCCTATCACTTAATGATAGCCATGTAAACCCTCTTTGTGTCTAGAAGACTAAGGAGCAAGATGGTTCACCCCTTTTTGTAACCCACCATAGTGCTTCTCCCCATGATATTGCTTGATGTGGAAGTACTATACATAGTAGTGATTTACATTTCCAAGAGAATTCTCTAATGGACAAAGTAGTGATGAGAAAGTCCTCTTATATTGAGGCACTTGAAAACAAAAGGCCATTCTTGTTTGGTTCCTTTTAACTGGAGGGTGAAATAATTTCTCAGCCAGAAGACATCCTAAGTTGAAGGTTATTCTTTGAACCACCCTTGGTCCACTTATCTTCCAATGAAACAGAGGAACTCTCTACCAATATTGATGATTTAGATGAAATGGAAGAGAAACATAAACTTTAGTATGATTGAGTATAATAGACTCTATAAAAATATGAATATGATTTATTAAACATGAGGAAACAACTGGATAAAAATAAAATACCAGTCATGTTTTGTCCTTTGTCTACTCCTCAATACAACATTACAAAGAAGTTGGTAAAATATTTTATGCATGACATCCTCTTGAACATGTGGGAAACCCTTCATCATTTGAAATCAAAGATATTAACTTATGATGAATACCTAATTTATGTCAAGGTAATTGAAGGGTTACAGTGCCAAATTGACTTGGCATCTCTCATGACTTCCTAGAATCCAATGATCGAGAAGCAACAAGGATCCATTCAATGTTCATGTGTTGATACATTAATGAGGTTGCATCAATTGATTGCAGATACCCCATATGGTGTTCATATTAGAGTATGGGGGTGCACATGGAGTGTTTCATTTCACTGTACTCCAAATCCATCAAAGCCCACCAAAAGTGGTCTCATGAAATGTTATTTCCCAAATCCTGCTACAATATATGGATTATGTTCAAGACTGAAGACATGCTTGATAAGAATAAGCCCCGACTTAATATAACCAAAGTCAAGACCAAAGATAGAAATATATTATTAGATTCATGAAACAAGCATCTGAGAATATTGACTAGGCCTCTTGATTAGAGGATCTAAATCATCAGATTATCAAAAATGTCATAGGAAGTGAAATAATCATCTGAGAATGGAAATTTAAGAGGGTATTGGATGATTCACCCAGCCAAAATACTGACCAAACTCGGTAAAATTATATGATAAGTTGCACAGATATCATTAGTAGTATTTTAGGAGCCACCCCATCCCACAGGACTAAGGGATTTGTTTAACCCATCCCTTAAACCTAACCAATAGTTCTCGAAGGGTTGAGTAGGAAAAACATTAGCAGCCCCAGCCTGCAGGGTTGGGGGATTTTCCACATCTATAATCCCCTCCTTAGAAGAATTTATTTTTCTCCCAATTATGGAAGAAGATGAAAATGAGAACCTAACTAAACTATCATAGGATTACCTTGAGGTAACTATCTTCCAAACAGTCCCTGGGGAACCAAATTAGAGAAGAACAAGGTTTTGTGGAGGGCACAAAATAATTCAATATCGCAAAGATACCGACAAAATGCCAACAATGAAATATGCATTGGTGAATGTCATAAATACCATCAGTGATGATCATTTAGAACACAATTATAGTTCATGGGAGTCAAAAGAGCAAGTCCATGTTCATGATATAGTCCACACTAAAGTGAATGAAGAAGGTGTGTGTACCCGAAATCATAGGCTTTCCTAGAATTTGGGTGTTCCCTAAAATAATCCACTTATACCAATTAAAAAAGAACCTCATAAAAGAAAAGGTAACAGTCATAATGTGTCTCACATTCTCACTGAAGGAGTTCAATCCCTTTTTTTAGAGGAAGAGTTTTCTCAATAGGAAAAGGAGATGAAGTAGTTAATAAGACTTAATGCGGAGTTACTCTGAGGTAACATTCCTACTAGATATGATCCATAGGTAGATCCATAGCATGCACTTCCAGTAGGAGAACCTCAAAAAAGAGTGTTTATTGTAACTACTTATGTGGATAATGAATTCCTTCCATTATAGGTACATCCTTAGATGCTGGTCCCCATCAGTTATCTAAGGAAAATCTAGCACCAACACCAGTGGTCCTACTGATCACTATACCCGTCCAAAATCCATCTGCCACACCTTTTCAGGTCCCGTAATAGTCATATATTCCATGAATATTGATGAACACCATTGAGTCACTAACGACTTGATAGTAATCTATGGAAGGACGGTTTGCACTAGTTCAACCAAAAAAGAAGGCTTATTCGAAATGGGTATATCCAAATCCTCCTCTGCCAAACTTTGGGAATCCCACAATTCCAATATTCAAATGGTTCATGAGATATAGAGTAACACTTGACATATTTCTTCTCTCACTGTGAGCCCATTATGGGGACCCCTAAGATAAAGTAATTAGTGTAACTCAGATGCTTTGTACAATCATTACAGGACCCATCCTTTGTATGGTATACTAGTTTGTAGTCAGGATCAATTAGTGGTTAGGAATATCTACGCCAGAAATTCATATTCTTGTTCTTCTAAATTCTACATAAGATAAAAGACTTCGATCTTATGAACTACAATAAAACGTATAACGAAAGAGATCCAGATTTCATTACTCAGTGGAAAGGGTTAACATATTCCTTTAATATACCTCTCCCTCAAGAATAATTGATGCCTATCTTTGTGGCCAATATTTTTGATGATTTTCACACACCACTAATCCCTATAAAATACCCATGAGTCTTTTGGGACCTTGAATAAATTTCTCAACATGAGGAAAAATCCATCACAGAGACCAAAGATAAGTATCAAGTAATCTCATCAGCTCCGAGAAGAAGAGTAGGAAAATAAGAGGCTTCTACAGTTATGCTTAAGTAAGAACCTATACTAGTTCCTACTTCAAATCCCTCATAATACCAAAGGTATCCACATCTAATGTGTCAGAAACAATTCCATTATTGTTAATATGGTCAAAAAGATCAAAGAAAAATATAGTTTGAGGGGTTAAAAAATAAAGCCTATTCTTCTTGGAATGAACAGGTTCTCGACTACTTCATTTCAGCCTTGGAAAATAACTTAGTCTCATTTTCAAGGACCATGAATATGAACAAATAAGGATATGAGGACCTCCCAAACTACTGCCCCTTCCATCAAATGTTGGGGAACCCCATCTAGGATTTTTTTTCAAAGATATCCTAAAATGGTGGATTTTGGACAAGTGAGACTAAAAAGATCATCAGCCTAGGTAGAATCTAGGTTTGATATGGATCCAAAGGAAGAAGGTGAATTAAAGGAAGTAAAAAGAAATAAAGCATAGAATTGTGATGGCTAGATGGTCTGTAAAATGATCAAACAGAATCCTACCATTCTACAAACACAATTGAAATAACCGATTGTTCTTCCTTACACTTCCACTATTTTAAATTCATATTCATCAAAATCTTAGTCCTCTAAAGTCCAATACTCAAAGAAGTTACATGTTCAGAAAGGAAAAAGAGAATTCATATTAATATGATCTCATTTCAAGGCCAGATCTGTCTTTAAATTTGGAATATTTCATTCTAATTGTCTCGAAAACATGGACACCTCCCCACCAAATAGAACAACAAGAATCGACCTATCAGGCAGAATCTTCATAAAATAAGGAGTCATTCTTTGGTTTCATTAACATTATTCACATAATAGATCCCTATACAAATGATGATTCTTGTTATGATCATTAGTTCCCCATACTTGATTTGGGAACTGGGGGAAGAGGTCGCCAGGGTCAAGGATACAAGGGAAGATGTGGTTGTGCTAGAATTCACTACTCCAACGACAACCCTGCATGAACTGTTTATATAGAAAAAACTCACGGGAGAGCCCTCCAATGATCACAGCAGGAATAAGGGAACCCCCCCCATAGGACATGGTTTTCCCTAACATAATCACCTCCGAAGACTGGTTAGAGGCTATACTTCCACCTCCTCAGTGAGTGGGAAGACCTAGTCAACCTAATACACCAAGAACAGAAGTACTTTAAACTTCTATCCTAGGAGAGGGTCCATCTACATCCATAACATTAGCTCTAACAGCACATGCCAAATAGAATATCGATACTGGAAAAAATAGACCTCTAGATCAAAATCATGATGTTTTGAAGAAACTATCCCAAGTATCAGCCAAGTTATCAATCCTGTATTCCCTAAATATATCAAAAGATCTTTGAGAAACACTTATTGAGGCTTTTTCAAGCACGCAAGAGTTTGAAGTTGAGGTCACTGTCGTAGAATTTTACCATATAGAGAATGACCGATCATAATTTCATGTATTCGTATCTTTCACAGAATAGGATGAGGATGTTTTCAAATATAGGCACATAAAACCCTTGTATCTATCTATAAATATTAATGACACTGACATCCGAAAATCCTTCATTGATGATGGCTAGGATTCAACCTCATTCCCATTCATACACTTCTCCATCTAGGTCTCACTGAATCCCACATGTGTCCCTCCACTATGATGTTATAGGTGTATGACAAGAAAGAGAAAGAACCTCTTGGTGAGATTACACTCAAAACTCAGTTTGCAGATCTTGGGTCTGATTCACAGTTCATGGTTGTTCAACAAGATACAGATTTCAATGTTATGCTCGAGATACCCTTCCTACATCAGTATGTGGTCCTTCTTTCATAATACCTCAAATGTATTAAATATTGTGTTAATGGTCAAATTGGAACATTTTTTATATCCAAATCCCTATTCAAATCTTGTGAATCTCAATACATTGATGTAGAGTTTTATCACAAGGGGGAAATGGTTTGTAGAAGATGATGTTACATGAATCAATGGTTTGAATGTTCTAGAAAAGATCCCAACTAACCCATTCATGTATCTTAAAGAAAATTATGTGCAACCTGTTAATCAAGTTGAAAGGGTAGTCCCAAATCAATAAACTCATTTAGTGGATTCCATAATTTCCGTTGTAGAAACTAAACCTGAAAAAACAGGATAATTAATTGAATCACCAAGTATCAATTAAATCTTAAATGGATATGTCTTCATTTCATATACTGAGCTTTAGTAAGTCCCTTATTCTTCATCTAGGTTAGAATAAGTTTTCACACTAATAGAAGAGGATAGGGATACTGATTCTTAACCCATCATTTTCACTTAAAATCTTCATGAAGATCCTCCATCATGAGTTGAATCAGAAATGACTGTCTCTTCTTCTTAATGTATGAATACTAACTTCTCTCCTAATCCTAAATATCTTGATTCATTTGGTATCATCCAATTTATACTTAGATAATATGTATAGAAAGTGAAACATGAGGAAGAGGAAGAAGAGGAATACCTCAAGGACACCCTCTCCAACATTTGAGGAAGGAATCTCCACCATTATAGATAAACTTAGTGAAATAAATTTGTGTACATAGGAAGATCCAAGACCCAACCAAATTATTATGGCCATGATTTTAGAAAAGAAATATTGTTATACCTACATTATGAAGCAACATAGGGATGTGTTTTCTTATAATTACATAGAAATTATAGTCCTTGACCCTGAGGTGGCCACCCATCATTCGGGTTTTCCCAAAGATCATCAAGGATACAAGCAGGAAGCAAGAAGAACACACCAGACTCATGCATCCAAAATTGAGGCCGAAGTTGAAAATCTTATCCAATATGACTTCATTAGAGAATTTAAATATCCAAAGTTTCTAGCTAATAAAGTACTAGTGAAAAATAATAATGGGAAAATCGGAGTTTTCATTGATTTCAGTGATCTCAACCAGCATTGTCCCAAATATGACTTCTCGGTTCCAATCACTGAACTCTTGATTGATACAACAGTTGGATATGAAGCCTTCTCCTTCATGGATGGATACTCTAGATATAACCAAATCCATATGGCCCCATAAGATGAATAATCTATAGCCTTTATATCCCCTCAAGGCATATTTTTCTATCATGCAATGCCCATTGTCTTAAAAAATGTGGGTGCCACGTATCAACATACTGTGTATCAAATATTCAAACCCTTTTGGGGTAATTTTTTGAGTTCTACATTGATTATTTAGTATTCAAATCAAGGAAATTCTATGATCATTTTGCTGACTTAGAATCCATTATCAGCAAGCTTCTATGGTATAATATGAAGAGGAACCCCTTGAAATGGGCTTCTGGGATAACCTTGGGAAACTTTATTGGTTTTGTTGTTCTCCATTGCGGCATAGAAGTAAATCCTGTGAAGATTGAAGTTATCCTTGGAATTTCACTTCCTCGAAACCTTAAATATTTTATTTGACTTCAAGGACAATCGTCCTATATCTGGCACTTCATAACTAATCTAGTAGGAAAGTGTTTACCCTTTACAAAATTGATGAAGAAGGAGGTTACATATAAACGGACCAATGGATTCCAAGAGAAATTTTAAACCCATGAGAAATACATCTTGAGCCCAGTGATATTAATGAAACTTGTGAAGGAAACCCATTGATTCTCTATATGAAATCCTTAGATTGATCACTGGGTGTCTTCCTTGTGCAGAAGAATGATGCTAGGATTGAAAACAGGCTTTACTATCTCATTCAAACAAGGATCGACACATAGACTCGATATTCAGATATTGATAAGATATTCCTAAAACTAATATTTGCAGTTCAAAATCTGAGGCACTGTATATAGAATCATAAGTTCCACTTGGTATCTTGAAATAACCCACTCAAATTTATCCTCAGTAGTCTTATGCTTACAAGATGTCTGGAATGATGTGTGGTTATTCTTCAGTAGTTTGACATATAATTCATGCTTCAAAAAGTAGTAAAAATCCAGGATTTGGAAGAATTCCTTAATGAGCACCCATCTATAGAAGAGACGTCATTAAATACTGAGCAACCTGATGATGAAATATTCTATATTCAGGATATCCCCCGAATATGGGAAATGTATTTTGATGGTGCTTCCAAAATTCGAATTAGGAAGAGAATAGAAGACCCTAATCTTAATAAAGTTTGATTAGGTATTGTGCTTGTCTCTATATAAAATGTAGTGTAGTCATACTTATTTCTGTTATCAGAAGGTGGTACCAACAATGAGGTAGAATATTAGGCTCTCATTTCAAGATTGGAATTGACACTCCAAATACAAATGAACCACCTAGAAGAGAAGGGTGATTCAAAATTGGTATTCAAATAAATTAATGGGGATTAGTTTGTCATAAAATAAGAGATAATTCCCCTTCATGATTATGTATAAGGGTTAGTGACAGAATTTCTTTCTGAACCAACATTGTCTTACATCCCACGATCACAAAATACCTTGGCTGATGCATTATAAAATGTAGCCACATCCCTATAAAATCCAAACTGGGATGAAACAATCATTAGCATTGCTCACCGTCATGCGGTTTCAACTTTTGTTCAAATTAGAATAGATCAAATCAATAAAATCATCCCCATTCCTAAAAAATTTGTTCCTACCATAGAATGGATAACACATATCATGGAATATCTCCAAGATGGATTACTTACACCGAATAGAGTTTGAAGGTAGAAGATCTAGTGATAAGTAGTTAATTTCACTCCTTGTGATGGCCCAAATGACTGTAAGAAACTCTATAATTGATGATTTAAAGGAATTATCCTTAAATGAATTGATGGAAAAGAAATTGTGGCTATCATGAAAGAATTACATGTCGGAACCTATGGTGACCACCAGCCTGGGTATAGAATTTTTGATCAAATCTGAAGGCTTGGATATTTCTTCCCTTCAATGATGCAAGATTTCTCTGATTTCACTAAGATTTTTCTTCCCTTCCATGTGCATGCCAACTTCATTAATCAACCCCTTAAGTTGCTACATATAGCCAAATACTACTATATATTTTCTACATGGGGAATGGATGTAGTGGGGCCTTATCCTACAAATATGACTAATCCGTTTAAGTGCATCCTTACTGCTATAGATTTCTTCTCCAAATGGGCTAAGGAAATACCTGTCAATGAATTCGGGTGAAAAAGAATTATTTTCTTTCTCAAATACAATATCATTTCCAGATTTGTGGTCCCTCAAACCATATTAATGGACAACGACACCAATTTCTATTTTGATAAGGTAAAAAAGTTATATCATGAACACAATATCAAATCCAACCATTCATCCCACTATCATGTTGTGTACAATGTAAAGATGGATGATTTCAACAAGACATTTTCAAACATACTCTAGAAGATGTTGGATAAAGAAAATAAATCTTGGACCCATAAAATCTGGAATGCCTTATGGGATTACAGGACCACTACCCATACTACCACATGGTAAACCCCATACTCATTGGTATACAAAATGAAGCAGTTCTTCCCATTGAAATTCAATTTCCATCGCTTATAGTTTTTATTTGTGATCAATTATCCATGGATGAGAAATCCCTGAAATTATTGGATGAGTTAGAGTGATTGGACAAAAATAGATTGAATACTTTGCATCATTTGGAAATTTATCAGAATAAAATAGCACATGCCTTTCACAAGAAGGTATGCCTTCGTTCATTCATTTAAGGAGATGTATTTTTGGTCCTTAGGACTGTAATGATACCAGGAAAAAATCTTACAAATATTTATATAATTTTGGAATGACCTTACTCTATACACAAGGTCCACTTTAATGGAGATTATTCCATAATCTCAAGGGATGGAGAGCTCATTACAACTCCAACTAATGTAAGGTTCCTAAATAATCACTTTTTGTAATCACACAATGTTCATCCTAGTTGTATGATGATAAACTATGTTACAAAAATCATCCTAATTATAAGAAATAAAACTATTAACATCCACAGTCCATGTTGTACGACATTAAACTACTTAGCATCATTTTTTATGTCGCATGATGATAAAATGTACAACAAAAATCCCTAGTCAAATGACCTAAAACTAGAAGACACCTTTTTCTTCACCACATGATAGTAAACTATATGGTTAAAATCTTCTTCTTTTTATGTTAATAAATTCCCCAAAATACCACAAGTTGATATTCCTTTTGGTCTCTTAAAAACATTGGGCAGTTTCCATGTGTAAGCATCACCCATATCAGTGCCACTCCTTAGTGATACTTGATCCCTATTTCTCCCTCTGTTTGGATCAAAACAACATAGGAAATATCTTAAAGAACTAAATATGGCTTGATTCTCATTCCAATGACATAGGTGGTGACTCCCATATCTCTAATATTAGGTCTAGCCATGATATAATAAAGCCCATTTATTCCCTATGTGTATGAGTTAGATCTACATAGGGAATATCTTTTCATGAACAGCATGTGGCTTGATTATTGCTCTGACAAGATATGTAGTGACACCTAGGTTCTATCCCCTAGTCCAAACACATTGTTTCTTTCACATTAGGTGACCTTTTTTAATACAGTATGATGTTAAATTGCATGGTTCTTCAAGAACTTTGTGTGGCTTGATTCTCGTTCCAATGAGATATGTAGTGACACTCAGATATCCAATCATAGGCCTAGCCACAACCATAAAAGAACTAATTTCCCCTTTCCATGTGTATGAACTAAACCTATACAGAAAACGTTTCTAGAACATATGGCCTAATTTTCAAACAATCTTACGTCTATGGATCAAGAATTATTCTTGAAAATTTTAAAAATACCTCTTCCCCACATTAAAACCTGATTGATGTGGGAAACCATTTTCAAGAACTTTGTGTGGCTTGATTCTCATCATATGGGATACCTAGTGATGCCCAGATCTCTAATCTTGGGTCCAACTGCAACAACAAAAATCCCATTCATTCCCTATTTTTATGAATCAAACCGGTATAGGGAATATTTCTAGAACTATGTGTGTCTTGGTTCATTCCACTGAAAGATACCTTGTGAAACATGGGTTTTATTAATTGGTCCAGCCACAATATTTCTATGTTTTCACATCAACTCATCTTCTTTTATACTAAATGGTGTTAAAATGCATTGAAGTTCAAGAACTATGTATGGATTAATTCTCATTTTATTGAGATACGTAGTGACGCCCAATTTTTTTATCTTGGGTACATCCACAATTTATAATCCCCCACTCCATGTCTATGAAATAATCCTATGTGGGGAGACAAATTACTATAACTAAGTATGGATTGATTCTTTCCCATGAAAGATATGTAGTTACACCTAGATCTTATCCCCTAGTCGAATCAGAGTATTCCTTTTGTCATCAGAATCACTCATGTCCTCATTGCATGATAATAAACTACATGGTTCTTTAAGAACTAAATATGGCTTGATACTCACTCATATGAGATACATAGTGATGTCCATAATTTAAATATTAGGCCCAGTCATTACATGATATAATTAATGTATCATTTCTTCCACGTATGGTTCAAATCTATGTGAGAAGATTCAATATGATTACTTATCTTATGTATGAACCCATATTCAAAAAAACCCATTATCCTGCACTTATAAATTCAATCAGTGTGGGGGACTACTATTTTAAAACTACGTGTGGATTGATTCTCACCTATGTGAGATACGTAGTGACATCCAAGTTTTAAATCATGGGCCCAGCCACATCATGATATGAAAATACCTCTATTCTCACCTGTACAAATCAGATCTACATAAGGAAATCCAATACGAGTTCTAACCTTGCACACGAACTTATATCTAATAGATCAATGCGTGGATTGATTCTTGATCCAAAAAAATAATTAGTGACACTTGGGCCCCATTCTGTAGTCCAACTTAAATATTCAATTTCTCTTTATATCAGATCCCCTAATGACCTTGTTGTATGAATTTAAACTGCATAGCCTAATGTCCTTGCTTCATGACATTAAACCGTATTCTACTCGTAGAACTACGTATGGATTTATTATCATCCATATGATATATATAGTGATTCCCAGATCTTCTATCCCTGGTTTAGCAGAAATATAAAATAAAATTCTCCCTATCTCTAATATAATTAAAAATCTATGCAGGAACCTTTAATTTGGGTCCTCTCCTTAGAGTGCCCACCAAGGAAACAAGAGATGTCCCCATTATACATATGAATCAGATCTATATAAGAGACTATAAATTCATGGCCATTATTGGTTCAAATACTTCCCTTGTGTATTGAAAATTACATATTTCACATTTAATACTCATAATCATGAATACTTTCATATGATCATAATATTTGTTTAGTTTTTAGTGACAGAATACTAATTTTGAGACTCTTTTTCTTGACTTTGTAGTACATGTCCCTAGGTGGCCTTGTATAAGTCTTCCACATAATGGACCCGTTAGTCAAAAGACACCATTGTTTAGCTATGCAACATATTCCCCAGTCATACCTGCATAATATAAACCCAATAATGGGTTTTTCAAATAGTAGTGACTCCATTCTTAGGAGAAACCTCTTCTATCCCCTTTAAGCATTGATTATGGTATGAAAGAACCCATATTTTTTAAATGGTTTTCCTTTGCATATTTTTCATGTATCCTTTATCCCGACCTGAAAGTCTCTAGGACCATAGTTTACAATATTCCCATTAATTTTTTCAAATCATAATGGAATGACCTTGGGATATTTTACCACATATCATTCAATGTTTCCATAATATTTTGGTCCTAGTCATATAACCTAAAACTATAAACACAATACATCATGTGCTTGGGTCAAACCTTCATAGAGAGCCAATTCCCCCATTTCTTTGGAAATTATGACTTGGAATACCCCTTTTGTATTTATGCACTTTTCTCCATAAACTAAACTCTATGATTGGGAATATCCAATTCTCCATAAACATTCATCAAATTTTAGTAATAGAATTTCATAATTCTTGAGAGCTTCTTTACCTGAATATACAGTACGTTCCCCCAGTTTGTCTTGCATCAGTTTATCACATAATCATCCAATCAACCTAAGGATTCTGTTGTTTTTATATGAATCACATGCCCTAGTTGTCCCTATATAATATAACCCCCATAACGGGTTAGTCAAGAATTTATAACTTAATTCTTGGAAGATACCCCCTCTAATGCAATCTAGGCCTCTTTTTCCCCATATCACCCTTCAGATCTAGAAATACCCAAATCATAGATTACAACTTCTCCTTCCATACCTCAACATAGTATCACATTTTCAAACAAATTACCAAGAATTATAGAATCATCAAACCTTTGGTCCAAGAAAAAGACCTTAAATTACATCCCATGATGTCCTTGCTATATGAATTTAAACTGAACATCTTCTAATGTATATGTTTTGTGAATTTAAACTACACATCCCCTAGTGTTCTTACTATATGAATTAAAACTACACAACCCCTAATTTCCTTACTGCATGACTTTAAACTACACATCATAATGTCCTTACTGCATAACATTAAACTATACAACATAATATCAAAAATCACATTTCTAATAAATTTACCTTCATTCATACATCAAATTCATTTTGGAGTGGTTTCACATTCATCACCTAAGTTAGTATGAATGATTCCTTTATTATCAGACATATTTCCTTGGTAAATACACCCAATGCTATCTTGATACATCCAAATCATATGATTTCTTTGTTCATCAAGAAAATAATTTCAGAATTATTGAAATCTCTTTTACCTGACTATGTAGTATCTTCCCCCAGTTGTCCTAGCCTAAATCCACCCACATAACTGGATTGTTAGCCTAATGGTACCACTACATGACTATGTATTACATGCCTCAATTGTCCTTGAATAAAACATCCCTTATAATTGGTTTATTAACTGGTGATAACTTTGTTCTAAGGAGAGACCTTATCTATTCTAAAAATCATTTTTTAGATTATGAAATAACAAATTTGTCTCCAAATTCCCCTTAAAAGTATCCGAGGAATGTTAGAAAATTCCTAGACATCAATCCTCTTTTGGTTTATAATTTCAAAATTCATGGGAAAAGATGTTCGACCTAAAACACAAGCCTTATTAGTCCGACATGAATGAATTTAAACTACCCAAAAAAGAGACATAGCAATAACTAGGTTGAAAATGCACAAAGGGAAATCTTGACAAAATTCGAGTCTCATCTCGCTAGAACTACACTCTGTATGGTTTTGAAAATGCATGAGAAATAAAAAGTTAAAAGGAAAAACATTTGTTAGAATAAAAACTTAAAAATGAAACCCTAATAGAAATACAAGTTTCACCCACTAAGTTCCCTTCATATTTGGATTTGTCAAAAATTAAGGTGATAACACAAAAGACACAAAGTTTTTAGGGTTGTCTATATAACCCTAGAAATAGTTAAACTATGATCACTAGGTACATTAGATCAGGTAAAAAAATTTAGTGTGCATATCATCTCTATCATTGTAAATATGATACTAAAATATAATTCTATGAAAGTAAACTTTAACATTATGGTTATAGAAATAATTCATGGATAAAGACATATTTGATCAGAGACAAAATCCATTTCATTTATTTTAAAAAATTAGTGGAACATCCACAAACTGGAGGCTGTCTATCACAAGTTACAAATAGACTTTCAACATGAATCTTCATTTGTTGAACAACATCTTGAGAACTATCAAATACTTATTAAATCTCATCTAGTCGACCGGTGTCAGTCTCGTCTTCCTTGCAAAGCTCTTCCATGTAAACCCTAATGTTAGTTACCCCTTTCTACTAGGCTTCTTCTAATGATTTATGGAGTTGTATAAACCCCTATTGAGTAGTATCCAACTCTTTCCTAAGGAGCAACATCCCCTTCTCATGGAATAATACTTTATTTTTTTCATCCAAGATTTTTTGTCTGAACTTTTCCATTTTTTTGTTATGATTTTCCTCTACCTAGGATATTGTGGCTCAACCATCAACATTGGTAAGTTGTTTTTCTTTTACCATGTCCTGCCAAAGTTTCCACTCTTTCTCCAACCTATGAAAAATATCCTTCACCACATTATAAATTGGAATATAATCAAGCCAACAAATCCTATAATTACTAAAAATGTTGGATGTTAGCGAAATTGGTAAGGAAACCTTTCCAAAGGCTCCTCAGAGGTCATTTTCCGAATGATCTACCATGTCTTTCCATGTATGATACCAAGGGAAACTGGAATCTCTAAGTCTGAATCAGAGTCACTTCCATGAGGTGGGAAAAAATTTGGAATCAAAGCACTAAAGTATGTGCCTTTATCTACTCCCTCTAAAGTAGCAGATTCCCTACCTTCCATTACTGGTTGAACCAATTCATAAGTTTCACATTTGTAAAAGATATAAAAGTTGATAATCCTAAATGATAAATTAAAATCTTTTTTATCTTCAAAATAGTGGAGGGAATGTAGCATGATCAAGAAAGTCAGTAACATTTACCCATTAATATATTAAAAACATGATTATATTCCTTATTAGTATCTTCATCTATAATAGTTTGATATGATACTTCTTAGTGGGGGAAATTCTACTGAGTTTTCTCAACCACTGTGATCGAAGAATCCGAAGCATCTCCCAATTTGGGATTCTCAATATGTAATTCTCCAATGTTATCAAAATTAGGATATAGTAGAATGCCCTGCTCTTGAAGGGGCTTTCCAACATTCTCTGCAGAAAAATCTTCATAAGCTAAACTTCGATGTGAAATATAAAATAAAAGAACAACTATGTGTGGGAAATGAAATATTGAGAAAAATTACATCCTCTTAGTTCCCCATGAATGTCTTAAAACTCCTTAATAGAACATTAAATATCAATTTTTGGATTAACAGAATCTAAAATTTCATTTTATAGGGCTTTGTGTATCATACCATCCATACTATTTAAGGTATCCAGAAAATTTTGATCAATACTCGCTTTGAATCCGCTGACATTTATGTCCATTATCTCTTCAACCAGAGCACTTCTATCATGTCTTTATGAGTCAATATCATCACTAAAACCTTCCTCAAACTAACTAATATACTAATTTCTCCCTCCAAGAGAAATAGGAATTACAACATTGACTACTGCAGGATCCTCTAGAATAGGAAACATATCTAAGATATTATGGGAATAAGAATATTAGAAACATCATATGATAACTAGAAGAAGTTTATATGAAATTAACATGAACCTTATCTATTTCTATAGAAGTAGCAGCATATGCAGTTTCATCCCTTGAAACTTTACCTGTCAAGGTGATAAATTTATCAGCACAAATTTGTACTTCCCTCGGGGTGTCCTCCTCAACCTCAGAAGGGATAGTACCTAATATCTTAAGATAATAAATCGATGAAGATCCTGTGAAAAGATAAACATGGTCAGTAATGTGTGCCAAGAAAGTTGTAATACCATATTATAGTGAAAATACTAACTTTTACTTACTCACCGGACCAACTTTAATGAAATCATTTTCTTCCTTTCATAAGATAGTGGAGATATTGTTCTACTCATCTTAGCAGAGGAAACCTGAAGTAATAGTTGTGGAATTTCTATTTAAATCACCTCCATCAAGGTACTCCCATTTGGAGAGAGTTATAGAGATCTGATGGCCTCATTTTCCACTTCAATTGGGATACCCATTTCCCCATACTTAGGTGACTCAAGAACCTTTGCAGTTGTCACTTCTCCTTCTCTTTTTTAAAACTAAAAAATGAGATCTCATCAAGATTTGTGATGATGGATGAAAGAGTAGAAAAGAGAACAAATAAAAGGGAAATACATCATTAGTATTAACATAAAGGTATCATTCCTCCTCAGGGTTAACAATTACCCCTTTGAGTACTCCTTGATCAAGCATCCTAGATACTCACTTTGAGGACTGAACTAGATCATCAGTTGCATATATAAAAGCCTCCAAATCCTATATATACATATTTACTTCATCTAGATTATTTTTCAGATGATAATCATAGGGTTCTTTAATATCACCCAATTCTAGAATTTGAATTCCATGATGGAGAAACTCATGCATCCTTGAGGTTAAGAGTCATCCTTCCCCAATACTGTATTACTAAGGTCCATGAATAGTTTAGATTTGATGAGGCTTGTTGTAGGGAAAAATAAACATCCTCTAATTGGAAAAGCCTCTTCAGGGCTCCATTCACCTTCAGAAGAATGTGGGGATGAGATGGTAAGATCCTTATGATAATGGAGACTATATTTCCTCAGCACTAGGGATGTTATTTCCTTAACATTAGTTCACCTAGTGGACTTTTTACGAGAACATTTTGAATGATCCGAAGCCTCTGCATCATCTTTGGTTTTGGATTTATTGCCATGATTTTCATGATCAACATTTTTCAGGGCTACTACCCGATATGTTCTTTTCATTAATGCTTCCTGAGGATACAAAGCAACCTGGGACTTGGCATATATGACCACCAGTCTAACCAATGTGTCTGATAGAGGTAGCATGATCTACATTTTGGAGACCTCAATGCCATCAAAATCCATAATTTTCAGGCTACCATTGGGGTTTTATCATTCATACCATGTGTGGGAGGGAAGGTGCATCATTTTTTAAGAAATTTGAATTGGCAAGAAATCCTATAAGGGATGTAAGCCTCATAAATAATCTCACAGTTAGTATGGTTGACTAAGAAATTTCCCTGAATGCCATCATTTATGACCTCATATCGTAATTTTATTCTTTACCATTATCAGTAAAGATCCAATTGATGGGATACCGAATGAAAATAAGCTAAAATATCCATATACATTCAGTACCTTTGGTACTTCATCAGGATTTAGGCTCAGAGGCTGAATCCCAGAGACATTCTAAACAAACGGGGTAAACTGGATATTAGGGATCCTGACTAAAATCAGCACCAAATATGAACTGAAATGTGTCACAATCCATCCCCATGGCACTTGGAATGGTTCTTCAAGTCCAAATGGAGCCTTCATATTATATAAGTGCAACAAACAGTGATAAATTCTTACCAATAATAGACATCCAACCTGATATATTTCTCTTCTACTAACATGATGGTAATGAAAAAAGTTCCTAACCTCACACCACCATCAGACTCATGGATATGAAGCAGATAAATGTTTATCCACATCGAAAGAAAACTGGCCAAGAACACATTTTCATCAATCCTGGGTTTAACCTTGTAACCCCAATGTTTTTAATCACCCTTTTCTAATGTGTTCAAAAATGTGCCTGAGGCACCCCGATTATTGGTAGTTGGACAAATGGTAGGATGTCCTCAAGTAAGACCCATCTCTTAACATGGTTTTAAAAAATATTTCATCCACAATTTTTCATGGACATAAGCTCTAAGATGAGGATCCTTATTTTATTTATGAAAATTATTTTCTATTTTAAATATCTCATAGGTCAATGGAAGCATCCTCTTGACATAATCCCATGTATTCTTTGGTGGGATAAATTCATCATAAATTTCTCTAATAATGGGATCTCTATAGATTTGATAGACATCCCACAAACTGATGCCTACCTCACCATGCATGAAATGAAAATAATTTTTTTACGGACTCTACTGGGTCAGTAATTCAGGAATGATATCATTATTATAAACATAATTTTATCCAACCTATACAGCCTCGTAAATATGAATATCTTGAATCTATTTCCCAAAATCAGTGCAATATTGGAGTACCCAAAATGTCTGCATCTATTCAGGTCTGACTCTCTCTTTTGAGAAAAGATCCCAGTCTTCTTTCGAGTCATTAGATTCTTCTGTTTATGAAGCACGAAAGGTTAAATCGCTATAATGAGGTCTTACCTCTTCAAAATGATCCTTCATATTAGTATTTAATCCACTGTGATGTAGGATACATCTAATAGGGATTGTCCCCACATTAATGGGGACACCATTCACATAAATGTTGAAACTATGAGTGTTTATGTGTTTTAGAAACCAAGTCTTTAGTAAATATTTCTAATAAACAGGAATATGGGTGTCCTTCAAAATCCCATGCCCATACAAAGGTAGGTAGTCAATTAGTGGATACTCATGATGAAATTGAATCAAACACTTCTCTAGTTTAGGAAGGTTACTCTCAACCATTTCATCATAATCTTCTCCAATGGATTTCATCATTTCAGTATGGGGCACTTTAGCTTCCTTAGTTAAAGTCAATAAGCGAGCCATTTGGAAGCCTGCAAGAAGAATCACTATTTTATCTCATAAGTTGAAATATTAAATTAAGAAATTTTAAATTTTAACATAAAGTAATTCAAGAATTTGGAAAAAGAAAATCCCCACACAGGTCCTTTGACAAGGTACCCGATGTAGGTACTTCAATAAGGTATCCAACGCAGGTCGCTCAATGAGGTCCTTTTGTGTAGTTCCTTTGACAAAGTGACTTCGCACATCCTCATTGATCATATTTCTTTACCCTAAAAACATTCAAAGGACCTTCATAAGAGAACAACACAATGTAGTTGGGTGAATGATCTATGTGATGAGAGAAAAAATCAGAAATATGGGTGAGGAAAATGACAAAGGCACTGGTGTATTTATAGGCACCGCTAGCCTATGCTGCCGACATGCACAGAAGACCTATGATGATTACCTAAGTAGGATAACTACATAGAGGACCCATGTGATCGATCATTCATTCATCAATATATTTTCCCCTTAGTCTTACCTTAGGACTAAACCCTCCTCCTTCAGTTGAATCCAATTCTGAGGGAGGGATTTTTTTATACTCTCTTTTTAATAATAAGAGACAGTAAAAAGATTATGAATAGAACTTTGAATATATTAAAGTGTCAAGAAAAATTACAAAGGAAGAAAATAAATATGTCTAAATGAGCCTACGCATCCCACCTGCACATAATAAGGCTACCACAGGTCCTGAGAATGCATCCCAAAGGCACAGCCCCTTACACGGGAGAGCTATGTTATGGACCTACACCGAGGACCTATGCAATTGTGTAATTGTTACACCCCTTTATGGAAGAGATACATTATGGAACTATTCTTAATACTTAAACAAAAAAATCCCTTCAACTAGGTCCCGTTCATTCCTATAAATTGGAAAATTGGTCTCCCCATTTCAAATATTGAAAAATCATAAGAATTTATGAATCTCTCATTGTGAAACTTCTTTGCCCAGGTCCCCTAAATTTTGTCAGGTAGCTCTCTAAAACATGAGATAATAGTGAATTAAAATGGATATAAAGATCAACATCATTTTATAATTTAATATACAAAACATCTGATTATGGACCCATAAGAATACACCTATGTGAGGATCCTTCCCTAAGGAAGGACTTGTGTGAGACTCTTCCCAAGACACAAGTGGTGACCCAGGGTGCCTAGGTTAAAAGCTCACTAAAATTTTGTTACCCCAATATTCCATTACCTAAGGAATATCAATCTTTCACAGACTTATTCTCCCAATGTTAATCATTTTTTAGTTCCTCCTTGGACCTATGTGACATACTTATACGGACCACATATTCCTAGTACCTACATGAGCCACACTTTAAAGCCCTATTCAAAGCCACTCATAGTAGGGATTCTCCTTCCATGGATCCGCTATTGAAAAGATACTAAGTTGAAACCTTAACCAAGGCCTCCTGATTTATCAAACCATTAGGAAAGTCACATCAGCGTGTCTCCAATTTGGGTTTGTATTTCTACAGTTAGAGGTTTCCCAAATTTATCTTTTAAGGGAGTCAGGATCCTAAAGATGTCTATAAGTTTGAATATCTATGGTCACATGGAACCTTACCCGAATGATAGTTTTGTGGAGTTTATGATCTCAGATTATAGGGATATGACTCTATCCACCCATTTTGATCTCTAAGACATGGAGCCTCCGGTCCCTGGTAGGGAGGGTATAGTTCAAACATTCTTTTCCGTTTAGAAAAGAAAAATTTCCCCCCCTCTCACATGACCAATTTAATGTAAATCAACCTGGTGTAATATTATATCCATTCACATATGAGGTTGTTGTATTCCTCTTCTCTACCTCCACCACATCTTTAACCTTCATCTGTTTCAGGATGACGAGAAGTGAGGGAAGTACCCTAACCCTAGACTCTTACACTATATTTATAGCCTCTTCTACCAACAAATAAGAGAGTATGTGTGGTTTATTGAATCTTTAATATACTATTCTTTATCACACTGAGCTTGAATCATGTGGTCATAGAGGTTTTTAATGATCACAACATCCACACAATCCACTTGAAGGGAAGAACTATGAGAACCCGGATTCCTACCATAACTGGGATACATAAGAAGCCTTCTTAATGCCTGATCTCCATATTATCTAATCCATGAAATGAAAAATTATACCAAATTAATTTTCAAATCATTATTAAGAGTAATCTCTAATCTAATTCCTTTAATCTGAGTATCTTCTTTACAAGTATGTCCCGAATTAAGTCCCCTAAATCTCAATGAGTTAAATCATTTATCATGATCCCTGCTGTTAGGCATCCTACTTAGGAGTAATCCCCAACCCATTCCTCTAAAAGGGTCATAATCCACTTTGATATTTACATAACTATGTGGGCTTTGATTCCCATCCAAGTGGGATATGTAGGAATCCTCCCTGAGGTTCAAAACCAACACCCCAAGCCAACCTTGTTCTTTTGGTCCATATACCTAATAGGGTCTAATTCAACTTGGAAACTCATATTGATTCCAAGTTCATTGGGATAATTTAGTATAATTCCCACAACAAACTTTTACTAGGAACCTTTCACCTAAATTTCCTTGTCACATGATGTTAAACTGTACGGTTGGGTCCTTATCACACGACCTTAAAAGGTATGATGCCTCCCATTTAGTAGGACTGAACTATGTTGGTTTAGATTCCTTTCACAAGGATATGTATGTAGCATATCTATAGGTTCGATCTAAGTATCAAAACAACTTTTATCTCCCTATATGATGAAAAAATCTAGAGTAACCTTTCATCTCTGAAGATGATGATAGACTCCAGAGTAACTTTTGTCTACCTAGAGGACAATAAATTCCCGAGCACCCCACTGAGTGTCTTAAAAACCAAAACTTTCATAATAATGACTAAAAGAATATCTAAGTATTATATTAGAGGATACCATTGATTTAGAACCTCAAATACATACAAATATATAAATCAATGAAGAACCTTGAATACATATATATAATTCTAAATTTCATACATGCTGATAATTGATTGCCAATATTAGGATGACCTACCTCACACTAGTGAATTAATGAAGGATTCACAAATATATCATAAATCTATAAGAGAGTCCTAGAGTAGGAAATAATTTCCCCCAAAAAGGTGTGATGAGTCAGACCTCCCATCCTCTCTACTAATATGAATTCTTAAGAGTTGTTGCTCAAAATACCTAACAAATGCCTACCTTTGGAAAGCATGCCCCTTTGGATATAAAACCATTGGGTGTTTCTAGTTCCATAAAAAAAGTATGTTAGAAAACGTTTGGAATTGTGATTCCTAACCATAACATACATTTTGAGGGAAACAAACACTTTCATACATAAGGTATGGGATTCATTCTGAACCTCCATTTTTCCTTCAGGTTACACTTTCTCTATGTTTAATCTAATATAACCATTCTTTATTTTTGTATACTTCTTCTAAATTATGTTTATATGTTCCAAAATCATGTATCCATATTAGTACATCCTTATTTTATGGGGAAATATATTTTTTAAAGAAACTATCTCCACAATTCTTCCTAATAAGAAATCTTGATTAAAGGGAACTTCCTGGTTTTTACCCATTTTCAAGTGCAATCCATAATCTATTTTAAGACACCATTATTTTTTCTAAAATAACAGATTTTATCATTAAAAAAAATCTTTGTTCATTTCTAGTTTTATATAAATGATTTTGTCTTTTCCAATTAAAATATGCTTTAATATTTTCCTTAAATTGCACTAAAATGTTTTATTTCTAATGTTTCTTAAACACTCTTTTTTACATGTTTTCACTTAAATTTGACATCACTTGTCATTATCTATACCTATTTTTCATTATGAAGTTAATTGTATTATTTAAACCCCTTATTTCATGGACACTTTTATGATACTCCTATTTATTATGCTTTATGACATGATTATGATACCCATCTCTTTTGAACTGTAACCCTTATGTTTATTTTTCATGAAGCATAGACATTCGTGAACATGTTATGATGGGTGTTCCCAAAAAGTATACCAATTCATCGATTATTGTTTAGTATCATGATACTTAATGTGCAATGGTCTTGTTGGTTATCCTTGACTCATGCTCTATGCAACAGTCTAGGTGGTTATCCTTGACTCATGATACTTCATGTAAAATGAGCCTTGGATCATGATTATTTCATGTTTAATGTCACTTAAAGAATACAATTATTTCATGATTACAAGATACCATGTTCTATATGTTATGTTTCCATATGTTTATCCATGTTTCATGCCTTTTTATTTCATCATGTTATGGATTCTAACCCATGTGTTGTGCATTATTTTTATGTCTATTCCCTTACTGGGATTTTTAGCTCATCCCTTTGTTTATGTATTCCTTAGGTTATCTTATGCAGGTTTAAGGTCTCATATTTTGTAAGGAGATCATTATAAAGATTAAATAAAATATGTTTTTTTTTGTTTTCATGCTTTCTAATTATGTATCTAATCTTCCAAGACACTATAATTTACAATCCTTAGTTTTTAATTGAAGGCCAATTAATATTAAAATCATGTAATAATATGTGTAAAAGGGTATGGTAATTATAGGTGATATCAGAGAATGATCTAGTTGTTTTTTAGATATTTGGACTAGAGCACTTTAGTAAGAACCCTAGGGATAATTCTATCACCATGGATAACCATGATTGAAACATAGGGAATCAAAAGTTAGAAAATACTTTTCAATTGTAAGTTTATCGTTTAATTTTAAAATTTTACTTTTATTATACTTATTATCTAAGTATTAAATCCCCCTAATAGTACTATCATTTTTAGTTAATGGATGGAAATAAGAGAACCCATTCCAACAATAAATGTGATATTCCATGTTATAGTTTCCCTAATGATATGCTGAATATGATAGGAATGGGTTCTCAAAACATCATGATAGTACTTGGTCAGCTAGCTCAAGTTATGAATAATAACTTGAATCACGTGAAACTCCTTCTTTATACTATGAAATAGAAAGTGGAAGTTGAATACTTTATGCTATAAAGTTCTCCCATGTTTAGTGGATCTTATGATCCCATCTTCATAGAATAGTGGATTAACTCCAATGAAAATATATTCTCTATCCTCTAGTGATTAGATGAAGATAAAGTTGTTATAGTAGACTATCATTTTGATGGGGAAGCTGATCAATGGTGGAAAATCATTATGAACATGAATTCAAAGGAGGAAATGTATTCCATGGAATGGGAAAATTTCAGGAAATTATTTTTCAATAAATATTTTCCTCGAACTCTCCATCTTAAGATGTATATGGAGTTACTTATTATGAAGAAAGAGGAAGACAATTATATCATGGTGTATGAAGAATACTTCAAAATACTTTCACGATACACCTCCATCTTTTTCATGAACACCGAAAGAAAGGTGTATAGCTTCTTTAGTAGACTAAAGATGAGTATATGAAAATAATTGGTGATTTGAGACTTTGATAGCCATGAGGATATTGTTCGTTGTTCCCTTAAGGTTGAAATAGAGATCATAGACTCTTAGTAGTCTTGTGGTCTTGGTCATAAAAAGTGGAAAATATAGTTTAATATGGGTGGATCAATAGAAAAATAACATGATGGAAGAAAAATCTAATATCCCACATGTCAAAATTGTGGGAAGAGGTATCTTGGAAACTTTTTAACGGGAATAAGGTAATACTTACAATGTGGAAGAATAGGTCATCTAACTAATAATTGCTGAAGGGATATGAAAAATCCCACTAATGTGGACAAAGAAGAGGAGGTCAAATTCAACACTTAGCCTATAGTGTAATGTTTCAACTGCGAGGACTATGGGAATTATGTGAATCATTTCCCTAAGACAAGGGTTATTGGATTAAATCAACAACAACAACCTCCAAGGTATTAAGTAAGGGAATATTTTATCACTACTACTGAGGTGGACCCTGATAATGATGTGGTGATAGGTACTCGGGTTATTTATTCAAGAATAACAAGCATACTATTTGATTTTGATTCTATAAATTCTTTCTTATCTTTCAAGTTTAGTAGAACTATTTAAACACCCCCTCCAAATATGGAGGTTAAGTTATCTTTGAGAATAGAAAATGGGACAATTATTACATGAAAAGTATATAACTCCTCCCTAATTAATGTTGGTAGACTGAACCTCCCATAAAATATTTCTTTACATCCTTTTTTTGATTTTGATGCCATTTTGGGCATGTATTAGCTATCATTATACAATGCCAAAATTTGCAGTTGGGAAAGGGAGATCACTCTTCATATCCTAAAGAATCCTCCAATTTTGTAAAAAATTAAGGAGGAAGATGAATATCTTTCAGAATATTTGTATCAATTGAGGATATTATTACCTTATAAGAAAGCATATTTAGCTCAAATGATTGAGAAAAAAGATAGGATCAAGCTCGAAGTTAGGCTCATTGTGAGGGACTACACTGATGTGTTCCCCGAAGAGTTTCACGGTCTCCCTCCTGACTGATAAGTTTATTTCTCAACTGAACTTATTCTTGTATCTTTGAATATATCAAAGAAACCTTATAGAATGTCCACCATTGATCTTTATGAACAAAAGAAGTAGATATAAAAGAATCTTGATAGGGGTTATATATGGCTGAGTGCTTAACCATGGGGTGTGCTAGTCCTCTTTATCAAGAAGAAGGATGGATCAATGAAACTATGAATTGATTATGATGAGATCAATAAAATCCCAATAAAGAACAAGTATCACCTTCCAAGGATATATGAATTGTTCAATCAACTACATGGAAACAAGTATTTCTCTAAAGTGGACCTTCAGTCAAGATATCACCAATTAAAGGTGAGTAAGGATGATATTCCCAAGACTGTCTTTAAAATGAGGTACGAGAACTACGAGTTCAAAGTGATTCTATTAGAACTCACTAATTCTCTATAAAGTTTTATGGATATAATTACTAGATTCTTTAGAGATTACCTTGAAAACATTTTAGTAGTCATTTTTGATGATATTCTGATATAATTCAAGAGAAAGGGGGAACATATGAAAGAATTTGAATACCATGATAAAGACTTTGAAAATAGACAAACTATATGAAAATTATAGAAAATGTGAGTTTTGGATGGATGAAGAATCATTCTTGGGACATGTAATCATTAGAAAAGGGATATCTATGGACCCTTCCAAGATAACAGAAATTGAAAAAATGCCCAAACCAATATTTTTAATGGAGATCTGTTGTTTCCTTGGTCTAACTAAGTATTACAGATGATTTGTGAAGAAATTATCATGATTTTAAAACCTAATAACCAAGATGACCCAAAAGGGAGTGAAGTTTATATGGACCAGTGAAATCAAATATTGCTTCGAAGAGTTAAAAAGAGGCTTATCATTGCGCCTGTACTCACGCTTCTAACAAGTGGAGACCACTTTTTGGTAAACAAAGATGCTTAAAATATGGTATTAGGCTATGTAATGATGCAAAATGATAAATTGATGGACTAAGACTCAAGGTAGTGAAACATTCCTGAGAAAGAATATCATACGCATGATCTTGAGTTGGTAGTTGTGATCTTCTCAGTGAAAATATGGCGACATTATCTTTATGGGTAAAACTACATATATATACTGATCACAAGAGTCTCAAATATATATTCACACTGAATCAGATTAATATGCTCTAGTGAATATGGTTAGAGATAACCAAGGATTATGACTGCTCAATCCACTACCATCCTAGTAAGGAAAATAAAGTTATAGATGCTCTAGGTAGAAAAAATTCTGCAGCATTATAACTGATGTGAATTGAGAAGGATCCAATATTCTTATACTTTAAAGGTTGTACATGTGAATAATTAATGAAGTAAAATCATTAATCCTTTCTCAAATGATTTCTCAACCATCCCTCATGAAAAAAATAAAGGATTCTCAATGAAATTATGTGGAAACTCATCAAAAGGTGGAAGATATCAAACATGGTAAATCCTCAGAGTTCAAAATTGATGAGGATAGAGTCTTAATATTTGGTTCACAATTATGTGTACTATCCAATATAGAGATAAATAAATATATTCTGAATGATTAACATAGTTCAACCTTCTCTATTCACCCGGGGAGCACAAAGATGTAATGAGATCTCTGAGAAAACTATTGGTGGGATAATATGAAGAAAGATATTGTTAAGTATATATAAAAGTGAATTGTATGTTATCAAGTAATGCCTAAAAGGGAAATTTCTAATGGGATGATTAAACCATTACCTATACCAACATGGAAATGGGAAAACATCACAATGGACTTTTTCACCAAACTTAAAAACACATCTAGAGGATGTTATATGGGTTGTTGTGGATCATCTTAGAAGGACATCTCACATTATCACAATTCGAGAGGACTTCCCTCATGATAAAATTTCATGGATATACATCAAAGAAGGGCTAAGGATGAATGGAGTACCACTATCGATTGTATCAGATCAAGATCTATAATTTACCTCTAAGTTCTCGAAAAGTCTCCAACATGATCTAAACACTGAGTGAAGCATCGGTATGTCCTGTCACCTTTAAAATGATTCGAAATATGAATGAACTATTTAAACACAATAATATATGTTGAGAGAGTGTTATATGAACTAAAATGGGGGATGGGACCAACATTTACCTATGGTCTAGTTCTCTTACAACAACAGTTTCCACTCAAGCATCCTAATGGCTCCATATGAATCCCTTTATTGGAAAATATGTAGAACATTAGTATATTGGGATGAGGTAGGTGAACGTAAGATGTTGGGACATGAAATGGTTGAAGAAATGGTGAAAAGGGTGAAAACAATCAACATCACATTAATGAATCCCAAAGTAGACATAAGATCTATAAAGATGATCATCAATGGGACTTCATGTTTAAGGTTGGAGACATGGTTTTTCTCTACATATCTCTATAGAAGAGGATCATGATATTTAGAAAGAAAGTGTAGTTATGTCCTAGGTACATCGAACCCTTCGAGATTCATGATTATGTTGGAGATAAGGCCAATTGACTAGAACTTCCACCAACAATGTCTCAAGTATGTGATGTATTCCACTTATCCCTCTTGAGTAAATACATATTGGATCCCTCACATGTACTAAATATAGAGGTGGTGCAGTTAGACAATGATCTCTCTTACAAAGAGCAACCAGTGAAGATTAGAGATCATAAATATTTCTATGAAAAAATATAACTCACCTAGTCAAATTAAAATGGAGGAACCATAAGTATGAATAGGCAACATGGAAACCGGGATAAGAAATAAAGGATAAGTACCCTCAATTGCCTTTTCCTTAGTTTTCAAAATAAAATTTCGATGGATAATTTTCATATGGGGGGAAGAATGTAATGATCTATAATTATATCAATGAAATTTCCCTCCTTATAATTATTTAATATAATATAAATCACATAAAATAACTTAGATAACACAAAACAAACTTTATAAATGAATAATGAATAAAATAATAGGCTTTTCAAAAGTTAAGGAATATAGACAAATGGAATAATAACTTAACATTTGGAATAGTTATACGACCCTTATGAATAGTAAATCCCCAATTAAATTATAAATAATATTTATGAATCTTATTAATGAAAATATGATATAATTATATCATATTATAAGTAAATAAATATTTTTAAAATGATAAATTAAGTACTGGTATTTTTTGTGAAATGTAAATATTTATTTACAATTTTATATATAATATAATATTTAAATGAAATTTTATTTTCTTAAAATATAATCATAAATATATATTGTTTTGTCTTATTATTAAAATATAACTTAATGATACCTTAATTAATTTTTTAATGTGTTATAAAATGAGTTATAATTTTAAAATTTGTATTTTTTGAGTAAATAATGATTTTATTAAAATTATTTTTCTCATATTTGGAAATTCGTTTTCATTAATTTGAGTTCATTTTTGATTTCTAAATGTCAAAAAAGGATAGGGTAATTTTTTAAATTTTTCTAAAATAGTTTAATTTTTGTGAATAGTGAAATACGGTAATTTATGGTATAAGCTAAATGCTTGAATTGTTGAGTTGTGGCTGATTTATGGATAAGGTAAGACAATAATCTCAACCCCTCATTATCTATTTACTTTATTTAGTCAAGTAAATCATAACTATTCATAGTCTTGAGCTAAAATAATAAAAAAAATTAAGAAAATAATCAAAAGCACTCCTCTTATCACACTGTAAATGTGACCCCTCGCTACCTATTCTCCTCACACATCTAAAGACTTTAAGATTATATAAATTATTCCTAATACTCTCCCAATACTCCAACACCCCCACACATAAAGGATCATTTATTCCCCAAAAAATACTAAAACCAATTCCCCTAATGAGTTTCTCAAGGAGGAGAGTTCAAGAGGTAAAAACCTCTTTCCTTTTCTGTTACTTTCTTTCAATTTCATTTGTTTTCTTATTATATACTCACCTACCCTTATACAAGATACATTATAAATACATTGTATTTTATATAATATAGTTTTATTTTGTTAATGTAATAACTCATAATAATTTCTCTTTATCCCTCCTTTTGTAGTAAACATGAAAATATCATCTATGATGTGTTGATTTATCGCATTTAAGGACAATGAGTTTTTAATTTCCATTTCCACCTTCAAAGATGGTCATAAATTTTTTTTTTCATTTTTAAAACAAATTATAATAAATATATTAAATCCTATGTAATTTTTTTGGAGTATTATATATAAATGATATTAATTAATAAAACAGAACCAATTCATGATTATCAAAAAACACCAAAATAATATAAACGGTTATCATTAACATTATATCTAATGAATAGTTCTCCCATTTGGAAAATAAATTGATATATTATTCCATTTAATAATTCATAATTTCTTTAAAAACGTATACTTTTAATTCTGGACAACTATTCTCAATTTACATGATTCTCCATACATGTATACAAGTAAATCCATCGTGAAAACCAAGGAAACAAACGCTCCGAGATAATAAAATTATATCTTATAAGTCCTAAAAAAAGGCTATAAATGTACTTAATAAAATTATAATTAATAAAATACATGTATAAAAGGTTATTAATTAATATTTAATGGATTTAATTTGATAATTCTGAACAATAAGATCAAGTGCATGACACTTTCGGAATAAGGTATGGGATTCTTTCTAACATCCATTTTTCCTTGAGGTTACGCTTTCTCCATGTTTATCCCAATTTAACCCCTATTAATTTTTATATACCTCTTATAAATAATATTTATATGTTCTAAACTCATATATCTAGATCATTAAATCCTTATTAGATGGGGAAATATGTGTTTTAATGAAATTCCCCCCTGAATTCTTACTGATAAGCAAGCCCGGTTAAAGGGAACTTCCTGATTTCTTCCTATTTTCAAGTGCAATACATAATATATTTAAATCCACCATTATTTCTATAAAATCAATCATTTAATAATGAAAAACTATCTTGCTTCATTTCTTGTTTTATTTAATTATTTTTCTTTTTCTAATTTAAATTATCTTTAATATTTTCCTTAAACCGCACTAAAATGTTTTATTTCAAAAGTTTCTTAAACACTATTTTTGCATGATTTCACTTTAGTTTGACATCACCTATCATGATATATTACTATTTTACCTTATTAAGTTTAATATATAATTTAAATATATTCTTTCATTGAAATATTTATAATACACCCATTAATTATTCTTTATGGCATGATTATGATACCCATTTATTTCCATGGGTAACTCTTGTGTTTATTTTTCATGTGGCACACATATTAATGAACATGTTATGATGGTTCCACTGAGATATCACTCAAATGAATTAGATAATTTTTAGTCTCATGATACATCATGTTCAGTGGTCTTTGTGGTTATCCTTAACTCATGCTCTATATGCAACGGTCTGGGTGGTTAGCCTTGACTCATGCTCATCCATGTGCATTGAACCTTAACTCATGATTGTTTCATGATTTATATTTATTTCACAATACTATGATTAAATGATTACATTATCCCATTATATATATTTTATTATTCCATATTTTTATTCATGTTTCATGAATTTTTATGTCATCATGGTGTGCCTTCTTACCCATGTGATATGCTTTATTATTATGTTTATTCCCTTATTCTCCTTTTTAGCTCATCACTTTGTTCAGTTATTCCCTAGGTCATCCTAGAGAAATTTAATGGATCAAAGGTTGTTAGGATCCCATTATAAAGATTAAATTAAATATTTTTTTTTCATGAATTCTAATTATGTATCTAACCTTACAAGACACAAAACTTTACGATCTTTAGTTTGTATTTGAAGGCCTATTATGCTTAAAATCATGTATTAATATTTCTAAAAGTCTAGGGTAATTATAAAAAAGACCAAAACATATATTTTAATTTCCATTTCATTTATTAAAAATCATTTGGAAAACCAATAAAACATTTATAATTATTTAAATTTCAAAAAAAAAACTTGGAAACATGATTTAATAAGAGTAACTCATGTTAACAACTTGGAATGAAATATGGAAAGTAAGAGAGAAACCATTTACAAGAAATAAAAACATTATCCATAATACATTAACATTGTAAAATAATAAAAACATACTTTAAAAAAATAAGAAATCATATATCTCTAATTAAACTCTTAGACATATGGTAACCAACCTCAAAACATGTCTCCTTCGACAAAAGCCACCCAAATCCACTTCAAAGAGGTTCAAGGAATCAAAAGGGAGTGCAAGGGACTCTAATAAACTAAAAATCCATATTTATAAGAATGGAATCATGGACCCTAGACCACCACAGCCATGGAATTAGTGGAAACAAAGAGAAATTATAAATAAGAAGAATATGAGGAATCTAGGATAATATTACCTTGAATATTCACACCAAAACATGAAGATTCTCCATGAGGAAGAGAGTGGGAATGGGGGATAAAGTGACGATTCCAAGGGAGTCACATAGACCAAATTAGGGGAGAAAGGGATGATTTTGTGTTCTAAACTAAGAATAAAAAATGTATATTCAACTTTTTAATAAACCTAGGAACTGTGCAAGGTTTAGCCTCATAGTTTAGAAGATTTTACACTAAAAATTCACCCTCTACTAGGAATCTCAAGAACCTTACATTGGAAGCCCACATGGTTTGGAAAACCATGTTTTTATAATGTGTTTTGGCACTATGAAAATTGTAGAGGCTACCACACAGTTTGGAAAACTATGCGCCTTAACCATGCAACATGCTCTTCATGCCCCAAAACTCCGGGTTACAAAGAAAAACTACCCTAAAGGAGAAAAATATAAATATAATGGAAAAATAAATTAATTAATAGATTAATTTTGGGTTGGGTTGTGATATAATTAATCAAGGGTATTTCTTAAAATTTCATTTCTATTTTAAGAATGACTATTCTTAAAACCTGTGTAAAACATGTCAAAATTTACTAGTTTAAACATTATGTATAAAATTTGTTATATATTCTGTCATTCATGCTTGAAGTATATAGTTTTTATTTTTATAGTTTTATCAATACTTTTTAAGTATTATAATGAAAATATGAGAGATTTTTTTATAATTTTTTTACTTATTTTTGGTATGCTAAGTTATTTTAAAATGTATGGGAGTTTTTAATATATTGTTAAATTTTTTGTTAGTTTTTTGATAAATTTAATAAAGGGGGAGAATTTTGATAATAAATGTTTTCCTTTTTGACTTTCAAATATGAGGATATTATTAGTGCTAGGATTTATTTTGATGTTAGAGATATTTTTAGTGTAGAATTTTGTTTGTTTTATGTTTTGAATATTATAAATACCAAACAAGTTTGTAATAATTCATAATTTCATAATTGCAAAAAATATTATTTCTCAAAGAATTATATACTCATGGTTTTTGGTTTTATAATATTTTCTCTATTTATCATTGTTACATATTATTTATTTTTTTGTTACTTTATAGTTTTTCAAAAATTATGTAAAAATTACTCAGGCATAATATATAAAATGACTCATATGTAATCTATAAAATGACTCATATTTAATCTATAAAATGATTCATATGAAACCTATAAAATGGCTCATACATATTTTATAAAATGACAAATATAAAATAAGTACTATTACTCATATGTGGTTTACTCTTACGATAATTCTATCATACAAGAATACACTATCTTATAAAAATTGTACCACATGAGATTACTCTATCATAAAGATTTTAGTACCATATGAGAATTTTTATCTATTAAATGAAAATGTGTTTTTCATTTTAAAAGGAATTATGATACTCTATTTTCTTATAGATTATATATATATATTCAGTGATTTTTAGTGGATTGTTTTATTTGTTTTATTACTTTTTAAATTACTTAAAAATGATGACAAAAATATTTTAAGTAGTTTTAAAATTCTTAATAAAAAAATAATGTAAGAATTATATTCATAATGAGGGTGATATTTTGATACATAGGAAATGGGTACATTACCATGTTTACAATTTATCTAACCATTAAATATGATTTATGAAGTGTTTTTCAAAAACATCCATGTAAAGAATTTTTTGGGGATAATGAATTACCAATTGGAGATTTTGTCTATAAATAAAGGATGAATAAAACCAAAGATGAGGATGCATGATACTCACTATTCTATCAACTGGTGATATGTTTTGAGAATCCTTAGAGTTCAACTATTTTTCTGGGGCACTACTGGAATGGCTAGAGAAAATTGTTCTACATTAATTTTGAATGGTTGATAAGCACTGTTCTACACCATCATTACCTTCTTCATATTTATCTGGTCTAATTTTTTTTTTATAGTTTTTTGTTGTAATGTTTTAATCTATTTTTTAACATAACCCACACATAGTTGTGCCTTAACTCAAAAATACAGTTTCTTTGTTATATTAACTAGATCAAAAAAGTAGGAACACATATAATGTTCTTTATCCAAATAAAATGATATAATGTGTTAGGGATTCTCCTTATAAAATCAAGGGTTTTTTTAAACCTATAAATGAAAAGGGGATTGGGATGGGCCTCCTAGTGGGAAAATTATAGGGTCGTGTATATGGTTATCACATCCTTTCAAAATTGAGGTTTGTTCTAGTGGGTAAAATTTCTCTCAAGAAGAATAGTTTTGTGAAGAGTAAATATAGGTTCATGTTGATCCTAAATACAATAAAAATATGGTGGTCATTGTTTTTATATTTCTGATGCATATTTTCATATCTTCTTATCTACATTACATTATTTATATTACAAGTATTACACCAATTATCGAATATATTTGTTTACTCTCATATTCAATACTTTTTTATCATTTTTTTAAAGTTTTAAAATGCCTATTCACCCCCCCCCCCCATTCCTAAAGTCCATCCCACATTAGGCCAACACATATATTAATTTAAGTAAACACTATCTACAATACCACAAAAATAAAATTGAATTTAACTATAAATAGAGAGATTCACTTTATTTATAAGATGAAATATAAAAGAATAAAACTTAGTAGAAATTAACAAAATCAAAGGAATTGTTCCTTTCAATAGACACATTTTAAATATGTAAGAGTCTGGTTTAATACTGTATATCTAATATAATAAAATCGATACTTAGTGGTTGTTTTTTTAGCATCAAACAACTGTTTAAATAGCTATTATATGATTCAGTGGTGCTTTCTATAAACCATTGTGAATTCCTGTGTTGGGAACCTTTTCATGAATTTTTTTTCAAATGGTTTTTTAGTGGCAACTTATGATTTACAATTTATTGTTTATGATTTATTATTTATTATTTATTATTTATTATTTATTATTTATTATTTATTATTTATTATTTATTATTTATTATTTATTACTTGATATTTATTTTAATTTATTATTTTTTATTATGTCGGGCCCACCCCAACCTATGTCTATCACACCCTAACCCACCCAGATCTACCCTATAATATTAATCTTATATATGTGTAGGGAGAGATTTGAGCATCTTACCTCTTGGTTATTCTTAAAATATTTTACAGATCCACCAAACTTTTTAAATGGTGACTAAATAGTTATTAATATACTTATATATATATATATATATATTTATTAATTAATTAATTTATTTTTATTTATGTGTGTACATATATTTATGCATAGTTTTTTACATTCTACATATAAAAATATAATTACATATTAATATATGTATATATATACACACACAACAAAATAATGTATATAGATATATATGTTTGTGTGTGTGTGTGTAAATGTATATGAACATTTATAAATAGATACAGGCTCCTGCTTGGCATCCAAAATACCAAGGTGACAAATTGGTTGGAGTGGATTTTTGAGTTATTATAGAAGTATTGTAGTAGTCATTGTAGCAACCGAACTATTTGCCTGAATTGGACCTACGAGCCACTAATTTGGGCCTTCAGGCCACAGGTAATTAGGGACACCATATGCTTTCGGGAAACAGGGCTTCTAAGCCCCCATAGAGTACTAAGTGATGTACGGTGACAAGCTAATTGGTGCAGCGTATCAAGTACACAATGCAGCTTGGATC
The DNA here is from genome assembly GCA_963277665.1 of Viscum album. NCBI lineage: Eukaryota > Viridiplantae > Streptophyta > Magnoliopsida > Santalales > Viscaceae > Viscum > Viscum album. Next base: position 1,790,599,966 of record OY728128.1, read on the forward strand.
CACTCAACATTGCCGAGTGAGCATCTCTAAAGATTGATCGGTGTGTTGAAACCTATCAATCAGACCTATAACATCATGGTACATAGTGGTGATATTATATGGCATTTCAAAGTTCTACACAATGTGATAGTTCTTAGAAGAGGTGGAAACACATTGTTTGAATGGTGATGACCAAACAGGCAAAGCATCGCATCATCGTATGTTGTGTGGCATACATACATGCAGAAATTTATGGGTGGACAGCTCAAAAGAGTGATGGGTTCACTAACACATTTCATCTAGAACTTTTCCCAAGCATGGTTTAAGGAGGTGCGCTCTTTCATGACTTCACAATGGGGCAGTACAATGCAATGGTTGTTGGTAGGGGGGTCACGGTGAGAAGACTGAGATCATGATGCGATGTTTGGATTCTCAACTTAAGTCTTCGAGTCAACTTCTTCATCATTCAAGGCATAAGGGCTTTGGGCCATCAAATTTAAATGGTTGTTTAAGCCATTGGGTTTTCATGTCATGTTTGGGTTACCCCTCAACCTAATTAAAAGAGAGGGATTTCCTACCTTAATAAAAATTGGTTTCGACCCAAACCTATATATATATATTTATATATAAACACACACACACACACACAATATACACCCACCTAAAATATATAAATATATATAAATATACATAAATATACATAAATGAATATAAATATATTTAAATATAAATAAATTTATATAAATTAATATAAATACATACACACACAGATATATATATATATATATATATATATATATATCAATATGATTATATATATATATAAACAGATATAAATATACATAAATATATATATATATAACCATACATATAATTCTCTATATCTTTATACAAATACCCACATAATATATATAAATATATACACATATAGATAAATATATATAAAGGTACATAAATACATATAGATATATATAAAAATATATATATAAATACATATATATATAATTAAATATTTTTATATAAAAAATAAGTAAATATATAATAAATAATTGTTAATTATTAACAAGTAATGAAAATTTTAATTAATAATATTTATTATTATTAACCATTATTAATTTTGTGGTGGATTTTAAAAATAGCCTCTAAAATTAAATTTAAAAATTAAAATTTCATTTCTTGTGGTGGCTAAAACAACCGATGAAATGATTCAGTGATGTTAAATAGTGATATGTTTTAATAAATCTTCATGGATTAGTGATTGTTTTCTTAAAACTACTGCTAAAAAATAAAAAATTAAACATTTATTCATAGTTTTGAAAACCATTGCTAAATAATGTTTTTCTTATAGTGATAAAGAATCTGAGTCCCTCAATATGCAAATATCATCAACTAAGAAGATACAAAATGATTGGAAATGATTGGATATGATATTTCTATGTCGTAAGGGGTGATCTATAGAGGAATAAGAGTTTTCATATAGGAAAACTAGTGATGGTATAACACTCCAAAGTATACACAAAGTAATTAATAAGTTATCATCTAAAAAAATTAGCATAGGAATAGTAAATTCCAAACCATGAAGAGCTTATAAGGAATGAAATTTGATGTTAAAGATGAAGTTTAAATAATGGAAGCTTATGAATATAGTAGATTAGAAACACAGGATAGTAAATATGAGCTACGTAATCAAATAATGATAAATGTCCAAATATTAGAAGATGAAGATGACCAAAAACCAATAATTAAATGCTGTAAATTAATGAAGTCATGGAATACAAAATTATTTCCATGGGATGATAGGTATGAAATTTAAACCCTTTTATGTATATGCTAAAATGTGGTAAAAGGATAATCATTACAAAATATGTGTGTTTTTAACGTCTTGTGAATGAAATTTGTTGAGGTTCACACAGATGTGCGGTAAATGGGAAAACTTTATACAATGCCTAATATATTTTAAAGGATACATAATATATTTTACTTTACTAAAAATCCATACATTATATATTTATATCTTTTGATGATACATTAAGTACTATGCATAATCATATTATCTCAATATTCATTTGTAGTATCCTTCAACCCTCATATATATGTTTTCTTAATTAAATAAATTTTTAAAATCTTCATACATAAATTTTTCTACTTAAAAAGATTTCCAAAATAATTATACATGATTTTTTTTACCTAATCACACTTCCAAGCATTCAATACAATGGTTTTTTTACTTAGATATATTTTCCAAATGTAATATATTTTAATAAAAACATATGAATTTATACTATATGAAAATTCCAATTACGAAATGTTTTTATCTTAATGTAGAGTTTTAAACTAAAAAAATATTTCCTTCAACATTAAAATATTTAAAATAGTATAATATAAATAAAAAATTAATTATTTAATATAAAAAAATCAAAATTAAAATACCATTAATAAATTAAAAAACTTGTACTTGTAAATAAAAATTATTTTATTAATCTTACTTAAACCCACATTATTTATTCTCTTAAATAATTTTCTTTTAGAACCATATTATATATTAATACTTACAAAATTACTTTCAAAATTACCTTAGAATAAACTATAATCTAATCAAAATTAGAAATCATGTTGTCCTTAAAATAATAATTCCATTTAAATTACTAGTAACTTTTGTATTATATAAATATAAATCCATAACATGAGTATTAATAAGACAAAAAATATTTGTAATATAATACCTAATAATATATTTTATCTTATTTCCTGGGACCTCATAATGATTACCCAATAGATAATTTATCAGATATATAATGGTTACCTTCAATGATCATGTTTCCCTTATAAATAACCACACCTTCAATTTACTCACTCTAAATTCAAAATGCCTTTATCATTTATACTTATTTTCCTTGTTTTTATTATCATCTTCAGTGGAATCATATTTATGAGAGATTATAACAATTGGACCCCACAAACACCCAAGTTTCCCTATACACACGTGGTTTCCCCTCCCTGAGGCCCATCCACATGTCCAAACAGGTAATCAGACTAATGATTGTCCCCATAGGCCAACACATCTCCATTATAGTGTTCTATTTCCCCAATTGCACACACCCTGTGAATCTTCCTAGTAGGTCACCCATCCCAGTCACTTTCCAATTCTCTTTAATTATGAAATTCTAATCAAGTACACTTATAACACCCTGACCCGAATCACTGGGTCCAAGACGAAATGGAACATGAACTCAAGTGTGTATGCCCATATGCCAGAGGATACTGACTAACAACAAGAGTATAATTAGAGTTTTATGGAGACTATACTCTCTATCAGATTATACAATATCAAATGATTAACCCAACATATAATAATATAACATAGTGTACACGGAAGAATATCGTGACATCTATATAATGATATGAAATCATATACAAAATCAACAATCATACAGATATAATAGTGAATCTTACACTAGGCATATCACATACACAAAATTAATAAAGGTACAAAATTACAAAGTGGATCAACATCTCCATGCCTCATCTCATCCTGATCTCCAGGATCATAGTGAGTTATCTACCTAGACGATCAACCTTGAGCCTCAGCCTCACCTATACTTACAGTAAGTGAGGGCTTCTTGAGTACCTAATTTCTATGGTCGGTTGAGAAGGGTGTGATTACAAATCATTAAGACACCACCAACATGGTTCCTTACATGACCAGTTTATACAGTTTACATACATGTGATAATATCATAATAAAATAAATATGTAACACATGAATTCACAAACATAGCATATAATCTCTAACACAAAACTAATAAAAAACACCCATTTCTTTAGTGTTCATGTGCTCAAAAAGCCACAAAAAACCCAAAAATATCTATTTTGGATCAATGTCAGAAAGAAACAATGTTCATCCACTCAACACATCCCCTATAGGATATATCCTATAAACACGTGTGGCACACCCCACCGGTTTCTATAGCTGAAGTACATATTGACCAATGTCTAACACAACCATATTTGGGGATAGTCTAAATGTTATCAACCTACATGCTCAACAATAGAAGTCATAAGAATATAACATATGGTATATAATTTAAATAAAAAATCAACATCATTTTAAGTTAATAAATATCATAATAATAACAGCCCATATGTAAGAAACATCAAGAATTGGTCAATGGATACACATGCACACCTCGTGTGATCAAGCATCAAGCACAGGTCTCATGGGATACTCATACAAACCAGGTGATCAAGAATCAATATATTCTTGAAAATAAAAATAGATAGTTAATATATATCTAGTCAACCCTCAACAATCAACGGTCATAGAACAAGACAACACACAAGGTCCAGTGTGTCCCTTGGCACCTTGTTATTTTATTAGGAATATTTATTTAATGAGTTATGAAAGAACATTATTTAACTAATTAATAATGTCACTATTATCTCATTTTAATTTTTTATACCAATCAAATAAAATATCTTTATAGGGGTTACATTTAGTTTCCAAGCAGTGCATGAGTCACAAGGTCAACCACCCAAAGGCGGTGTGACCACATATCACATGCCAATATACAAAACATAAAATAATAGGGTTATGTACATAGCACCACCTACCTAAAATGGAGAAAAATCCCATCCAACTAAACCCCCAATAGATTTTCCCAATCCATCCAAGTCCATTAATCCTCCCACAACAACTTCAGGTTTGGGTGTGTTAACCTATCTGAAACCATGACTAACCACCCATGTAAGGTTGTTAACATACTTTCAATTTCATTCCAATAAAAATACTCATAACATAGAAAAAATACATAAACTAATTTAATATAATTAAATTGTAACCCTTTATAAGAAACCAAACAATTTAAGTACCTTATCTATAATGTCACCCAACAAATCTTGAGCCACTCTTGATTCGCTATTGGTTCTATGATGAGAAGAATACCCAAATAAATTCCACATTTTGATAGTCAATTAAAAAAATGACTAAAAAATTAAATAATTATCAATGTAAATACCTTCATCAAAACTCCCATTAGTGGAAAATGTTCATTAACACATGATATCCTCTAGCCTTGCTATAATTCTATAACCCATAATCCCTAAGATGGTGCATTAATTTTTTTATTAGAATGATTACAAGGAATCAAATACTGAAGGAAAAATAGTTTAGTAGTTTTAGAAACCCAGATTACATACATGAAACCCATTTTACATTGGGTATAAAAAATATTTCATAAAAAATTTAAATATCATCATCCTTGAACTCATTAAAAGTATTCCTCTTCATAACCTGTGGAAATGAAACATAATAAATGTGAGATTAAATTCTTAGTAAGGGTAAGTATATAGGAAAATAACATGAATCAATAAGAATAATCAATATGGAAAGGTAAAATGAACTGGAAACACTTTCCATTTAGAAAAATGGATAAGTAATGTTTAATAAAGAAAGGAAAAAAGACTGAAACACATGTCATTTAATCAATAAACTGACAATAGGATACATCCATAGATAATGTCAAAAAAAATTCATGGGTAAATAATAACTAGATCTAAATAAAAGAAATTCTTGATTATTTTTTGCCATGTTTCCAAGGTACATAGTACCTTTTTCATTAAGTTTTATTCTCAATATAGTTTAAACTACTCTAATTTTTTCAAATGATTCATCTTAGGAGACTACTGATGCATCGAGGGGCTTGCATTAATCGGTCCCTAACCCATATCATACGTATCTATTCTACTTGGAAACTAATGAAAATGGTTTTTCTCTAAAATATTTCATCACATAATACTATTGATGCATCGAGGGGATATATATAACTAGGACCCACCCATGTCGTAATTGTCCAAAGAATTCCTCATACATCGAATAATCGATTTAATTAACAAAAAATTCTCTTTATCATCAAATTTATTTATTGAATAAATAATATGAGTTTATCAATAATTCCCCAGTTTAAGATAAATAAAAATAGGTTTTTTTGATGTTGATGAATGTAAATACCATTAAAATATCATTAAAAACGTTCTTGAAGAAAATAATCCTTAAAAAATCTAATGTATCACATACCACTTTGAAACACTTGAATCATAATCCCAATGAATTAATAACATTAAATGAAACTTATAATATCATTATAATAAGAATATTCATGATATAATATGTTAAAGGAATGTTTATACACCATATAAAATAAATAACTAGTGAAGATGGTGTATGCCTCATGGAAGAAAAAATGAGATAAGAATCCCTTACCTTGAGTTTGGCATGTCATGTGTGTCATTATATTCTTGAATAATAAAATTATACTAATTATTTACATAATTCAGAAAAATTTTAAAGTTTATTATTACTTTTAATTTATTTATTACAATTTTTTATACAACCACTTAAATAAATATGTTTACGTTGGGTGTTTTGATCAAATTCGGTTCATGTGTTAAAAACAACTTTGGTTGGTTGACTATAGTGAAAGGGGTAATTATATAAACATCTCAGAAAAATAATAATTAAATAATTATCATATTTATACATAAATTATAATTTTAAAACCAATTATGAAATATGGTTATGAAAAAATAACCTATGTTACAATCTTAGAGACGGTAGGTTGTACGTATGCATGAATAACGTTCCCATTTTTCGATGATTGTTATGGGAAGAAGGTAAGTAAAATTATATCATTATATAATTATAATTATATCATAAATATCATGTTGTTAAATAATATTTACTTATATATATAATTCTTTTTATGTAAAAGGAATCACATCATGTCGAGGAGGCGGTAGTCCACATGTCTACGAATGACGTTATCACTATTTAGTTTGTGAAAAGGGTAATAAAGAAAGTCATATATTATATTTATAGAAAGTTAATTATGTCATTAATATCATATATATGTGATTTTTATCACATTTTTTTAATTAAACCCTTTTTTAATTCATTCCATGCAATATATGAACGTATCACATCACTTTGATGAGGCGGTAGTCCACGCATCCACAAACAAAGTTATCATATTTACACCAAATGGAATGCATAAAGGTATGTGTTATATAAAAAATAAATAAGTATAAATAAATAATAAATATCATATATATCATTTAGAAACAATTCATTTATCATAATTACCAACAATGAAATTTGGTAAAGGAAAATATGAAAGACATCGTTTCGCGAAGTGGTAGTTCATTGTGCCCAAATTGTATGTGTGTTACCCATTTGATGGATGTCTATGTTGGTTTAGGTAGAACCCCTAACATAAAAAAATTTAATTATATTGATGATAATTATTTTATTATATAATCATGGAATAATAATAAAGGGATGGATGGAGAAACAAATAAAACATAAATCCACATTGAAGAATGTTACCTCTTTTACAGGTAACTCCTTTTAGTTTGCACTAAAGGGGTTAATTGGTTTTATTTAAGCCTAAGGTTAGGATTATAGGATTATGAGAGTTATGTTGGTATGTTATTTAGGCAAATTTTGGGAATGAAAAATTGGCTTTATAGGTGTGATGAAGTGGAAGATCTAATGATTTTTTATAGTGGAGGAGGAGTGGCATTCTTGTAAATATAAAAAGGTAAACACTATTGGGTGGTCTCCCATACCTCATGTGATTAAAATTTGAAAAATAATGGCATAGAGTAAAATTATGGTAGATCCAAATCTCCACCACAAAAAACAAGTAATTTTTTATAATTTTTTTCCTTAGTCTTTAAGATTCCTTATATTTTTTATTTCAGTTTTTCAATTAGGTAACTAGTATTCCAACCTAAGTAATTTAACCATTAAGAATAAATTAAGGGGAGAATAATTAGAAAATATATAAAAAATTGATTATAAATATTATATGTAATTTAAATAAATAAAAATATCACGTGTTTTGGAAATTAATTTTACAATAAGCACATATAATGTATAAAAACACTACTTTAACTTGGAACTTGATAACAATGTTTTTATTATCTATGGGTCAATATGTTAATTATAAAAGATAAATTGGACCCTTAATGGAATATATTTGGTATTTAATAAAACTTAAAAAACCATTGGAAGAATATAGTATTTTTACTAATTTTGAACCATTTAATAAAATATCATTTATTGTAAAATAACATTAATGTCATTTTTTACATTAACTATTTAATTTTAATTTAAAATTGAAAAAACTAAATTAGAATTAAAATATATTAATTTAACATATTTTTAACAATATATATCAATATATAAAAATATTGGAATACAATAATTCATTTAGTTCTCTTCACTTTTAATATCTTTGGTATCATTTATTTTATTTTATTATTTACTAACTAGTCACTATATCGGCGTTTCTTAAGAATTTAATATAAATATATCATCACTAAAAATTAAAGTTAAATTATCATGATAAAAAAAACTCATTTCACTTTTAAAATAATGTTTATAACCTAAAATATATAGCTTCCTCTATGCTCCTACGCTTTATAAATGTTAAAGGTTATGAAGGTTACTTTTTTTGTTTGTTTCCTTACTTAACTTATTATATGGGTCATGTTTATGAACACATGTCCCAATAAGTCATTTAATTATAAAATATATTTTATATGGTCTAAATATTGGAAAAAAATGAATTTTTTACAAGTTTATAGGTCATTTTGGTTATTAAGTTTAAGGTTTAGTCCCTTGTTAAGCTTAATTTTACCTTAGTCGTTGTAATTAATTTTAATTACTTTCACTAATATCTTTGGTAATAAAATAAGTTGACCATGTTATAATATAAATATTATACTGATTAAAATATTTTATATCCTTTTTTCCAAAATTATTTCATAGAAGTTTAAAAGTTCAGTATAAAGCTAATCCTACAGAAATAGATAGAAAGTGGGTTTCTAAAGTGAAAAGACTTAAATGTTTATCAAGTCTTTATTTCTAACATAATTATAAAAATAATTCCAATTACCAAAATTTTATTAATTGATATATAATTGATATATTTTTACTTTAAAGTAAATTTAAAATATAATTTACCATTAACAATTATTTATATGAAAAGGTATTTTTCAATTAAAATGCAGTATTTTCACTATTCGTCAAAAAATTAAACTTCTCAAAAAAATACCAAAAAATCACCCTAAGATAATTTTGATATAATGAATTCAAAAATAAAGTTTCTTTTGAAGAATAAAATTTGTAAAACTTTCAAAATTCAATTTTAAAATAGGTTTGTCGTTAAAAGGTGGTAAACCTCAGTCTTACGTGTAACATAAGCTAATTCAGTGTAACATAATCTTAACATGGTGTTGCATATAAATAAATCAAGAAAAATAATAAAATTTATTATAAAATAAGAATATTTTTTGGGGTGTTACATTCTCCCCACCTTATTTAAATTCCATCCCTGTAATTTAAACATGATCTCAGTAATCAAGGGTTTTATATTTAAAAATACTATTATTAGAAAAATAAACATCATAAATAGGGTTGATAATGCATCTTATTAATAATAGGGAAAGTAAAATGTGAAATTAACCACAAAACTAGGCTTTAAAATAGGATAAAGTTATAAAAACATGGGCATTTAAGTGAAATATAACTATCAAGTTCTGATGGATAGTGATAGACAACATGTTTAGCTGATGACCACAATGTTATAAAACTGAGTTGTGAAAAATTTCATTGATATAATCAAATATGATGATAATAGAAAAAAAATTGTTCCAAGACCATTATTCCTATATTTTATATATTATTTCACACTCAAAGAATATAAGTACATATATGTTTCTATAAACATAATATTTTCTATTAATTATTCCTTGAATTATTTGCACTTCATCTCTTAGAATAAGATGCTTCATATAGTGAAGTAAAACATTAATATCTAAAACCTCATTTAAATATAAACTTAAACCATTTCATAAATGGTTAACTTCTCTAAAATATTATGATCTAAAACTTTATAAATAAGGTCATTAAATTTCTAAAATGGGCTTATCAAATAACATGAAGTGTCTCTTAATTTCCACATACCAAACATGTGAATATGGTAATAACTATAATTACCATAAAACCTTATTAAAAACATGCTTTATTTCTTATCCCTTAAGTAAACCTCATGTTATTGTATATATTACTTAAATACAAAAGTATTTTAAACTCCAATAATGATAGCATAAATCACTTTGTTGGCAAATCATTAATGAGTTTCAAGGTATTCAACACTATCCAATTTACTCTATCCAAATCAATCATATCTTTATTACAACATTATTATCTCAGTACTAAGAATATATTAAGGGTTATATTTCCTTCAACCTATTCTCAAAAACTGTTCAACTTTCTACTAAATCCCTTTTCTCAGTTATTGGTACCAATTAACACAAGATTTCAAATCCTTGATGAAAATGTATTGAATTACACTATTTATATATATTATAATTCTCACGACCAATACCTTACTGATAAAATTCTGAAATGAAATAATTCTTGAATCTAAACATAAGAATGTTCATCATCACTCTTCGTATATAGTAGAAGAAATTTTTTGACCATGATCTATTAACCTCTTTTGGGGTATATTCTTTTATCACTTGTGTAATTGATTTGTGTAGTGTCATATATCTTTGTAATTGAAGCATTGTACATTGGAAACCTTTTCCTTATCCTTTAAATCACAATCACAGTGGAATTTCTCTCTACACTTATAGAAAAAATATATTCCTTTTAAGCAAGGACCAGGGTGATATTTCCACAATTATTACATGTGGGAAAATACTACTTTCCCTTATTACCATTATCCATATTTTTCTTAATTTTCCTCTTGTTCATGTGCTTCCCTCTGAAGCTATAATACTTATATAATTCTTTCTCTGACTAATTATCACTTGATACTCTGTCAACATATGATGAGAATACTTTAGAGACTAATTACCTTAAAAATATTGGATTAATATTATATTATATATGATCCTTATTACTCATTAGATCACATTCATTGGTGAGGTTCACATTCCTTCTCATAGTCACTATTAATAAATGACAGAATATACTAGGTCAGATCATATCATTATGAAACATAATGTATAATCCCAAAAACTAGAAAAATACTTAACATAAGTTGAAAATTTTATGTGTATCTAGTCCCATAACCATAAACATGGTTTCTTTGGGATGTTATTCTATACTTATCCTCAATTTCTATCTTTGGTCTATGTTCCATAATCTATTTTTTCTAAATCTACTTTACAATGTTGCTGCTAATCCTCCATTTTATACTAACTATGCTACCCCGAAACTAGAAGACTGAAGAAAGAGTATTACTTCATTACATTGGCATGATTACAAGGAATCAAATCCCAAAGAACTAAACTGTTTATCAATTTTTGAAAAAAATATTACATACATGAAACCCATTTGAAATTGGGGATATAAAATATTTTATAAAAAAATTAAAATCTCATCATCCTTGAAACACATTCAATGGATTTCTCTTCATAACCTGGGGAAAGGAAACATGATTATAGTAAGATCAAATTCTCAATAAGGGTAAGTAAAGTAGAATAAATTCTAAATCAATAAGAATAATTAATATGTAAAGGTAAAAGAAACTGGAAACACTTTCCATTCAGATAACTAGATAAGGAATAGTCAATATGGTTAGGTAAATGACTGAAAACATGTCATTTAATCAATAAAATGATAATTAAATGATTATATAGATAATTTCAAAGAAAAATATCATTTATAAATTAAAATTGAATCTTAATAAATGAAATTCTTAATCATTGGACTCTATATTTCCCTAGTACATGGTATATTTATAGTCAAGATTTATTCTTAATAGAGTTTAAATTAATCTGATTTTTCCAAATGATTCATCTCATGAGACTACTGATGCATTGAGGGGATTTCATTAACTAGTCCTAAAACTTTATCATACTAGTTTATTATTCTTAGAAAAAAATTTAAAGGGTTTTTCAATAACTGATTGCATCCCATGAGAATATTGATGCATTGAAGTTCTATCTATAGCCAGGACCCACCCATATCGTACATGTCCAAAGCATTCTTCATTTATCTAATAATATATATAATTAATAAACAATGTTCCTTATCATAAAATACCATATTGAATAAATAATATGGATTTATTAATAATTCCCTAGTGGAAGATAATTACCAATAAGGGTTATTTATTTTTATGAATGGAAATACCATTGAAAGATCATTAAAACATTCTTGATGAAAATAATCATTAAACAATCCAAAGTATCCCATAGAACATGAATCATTTGAATCATAATCCCAATGAATTAATAACTTTAAATGAATCTTATAATATCATGAAAATAATGATATTTATGATATAACATGTCAAATGGTAGGGTATACACCATATAATAGAAATAATTGGTGAAAATGGTGTGTGCCTCATGGAAGAAAAGGTGTGAAAATAATCCCTTACCTTGACGGTTAATTATCACATGTTTCCTTATATTCATATATAATAAACTTATTTTAATTATTTACTTTCTTCAGAAACTTTTTCAAGATTATTATTACTTTTACTTTACTTATTAAAATGTTGTATATAATAACTTAAACAATTAAGATTACGTCGGGTGTTTTTGACCAAAATTATTTCATGTGTTCAAAACTAATTTGGTAGGTCAACTATAATCAAAGGTGTGGTTATATAATCATATATAGAATAATAAATATGAAATAATTATCATATTTAGACATCAATTATTATTTTAAAACTAATTATGAAAGATGGTTATGAGAAATGAACCAATGTTACAATCATGGAGATGGTAGGTCGTATGTATGCATGAGTAACACTGTAATTTTTTCAATGATAATTATGAGAAGAAGTCAAGTAACATTATATATTTCTAAAATGATAATCATATTATAAATATCATTTTATTTAATCATATATACTTATATATATAATTCTTATGATGTAAAAGGAATCACATCGCGTCGAGGAGACGGTAGTCCACACATCCACAAATTATGTTGTCACTTTTTTAGTGTGTGAAAAGGGTAGAAAAGAAAATGATATATTATATTTTCAAAAAGGTAAATATGTCATTAATATCACATATAATTCATTTATGTTACATATTTTTTTATTAAAACCATCCTTAATACCTTCCATGTAATGTTTGAATGTATCACATCGCTTTGAGGAGGCGGTGGTCCACATGTCCACAAATGAAGTTATCATATTTAAAAAAATTGAGATGCATAATTTTACTTGTTATATAAAAATTAAGAAGGCATAAAAACATAATAAAACATAAATACACATTGAAGAATATTACAACTTTTTCAGGTAACTCCCTTTGGTTTTCACCAATGGGATTCTTTATTTTTCTTACTTACAAAGGTGATGCTTCTAGGATTAGGGTAGGGATGTTGGGATCCTATTTGGGAAGAGTTTGGATGAGCCAAAGTGTCTTTATAGAAGTGATTAATTGGAAGATTGAATGCCTTTATAGAGTAGAGGAGGAGTTTCATTCTTGTAAATATCAAAAGGTAAACACTGTTGGGAGGTCTCTCTTACCTCATGCTCTTAAAATTTGAAAAATAATGGATTAAATTGAAATTATGTTTAATAAAAATATCCAACACACACAAATAAGTTCATTTTTATAAAAAAAAATTCCGGGTCTTTAATATTACTTATATTTTCCATTTTGGTTTTTTATTTAGGTAACTAGTTTTCCAACCAAAGTAATTTAACCATTAAGAATAAATTAAAGTTATAATTATTTGAAAACATAGACCAACTAAATTATAAATATTATATCTAATTTATAAATAAAATATCATATGTGTTGGAAATTAATTTAAAAACAAATGCATGTAACATGCAAAAACACAACTTGGACCCAGATTATGCTTACAATGTTTTTAGTATATATGGGTCAATATGTTAAATATAAAAGATAAATTGGTTCATTAATGTACCATATTGGGTATTTATTAACACTTAAAAATCACTTTTCAAAATATAGTATTTTATTAATTTAAAATCATTTAATAAAATAGCATTTCTTGTAAAATAAAATTAATGTCAATTCTGACATTATTTATTTAATTTTAATTTAAAAATATAAAAAATATATTGGGATTAAAATATATTAAGTTTAAATCTAGGTGACATGATATATTCATCTAAAAAAATATGGTAACATAATAATTCATTTAATTTTCTTCACTTATAATATCTTTAGCATCGTTTATTTTTTTTAATTATTAACTAAATAATCATTACATTGGAGTTTCTTAAGTGTTTAATGTAATTATATAATCTATAAAAACTAAAGTTAAATTTTCATGATAAAAAAACTCATTTACCTTTCAAAATAATTTTTATAATCAAAACTATGTAGCTTATTCCATACTTCAAAGATTTATAAATGATAAAGTTAAGGAATATTCCATTTTTCCTTTTTCCTTAATTAACTTATTATATGGGTCATGTTCATGAAAATGTATCCCAATAACTCATAAAATTAGAACCAATAGGGTATATGGTCAAATTATTGGAAACCAATGAATTTTGGAAAAATTTCTGGGTTATTTTGGCACTTAAGGTTAAGGTTTAGTCACCTGTTAAGCTTAATTTTACCTTAATCTCTATAATTAATTTTAATTACTTTCACTAATTTTTTCAGTAAAAAACTAATTTGATCTTATTCGACTATAAATATTATACTTATTACAACTATTTATGTCCACTTTTCCAATCATCATGAATATATATTTCTTTATTCATGATGCACATATATTTCTATATGTTCCATCCTTGATAAGCAAACTCTTCCCTAAATGTTTTTACTCATAACTAAATAGCCATCATGCCATTTCAATGTGAATTTCCAATCATAAGATAGCTAAAGTCGAGATAAAATCTCAGCATCCTCCAACATCAATTCCATGTTCATCGCATTCAACCACTTGACACACCATAGTGTCTTCCACTGATTCTATGTGAAGTATCAAGATTCTACCCAATATACGAATCACCACATGGAACAAGATTCTAGAATTACAATTACATGCCCAATGTTTCTCAATTCCATCATACTCGATCAAATAAAAGACAAGGGCTAACCATTGATACCCACACTTCAATACTAATTCCAGATCAAGCAATTATTCTATACCTACCAAACAAATCTTGATCATGATGACCTTCTAGAAATGCCACATATCATTCCAAAATCATTAGTCATACCAGATACGATGATTTTGAAGTAGTTCTAACCCACCACATTCAGGTTCACATGAAAACACTAGTCGGTACATTCCTGACTATATTCCTATAAAGTTACATTTCCTAAAAAACTAACACTATGTGAAGCCACTAATAATGATGAATAAATCCTTAGAGGCATCATTAAATCACTCAAATATCCAAACTGAATTCTGTATCGACTTAAAGGGATTTTTTCACTGGTTGGTTCACCAACAACTTTCACCAGCCACAAGGATCTCAACCATGAATTAACACACTAAAGATCTAACTCCCTATCAGCCCGTACTAATTTTATATTGATTCAAAATTCTACATCATTTCTCTATACAATTCTACATCTTAATCAAGCATCATAAATTTTATGAAGAACCAAATGAACTTGGGTTCACTTCCCATCAGTCTTCCAGAGTCTCTATGATCATTCAGTGGTTAGTATTATTCACAATAATTTCCTTTTCTATAATAGAGTTTCATTAACTTGTGATGGGTTTATACTACCCACCATATAAGTATCCTTATTTTTTTTCTCATCACACATACATCGGTCTACTCATCCCAAGACTAGTTCATCACCAAATTCAATGAATAAACATGACCATCCATTCATACTAATTTCTAAACAAGACACCACACACAGAAAAAACCTATATTTTTCATAAAAATTTCCACAATATTCAATAATCCATTATTAATATGCATGAAGTACTCTTGCAGCCTAGGTGTGGGTTAGGAATTCTGACCTAATTGGATTTTATCCCCTTATACAAGCTGTTATTTTGAACTATGGAATCCCCACCAAGGAGAAACTTATGTTGACCTACCTCATTCTATTATTGATGTCATCTTCCACCAAAGAGTCAACTTCTCACAGGAAACCTCAAGGATATCAAGCCTTGTGAGCTTCATTCCAAATGCACTTGTTACTAGCAACAAGTGTGTCCCAGAACTGAAAACGCTGGTAGTCTACCACCAGTAACATATTTGATCTCATTCATAGAACTTAGATCATTCCAAACAATCAAACCACCACCTTAGTTGATCGGTTCAACCAACTCGATATGCAACCATGGAATGAATTCTCGTTCATCAAGGATTTTCTAGTGAAGCATGACAACACCACTAATTACTCCAATAGATTGATTTTCTAGTAATTCATGGATAAATAAGTTAGAGTCACATTTCTTTACTTATCCACATAATAAGATTTATTTCCTCAAAATTTTACCACAATTTGTGCTCCTCTTTAGAAATAACTTCTCCTTGATATTGAGATTTAAAATTCACCGTCTGACACATAGGTGTCATTTCAAGTTTTTGAGAATTCATCTATGCTCTAACCCTATTAGGTATAACCACATAGTATTTCACTTGGTAACCAATGAGAGTTACATTATGAACTTACAATTGAAACAACCGTTGATCATATAATTCATATTAAAAAATTTCATGAACTTTATAACCCAAACATGTATCATGATTTCTAGTACTCAAGGTGATTTATACTCTTGGGTTTTAAGGAAACATGAAATACCTTCCCTTAATCCTTTTAAAGTTTACTCATATTCATATGGTTTTTTAATCCACAAAAACCATGACTAAGGAATTAAACTTAACTATCTATTCATAAGTAATATCCTTACCTAGGTTACTATCAAGTATTTAAAGACGTCAACTTGTCAATAACTAGGGTTAAATTTTCATTTCTACAAGGTCTTACACCAAAACAACACACAAGGTTTTACTTGGGGTTACAACCTATGGAACATCATCTAGGAACATCCCCAAGTACATTCTATTTTTTTTTCTCTTATACTAACCACGTTAAGATTCAAGGATTCTGATTACGGTTCAATAGGATGCCACTATGTAATATAAGGAAAAATATGTATATGTTGTAGTCAGATCCTTAATTAACTGGACCTATAAATTGTCTTCTCGAACAAGGTTCATAATATGAAATTTAACGCTCAACAATGACTTGACAAGGTACACTACACCACCTATGCATAAATGGACTGCATCATCACCACCACCATCATCATTGTCCTTATTGTTGTTATCATCACTATTGTCACCTAGGTGCACCACACCATAGTCTCACATGACCTACTATCAATATTTTACATGAATTTGATTCCAACCAATGTAATGTCCCCAAGGACTCATATTTACATCCATAATACATGTTTTTTACACTAAGTAGTTGAATCATCCATCATCATTTCAATCAAATACAAGTAGAATATATGCCATGCGAAACTTATGTGACTAATATGATGCATGTGATGCCTCATGCCAATAATTCCAAGAGTCAAATACATATGAAATCATAAACCAAACAAAATCCATGTGGATCACATGAACAACCATAACAGCATAAATCAATAACATTAATCTCATACCCCAGTAACCTAGACTACCCTCATAAATGGTGTTCGTGATACACACATCTGAGTTTCATCACAAGATCTAAAAAATCCTATATTTCATGCATACCAACTCCTAGAAATATGAAAAACATGAAACCATACTGTGATAATATTTTTAAACAACTAGGCCCCACTGGCACCCCATTTTTCCCATAGACATGTGTTGTCCCCTTACCAGGGTCCACCCATGATATTGAACGAGTCATTAGACTAATGACTATCCCCATGGTCCAAAATAGATTCTTTCCAATTTTCTATTTCCTCACTTTCACACACCCCAAAAAACTTTACAGGAGGCCACCCATCCTAATCGCTACTCTAGACTAATCCTATTTAATTTTGTAGTTCAAATTAGGTAGGCTCCTTAAAAAAAGGTGTACCTTATTGACTTATGATGAAAATATTCCCTAAATAATTATATATATTTGATATATATAATATGATGTTTATATATATGTGATATATATATAAAACATTTATATTCATTTGAATGAAAATTTATATTTTCTTACAACATGTATATTATTATATGTGTGTTGGACACTAGGTATATTCTCTACTAAATCTATCATTTAATCAAATATTTATTAAGATTAAATTCTTTGGAGTTTTCCTTTATGAGATGAATAAACAAGTGTAATATTTACTCATGTGTTATAAATTTATGGGTAAATATAGTAGCATTCAAAGAGTATCTTAGAAAGGTTATATATAGGCACTTCCATATGATGGTTGGTGTGTGGTTATCATCATACTTGGTTGAGCCTCCCTAGACCTGTATTTCTCTTTATCCTTCTTTATTTTCATATTGAGATTCTATCACATCGTAGTAGCAAGGTAAATCTTTCATGTACAACATGTGATTAATTAAACCCATGGATACACCACAAAAGTGGGATACTTTTTCCTACTTTGTGATCTTTATCAAATACATTCAAATATGAAGATTATATAGTTTCTTCTTTAGTATACAATGAAAATATTTATATTTTTCCTCATTTCTAGTATTTATATATAGTTTCATATTATCTTTAATAGAGATCATCAGAATTGGGTTTTAGTTTCTTCTACTTCTTCTTCTTCTAATAAATTTTATTAGACTCTATCAAAACCCTTTAGTTGTATCAAAACATCTAGGTTTTAGATTTATGAAACAAGTGATTAAATGAAGAATAAAATCAAAATAGGTCAACAATTATTATATTCTAGAAGTTTAATTTTCAAAATGGTTTACCCTTATGTAGCAGGGCTACATAAAGGTAATTGAGGTGTTGTCCTTATGAAGATGAGTTGTGTAAGGGTATCCAAGACATTACCTATACATGTGTGGTCACATAAAGGTAACATGTGGCTTATTATTATGTGAATGGGTTCATGTAAGTTTAAACATGGTTTTCTTAAAGCCATGTAAAGGGAATTAGTTGCTTACCCTAACGTGAAATTGGTTATGTAAAGGTAATCAAGCGCTTTACCTTTACATGAGGCATTGCGTAAGGGTGTTGTGTGAAGGTATTACCCTTGTGTGAGTCATTGGGTAAGGTTTGTTTCCTCCTTACCATTATATAATTAGTTTTGTATAAGGTTCTAGGAATTTCTACCCCTATATAGATTTTTTATGTATAGGTAAAGGGAGTATACCCTTACATGAACTAGTTATGTGAGGGTCTTACCCATATGTAGAGTGTTTATGTAAGGGTAGAGTGTGCATAAATTTACACAATAGCTTCAAAACCACATTACCCATACATAGAGTTTATACATAAGGGTGGAAGGATGTTACCCTTACATGGAATATGGTTCCTATATTAGGGTAAATAATAAAGATTTTAAAAAAATTTATTTAATCTCATGAATGATTTGAATGTTTTATAAAAATTTTATAAATAATTATAAAAGGAAGTTTGGGATATTTTAATTTATAAAAGGTTTATTAATAAATAAATTATAAATTGTTTATAATTAAATATATTTTTAGAAAACATTTTATTCGCTAATATTAAATGTTAGTATTTATAATAACTTTTACAAATTATATGGCATGAATTGTGATATAGAAATAAAATTATTTATTTATAAATCATAAGTGATAATTTATAATGTGTTATAAATTATGAAATAAGGCTATAAAATAAAATTATTATATATAAATAATGAATTATCCATAATTAATTAATTTAAATTATTTAAATTAAAGGGGAATTATTTGGAACATTATTTAAACCACATAAAAATGTGTTTTGTTCATTAATATGATTAAAATTTAAATAATAAACAATTATATGATTTTTAGACTGTGTAAAATGTTTAAATTGTAGAAATTGGATTATAAATAGTTTATAATTTATAAAATATCATCTATTTAGAATGGAAATTAGATATAATTATATATATAAAATATTTCATATAATAATTAATATAAAATGATTATATTCAAAATTATGGAATATTCATAATGTTAAAGTTGAAAATTATAAAAGGGTTTATAATAGAATTTTAGTTATAAATTTTTTATAAATGATTAGCTCATGTTTAAATATTTTAATTTTTCATTTATTTAAAAGGTTACTCCCTTATTTATTCATGTTTAGTAAATTGTTTAAGAAATTTGAATATTTTTATGCTTTAGTTTAAATTTTTAAATTACGTATAGGATAGAGACTTGCATTACATTCTAGGATTGACTCCATAATGGTTTTATTTTTTCAACTACCTTGAACTCAGTTAGTAATTGAATTTATAAACATTAATTTAGTTATTGAATATATTTTTACATATTATGTGTTATATTTATAATTAATTTGATTCTCCCTTGATTAAATTATCCTTGTGTAGAGGGACTTGAGGTCAGACTACCTACTTACCTAGAGGCTTATGCCTTGTCTAGGCTGGTGAAAGGCATTGTCTATCTTCTTCTTTGAGCTTACTCGTGTGGATAAATCTATTATTTTTAATTAAATGTTCATGTAACTTATTCATATGATGTATCTGGATATGTATGAATATGTCTTTCTTCTAATTTTGGGAGAGTAACGTAAACTTGTGGGTAGTTTAAAGGGTTTTAAATCAATATGGTTTGAACATATTTATTTAATATAGGGAATAGGATTCCAAACTAAATTACTAGAAGAATGTATACATTAAAAGGGTATAAAATGAGATCATATGGTGGGATTAAAATCCCATATAAATATTAAATCTGATATTTCTTATAAAAGGGGCATGTTTAAAGACCTCAATCATCCAACCAGGTATGTCATGCTAAAGTTAGGTGCCCCTGGATTATCTTGTATAACGAAAGAAAATAATAAGTGTCTCTGGAATGTACTATTGGGTAGGTGATTCTAAAGTTGGGTTCCCATGAATTGTCCCTTGTTTCCTTGTTTTTGGCATTTTATTTGGGTTACACAAGTCAGGTGACACTAATAGGATTAGGTTACTAGAGGAATAGAGTTAATCTTATCCACATAATGGATTGGAAAAAGGGATTCCCATTCAACTATCCAAGGTTCATATATGATATGATTGAAATTATTCCTAACAAAAATAACTAAGTGGTTCAAGTAAAACTAAATCTAACTCATTGATTTTTGAAATATGGATATTCTTCCACTAATGGTTATGATGAATTTCTCAAAAGAGGTCATCTTTTTAGTGGGATCCAATTTAATAAAATTCTTTATTAAATGGTTAATAATACATGATACTCATATAATTAAATATTGTTTTGTATATAACATAATACTTATCGTCATCAAGATAAAATTTGTAATTAATCCTTGAAAAGGATAAACATAATGTAAATATCTCTTATACTGGTAACATAAAAAAATTAAGAAAGATTAGTGATTTAAGAAAAATTATTAAAGGAAAATTATATGTGTCTGAATAGTTCCATCTTGAGTAACCAGGTGTTAAAATTTTCCAATAATTGAATCTTGATGTTAATGGAAACATAGAGTGATTCATTAAAGGTTTCAAAGGAATTAAAATCTAAATGACTAAAGGAATCTTAGTCTCGACACATGTACTCAATATGATTGGGTCTTTAGTGATATTAGTCTCATATAATCAATATATTTTAGAATATCAAATGATTTTTAATAAGAATGAATATGTTAAATGACTTTGTAAGAATAAAGGTTTCTATAAATCTTTATTGGTTATATAAATAATTTATATTATGATATAAACTATATGATTTCAAAAGTTTTGTAAATATACAGAAGATCAAAAGTTGAGAAATAATTGGAGCTTGAATGTGTTTTTCAAGTAATATAGAAAATGAGTTACTAAAATGACAACTTAGATGCTTTATTAATGGATAAAATTTTCATAAGATGTTCATTACCTCATTTTTTATTGGAAGACCATGTAAATAATAGTTGTAAAAATGAAATGAGTTGGGTGTTTTTAATGAAAATAGTTTCTAATTTGTTTAATTCTATAACATGATTTAAGAAGAGACCAAAATGGATTGTTTTGGTTAAGTAATTTATCTTACTTCCTTATATGTAAATATTATGAAAATATGATTGAATTAAAATAATGTCTACTTGATGTTATAAAAGTGTTGATAATGGATAAACTAGGAATACTAAGTATAGGTTCTAAAATATTGTACATATAGTAAAAGAAGGTAAATTTTCAAAACATTATTATAAATTTCGTTGAAAATTTCAAAAATGTTTCTTCAAAAAGATATTCATGGTCATTGAAACGTAGGGTTGTCAAGACAGAAGAGTAATTATTCTTTATTATGGGATTATTCAGAATACCTGAAGGGTTTTTTCAAACTCCATGGAATTTCAAAGTCAGGTATGGCTGTTATAGAAATTAATTATTCTATTTTGAAGGGTATGTGATAACAAAAGTCTATTTTACAAAAAAGGTGTTGTAAATATATAGGAGTTCAAAATAAAAGTAAGAATATATTGAGATTTTAGTTTACATTCATGAATAAAATAGTTGTTATATATGAATGTAAAGGATGGTGTCAAGATCAGATAAATCTTATTAAAAGATGTGTATCTTCATCTCATTTATATTATGTGATAAAAGAAGTTGTTTGATAACAAAGAGTTGGTATAAACAAGTGTGATATGATTAAATTCATACACATGTTTTATGATTCATCAATTTCTACAACATGTTTTGATAAAAAGATATGGATAAAAGTGTTTTATCCAAGATAAAAGTGTTTATCCAAATATTTTTTAAAACATATGGTAATGTGTTCCTACCACCAATCGGTGGTATATTTTAATAAATTATTCTTTTAAAATCAAATTGTTACGAACACAAAAAATACCATCTATGATATGAAAATAATATTTAATTTGTTTAATATTCCTATTGAAAATAAATAAAATATAATTTCCTAACACAAAATGGTTTTTGTATCTTAGCAAAATATTCTGAAAAGAATATAATATCTAAAAGGCTAGTGGGAGTATGTTTGAACCTAGAGAACATAAAAATTGACAAATAAAGGATAACACCAATCTAATGTTAAAATTTTTTCTACTTAATAACCAAAAAGAGTTTAGGATATGTGATGGTAAAGAAAAATGTAAAGTGATACATTTAGTTAACATTTAAAAGTGGATATCAGTATTTCCTAAAGTATTATACCAATATAATATTAAAGTGTTATTCACTAAATATCCTAAAATATTTTAGGATGTGTGATGATAAATAAAAATATAAAGAGTTATGTTTAGTTATCGTAAAATTGAAAGACACTATTTATTGAAGGATTACACCAGTAAAAATGAAAAAGTGAATTTATACTTGATTTCCTAAAATATTTTAGGATATATTGGAAAATATAAAATAAAAGAGTTTCATTAGTTATTATAACAATGTTTTATCACTATATACTAAAATATTTTAGGGTATAGATGTAAAGATAAATGTAAAGTGTTTCATTTAGTTTCTATATTAAAGTGATTGGAACTATATCCTAAAAGAGTTTAGTAGGATTAGTAAACAATAATTCAAGGAAAGATATTGAGATAATAGGATTCCAAGTATTATGATGATGAATTTAGAATAAGTTCTAAGCACAAAATAGAAGTTGAAATAATAAAATTTTATATTGTGAAGTTAAGAAGTTTGAACACGTTTAAAGATTAGACTAATTATGAACATTATTTTTAAGTCTCACCATTATTAAAATATGATCACTTTATAGTTTTTTTTACTAAAGAGTTTAGTTAGAGGGTTTTATCATATGGTCATGTAGATATGTGATGTATATTATATATTATGTAATGATTTAAAAACACCAAAATTTTAGAAAACATAAGGATGGTATGTCAGTTTATCATATATGATACGACAAACAGGTTCTTATATTGTTTTTATTAAGAATTCATAAAAGAGTTTAAAAATATTAAAAATTATTGTATTAAAGGTAACCTCCATTTTATCATTATTTAATGTTATATATATAAATTTATATATAGATATACATTTCATAAAATGTAATGATAAATGACCTCTCAAAGTATAACTTTGAGTTTATCCTTAACTGATGTTTTCCATGGAGTATTATAGGTTATGAAAAAATTATAAGGTTAGAATGAGTAGGATTATTTTATAGAGACACAAAATATGATCATGATGCTCAAAACAAAGAATAGGATATGATTTGTGCGTGTTGGAAAACCCACTAAGTATGCAACATATAGTCTCATACAGATGTCTTTGGTAATTCTAGAGTGCATTGATTATATTTGAGTCCCCACTACCTCATATTGGTGAGATACCTATAATGAGAACCTTTATAATTTAATACCCTACTTATGCAAGTCTATATATGAACATAGCTAATTAGGGGGTGGTTGATTATGTTTTTGATCATTTCATCAGTTGGGTCTTAACCAAGATGGGATATTTCCTCTCATATGATGGGTATGAAATTAGTTCCCTCTGTTGAGATAAACTGTGGGAGTTTATGGAAACACCTAGATATTATATTCTATCTAGATAAGGTACATGTGATTTTCTTATCCATAAGGATTAATGTGATTTTATTTATTCATCAATCAAATTAGTTTACAGTTAGAGAATCGAGAACCTATGATTTGGCTATATGGGATTGACATGATATTTGTCCCATGTCACTCAATGTGTAGGAAAAAGGGAAAATATGAGAATTTATGTTTTCATATGATGAAGACCAGTAAACACAAGTATAGATATAAATTTTTTTTATGGATATCATTCTATATCCCTTTATAACTTGAGTAGCATTGATGATTTTATAGATGTTTCTTTTTTGCTTGATTATATGGATCTAGATATTTATGTTTTTTCAATGCTATAAAGGCCAATGGGGTCCCAATTTTTGATTGATTGAGTAGGGATTGATTTTCGACTGCTAGATATACTCTAAAAAAAATTATAGTTAATACAAAAGTATTTTGGATGGGTATTCATAAGGTATTTCATATGATGTGATACAAGGTGAAGTTAATGGTAGATTTCAAAAAGTGATTTGGAAGATATCCAAAAAGGATTTTTGGATATGATTTAACAAAATATTTTATATGATATCATATAAGGTGAAAAGTTAAAATGTCTTTAGGATTTAGTACAAGTGGGAGATTGATGTAAATGTTCCCTAAATCCTTATATATACCTGATATATATGTGATATATATATAACCTATATATCAATTTTCAATAAAATTATGGTTTTCATGTGTCAGACGTATTATTGTATGTGTGTTGGATACTACGAATATTCTCTACTGAAGCTATAATTTAATAAACCATTTCATAAGATAAAACACTTTTTTGTTTTCATCCATTAAATGAATTCATTATCAATAATATTTACTAATACATTATAAACACATGAGTAAATACTGTATTTGTCGAAGAGTGTCTTCGATGGGATATATAAAAAGTCACTTCCATATGATGGATAGTGTTTGGTTATCATTATTCTTGGACATACCTTATTAAACGGATAGATTTCATCATCCATATTCCTCTTTATATAGAGAATCTATAAATCATGAGAGCAAGTAAAATACTACATGTATTAAATATGATTCATTCAACCCATGGATACATTGCAGTGGTGGGATAATTTTTCCACTTTTTTATCTTTATAAAATACATATGAAGATAGAGATGATGCAATTTATTATTTTGTGTAAGGTACGCATATTTACATTGTTCTTAATTTCAATTATTTATATGTAGTTTCATATTATCATGCATTAAAATCCTTAGAATAGTTTTTTAATTAATTTTAATTTTTCTTATAAATGTTATTAGACTCTAAAAAACCCTTTAACCAGGGTGGTAACATTTATCCTTTTAACCCCTTAATATTCTGGGGTTTTACAAAAATTATCATGATTCATACTCTAACCTTACCGTTATTTTTTTCAGTTGTAATTATTTCCTAATTTTACTTTTACTCATTGTATTTAATGTTATATTTCTATAGTAATATTTAATTCTATTATGTTTTATTAGTTTTCTTATTATATTTTATAGAATTTATAAAGAAAAAAATTAATTTTATGAAATTATAATACATTTGAAAACCTAACTTGTTACATCCTCTGCTCCCCTAAAGAAATTATGTCCTCATAATTTAAATTTATTTAAAAAATAAGTAAAAAATATTATTACTTACAAATATAAAATTCTTAAACCATGATTTGGTATCTTATTCTAGGATATTTTTTCCTATAACAAAGAATAATATTCTATTATGTTTGATTTAATATCATTTTCATTATAAGAAAATTTAATAAGAAATAATACCTTTACCAAGGTATCCTCCAATTTCTGTTGTTTTATTGTTTATAGAGAAGAGGGGTCCATGAAGTAAAACAATATTTTAAGGAATCATCAAAATATTCCACTTATTTTTTCTAAGTGAAGCTTGTACAATTTGGATAAAATTGATGAAAAAAATGATAGAGTTTTGTAAAGGAATCTTTTTAGATTTATAGTTTCAAATCATCAAAATGAACATGCTTTTTATAAAATAATCTCATGGAATCTATTTTCAAATTTTCAAAATTTTATTATTATAAAACATTATAAACATTTTAAAAAAGAATAAAATTCAAAACAAAATAAATATGTGTTACAGAAAGGTATCCATCTTATACTGAAACATGAAAATATTTATGTGGATTATATTATTATGGTAGTGTAAAAATTTTAAAAATACATTAATGATACCTCCTTTATTAAGAAATATGTTGATATTGAGATTTTAAAATTTCATCATAAACAATCCATTATCCATGGATATTTTGAGGTATTTAAGTGGTGTTTCATATTTCATGTAGTATTTAATGAGTGACTTAAATATTAGAAAAGCATTAAAATCATTTGAGAATGAAATTGAAATAACAATTTCAAGTAAGTCATCTAGTATGGATAGGAAAGTTTTGTGAAATCTTCTTCCTTCCATATTAAAACCAATATTTAATTTTTCAATACCAAATAACAATATTTGAATTATTCATAACCTGGTCAATTTTTCCTCTTAAATTAATCTCAAAATAAATAAAATTTTCATAATTATACATAATTTATTTTTTCCCTTCTTCCAACCAAAAAGTTTAATAAAGATAATTATCTATGAAATTATAAGAAAAATGTTAGGTCAAAAAGGGTCCTAGATACCCTTATAGGGGGGTTGAATTAGGTTATGGATATTCTTTTCAAAATTATTTCTACCCCACAAGATCTTGATCTCTTTATTTTTTATATTTTTATTATCTTTTCCAACTTTATCTAATGATGATGCATAGAATGTAAAGAAATAAATAAAATAAAATCACACACAGTTTTTTACATGGTTTACCCCCACTGGTTTATATCTAAGAGGAATATAATGGTAATGTGTTGATGTACCAAATCTATTAAGGCTCAATTGAAAATTAAAATGTTCTAACTAGATCAATTATATGCCTAGGATCATCGACCTTACAAGGTTTTGGGTCATCTCAATACTTTCCCAAGGGTCTCTCTCTGAGTCTCTTTCTCTGGATCACTGCCAATGGAGAGGATCACATTCTTCGTATTCCTTTTCTCACTACTTTGGAAGGTATCCAAACACATTTTATGGACATGTAGGTCCCTTCATTATCTTTAAATAATACATCTTCCTTTGTAAATATATTCTTTGTTGATGTTATTTCTGGAATGGTCCTTTACTTCTATGAAAACACCTTGATGTTGCACTTTCACATTCTAGAAAATTGGAAGAGGCTACTCTTTACTCTAGAAACACCAATTACCTCCACTTTAAAAAGATCCTAAATATATTCCAAGTCTTCCTTTAATTGCCTTGAATGTAGAAGTGAATAAAATTCTTCTGTAAATATAGTCTGATGATGAATATCCTGTATCTTCTTCTTCTTATTTAGAATTCAGATATGATAATGATATTGTTCACTAGTTAATCCTCGAATGTATCTCCTTACATGAGATCCTATAAATAGTTTCACATGTAAGTGTGACATAGATTATTATTTTCACCTTATAGATGAAATATACTTTTATTAACTATTATAGTATCTTTATGAACTATTATTCATCCTCCATGAACTACCTTGAATCCTGTGCGAACTATGTTAGACCGCATGGTGAGAGTGTTTCACGGACAACATTCTTCTTCACGGATCCTCCCACTTTGCGAATGTATAATTCCTTATAGACCACCAATACTACTCTGTCCTTTTTCCTTTGTGGAATACAACACCTTGAAAAAACCATTTCAGGAACATGTTTGTAACGACCTGAACTTTTGAATAATATTTGTTACCTAAATTTGTGTGTTATTTCATTTTATACTCCATGAAACTATATCATTTAATTAATAAAGTTAGTATAATTAAATGATACTGTTGGGTTTTGACAGTTATATGACCATTGGTCAATATGATTGTTGGTCAATATGACCATTGGAAAATAAATTATTTATGTTACAATTATTGTTTATAAATTCAAGTGATCTTAGTTAATACAGAAAGAAGATTCAATGGCCTCATCCAGTAGAATCTGGCCACACGAATCCCATCGGTCAGAGCATGGGAAGGAGGTATCATCTCTAGGCTTTTCTCTGGACAAAGCCCAAGATGAGCTTCAACATGTGAAGGTTGAATGAAATCTCCTAAGGGAGAAGTTTAAGCTAATAGAAATCACTACTCGGGTAATATTGTCCGAGCCGCCCCAAGATTCTATCACCATAGCACACCATACACTTAAGTCTTATGCAGGTGTTATAAGGGGCTATGTAATGAGGCCTTAGATACTTTTTGTAATCCCTTACTATAAATAACATTTGTATTTCTTATTATGGTAAAATTTTTGATTTTAAAATGTTCAGATAAATATGGGATGAATATTATTGATGATTTTGGAAAATGGAATTTTAAAATATTTATGTAAACTTTAAATAATTAATATTGTGAAATTATTTTCAGAAAATGATATTCTACAATTGTGACCAGTAAGAAATTTAGAGTCTAATAAGATCAACATTATTGTTATTTAATAGTAAATTATGAATAGTAACATACCCTTATGAATAGTAATGAATAGTAAATTGGCCAAAAAAATAGAAACATCACCCATGAAGGTATAAATACAACTTAGACATCTTAAAAGTGAAAAAATTATCATAGTATATGTTTTGTTATTTTTGTAAGTCATAAATATTTTATTTAAAATTTTATAATTAATTTAATAATTTAAAATGAAAATGTATTTTCATAAAATTTAATCATAAATTTTTACTTTATAGTCTTATGGTTATACAATAATTTTTTGGGACCTTGATTACTTTTTCTAGATGTTACAAAATAATTTAAAGTTTTAGACTTGTTTTTTTTAATAAATAATGATTTTATTTAAAAATTAAATTAAAAAATTATTTTTATAAAATGGAGTTCATTTTTTAATTCAGAGCATCGATATTAAGTTTGGGTAAATTTTTGGGATTTTTCTGAAATAGTTGAATTTTCGTTGAATAGTTAAAATACAGTTTTGAGTTTCGGGTGTTTAATGACATCATTGATGATGTAATAATTCTGGTCGAATTTTGAATAGTAATAAATTCTATGATGTGTCCCAAGTGGCCAATATCATGGGAAAATACCATCGGAAATCCTGTGGTTTTTCAAATACCACTGATGAGGTGTCCCTTGGAAATTAATTAAATATTCCCTCACTATTCCTATAAATACCAAGACATTTCCTCATTAATTTCATTCCAAAATCCTCCTCAACAATGTTATAGTCTTTTTTCTACCCTAGGATCCCTCCAAAGGTTCCCTCAATCCCCCTAAGGTCCCAAACTTCATGTTTTTGAAGTTACTCTTCAAGGTAAGGGAACCTTCCACCTTCCTTTTTTAGTCATGGTTTCCTTTAAGTTATGTCTTCCAGTTTCCATATTCTTATGTGGGGGTATGTTATTATATATTATTTTTAATTTCCATTTCATGTCCAAATGATGAGAGACCTTTTCTTCTCTCATAAATTTATTTTCTGAATTTTTAAGTGACGTATTTAGGCTGCTAGATTTTCGTAAAAGAAATCGCATTTTCTCTTTTCCTTCGAGTTTCATTTTCATATAGTATTTACTTAAAATAAAAATACCATGATAATATTTACTTTTATTCTATACCCATACTGTATTATGATTTTTTTATGATTGGGTGACTCTTTTCCCATATCTTTTCAACGTTTTCTAAAACCATGTTATATAGCTGTTATGCTGTAGAATTTTCGTCAAAAAACCTCTCCCTTTTCTAAAAAATTATCCTATTTTATTTTTGTGAATACCCAAACCTATTTAATTTCCAGGGGTATTCATCAAGAAATAATATTGATCTATTTTATTTGGTAATTTACATACATATAACCCTCTCTCTCTTTCTACGGGTTATAAATGACATAATGATCTTATTTTTAAGCACTTTTAAAATATCACAATTTTGAAGTGAAACCCATTTCTTTTACTCGCTATGGGTTATTTATGAAATGTTTGGTTATGATATATGTAGCTCACATTAAAATAAAGACATAATAAGGGTGCACCCTGATAGATCTCCAATGCATTAGGTAAATAATTTAATCTCTAGAGATGACAAGTTTCACGATACCTTGGTGAATAACCTTGGTAATTTTGTTATGACACCTTTGGGATGAACCTTGGTGATATGTTCATGAATGTATAAATGGAATATATTATCCACATATTCAAGTTAGGATTCATTTTATTTTTATTATGATATGACTCTACTTCCATTTCTCATGTCTATGTTTTTTTCAAGTTCTAATTGATTTCACAAGTAAACTGATTCCCCTGTTTTCCTTATTGGGCCTTCTGCTCACCCTTTTCTTCGATGTATGTCTCCAAGTTATGAGATAAAATAATTTTACTTAGGAAGAATTTATGATGAATCCCTAAAAGTGTATTAGAAGAATGTTTTCTGTTTTCATGTTTTATTTTCCTGATTTCCAAGACACTAGACTTTAAAGATCCTTCGTTTGTAAAATGTAATGAAAAGTTATGTAATAAAAAAGGAGGATGCCATAGTTGGTATCAAAGGATTGTTTATTTATTTATGTAAATTAGGCTATAAAAACTTTAGTAATAACCCTATATAAAATTTTAAATATAGAAATACTTCCTAGTATTTTGGTGAGTATTGAGTTTGTGGTTTATCAAGAAAATACATTCTTGTCTGGATACGAGCAGGTAGAGGTGGCTCTGGCAGAGATATACCTAGGAGTGAAAACTATGACAAGGAGTTTTGGGCTTGAATCGGGGTATCTTGGTACACAATAACGGGCCTTACTGCACTCTTTGTTACGACACTCCTGGGGGATATGTTTGGTTAATCATTATCTTTTTATTAATCATTATGAAGGATTTATAGAGAAATGTAATTGTTTAAAGCATGAAGTTTTATGACATAAAATCCTTTATAGTTAAAATATTCGTAAATCGAATAAGTTTCTCACTAAGGTTTTATTATTTTAGAAAATGGTGGGCAATAGGAGGAACCGTTAAAATGGTGACCGCAATGGACCATGCATTGATAGCCCTCCGATGGAAGCTGAAATGGAAACTTTCATGTGAATGATGAACCAACTGACTCAAGTTATGGGAAATAACTTGAATCAACCTGAGAGACCGATCTCACTATTAAGTGAAAAATTTTCTGTTGAATCCTTTATGCATCAACGACCACCAACCTTCAGTGGATCTACCGACCCATTGATTGCTGAATAGTGGATCAGCTCTATAAGGAAGATATTTTATGTGCTCCACTATTCTAAACAAGAGAAGGTTACCTTGGTTGTTTATCTATTAGAGGGAGAATCCAATTAGTGGTGGGAACTAATTAAAACATGAGGCCAAGAGTGGAGGTTGAAGCTATGGAGTGGGAAGAGTTCAGAGGGATCTTCTTCAGCAAGTATTTCCTTCAATCGATGTGAACAAGAATGGAGAAGGGGTTTCTTGAGCTGAAGCAGAAGTAGAATGAATCTGTGGGAAGCTATGAGATGAATTTCACAAGGCTTTAATGTTGCACCTCTATATTTTTCATGGATCCAAATGGTCAGATTGATAGATTCTTTGGTGGACTGAGACCTCATCTGCCAAAGAATCTATCCAACTGAGATTATGATAGCTATGAGGAGATCGTAAGAAGTGCGATGAAAGTAGAACTAGAGTTTGGTGAGGCGCAATGGTATCATAAATACAATGAAAATAAAAGATTGATGGAGTAAATCTTATAGAGGAGATTTGATCAGGGAATATGAGGCAAGAATGTACAACATCCCACGTGTAATAAATGCGGAGAGAAGTATTTGGGGAATTGCTTGCTTGGGAGTGGGAAGTGCTACAAGTGTGGTAGAGATGGCCACATTGCGCGGAATTGTCATAGTGAGGTGAAGCCACAACTTCCCAAAACTAACAAAAAATGGAAGATTCTACAGGACCTACCTAATGTCCAATGTCATAAGAGTAATCAACTTGGGCACTTTTCCAATCACTGTGCAAATTTTAGGGCAATGGAGGGGAATCACCTTCAGACTCAGCAACATCCAAGGGAACAAGGTTGTACTTTTTCAATCACTATGGATGAATTTAAAGCGCCAAATAATGTGGTGGTAGGTACTCTTGTTGTTCTCTCAAATCTAGCAAGTACTTTTTTTTATTCTAGTTTTACACATTCCTTTATTTCCTCCATGTTTGAAAAGAATTTAGAATCAACCCCCGATTTTCTAAAAGTAGAGTTATCAGTCAAGACTCCTAGTGGTATTATCCAAGCATCATTAGTGTTTAGATACTCTATTATTTACTTTAGTTAGCCCAATCTTATAAAAAATCTAGTATTCATTCCCATGATGAAATTTGACATTATACTAGGGATGGACTTGATCTCAAAGTATAATTCTAAGATCAAATGTAGAAGCAAGGAAATATTAGTACTCTTGAATGGAAAACCTACAGTTATCTTCAAAGGAGAGATATCACAACCTGATCATTGTCTATAATAACCTCTTATATCATTTTTCCTGGAGTTGATCGGTGACGAAGAAGAAGGAAAAGAGATTTTGAGGATATAAAATGTCCTCATTATCTAGGAATATGTTGACATATTTCCTAAGGAGTTACCCGGACCTCCCCCAGAAAGAGAGGTAGAGTTCTCCCTTGAAATCATACCTGGATCCCATCTGATATCAAAGACCCCATATAGGATGGAAAATGTGGAGCTGGAGGAGTTAAAGAAACAACTCCAAGATCTTTTGGAGAAGGGTTTTATCTGACTGAGTATTTCTCCTTGGGGATCACCAGTTCTCTTTGTGAAGAATAAGGATGGATCGATGCAACTATGCATTGATTATAGAGAACTAAATGGGAACACAGTTAAGAAAAAATACCTTCTTCCAAGAATTGATGACTTATTTGAACAACTTCGTGGGGCTCAATTCTTCTCTATGATTGAACTTCGATCTGGTTATCATCAATTATGGGTGAATAAATAAGATATTCTAAAAACTGCCTTCTGATCAATATATGGGCATTATGAGTTTGTTGTTATACCCTTCAGACTGACTAATTCACCTACTATTTTTATGGATTTTATGAATAGAGTATTTAAGGACTGCCTTGATAATTTTTTGGAAAATTTTATTAATGATATTTGGATATATTCCAAAAGTTGCTAGGAGCTTGAGGATCATATAAGAGTTATTTTTCAAACTCTACTGAAGGAGAGTCTTTTTGGGAAGTTCAGAAAATGTGAATTCTAGTTACGACAAGTTTCTTTCTTGGAGATCATTGTTTTCCATGAACGAATCATAGTTGACCCTGCAAAGACAAAAGTTGTAGAGGAGTGGCCTTAGCCTACAATAACAATTGAGATTCATAGTCTCCTTGTATTAGTGTGATATTATACGAGGTCTGTGAAAAACTTTTCATGACTTTCTAATCCATTAACCAAGTTAACTTGAAAAGGGGTCAAGTTCATCTGGACAGAGGAGTGTGAGGGAAGTTTCTAAGAGATAAAGAAGATATTGGTTATTACAATCTTATTAACTCTACCCTCAAGTGGAGAAGGATTCATTATTTTTATAAATGAATCTCTAAAAGGTCTTGGGTGTGTCCTCATGAAAAATGAAAAAGTCATTGCTTATGAATCTCGACAGTTGAAGGATCATGAGCAGAACTATCCTGCACATGATCTGGAGTTGGATACAGTTGTTTTTTCTTTGAAGATATGGAGGCACTGTCTTTATGGGGAGAAATGTGATATATACATAGACCATAAAAGTTCTAAGTTTATTTTCACACAAAAGTAATTGAACATGAGACAAAAGAGATGGTTGGAACTTCTTAAAGACTATGATTGTTCAATTCATTATCATCCCGAAAGAGAAAACAAATTCACTGATGCATTAAGCAGAAAAGACCTAGTTGTTCTTTCCATGATGAGGATTTAAAGAGTTCATTTGATCAATGACCTAATAATGTTGGACATGGAAATTATAAGGGAAGGTACATCATCAACACTAACCCAAATGATTTCTCAACCGTCATTACTAGAGAATATCAAGAAAGCTCAGAAAGAAGATCATTTGTTACAGAATAAGTTTGAGGCTCTGAAGGATGGAAAGTTTATTGAGTTAAATATTGATCAATAAGGTGTACTGAAATTTCATACAAGAATATGTGATCTATCTATTCCAAAAATAAAGGAGTTGATGGATGAAGCTCGTAACTCTACTTTCTCTATACATCGTGGAAGCAAAAAAATGTATAGGGACCATTGTGATCATTGTTGATGGGATAATATGAAAAGGGATATTGTTGACTATACTTAAAGTTTCCTAGTATGACAGTAAGTGAAGGTAGAGCGACAACTTCTTAAAGGGGTATTGCAACCTCAACTGATCGTGATCCAAGGTTCACGTTAAAATTCAGGAGAAGTCTTCAACTTGCTCTGAGCACTGAATTGAATTTCAATACGACCTATCACCCCCAAACTGATGGAAAATCTGAAATGACTATTCAAACACTTTAGGATATACTGAGAACATGCTCAATGTAATTTAAAGGTGGATGGGATCAACATCTCTCTTTAGTTGAGTTTTCTTACAACAATATCTTCCACTCAAGAATTTAAATGGAACCCTATAAAGCTCTATATGGTAAGAGATGTAGAACTCCTACTTGTTGACATGAAGCTAGTGAGAGAAAGATTCTTGGGCCTAATCTTGTGCAAGAGAGAATAGGAAAGGTCCATGCTATCTAGCAACACATTAAGGCTGCTCAGAGTCGGCAAAAGAGCAATGTTGACAACAGTCGAAGGGACTTGGAGTTTGATATTGGTGAAAATTTATTTCTTTGAATTTCACCTTAGAATATATTCATGAGGTTTGGGAATAAAGTGAAGCTCATCCCTTGGTACATTAGCCCCTATGAAATCCTTGATCGCGTGGGGGCAGTGGCCTATCGGCTTGCACATCCTCCAAATCTAGCACAAGTTCATGACGTCTTCCACCTATACCACTTGAAGAAGTACATACCTGACCCTTCACATGTACCAAATCCAGAGGTGGTACAACTGGAACATGACCTCTCTTATGAGGAGCAATTTATGGAGTTATTAGGTCATAGAGACAAGGTTCTACACAACAAGACTACCTGCCTTGTAAAGGTGTTGTGGTGGAACCACAAATGCAAAGAAGCCACGTGGGAACTAGAGGAGTCTATGTGGCAGAAGTACCTACACCTTTTCTCTTCTTAAGGTATGAGTTAAAATTTCAGGGGCAAAATTTCTTAAGGGGGGAAGAATGTAATGACCCAAAATTTTGAATAATATCTGTTTCCAAAATTTGTTTGTTATTTCATTTTATACTTCACAAAACTATATCCTTTAATTAATTAAGTGAGAATAATTAAATGTGATTGTAGGGTTTCAACTGTTATATGATTTTTGGTCAATATAACTGTTGGTCAATATGATCATTGTTCAATATGACCGTTGGAAACTAAACTCTTTATGTTAAAATTATTGTTTATAAATACCAGTGATCTTGATTAATATAGAAAGAATAGTTGATGGCCTCATCCAGTAGACTCGAGCCATACAAATCCCATTGGTCAGAGCAAGAGAAGGAGGTACCATCTCTGGGATTTTCTTTGGACCAAGCCCAAGCTGAGCTTCAACATGTAAAGGTTGAATGAAATTGCCTAAGGTAGAAGTTCAAGCTGATAGAAATCTCCATTTGGGAAATGTTGTCTGAGCTGCCCCAATATCTTATCACCATAGCACACCTTACACTTAGGTGCTATGCAGGTGTTATAAGGGGCTATGTAACAAGGCCTTAGATACTTTTTGTAATCCCTTGGTATAAATAAAATTTTTTATTTCTTATTATGGTAAAATTTGTGATTTTCAAATGTCCAGATAAATATGGGATGAATATTATTGATGATTTTGGAAAAGGGTATTTTAAAATATTTATGTAAACTTTAAATAATTAATAATGTGAAATTATTTTTAGAAAATGGTCTTCTACAGTTGTGACCGGTAAGAAATTTAGAGTCTAATAAGATCGACTTCATTTCTAGTGAATAGTAAAGTATGAATAGTAACATACCCTTGTGAATAGTAATAAATAGTAAATCAGCCAAAAAAATAGAGACATCACCCATGAATGTATAAATACAATTTAGAAATCTTAAAAGTGGAAAAACAAACATAGTATAAGTTTTATTATTTTTGAAGGTCATAAATATATTATTTAAAATTTTATAATTAATATAATAATTTAAAATGAAAAATTATTGACATAAAGTTTGATCATAAATTTTTACTTTATTTTATTATGGTTATACGACAATTTTATGGGACCTTGATTACTTTTTCAAGGTATTACAAAATAATTTTTAGTTTTAGAGTTGTTTTTTTTTGAATAAATAATGATTTTATTCAAAAATTAAATTAAAAATATTTAGAAAAATATTCTCATAAAATGGTGTTCATTTTTGAATTTTGAGCATCGATATTAGATTAGGGTAAATTTTTGGGATTATTTTGAAACAGTTGAATTTTCGGTGAAAATTAAAAATACAGTTTTGAGTTTCGGGTGTTTAATGACATCATTGATGATGTAATTATGATGTAACCATTCTAGTAGACTTTTGAATATTAATATATTCTATGAGGTGTCCTAATTGGCCAATACCATGCTAAAATACCATAGGAAAGCCCATGTTTTTTCATATACCACTTATGAGGTGTCCCTTGGAAATTAATTAAATATTCCCTCACTTTTCCTATAAATACCAAGCCATTCCCTCATTCATTTCATTCCAAAATCCTCCTCAACTACGTTCTAGTCTACTTACCACCAAAGGATTCCTCCCAAGGTTCCCTCAATCACCCTAAGTTCCCAAACTTTAAGATTTCAAATTTACTCTTCAAGGTAAGGGAACTTACCACCCTTCTTTTTTAGTCATGATTCCCTTTAAGTTATGTCTTCCTTTTTCCATATTCTTGTGTAGGGGGATGTTATTATATATTATTATTACTGTACATTTCATGAAAAAATGATGAGATACCCTTTATTCTCTCATCAATTTATTTTATGAATTTTTAAGTGATGTTGTTAGGCTGCCGAATTTTCGTAAAAGAAATCACATCTTCTCTTTTCCTTCGAGTTTCATTTTCATATGGTATTTCCTTCAAATAACCATACCATGATATTATTTCCTTTTATTATGTACCCATACTGTATTATGTGTTTTTTATGAGTGGTTTACTCTTGTCCCCTCTCTTTTAAAAATTTTCTAAAATCATGTTATATAGCTGTTATGCTGCGGAATTTTCGTCTCAAAACCTGTCTCGCTTTTTCTCAAAAATTATCTTATTTTATTTTTTTGAATTCCCAAACCTATTACATTTCTAGGGGTATTAATCAATACATAATATTTATCTATTTGATTCTGTAATTTAAAAACATATAACCCTAGCTCCCTTTCCATGGTTTATAAATGACATAATGATCTTATTTTTAAGCACTTTTAAAACGTCACGATTTTGAAGTGAAACCCATT
Source organism: Viscum album (assembly GCA_963277665.1). Classification (NCBI taxonomy): domain Eukaryota; kingdom Viridiplantae; phylum Streptophyta; class Magnoliopsida; order Santalales; family Viscaceae; genus Viscum; species Viscum album. The sequence continues at coordinate 1,790,638,275 of OY728128.1, forward strand.
TATTTTACTCTCTATGGGTTATTTATGAAAAGTTTTATTATGATCTATGTGGATAACATTAAAATAAATACATATTAAGGTTTTTCCCTGATATCACTCCAATTTATTGAGTAAATAATTTAATCTCTAGAGATGACAAGTTTCACGATACCTTGGTGAATAACCTTGGTAATTTTTTTATGACACCTTGGGGATAAACCTTGGTGATATGTTCATGAACATATAAATGGAATGTTGTATCCAAATATAAAAGTTATGATTCATGTTATTTTAATTATTATATTCATCTACTTACATTTCTCATGTCTATGTTTTTTTTCAAGTTCTTATTGATTTCACAAGTAAACGGGTTCCCTTGTTTTTCTTATTAGGCCTTCTGCTCACCTTTTCCTTTGATGTATGTCTCCAGGTTATGATATTCAATAATTATACTTAGTAATAACTTATTATGAATCCCGACAAGTCTATTAGAATAATTTTTTATTTTTTCATCTTCTTTCTTCCTGATTTCCAAGACACTAGACTTTAAAGATCCTCTGTTTGCAAAATGTAATGAAAAGTTATGTAATAAATAGGTGGGATGCCATAATGTTCCCCTAAAATTCTCTACCCTTCATGAAATCCCCCCTCATGAACTCTTCTCCTTCACAAAATTGTCCCTCATGAACTATTTTTTACTTCACTGAATTCTTCCTAGAGTGATGATGTTTTCTAATAAAATTCACTCTTTCTAATGATCTAATTAGGGGTCTTTATATAGGTAAATATATCTTCAAAACCCACTAATATAAAATACCCAAAACATTGATGCAGTGCAGCCTTCACCACAAACTATTTTATGTAGTCTGCATTGCTCCATAATCCTTTGTGATAGCCAATGTCTTTCACAAATTACATCCCTTTTTATCCACCCAAAATCACCTCCTCTTAACCACAAATGATGATACTCCCACAATCAATTACCCTCCCATGAACTACAAACATCTCATGAACTAATTTTGCTATGCGATCTATGTAGCTTTGCTATATAGAAATCCTTCCTTTAATGATTTTCCTTCATCCTTCTGTGTACCTCCTTTTTAGTTCATGAACTATAATTCATGGTCTGCAAACTTTTCTTCATGAACTCTTTTTCATAAAATCTTCCTTTTCCATAAAACAAACACCCTGTTTTGAGGCCCAAAATTTTTTCAAACACTATAAAATTACACCACCTTAAATATCCTCTTCAACAACACCAATCATACATATTTATTGTAGTTTGGATTTTTCAAAAATAAAATAACCCCAAAAATATAAAGATGAAGCCTTGATAGAATTTTTCCCAACAAAAAAATTCTATAAAAAACGTAACCTTTTAATATAATAAGCTCTGACTAGGTCAACTTATATTTTATCTTCTGGTTACTCTTCTTCAAAATCTAAAAATAACCCTATAAAGTCACTAGAATTATCCTTACCAAATTCAAAACACAAATAAAATGAAAAAAAATATCACATGGTCCCTTTAAAAAAATCAACTTGACTATTATCATAAAAAATATTGAACCTCAAATATCACTAAAAATATTCCTTATTATTTTATAAACCCAACATATATTAATATTTTTCTAAATTAAAAAGAATCATCATTACATAAAACCATAAAATAATATATTCTTCTAAAAATTAGCACTATAATTATCCCTCAAATAATATAAATCATCTAGAAATAAAATTACATACTAACAAAAAAATATATTTATTATTAATAATTTAATGCTCCAAAAAAATATAGAAAAATTACTCTAAAATAACATTAATCTCTTTGCCACCCAATAACTAGTAAATACCCCAATGTTATCTACAATACTCAACTTACATTCCCAAAATCAAATAACCCTTTTTCCCAAATAAAAACATTTATATCATCATTAAATCAAATACTAACCAAAATAGTAATCTATACTTTTAGATTATATTCTCAAAAATATAATAACATTCTTCCCATGTATCTTTCACACTAAATAACATATTAAACTTTATGTTTATATATACCTTGAAACCCAATTAACCACCTTAAAATTCAATCACATAAGACCTTAAAATGGTATTTATACTTTTGAATTTATTATCACCATTAAACTTATCAACCCATGATGATATCTATAACTCTTAAATTATCCTTGGACAATAACATACTGACATATAAAGTTATCTAAACCCTACTTTGATACCAATTGTAATGCCTCAGACTTTACTACCCCATAATTATAGGATTTATATTAAATATTTTATCACATATATTCTCATAACCTTTTAGGTTTATAGGTTTATAGGTTTAAAGAATTAGGAAAATATCTTACATAACAAAACCTATACATTTCCTACAAAATCAAAACAAATTCTACTAAACCAAAATTCATTAATTGATACACCTACTACATTAAATGTTAAACATTATAACTAGAAATTTGACTTCATAATCATTAATACTCTTCCTCAATCCTTTTAAAAATAATTTTAAAACATAGGACAATCACATAAATATCCATAAGGGTATAAAAGGAATGTAAAACCTATTATACCATTGAAAAATATGAAAACATTTGAAAAATAATTTCCTTTAAAAATATAACAATGTTGTCATATAAAATCATATTAAAAAAATAAATAAATTACTTTTCTCAAACAAATTTCTTAAAGGAAACTCATAATCAAGAATTGGGAGATGAAAATACTTTAAAAGTTCCTTGAGAAAACATGAAACCCTATAAAAACTTTAAATCTTTAAAATGTCATAAACTTTCCTTAAAATAAATATATTTACCTTTGAAAAGATAAAACCATCCATTTTCTCATAAAATAAACTTCTTGTTTCATGAAATCCAAATATTTGCTTTTAAAACCTACAAGAAAACATAGAAACTCCATTAAGCCATCTTGGGGTATCATACTTATTACCACCCAAACAATGGAATAACTTAACTGGCTAATTCCAACATCATTCGTAATGGAATAACTTAACTAGTTAATTCCAACATATTTCATAATGAAATAACTTAACTAGTTGATTTTAACATCATTTTCAATGAAATGAATTAAAAAATTAATTCCAACATCATTTATTTATAGAATAAATCATTACTCAATTAATTATAGAGTTATATCCTAGGTGAACCCATATTTCATCTATAATGGAAAAGTACCATAATTTGAAAAAATATTTAGAGGATTATATTTTCCATCATAAACTATTTTTAAACTTCATTTTAAATCCATAAAAAACTTTTAAATTAACCCTTAAAATAATATTGTTTCAAAGAAACCACATTTAAATAAGGTTCTTGTTAACTACTTATAAAAAAATTAAGAGAAATGATTTAAAACCTAAAAATAGTATTTCTAAAGGAAATTAATCCCCTTTTCTAGAATCCTAAAACAAATCAGATACTTAACAGAATCCTAAGGACCTTTTCCTGAAACTAAAAACCTAAAGATGGTATTAAAATTATGGGAGATAGAATTTATATATAATATATATAGAAAATAAACCTTATAGGTTCAAGAAAGGGATAAGTAAAGTTCACCTTTTTATAAGAAAAAACACCAATGGAACCTCCATAATTAAATACTGAAAGGAATTAAAATATTACCCGGTTTCATGAAAGAATTTTTCTCACCCTTTATCACCTTTAATCATTCTAAAACACTCATTTAATATGATTAATATTATTTTCAATAAAATAATTAATTTTTTCTCACATTTCACTTTTCTGCTTCATATAATCCTTGTCTAAAAATATTCAAATATCAAATTTTCCACATGCATGGAAGGGATTGGACACCCCATATCATTCCTCACTAGGAAAAAAGATATCCATATAAGATTTTTTTTTATATAAGATTCCATATTTTTCAATTTGATCATAAATATCATGCAGGAATAGGATCATGTATGCTTATGAATGGGTTTAAAAATTAATATATATTATGTGAATTCCTTTAATTTGGGTGATAATATACTAATTTTTAACTTCTATTCTGATTTTTAAGTTTTTTCATAACTATCCTTATCAAATTTTGAAACCTATTTAAATTTAAAATACATATTAACATTTTAAATAAACCTTTTCACTTCTTATTATGTTATATATTTATTTTTTGTATCAGGTTATAAAATAATATTTTTATCCATATATTAATTTGAGTAAAAACCATCTACAATACCAGGAAAAAAATTACATTTACCTTTAAAAAATATTTTATTAATTTATAAGAAGAAATATAAAATAATTAAAATTAGTAGATATTAAAAAATAGTAAAGGACTTGTGTATTCTAATATTCATATTTTAAATATATATAGGTCTTGTTGAATTGTATGGATCAGAAAAATGAGTCCATCAACATGTAAGAATATTCAATGTGAATATAAGTCCTAAGATATGATATTCTCTAATCATAGGAGTCTATATTTGAAAACATAAAACTTTTATAGTGAAAAAAATTGTAAAATTCATAACACTCATGTCAAAAATCACACTCCACTAGTACTCATCTTGGGAAAGTAGTAAAAATGGTGATGAACCTAAAATACCACCTCAAATAGTCCATGGGTTGGTGACTAGCACTAAAAGTATAAAATTTCTAATAATGGGAGTCATTACCCACTTTATATAAATTTAAGGATATGAGATATGATGATATCTACCAATCAATACTAAATCATAAATAAATAAGAAATATCAATACATGAATGTAATTGCAAACAAGAAAAATCAATTGGAAATACCAAAAAATCCTAATAAGTGACCAAGAACTCTAACAACTCCTAAAGAATCACTCATAGCTATTAATTCCCATTTCAATAACTTATTAGATCTTTTGGACCTTAAAAATAGTATATATATATAGGGTAATAATAAGAGAAAACTTAGTATAAACCTCCCTAAAACCTACCATAAAATGTCAAAAAATCATGCTATATCTTGATGAGTAAACATATGAAACCAAATCATCACCTAAATAGGTAAAACTATGTTTCGTCATCACCATGGATTGTTCACCAAGTAACTCATGGGAATAAGAACATAATATCAAAATAATATTGGTTAAAGGTGCCATGAATCTTCTTCCTAATTGGTTTGTTTTTTTTCAGGCCCCAATAAAAACATCATGTGCTACAATCCCTTTTATAAGTAATCTTTTACCTCATGTATAGAAATCCAATCTTAACATACATGGATATTACACCATTTTTTATGAATATTCGATAAATTAAAAAAAATACATGCTCAAGGACTATAATAGTTTAGTTTCTTTGGATACATGGAAATAAAATATTATAAATTAGAGAAATATATTCAATATATCCCATAAATATCTTCACCTTTATTAATACTACTTAAAACCTTTCTTCATAACCTAGGTGAAGGAAACTTAAGAAATAGTGAGCTCATATACTCAGTAAGGGTAAATAAAGGAGATAAGTAAGAATAACATAAAAATAAGGGTATGAGAATATGAGACTAAAATTTTAAAATCATACCATGCATATAAAAGATCATAATCATGAATCATGTAATAAATATTCTCATTTTATAAGACATGAATCATAAATGAATTAAATAACCTGAGCCATGGGAGCTTAATATTGGAATAAGACGTAGAATTTATGGAACACATATAAGAATAGAAAATATTGTGTCAAGGATACCCACAAAGACATTAATAACATGTTATGCTTGGAATAACAACCCATTTACTTTATTTAGGCTAGGGATTACTACTCGTGTACCCTCATTTTCAATCTTGGGTTAACCAACCTTATAACCTCATCTTTGGGATTAGGACGACCACCTGTGTACCCTAATCATTGGTCTTTGGTTAATCAATTATGCACCCTCATCTTTGGTATTGGTATAATCACAAGTTTACTCTAATATTTGGTCTTGGGATAATCACCCATGTACCCTCGTCTTTGGGATTAGGCTAATCACTCATTTATCAAATGATATCCAAGAACATTTATTATTACCCAATGCATTGGATGGAGATATAGGTCCCACCCATCTCAAAATTAAAACTATAATTATGTGTGCCACAAGATCATAAACATTCATCATATCATAACCCATGAAATGAAATGGGTATCATAAACATTTCACCATATCTTAACTAATAGAAAATTGATAGGTTTTATAATCATTTGATCATAAAATTTCCCATGAAAATAAGTGAGTTTCATTAACATTTTATCTTTGTATAACATCTGGAAGAGAAATAGGTTTCATAAATAGAATTATATCAAAACAAAAAACCTTATTATAAACAATAGGAATGGTATCATTTGATTATATCCTCAATAAGGCATAGCTTACACCAATGGATTTCATCTTAGATGAAAAATATTTTTAAAAGACCAATTAAAACATTTCTTGAGGTAAATATCCTTTAAACTTTGAAAAATGATTTTTAAAACCTAAAATATTTTAAAAACCTTTTCCTTTAACCTTTAAATTTTGTAAAGGAAGCCTTTAAAATCTTTTAGATTACTTTTTAAAACATAAAACAGTTTCGAAATCATTTTATTTAAAAATAACATTTGAAACATATAAAGGAAACTTTAGAAACAAGTTAAAAAACTTTTTATACATAAAAAATTTTGTAAATCCATTTCTTTGAAAATTATTTTAAAATTTCATTTATAAAATATTAATTTTTTTTAGAAAACATGGTTTTGGAAGAAAATTTATTTTCGACCAAAGAGAGAAATAAAGTTGAATTTTTTAAAAACATTTTATTAATTAACATAAATACAAAAGAGTAGAAAAATATTATCATTACTTAAAGATATTATGAATAACCATAGGTGAGGAAAGGTTTTGATAATTATTGGGAGATGTATCATTATATTTTATCATTGGAAGAGTAATCATAAACAATCCCTATAAATGATGAGATTTTAACATAAAATCATTACCAAATTGGTAACCATGAATCCTAATACCCATAAAGAAATAAAATAAAATAGAACTTAAAATATCACGAGTATAGATAAATTTATTATATTACAAGTAAAAAGGGAGGTATATACACCTCATGAAAGAATATAGGTATATATCAAAACATACATCTCAAAGAAGGAAAATTGAGACAAAAATCCTTAACTGATTAGGTAACTTCTGAACTGTAAACCCCATGATAGATAGATCATAAAATGGATATGTAAATATTAATAAATTTTATTATAAGTATCATAAAATACTTTCATGTGTAGTATATACACCATGTAGAAAAAAGAGGTGGTCAATATAGCATATGTCTCACAAAATTAAAAAGTGAGACGGAAATCCCTTGCTATTTAAGTGGCTTTTAAATCACAATAGCCATGAAATAATAACATAAATATAAAAATTAATTATATTTAAATGATTTAGATTCATTATATATCATATCATATGGTAGTATATACACTACATAAAATAAATATGTGTTGAATATCGCATAAGCCTCACAGAAATAAAAGTGAGAATGCAAATCCCCTTACCTTAAGTCTTGAATTCCATAATATGAAGGTATCAGGGCTTGTAGTGGAAGATGATGGGCCAAGGATTTTAAAATTTTCATTGAAAATATGATTGACATTTTCATCATAGATGATCCAATCCCTATTATGGTCTGAGGATCTCACATAAATTAATACAACGCAAAATTAAAATTGTAAGCATGCCTTTATAGATCTGAAGGCACAGTGGAAAGAAACTTGTTGTAGGTGATCGTTCCATTAATTATCTATAGAATCATCCCTAAATATCATCCAAAATTTCTTTAAAAATCAATAGAATCACCGATCATCGAACTCTTGGTGCTAGCACAGTGATCTGATGATATCTTCGACGTCCCGACGATCACCGTGATACTCTACCTTCGATGCTTAAAGGCAGAACTTGGACTAACACTTAAGGGAGATACTCTCTCTCTATAAAGTGGGAGGAGAGATATGCTCTCATTCTAGATGAATGAACAATTATTGATGATAGGGCCTCTATATTTATTTATAGTGGATGATGTATAACACCCGGTAGGGTTCCCCGACCCCTAGAAATTTAACAACCACTAAATAATAATTATGAAAAACTAAACTACAACATAAATATTGTTAATAATTTTTCACATAATTTTAATATATATATAATATATTACATTATAAAACCAATCCATTGACTCGACTCTCCAATACCTCTTAATATTAAATGAACTTTGAATATTAAAATAATATTCATTTGAATAATATTTTCCCATATTTACTTAAATTGTGAATAATTTAAATAAATTCAATCTCAATTATTCATAAAATGAATAATAAGGAATTTATTTATTTTTTTGGTTATTGATACCTTGGACAACACTAAAACTCTATGGTGGGGCCCACCATGTTCAATATACCTATTCAATCGAACTGGACAGATTCTTGAATATGTTATATTGTGTGTGACCCTCTAGGCCCTTATCTTAATATAAGGGAATAAAATTTATAGATGAAGAGAGGAGTCTAGAAACCCATCATGGCCCCTAAATAGATAAGGAATATTATAGAAATGAAAACCATCCCATGAACACTTACTATGTACTATAATCTCTTTGTCTTTAAATATATCATAAAGTATGACGCACACTTGTGTCATCTCCATTTTATTTCATTATTATTTGTTTATCTAACCAGATGGATTTACCTTTCAACTACTTTGGCCAAAGACTTATGAAGGTATCCTGATCAACCATGCCTAAGATATACAACTTCCTAAACGTGGAAGCGACAAATCCTTTCTTGACCATTCAACTAATATCATACCACCAATAATTCACCCAACGCAAGCTACCTTGCCACGATTTCAATGTCATGGTTTTTACCATGCATCAAAGTATGCAATTAAATGGTACACACTAGTAATGATCTCAAGTCGTGAGATCAATACACATGTTCATACATAGGAACAACCAATGATACACAAAAAATGTAGTGTTCCTATCGGCGGGACTCTCCTCATGATATCATTACTATAGATCACAAATTGAGAACATCATGAGAAGGAGTATCAATGCTTATGATCCCCCAGCACATGATAGTCAAACATTAACTATTTCTAATCAGTATTATTCATTTAGAACATAGGACCTTTATTTAATATTAATGTCATAGTATCTAGAGGTTCCCATTATAGATTAAGATCTACTATAAACTTTTCGATATGAAAATTAATCTATGGAAATTTCCATTAAATAGTGAACAAAAAAAATTTCACTATAATGGTAAGAATACATCATTTATAAATAATTGTATACATGATATGGTAACCAAAAGTAATGCATAGTTGGGTCTAAGGCACCCACTATTTCAACACTCCAAATTTTACTAGATCCAACTTGCTAACCATTATTATTATAAACTCACATGATGAAGATCATGTTTCTGTAGAGTAATAGATTTAGCTGCTCAGTCTACCACTTTTCCACCACATGGATTATTCTACAATATTCGACCTCATCTCCTTGAGTAAAATCTCTCAAGAGATGTTATCCTTAAGTATATCGCTTTTTTCCACTGTCTAAACTTGACATATTAGATATTAAGAATATAATCATTTTCATTATAATAATACTTTACTTACTAGGATCAATTACAAGAACTGTAACAAATCATTGCATTTATCTTCTTCTTAGCTACCTCAAAAGCTATAATGTACTATGTTTTGTAGGTATGGCTACCATTGTATCATATGATCTTGTATCACTCATCTTCTTAGGCTAACTATGATACTAGGTCATATTTATCTAAGGAATACTATTTTGAGTCCCACAATAACTTGTATCCTTCTTCTCCAATTACCAAGTAAATATATTTTGTGCTTACCAATGTACAATCAGATAGTTATGACTAGATTTCTTGCAGTTCTCCAAGATATAACTGATATTTTTCTATGGTATAGTATTTAATTTCAATATCCTTTCTTTTACATATTATGTTATACGTGATTAATACATCACCTAAGCGTTTGATTTAAACTCACCACATCAACCTCCTCACATGTACCAAACATGTCAACCTGGAGAGATCATTCCCTGTGACATTGTAAAAAATTCTTAACTTGAATTGTTCCAACTTGTATTTTTCAATACCATGTCATTATATGTATGATTAACTATATCCAAGAAACCATTAGATCTACCTAAGTAGATCTTGTTCCTAATAACTTCGGTTTATACTTTAATGCAATCACTAGAGAATTACTTTTATTCTGGTCTTAACTAACTGTAAGACCAATATATGTTTTCCATATGTTTTTTAATAAATTTTTTTTGGAAAACTATAGACCTCCCAATAACCTTTGGTAGACACATGAAAAAGATTCATTCCAATTGAATATTCTAATATCTTGTTTCTTAATTTAATACTTAACTGGATTTCAGTAACTTGTAATCCTTATTGGAATCATATGATGTCACCATCACTTTCTGTTTGCATCACGTAGACACCTTCCACGAAAGTTGATCTTGACATCCAATGGATAATTTAGAGATCTTAGAAGTTAGTTATGAAAAGTAAAATTCTAATGAATTTAGGCATACCGACTTGTTATTACCAATTGAGCTTTATTGGTACTTCTATTATACCATCCATGTATCAACTCACTTGAATTCCCACCATAGTATTCAATTTATAAGTTGTTTTGTACTTTGATACATGGAATCTATTATTGAATTTTAATTGATCTTGTCATTTTTAGCTAATTTCCATATACTGCTTACTTGTAGGAATTATTATTATTAATGAATAATGTATCACTATCCACGGTGAACTTAAAACCATCACCATGGTTTTTAACCTTCCTACATAGTATGTGTCTCTAGAACATTCCTCTTCAACATGTACTTGTGGATCTTTTTCCTATGCAAACCATTTGTTCATCTTGAGAATTGAATAAATACATGTCAATCTTGCTCCCACAATCTCAAGTAGAGATGTGAACCTCTTTTTATATAAGGGAATTATATCACTTGACTACCACTTTTCAATCTTAGATATTTATATAATATCCTAATCAACTATTAGGATAATTATTTTAATGCACAATGCGTGTAACTTGATGCATGTTTGTTTATATCCTAACAAGCACTTTGCAACTAAATAAACATCTTATTAAATAATGGGTTCCTATCATACTATGACTTGTGTGATGTCCATTTTTCATTTTTAGTTGGCATATTAGTTATGGAATTTCACCATTATTTTCAAATCATGTCTTAAAATATGATGGAAGTTACTGCAGGTTATTACATTGATATTACTTACATCAAAACTTTGATGTATAAAATGTGCATTTAGGAATTTCTCAATACTATATTTTGTTGATCAATGTTAATATGTAAGACTCATCATCGATCCTCCATGTGAATATCAATGTCGTGATGTGGATAAGGTAATGTGCATTTAGGAATTTCTCTATGCTACATTATCATGATCGATGATTTCTTGGTCAATATATTCTTTGTCATGTCGATCCAAAAAAACTCATATCATCTAACCATGAATATAATTCACTAAAACATTCCTTAGTAACATAAAGGAACATTATGAAGTATCTTTACCACTATCTTTCCCTTGGAATAGTTCACACTCAACTGTTGAACTAATTCCAAAAGTATTGTGGCATACCTTTATTTCTAAAGGTTTCTTTGACCAAACTAAAGACGTTGACAATACCAAAGGTGTTTAGCTTTACCGAGCCTAAATACCATTCTGGGTATATCATTGATCTCAACTTTTAGTTTTTCTTGAAAAAGAATTATCTTAACACAACTAAGTAAATAAGTCTTACTTTTTTATATTCTTCACTTATTGCCTATGATTCTTTTATCACTGAACTATTGGTTGAGTATGATACACCACAAACAACATTCATTCCTGAAGTTGGAATTATGTCTCATTGTGTCCAAAGGGAATGTGAGATAATTTTTTTGGTTATAATCAACAACTTGTTCAACTAGAATCAATCACTTGGAAAATAGAAGTTATGTGCTTTTCATTGCTAACTTAGGAATCACCCTTTCTCAGCTACATGGAGAAGACACATTACTTCTTATAATGTTTCTATACTTGGGTGCTTTATTTCAACACACATATGTTAAATTAATATCATATTTAATACCCAATAAGTATTTAAAAAACAATAATTTTATTCGATGAATATACACTGAAGAAGAATAAAATTCTTTCTTATTCAATTCAGTTCATTGTGTTTTAAAATTCCATAAATTTATTTCAAGTTATGAGATGAAAATAATGATTTGTTTAATAACAAAACCCTATTAATTAAACGATATTATGAAGTTTCCTTTGGAATAACTTTCCATTGTACCTTTCTCCTTGTCTTCCAATATATTCTCCATAAAAACTAAAGATGACACTTTCTTTAATATTTTTATTACTTGGTAAACCTTACCTAAAAGGTAATTAAGTGCTTACTCCATACTGTTCATTTGTACCCATAAATGAAACTATAGTATTTGGGTGAAAATTATAATAAAGGGAGGCCAGGAAATATCATAGTATTCCTTTCATGTTTACAAAAAGACAATGTAATTATCACATTCAAATATTTCTTCACTTTTTCCTCAGAAACTCCTTGAAGATGAGACTACAAGTGATATGTTCCATGATCCAAAGTTATATCTCTAAAAAATATCAATTGTCGATGATTTCATTATGATATAACCATCATATGATCCCTACACCAGTCTCTTATAAGCAATTTCTCACTCTCACTTCATGAGGTAGTTAAATAGGTTGGGGTAACAACACCTTGAATATATAATATTGTAGTAATGTGCGCACGTGCTTATACTACACTTGGAAATTCATGCAAGTTTGGACATTAAATTTTTCAAATATTTATCACAGTTTTTATCTGGTGGTATTTTTTTCTATTTTATAAAAAATAAATTTTAGCAGATTAAACATTTATCATGATTATCAAATTAGACATTACCGATTAATTTAATCATTAAATGTATCCCACTATTTTCTCGAATTCTTAGAGCCCTATTTTTAAGAATCATAATACTCTTTCACTTGAGTTTTAAAGTGGAAAGAATCCTTGAAACTCTCCACATAGTCTACAAGATATGGCTATGCCACTACTCGGAGGCTTTAAGTGAGTCTTATGGCTAGCAAACCACATTAACTTGTGGTTCCTTGATCTATTGAGTGAAGTACCAGCTTCAAATTTATAACTTTATTTACTCAACACTTTCCTCTAAAATGATAGAAAGTTAACTATATAAAATCCTCACTATAACTTTAGTTAACTTGACCCACCTCTCTTATAATAACTCCCTGATAGTAAGATCCACCCTCAGTTATGGACTGACTGGAACCCCAAACACTCAGTTCTTTTCAAACTTGAAGGATGTAAGGTGGTAATGAATTAGTATTACTATGAGGATTTTTTTGTTTTTCTCTCAATGAATGTAATCCATTACTGTTAATCTTGTTCATATATGTTTTCACGCTCATAACTAAACATTAATAGAAAAATACACGTCACTTATTTATGAATTTTATTATTTATTATTTTATGTATTTTCCCACTATTATAAAATGCATAAAATAATAAATAAATTTATATATGTAAACTACTATCTGACTGGTCTTTATCATCTAAAATGACCTAGGGGCATCATACCTAATTCTTCACTTGACTCGTGATGTAGCGTGCCCCCATCCTATATGTATGCTTCTCATCTCAAGTATTTCCTTGTCTTAGAGGGGTCCACATCAGGTCTTGCATCTCTTGGTCAACATACACCACCACATCTTAGCAAGGTCCATGTTACGTCTTGGATTACTGCCTCATCTTGGCAGGGTCCACGTCATACACCGTCTTCATCGAAAGTACAAAAATACTCACGCACGGGCGAGGGTGGAATAAGGGTGTAAATGTACATCACATGGATTTGGACACATAGGCCCTTATACAAATTGATCGAAAAAAAGCCAATGTGCAGACTATTATTTAATTAATTACAGACACCATGTGTAATTAAATAATTAATTAATTAATTAAATGAAAACAAACAATGGTTGGTACTCAAGAACAGTATGCGAGTAAAATAATGCATTATAAAATTTAGTTGCATTAAATAAAGTATTATGGTTATTTAATTACATTAAATGAATTAAATAATTCATATAATTTAATTATTTTTTTAGTCCTGTAATTTATTTAATTTTAATCCAAAATTAAATTAATTTTCATCTTGGGCATTAAAATTATTAAATAAATTAAAATTAATTATATTAATTTAATTTAATTATGTAATTAAATTAATCAATTAATTTTGATTAATTTAAAATGTAATGTGCCCCAAAACACAACTTTTTCCCATTGCGGGTTGTTCCAGACCCGTCCTGGCCCACAATGGGCCACGAAATGCTTGTTTGTGGATATTTTGGGCTAGGAGGGTCCACCCAAACCCATTCTGAGGTGGTAAGACCATCTCGGGGCCCTTGATAGGTGTTTTAGGTCAAACTAGACCTAAAAAAACATGATGTAGTGTATCAGGGGTACCTCTAGGTGTTCTGAGACTGGAACCACGAGATCTGGTGGGAGGATGGTACCAAGCAGGGGGAGAAGGTGAGGCGGAGGCTACAAATCCATAAGAATCCATGATGTTCGACACAGGAGGTTGGCTCCAGCTAGGGTGTGGCACTGATGGAGGGATATGGTGCAGAAGGAGGAGACACTCAGGACCGTCAGATGGTGGTCCGTTTGGGAAGCAGTGGCACCATAGGATCCGTCGAGATAGTGTGGGGAAGCTAACTTCTAGAGGTCAGGCTGATGGAGGAGCTGAGGAGACAAACTGTTGAGGTGGTGTGTAGATCACTAGAGGGTTGGCTCTGTCGATGAGGGAAAAAACCAGCAGATTCAGCTACCTATAAACATAGGCAACATTGTCAAAGCCCATATATGGATGGATGGACTTAGGGTGTTCGGTGCCAGCTCAGCAGGGTCCTCACCTCACCTGGTGCAGCGGCTGGTCGCGGCCGCACGAGGGGGTGCCCAGTGGCTTTTAATTGAATGGTCCAGCATCTGAGGAGGGTTAGAGACTAGCCGGGACCAAGGGGCATAGTAGGTCACTGGAATCTCAACGGCGATCAGAGCCAATAAGGGCACTAGGGTAGGTTCTATGTCTAATGGGACTGCCTCTAATGGAAGAGAAGACAAGGGGGACCACCCTCCCTTTTTTCACAAAAACCCCCTTTTTTATTGGATTCTTTTTAACTAAAATCAGTCATCCCACCCCTTTTTTCATTTTTTTACATGGATAAATTTTTTCTATTAAAATTCTAACAGTACATTTTTTTGTAGGGTCCCTCTGCTTGACCTGGATGACACCCAAATTTTCCACATTTTATTTCTATATGGAATTTATCCATAACCTACCAACAATTTTCATTTAATAAAATAATTATAATAATATAATAATTAAATAAATATAAATATCTTAATATTATAACATTTATTTTATTATAAAATAATTATAAAGAAAATGACAAACTGGTCGAATATGGATTGGCCCGAATTATCTGTTCTGACTAATATCGGCTAGAAACCATGGGTTCAACAATGAAACAAAATATAATTTTCAAAATTTAATACCCATTAACAATCCAGAAAAACTATAGTTGATACAAATAAAAACTATGAATTTCCATAATCAAACTATTCGAGATTGGATCGACATATGTTTGGATATGTTGGGACCAAAATTAAACTCTTTACTTAGATTAAATAAATTTTAATTTTTCTTGGTTCTGAAAACATATGTGATCCCTCTGATACCAATTGAAGGTACCAGGGCACGCAGTGCAATCCAGTGAGCTAGGTATTTTAAAATTTTCATCAATGGGATGACTAAACTTATAGTATCTGATGATCTAAGTCTCAGTATGGTCTGAGGATCTTGTGTGAATTAAAAGAGCACAAAAATTAAAACTATAAACATACCTTTACATATTTGAAGGCATGGTCGATAGAAACACATCATTGATGAATGTTTCATGAATTATCCAAAGAAATATCCCTCTAGATTTTCCAGACGTGCTTCAAAAATCCATGGGAGCATCGACCATCGAATTACGAGTGCTAGCATGGCAATCCAACGATATCTTTAACGTCCCGACGATCACCAAAATCCTCTACCTTAGATGCTTGAAGACGAAACTTGGATCAACACTTGAGGGAGATAATCTCTCTCAAGAAAGAGATAGTAGAGAGATGATTTCATTCTAAATGAATGAATATTTAGTTATGAGAGATCCTCTCTATTTATTTATAGTGGATGATGTATAAAACCCGATAGGGTTCCCCGACCACCAGAAATTTAACATCCACTAAATAATAATTATTACAGACTAAAATGCACAATAAATATTATTAATAATTTATCACATAATTTTAATATATATAAAATATATTATGTGATAAAACTGAGCCATTTAACTTGACTTTCCAATCCTTCTTAATATTAAATGAACCTTGAATATTAAAATAATATTTTTCAAATAATATTTTCTCGTATTTACATAACTTTTAAATACTTAAAATAAATTAAATCTTAATTATTCAAAACGTGAATAATAAATAATTTATTTATTTTTTTGTTGGTCGATATCTTAGACAACACTCAGACCCCATGGTGGGGATCACCATATCCAATATACCTATTCAACCGAATATGGAGGATTCTTGAATACACTATTGTGTGTAACCCTCTAGGCCCTTATCTCAGTAGTAGTGAATAAAATCCACAGACCAAGAGCAGAGTCTAAAAACCCATCAAGACCCCTAATGAGATATGTATTGTCATGGCAATAACAACTAGCCTACGAACACTTACTGAGTAATATAATATCTTTGTCTTTAAATATCTTATAAAGTAGGATGCACACTTGTGTCATAACCCTTTTCTTTAATTATAATTTTTTGATCTATCCATATGGATTTACCTTTGACTGCTTTGGCTAATGACTTATGAAGGTAGCACCATCCTGATCAACCAATAGTGAGATATACAACTTCCTAAATGTGAAAGTGATAAATCCTTTCTTGACCATTCAACCAATGTCATACCACTCATGAAACACCCAACACAAGCTACCTCACCATGATTTCAATATCATGGTTTTTTCCTTAAATCAAAGTATGCAATCAAATGGTACACACTAGTAATTATCTTAAGTTAGGAGACCAATACACGTGTCTATAGATAAGAACAAACAATGACACCCAAAACATGTGGTGTTCCTATTGGAGGGTATTTCCTTATTATCTCACTACTAGAGATCACCAAGTGTGAACTTCATGAGAATAATTCTCAATGATTATGAGTCCCCATCACCAGATAGTTAAACATCAACTCGATCTAATCACTATGATGTATCAAGCCCATAGGACCATTATTTAAGATTAATGTCATAGTATCTCGAGGTTCTCATTATTGCTTGGGATCTATTATAACCTTTTTATATGATAATTAATCTATGAAAATTACTATTAAATAGTGGATATATAAAATTCTGCACTACAATGGTAAGAATACATCATGTATAACTAATTTTATACAAAATATGGTAATCAAAAGTACTGTATAATTAGGTCTAGGGAACCCACTTTTTCCACATCATACTCGTTAAAACCTTAGGTATAATAAATATAATATTATTATACATCCATTACAGAACCATAATTATATATATCATATCATATATGATTTTCTTATGACATTTTATGACCCATCTATTAACAATTCTTTGTTAAAGATACATTTTGGGTAATAACGACTCTATCTTTTTAATATGTTTTGACTTTCTATTTTTGGTCCTCTTGTATAAATCATGGTTTACTAATATAAACAATTTAAACCATGATATAAACATAATATATATTCAATATATATGTATTTATTGTAATCCATAAAACTTAGTGACAGGAAATTAAATACACAGTACATGGAGATGGTAGGTCGTACGTATGCATGAATGATGTTTTTAATTTTATTATTAGGTTGAAAGAAAGAAAAGTAAATGAAATATAATATGGTTATATAATCATATTTATTTCATATATATATCAAATTTTTATCATACCCTTCCTTAATACATTTCATGTATAGAGTGAATGAATCAAATCACTTCCTAAGGTGGTAGTCTACCATGCACATGAACGAAGTTATCATACTCCCACAAAATGAAAATCATGAAGGTATGTGTGATATAAAAATTAAAAAATCTTAATAACATCATATATATCATATCATATATATATATCATATATATATCATATATATATATATATAATATATATATATCATATATATATATATATAATATATATATATATATAAATTATTTCCATCATTATGACCAACCTTGAAAGATGGTAATGGAAAAACGAACGACATTGGTTCATGAGGCGGTAGTCCTCCATACACATGAACGATGATTTTGTAACACATTTGATGTAAGTGTGTAAATTTTTAGGTCATTACCTTATCATAACAACATATTATTATATGCAATATAATTAGATTATTATATAATCATCTTATAATAATAATTTAAAGAGGAGGAGAAGGAAATAAAATAAAAACAATTTTAGAACAACATTACCTCTTCTTCGGGTATCCTCCTTCGGTTCATACCAAAACATTAAAAGGATTGATTTTATCCCAAACTAAGGATTATAGGATGAGGTGAGGGGAGTTTGGGAGTGATATTTTCAGTTTTTTGTCATAAAAAATTCTTGATAAGTGTGAATATGGGGGAGAGTTAGTTCCATTTTATAGTTCAGGAGGAGTGGTCTTCTTGTAAATACTCAAAAATATTCACTATTGGGAGGTCTCCCTTAACTCATGTGGCTCAAAAACCAGATAATAATTTATTTTATGGTTTATTTGGTTAATAAATACTTCCAACACACAAAAATAAATGAATTTTTATGATGTTATTCCTTAACTTCTATGTTTCCCTATGGTTTCCTTTTTTATTTTATTAAGGTAACTAAATTTATAACCAAGTTAATTTATCCATTAAGAATAAATTAAAGTGATAATTATTATAAAATTTATACCAACTAATTATTAAATAGTATATCTAAATTATAAAATAAAAAACCTATATGTGATGGATATTAATTCAACAGAAGCGTAAGTAATGAAGAAAAACACTACTTTTACTCTAACTACGCTAACAAGGTTTTTTACTATTTAGGTGTCAATATTTTCATTATAAAATATCAATTGGTCCATTAATGAACCATATATTATATTTATTAACATTTAAAAATCACATGGAAAGGATATTATTTTTAGTAATTCTAAATCATTTAATAATATATTAGTTATTATTAAATTGCATTAATTTCGATTTTGAAATTATTTATTTAATTTTAATTTAAAATTTTCAAGAAAATAATTGAATTTCAATATATTATTTTTACACCATTGTGTCATGATATATTCATCTAAAAATTAATTTATGCCAATAATTCTTACAATTTACTTTACTTTTAATACTTTTAGTATCATTTATTTTTGTTAATTATTAACTAAACAATTCCGACATTTGTGTTTCTTAAGTATTTAAAGTAATTATTTAATATATAAAAAATTAAAATAAATTATCAATATAATACAACTCATTTCAAAATAATATTTATAACCAATAATTTGATATTTTTTTCAATCCCAAAGCTTTATAAATATTGTAGGCAAAGAAGGTTCCTTTTTGTCGTTTTCTTTACTTAACTTATTATATAGGTCACTTTCATGGATTAGTATCCAAATAACTCATTATAATATATAATAATGTGTTAAGGGTAAAAATATTTATATAAAATTTTTTTTGTACAAGTTGGTAGGTCATTTTATACTTTATATTCTATGTTTAACAACTAATTAAACTCTTTTTTACCTTAATCATTATAATTAATTTTAATGGTTTTTGCTAATCATTTTATAAAAAAATTAAGTTGAACTTATTATAAATTAGAAATTATTTTGGTTCAAAATAAAAAAAACCATTTTTTAAAATTCAAATCACATAAGATTCATAATTTAATTTCAAAATAATCTCGCTAACGTGACAAGAAAATGAGTTTTTAAAGTGAAAATGTTTAAAATTCTACAATGTTATTATATAAAATTTCAATATTAAAATGATTCTAATAAACTAAATTGGATTAATAGATATATAATTGAACTATTTTGACTTTAAAAACTAATTAAAAATATAGTTTATAATTTTTAATTATTTAAATGAAAATGAATTTTTCTATTAAAAACCAACATTTTTCACTATTTATCAAAAAATGAAACTTCTCAAAATATATCAAAAATTCACCCTAATCAAATTTTTATATTCATATTTTAAAAATTAAGTTTATTTTCCAAAATAAATTTTTTTAAAGTGGTAAAATTTAATTTTAAATTATGAGTTCTAATCATGATTAAACTATCTTTTAGAAAAGATCATGTTTTTAGAAAACATTTCTTTTTATTTTAAATTATTATTATTTTATTTATAATCAATAGATAACTAATAATAATTTGAAAACTATATATTTTCATAAGTTAGTTAATTCTATTCATTCCCATCATTCCAACAACTATGTGATAATTATCATATAAAATAATAATATTAATTATATATTGTAGTTCAGTAAAACATGGTCTTACATGTAACATAATCTATCGAAGGAAATTAATATTTTGTGTAACATAAACCAAATGTCTTTTTTTGTGTACTGAAAGCTAAACTCCATGTTTCATATAGCTCAATATTAACTTTGTGTTACGTATAAAGTAAGTTTACTTAGTATAGCATGCAATGCAAGCTGTCAAAGAATTTTAATTTATTCAAAAAATAATAATTCATAAAAACTCATGTTGTTTTATTTCCCCCCCCCCTTAAAATGAATTTATCCCTATATTTTCATCTAGGCCATTAATGTTTTAATACTTGGAAGTTCCTTTCATAGAAACCCACATCATAAAAACTAATGTTGAAACCTCCTTGAAAATGGAAAGTTGGAAACGTAACGGTTACCCAAAGTAACCCATATCTAGGTTTCTATATAGGAGAACATAGGTGGAAAGCAGATATATGGACATGGAAGATAGAGAGTGATATAGTTTATTAATCACAAGTGAATTTTCAATGGAAAGTTAAGGGGATCAAAACCATAACTTTTTGAAGGTAACTACCACCCTTTAGTGATGTAAATGATACCCTACAGTCATAACAGTCCACAAAGGTGTGATAGAGGACAAATCAATCCATCCTAAGAACGACATCAAAGCCATTAATCTCAAGGAAAAAATAGGTCCAGTATGAAACTAAGGTTTCCTACATCAAGGGGCATTCCTTTCATTAGTGTACACTCTCTGAATGTATACCCAAATGGGTTTCAAGCATCATCACACCACTTAAGAGCTCAATATAAAGCTTGAGGCTCTCCAAAATAGCGATAGGGATGAATGATAGTGAAGCACCCATATCAAATAGAGAAGATAAAATATTAGAGGCTACTAGAATAATACCTTGAACAATAGATGTACTGGAAGACTACACCTCTGGTATAGGTTGCACTAAATAAATATATCCTAATCCATGGCTATTGCTACAACATTACTACCTGAGTGGGTCTTCTCTACTGAAGTTGTGTATTAGAAGCCTGGATACCTCATCTATTGTCTCCTACTCTACCTATATGGCCAATAGTACACTAACTATCTTCTTAATGAGTTTCACCTGATCCTTCTCTTGAAGGCGGAGCTGATATAGATCCTCTCCCACTGGGAACTGATGGGAAGGTCCTTTAAAAACATTGAAGATGCCCCAACCTTATACAGACTCAACATTCAATGGTTTCATTAGGACAAGGTGTATTATTATGCCATCGATTACCACACTAGTGAAAAACCATGTAACTATTAGTGGGTTTCAACTGTCTTTCACTACTCCCATGTGTAGTCTCAAAGTGTCACTTCCTACTGATAGTCGAACCACCTCCTTCTCTCTGTTCTGAACCTCCATAGCCTACAACATAAGATTCTCCCGAGTTTTTATTGGTGATGAGAGACAAGTTTTCTATATGATACATGGTAGTAAACCATAAAATGTTCACCTAAGATTGGATAGGATGTCTAAGACCATACTCAAATCATATCTCTTTTACTGGCTCATCAGCAGTATAGATAGGAGAAAAGCATAGAAACTTCATAAAAAGAGATGAATAGTTAATAACAGACCTGAAAACCTACTATTGTTTCATGAACTCTCTATAAGGATCATCCCTTAGGTTCTCAAAGAATAAATAGTCATAGAAACTATATTGGAAATCCCTCCAAATCACTTCTCGATGCTGACATGCCTAGTTTAGAATATCCCATCAATGTTTTGTGGATCCACAAAGCATATATGTAGTGAGCTTCACCCTCCTCATAAGAGGTGTTTGAAGGTTCTCAAATATTTATAAGACTATATTCATCCATAACCTTGCATCCTCTTGGCCACTATCCCCTGAAAAAGTAGTTGTATGCTGATACTAAAACACCCATAACTACTCCCCCATAAATAGGTATGTCACTAAGCTATCTGTATAGTATGCATATTTCAAAGAAACATTCATCAAAATAAAGAATCATCACCCACATCAAGAATAATATGTTTTTTTATGAGTTGAACTATTAGAGTTATCACTAGTGGATCAAGGACCACTACCTATGGAGTAGGGTTTTCACCACCCTCCTGGTGCACCACTAGAGGATTTCATGGTGTCATGACTCTACAAATAGTATATGAATGCCTCATATAAGATATATAGTGATAAAGATTATAGATGCATGAATAGGATAGGTGAAAGCCTTCCTGTATACAATTCACACCCCTTTACCTGCTCCTAAAGCTAGGTCTGAGTGATATGAATGATTAATAAAAACATAAGACACACTACCTACTTCTAACTAATATGATTGGTTTTGGATCAAGAATGGTGTTTCACTATAATCTTCCTAGTATATGGATGGTTGATTGAAAAAATATTGAGAAAAACAACCTTTAATTTTCTATTGGAATATCCATTTAATGGTGAACAAGTTTAAATTAGAAATTTATCAATTATTTTATTTACATAATAAATCAATTATCTAAAGTGACATTTTTAATTTATACAAGTACATGCTTTATAAATTTAATTTTATAGTTCGGTTAAATACATCCAAGCCTTTACATTTGATAATATAATGTAACAGGTAATATGAAAATATTGGACTAAATGAATCATTATTCCCAAACTATAGAGGTATGTACACTCTTTAGATTACAAATGAAATTTATGTATTTCAAATAAACTAATGTTTCGATCTATATAACCTCATATACATAACTTAAACATGTAATAATTAGTTAGTTAAGGTTTCAACATAAATTTTTGTAGGAGAATACTATTTAGGTTGATGAAGACAATTTAATAAACCATTACGTAATTGCCTTTTTTTTGCCGAAATGTTAGTTTCATAACAGATATATCATTCAAGGCACATACAACAAGTATCATGTAGTCATGAAATGAAACCTACATGGCATGGAATAATTCTTTACATATTGGACCTATAATGTGCCTAAAATGATGCATGAATAATTATTCATTATCATACCGAGCCAGGGATGGAAATTTAATCCAACATCATAATAATAATAAACATCACATATCAGGTGCCTCACCCGATGGTGAAATCAAATCTACTATAAAAAATCATCATATAGAATATCAAGTCCCATTCCCAATAAATGTTTTTCCCCTTATACATGGGTTAGCTACTCCCATGCACATCTCCTTAACAAACTTCAATACATTCTTAATCTCCTATCTAATATTCTCAAATGATAAGACAAAAGAAAAGAAGATACTCTCATTCCAGTTTTTTATTTCCCAACCCAAATTCCACTAAATGATTCCCTAAGTCTTTTGTTCAAATGGACTCAGAAACACCTCACCATATTCTAGAGGCTACCGACTAGCAATGATGCTCTAAGGTGGTATAGTGGAGATATTGTACCCTCATAATCAAAGTATAATTGTGATTAAATGAATAGATAAATATTTAAATCATAATAAATAACTTACTGTGGAATGTAAATCATCTAGATGTAATGAATAACCAACATAAAAAAATATCTATCATCATATACAAAAAGATGTAATGTCATGTATCTATCAAAAAGAAATAGGAAGGCATAGATGATGACATGCAATACAGTACATGTATCAAAATAATAAAAGACTAAAAATTATATCACTAATAAAATCAAAATACATAGCTCAATCATGTTCTTCCATGCTCCCATGAGAAAATCAATCAAGTATCAACAATTGGGACCTTTCCCCTATCCCTACCTGTATCTATATAATCTTCTCAGTTACCATTGGTGGCCCTGATAGGGTGTTAGATAAACTCAGTAGGAAACCACACCAATGGTGTCTAAAAATACCCAGTCAGTTCATATAATATGATTAGCGTGAAAGTATAATAAATGATCAGCAATAATAGAAACTATAAATGTGTCGACTCTGGTTCATGAAAGATACCAGACTGACACTACCTACTTCAGCCCATGTCAGATAATAACGAAATAAGTAACCATGTGTATACATATATATAGTTTTTATTTTTAGTGACATATAAAGCCATATATATCGATACTTATACTATTTTTTATGTGAGTTATAACTCAGACTTCCATAGCGAGTAGCATGAATATCCAAAGTTTCAAGGCACTCCATGCCTAGTATTACAAGAATAATGGACGTCATGCATGTTATCATAATAATAAGGGATTCCATGTCTATATCATAATAGTAGGTACGTCATGCCCATATATCATATCCATAAGGGTATCCATTCCCATTAAACATAATTCATAACAGTCTCCATACCCTTTCATTATAATTCATAAGGGTCATCATGCCTATTCTTCATAATTCATAAGGGTCTCCATGCCCATTCATCATAATTAATAAGGTTCATCATTCCCATTCATCATAATTCATAAGGGTCTCAATGCCCAACTATCATAATAGTATAAGGTATTCTATGACCATATGTCACAGTAGTGTAAGGGAGACCATGACCATATGTTACAATAGTATAAGGGACACCATTCCCAAACTTATATGTCATAAGTAGCCAATGGGCATTTGTAAGATCCGATAAATGGTTAATAATTCATTATTATTCTTCTTTAACAAGTGTGTAACAATTTTTCTATTAAAATATGTTACATAGTCTTACCAATAACTTTCCATTAAAATTATTATATTCTGGTAAGTGTGTTAGACACGCTACACTACTACACATATCCAAGATCATTTATGATATCACATTTTAGAAGTTGAACCAAACACATCGATGGGTTTTTTCTACATAACCATGAAAATCAAATAGGCATATAAAGGTGAACACCCTAATGGGTGGTTCACATTGAGTTTTATAACCTCCAACATCTTTTGAGATATAATAGAGTCATTAAGTACCAGAATAGACTACCAATTTAAAGAATATTCAGTTTAGGGGAAATGCACTGTAAAACTATAATGTAGTACAAAACGCATAATATAAAGCATTAAAACATTGACGGATAATTAATAGACCACCTAAATTATTTCTTTCTAGGAGAACTCATCCAGTATTAGACTTTGGTTTGGTATAAATCAGAAGAAGATAGAAAATTGTACGAACACCCTAAAAATAGGGAATATGATGTTAAACCAAAATAACATCATCTATAGAACTAAAAAAACTAAAGGAGTGTAAGTAGTGGATCACTTATTTAGAGCTATCCAACGAGGTGATCAAAAGTTGAATCAAAGCCCAAATGAAATAATTATCCAATAACCTAGCTTAGGAGGTTTGAGAACTCTCAAGGTAGGAAATGGGAATTGATGTCCACTGGAATGAAGAAATAAGAGGGTGGGTAGGAATTATAAGAATTTAATGAAAAAATGGTAGTTTTATCCAAAAAAATGGGTCACATGATTTAGCTACATGGTTGTCTAAACCATGCAGTAAAGGTGCATCCAAATTTCTATAATGAGAGATCTCACATGGTTTAGGCATATAGTTTGATTGTTTGCAACCCATTCTATTTGGATCTGTTAAAAACTACAGAGCCTCTGCATGGGTGTGCGACCTGTGACGCATTGTTGGGATAAACCATGTGGCCCACTTATTTTCACTAAAATTCCCCACATGTTTAGGATAAACCATGAAAACTGGGCAATACAGTTTCTACAAACCATGTGGCACAGCTATTTCTTCCACCGTATGAGGTTTCGAGATCTGAACAAGCCTCTGACCACCCCATTACCTTAATAGACTCACTAAGCATCCATATTAGGTTAAAACCAAGTAATTAAACCAAATTTTAAAGTATCCATACCACGTAGAAAAACTGTGTTCTTATAGACCCTAACCCCAATAGCTCGAAGCTAGTACCCAATTTATTACATTGGCATAAGATACAAGAAATCACTTCTAGAAGGACATAATAGTTTAGTATTCCTGGTTAACTAGATACATACATAAGTCTTTAATTACATTTGAATATACAAATTACAACATATGTTTTTTAGAATAACTTTATTCCATATATTATATCCCCACATATCAGTCATAGTAAACTTCATGTAATCTTGGGGAGATAAATCAAAATAAGGGTGATCTTAAATTCTTGGTAAGGGTTATGTATAGTATAAGTTATCATGAATCAATAAGCATAATCAATATGGAAAGTAAAATAACTGAACACACATTATATTTAAATAACTTAACTGTATGATTAGATGAGTTATAATCAATATGTAAATGTAAATAACTAAAAAAACTTGTCATTTAATCAATAAATGAGAGTGAAATACATCCAGAGATAACATCATTGAAAAAATATCATGGATAATAATAACTGAATTGTGAATGAAGAAAATTATTAATTATAAAATTTCATGTTTCCCTGGAACATGATATTATTACCATCAAGGCCCTTTACAAGATGGTTTAAAAAATACTAGGTGAAAACTGATTTAACTAAGGCTAGACAATTAATTAATCCCATAAGACTACTGATGCATTAAGGTGAAATCATTAACTAGGTCCCACCCATTTATTTCATGTCCAAATCATTATTTATATATCAAAAAATTGATTTAATTAATAAAATATATGTCTTATCATAAAGTATCATTATTGAGTAAAGAATACATATTTATCAATATTTCTCAAATTATTCAAATAACATTCAAAGTAAAACATTGTATATATAAATTAGATATAGTTTAACAAATAATAATATCCATGATAAATAGTGTGGTTATTTTGTGTAAATTTAATTTCCAATGAGCACTGGAAAGTGAATATTTAAATGGAAATATAATGACTACAAAAATGAATCAAGAAAGTGAATTTCAAAAAATTTCTTGGTCAAAATTATCATAAACCATCTAGAGGAAGAATAAGGATGGTATCAATACAATATATACCTAGTGGAGTATGTTAAAAATAAAGGGTTTTTTAATTTATAAATAAAAATATCTAAATAACCTTCTTGAAAAAATATCATTTTCATTTTGAAAAAAATTGAAAATCCTTTTCATGGAAAATAACTTTTTAAAAATTTCTTTAAAATATTCTCATAAACATTTCAAGTAAACTTAAAATAAATGATGGTCATAAAAACAATTAATTCTTTACATGTCTTATAATTTAAAAAAACAATCTTTTTTAACTATAAAAAGGATATGAAAGTTCTGTTTTTAGAAAATGACAAGAAGATTCCTTTCATATTTTCAATAGAAGATAAAAAGGCATAGTTTTGAGAAGGAAATAAGATTAGTTTAAAATTATTTTTAAAATAATAAAAATAGTTAAAAATTAATTTAATAAATATTTTTGAAAAGTCTAAAAAAATTCTTTGAAAATACTTTTTTAAAACATGGTTTTGGAAGAAAATAGATTTCTGGCCGAAGTGATAAATGAAGTTGGATTTTCTTAAAATATTTTCTGAATTAATTTATGTACCAGATAGTGGTAAAATGGTATTATTACTTGAAAATATAATTAATAACCAAATTATAATAAAATTAAATGGTTTATTAGAAAATGTCCAAATAATTTTCCTTAAATGAAATTATAGAATAAACAATCTTGATTAAAATGAGATTGTGAAATAAACCCTTACAATGATCATATTGTTCAAGTAAAAATTTAGAAATGAATATATTTTTTGTATCAACTATAAATACAAATAAAAAAGGATTAAATACCAAAATATATTATAAAATGTCACTACACACATAATCATTGAATACCAAAGACAATGAAAGAGTAATATAACCCAATGAAAT
The DNA here is from genome assembly GCA_963277665.1 of Viscum album. Classification (NCBI taxonomy): domain Eukaryota; kingdom Viridiplantae; phylum Streptophyta; class Magnoliopsida; order Santalales; family Viscaceae; genus Viscum; species Viscum album. The sequence continues at coordinate 1,790,666,779 of OY728128.1, forward strand.
GAAATTGAATTATTAAATTATTTTCCTGTTGCAGACTTTTAATTCAAACCCCCTTAGATGAAATAATTAAAATTTAAAATTAAAATACCATGAAATATAAATTATTAATGATATTACATTTTAATGGAGAATTATATAAACCATATAAAAGAAACTAGGTAGGCAATATTAAAACATGCCTCAATGAAATGAAATTGAAACAAAATCCTTTACCTCACACTTCCTTTTGGTTGAACGTTCTTTAACCTTATGTATAGTGGTTTTAAACATGTAATTAAATTAAAAAATAACTATTATAATATTTATAATATCATTTATTATCATTTTATAACATCTTATTACCCGTGTGTTAATAATCATTCATTTTTTCACTATTTTGGGTGTTAATTACCTTGTTTTCCCATGTGTGTTTCATCTTAAAAGATCTGGTTATTGCACATATTATATAGTCATATTATATTTATAATAATAAAATAATTATAATATTTATACATTAATTATAATTTTAAAATAAATATTTAAGTAAGGATATGAGAAATGATATATGTTAGGATCGTAGAGACATTAGGTCGTATGTACGCTTGAGAAATGTTTCCATTCATCAATAATGGTTGTGGAAAGGAGGTAAGTAATATTATTTATTTAATAATTTATAATTATATAAGATGTGACATATTATTTAGTTAAATATAACTATATATAACATCCATGTGGTGTGGTGATGAAAATATTCACATCATTTCGTGAAGGTGGTAGTCCACATGAAGTCGAATGTTGTTATCATATTTCATTTAGTGAAAATGTAAGAAATAAAATAAAATATATTATCCTTAAAAAATGATAAATATGACTTTAATATCATAATTAGGTTATGAACATCATATATAATCATTAATTTTATCCTTATTACCTTCCATGTGAAGATTTAGTGAAAGACGAATCACATCGCTTCGTGAGGCAGCAGCCTACCATACATGGGAGCGATGTTATCATGTCTCTTATAGATTTGAAGGTAAAAATATATATATGGTATAATGAATATATAGGTATAATTATTTTATAAATATCATTTAAATACTTTATATCCATAATCATACTCAACCATGAAAGTTGGTAATGGAAAAAAAATACATCAGTTTGTGAGGCGAGAGTCCTCTGTACACATCAATGATGATTTCATAACTCATTTGATGGAAGTAGAAAAGGATATAGGTCATGAAATTGTTATAAAAAATTATAGTATATTTAAAATTCTAATTTTATTATATTATAATTATTTTATAATAATGTAATGTGGTAGATAAATAAATAACATAAAACCCCTTATTGAAGAATGACACATCTTTTTCAGGTATCCTCCTTATGTTTGCACTAAAGCCTTCCTAGGTTAGATTTATGCACAAAATAAGGCCTCTTGGATGATGGGAGTGAATTTTTGAAGTAATTTTGTTAGTTATTTTATGAGAAAATAGTTTCTAAGGTATGAATAAGAGAGGATAGGGGTGGAATTTTATAAGTGGGGGAGAGGAAACAATTGGTATTTTTGAAAATAATTGAGTGCTTCTACATTTTTAATATGTAAAAAGGGTAAATATTTTTTCATTCTCAAACATTAGAGGTTTAATGGTCAAAATATTTATATAAAATAGTTTTTAGATAATTTTATAGGTTATATTTAACCTTATCCTTTTAGTTTAACTCTCAATAAACTGATTTTTAACGTAATCACAGTAATTAATTTTTACTCCATCTACTATTCATTTTATTAAAAAAATTTATTGACCTTATTATACAATAAAATTTATTCTTATTAAAAATATGGAATCTATTTTTCCAAATTCAATTCAGATAATTTTAAAATTTTAATGTTTAATTAATCTCATGGATGTGATGAGAAAGCGAGTTTTTAGAAAGAAAGTGTACCAAATTTTAAAAATTTCTAATATAAATATTTATAAGAAAATTATTAAAATGACCTAAATTTTATTAATTGATATAAAATTTAACTAATATTACTTTAAAACCAATTAAAAACACAACTTAAAATGACAAATAATTTGAATGAAAATGCAATTTTCAATTAAAATCCCATATTTTTCACTATTCATCAAAAAATGAAATTTTCAGAAAAATAAAAAAAACACCATAAGATAATTTTTATATTCTGATTTTAAAAAATATTTTTTATTTCAAATAAAATTTCTAAAAGTTTTAAAATTTAATTTTAAATTATGTGCACAAAGCGCAACTAAACCGTCCTTCAGAAAAATACAATTTTTCTGAAAACTTTTTTTCTTTTAAATGATTCTTCTTTTATGTATAATAAATAATAAAAAATAAACATAAACTATATATTTTCATAATTTAGTTAATCATATTAATACCCTCCATTATAATGGCTAGGAAATATCTTTTATATTAAATAATAATATTAATAGTATATTATTATTCAGTAAAACTCAATCTTGTTTGAAACATAAGTTATCAAATAAACTTGTTGTTTCATGCAACAAAAGATAAAATCAGTGTTTCATGTAATGAAAGATATTTTATATATTTAATTTATTTAAAAATAAATATATTTTAAAGTCTTGGGGTGTTATAGTCCCTTTTACACTTGGTGTTTTGTGTCATATACGCTATCAAATACAATGTTCTTCTTTTATAATTTTAGGGAGTTAAATTCTCCCTATATTAAATAAATATCATCCTCACAATTTAATCTTGATCTTGGTAATTATGGGTTTTACATTTGGAAACACGATTTTTGAAAACCCCACATCCTAAAAGGTTTAATAAAATATCCTCTTAATAAGATAGAAAGGGAATTACCATGTTTATATGGAATAACACAACTGGGTTTCCAAGTAGGAGAACATTGGTGAATAGTGAAGAGATTGAAATGGAAGAAAAGTTTAAATATTTATAGAGAGGTATTGAGGACATTGATCATAAAAAAATTGAATAATCAAAGGAAATTTAAGGGCATCAAAACCATAAATCACATAGATATGAAATGTTCATTGATATCATTAGAAATAATTAAATAGGATAACATTTTATTTCAATATCCTTTTTCCTAAAGCTGGGGAATTTTTTTACTATATAATAATGTAAGGAAAGATAATTACTTGATATATTAATATTTCATAATAACAATTCCATCCTTTTTTTATGCTCTGATCAATTTACAAATCATTTCTTACTCCAATAAATAAATATCCAAATAGGATTTTCTTATACCTAAAGCACTAAAATTGACTTTTAATATATCATAAAATCTATAAATAGTGATAAGTATTTCTGTATGTCTACCAAAACCAATATGTTTATCACAATTTATCCAATATACTAAATTAATCTCTAAACCTAAAAATTAACACAACTGGTTCATCATTAATATTTATTTTCGAAATAATTTAACTAAAAACAATGACATATTAACCTGGACATCATGTAGACTAGTGGTAATATAAAATCACTTATCATCTTTTATTCATGGGTTCAAGTCCCACGGCCTTTATAGACACGACAGTTTTCCATCCAATATGTTGTTTTTTCCTTTTCTTAAACTATATTAATATTATTCATACAATCTTTCCAAAAAAATATGATGGACATCCTTGAAATAAAATTAATCATTAAATATCCTTTTTACTAAGGTTTTCAGTATAACCCTTTTTAAAAAAACTCTAATAATATTATTTGAATATTATTTTTTTTAAAGGTTGGGGTCGAATCCTCATTTATTATTAAATAAAAGTAAATACAAATCTTATTTGACTGTTATTACAATACCATTAATGATTCTATCAACCCAAAAGATTATTGATAACTTTAAACTTATGTCTATAAAATTTGAAAGAATTATTCCTCCAATAACATTTTCAATAAAAAATATACTAAATAAATGGTTTGTATTCCCACAAATATTTTCAAAAATACCCTAAATATTGTGACATTCCTTCTATATAAATTTTTAGAAAGCTATTTTTAAGATATTAGACTTATGATGAATCTGAAACTCATAACCCATGATGATATCCATAACTCTTAAGTTAATGAAGAAATATATTCTTCTAAAATTTAATACAATCTTTAAATGTTTCATGATTATTATAACTAAAATATCATTGGTAAAATACTTCTACACAAATACTTAATCAATTTTATTTCAAAATTGGTCCTTCCTTGGTCTAGGTTTTAACATTTGGAATATATAATTGATTCGGTTAATGAATATATTCCCCATATTTAAGCCAATAAACTTTAAATGGATCACTAAGATGTGATTTATTTCCTTCCTCTATACTCTTAACATTTCCTCAAAAATTAATTACTTTATTCTCTTTTTTTCCAAACAAAAAACATTTTAAAATTCCTTTGAGACAACTTATTTTAAATATAAGACACATTAGTATTAACCTATTCTATTCATTTTCATAATATATTTAAATCCTTTCTGATTTTTTGTAAAGAAAATGTGAATTACACTTAGAAAATTCCACTTTAATTTCAAACTAGGTGCATACTAAGGATCTTTTTCATGCACTAGGTGATGATAAGGTCAAGACCAATATACCATTTTAGAGTTATTGCCCATAGGTTTATCTATACCTGAACCACATCCACTTATAGTATCCATATAAGGATTAATTTTCTAAAAAAATCACATAATTTATATCTTACCAAAACATTAGGATGTTATTATATTATTTTCCTCAATGTATATCATAGGTTTATGTTCTCTAATATATGTTTCTATACATCTAGTTCCTAAGGATTCTAGTAAACTTGATCTGATATAAACTGTAGTGACCTTGACCATAGTATCCCAAAGTCAATGATTGCTTTATTACATTGGAATAAGATACAAGGAATAACATCCTAAAGGACTGAATATTTTTATAGAATTGGTAAACTAGATACATACATAATTCTAAAATTACATTTAAATTCAAAAATTACAAAATATTTTTTTATAATAACTTTATTCCATCTAGAATATCCATGTATATCAATCATAGTAAACTTCATGGAATCATAGGGAAATGAAAAAATAATAATTGTGATCTCAGATACTCGGTAAGGGTTAAGTATAGTAGAATAAATCATGAATCAATAAGAATAATCTATATGTCAGGGTAAATAATATAACACATATTCCATTTAAATAACTTAACTGGATGAATATATAAGGCATAATCAATATAGTAAGTTAAATAACTAAAAACTTGTGTCATTTATTCAATAACAAAGAATGAAATTCATCTAGAGATAATATCATTACCAAAATATCATGGATAATAATAACTAAGTTTTCAATTAATTAAATTCTAAATTATTTAATGTCATGTCTCCTAGGCACATGATACCTTTACCATCAATACCTTTCACAAAATAGTTTTAAACATGCTAGGGGAAAACCCATTTAACTAAGGCTAGCCAAATGATTCATCTCGTGAGACTATCGATGCATCGAGGGTCTATAATTAACCAATACCTACCCATGTCTTTCATGTCCAAATAATTCATAATATATTTAATAATCTATTTAATTCATAAAAAATGTGTTGTATCATTAAGCATATATATTGATTAAAGAATGTGAAAATATCAATATTTCCCTTGTTATTCAAATAACATTCAAAGTAAAACACTATATATATAAATGAGAAATATTTAAAGAAATAAGAATATAAAAGATAAATGGTATGGGAATTTATGTGAAATTTAATATAAAATGATCATTGGAAATTGAATACTTCAAGTTAAAGTTAATGATAACAAAAATGAATCTTGAAAGTGAAGGTCAAAACATTCCTTGATAAAAATGATCATAAACCATCCAGATAAAAGATAAAGATGGTTTCAATGCATTATATACCCATTAGAGTATATTTAAAATAATTTTTTATTTACATTTATGAATAAAAAGATCTAAAAAACTTTATTAAGGAAAATATCCTTTTTACTTAAAAAAATTGAAAATCCTTTTATTTGAAATCACTTTTTTAAAAAATTATTTAAAATTATCCCCAAAAACTTTCAAAGTAGTCTTGAAATAAATTATGGTCATGATGAAGGATAATTATATACATGTCATACAAGTTAAAAATAAAATTATTTTTTCACTGTAAAAAGGTTTAGAAAGTTCCTGGTTCTGAAAATGATAAGAATATTCCTTTCATATTTTAGGTAAAATCCAAGTGGTCATTGATTTTAAAATAAAATAAGATTAATTTAAAAAAAACATTAAAAATATAAAAAATGGATGAAAATTCATTTAATAAGTCATTATAAAAAGGTTAAAAACATAATTAAAAATATTTTTATAAAATATGGTTTTGGAAGAATATAGATTTTCTGACCGAAGAAATAAATTAATTCAGATTTTCATAAAACATTTTATTAGTTAATTTAAGTATCAAAGAGTGGTAAAATTGTAATATTACTTAAAAATATAATTAATAACTATAGGATAATAAAATTAAATGGTTTTTTGAAATATTCAAATAATTTCCTTCAACTAAAATTCAGTAATAAACAATCTTGATTAGAATGAGACTATGAAATAAACTCTTTCAATGATCATAACATTGAAGTGAGAATTAATAAATGAATAAATTCTGTGTATAAGATTTAAATCCAAATAAAAATGGTGTAAATATCATAATTTATAGTCAAAATTCACTACACGCATAATCTTAGAATATCAAAGAAAATGAAAGAGTAATATAACCCAATGAAATGAAATTGAGTTATGAAATTATTTACCACTATGTGACTTTTAATTAAAACCCCATTAGATGAAATAATTAAAATTGAAACATAAAATAACATTATGTATAAATTATTCATGATATTACATGCCATAGGAATATTATATACACCATATAAAATAAACTATGTGCATAACATTGCAACAGGCCTTAATGAAGTGAAATTGAGATGAAGTCCATTACATCACGCTTCCTTTTGGTTGAACATGATTTAAAATAATGTATAGTTGTTTTAAAAATGTTATTAAATAATAATATAACTATATTAATATTTAAATTATAATATATTATCCTTTTATAACATATTATCTCATGTTCATTAATAATATTCAATTATTTTCATTGTTTCAAGTGTTAATTGCCTTGTTTTCTCATGTGTATTTCATCATGAAAGATCTGGTACTTTTTTATATTATATATTTATATCATATATAAAATAATAATAATTAAATATTTATAATATTTATAAATTAATTATACTTTTAAAACCAATCATGATGGAAGATTATGAAAAATTAAGTATGTTACGATCATGGAGACGGTAGGTCGTACGTACACATAACTAACGATTCCATTTTTCAATGATCATTATAGAAATGATGTGAGTAATATTTTTTTATTTACAGAATTATAAATATATCATAAATAAAAAAATTATTTTAATAAACTTATATATACCATCCATGTTTTTTGGTGATGAAAATAGAGTCACATTCTTTCGTGAAGTTGGTAGTCCACGCATACACAAACGACATTATCATCTTTCATTTAGTAAAGAGTAAAAAATAAAATGATATATATTATCTTTAAATAATGATAAATATTTCATAAAAATTATAATTATTTCATTTATATCACATATAATAATTAATTTTAAATTTGTCACCTTTCATGTGAAGTGTTAGTGAAAGACGAATCACATCGCTTCATGAGGTAGTAGTTCGTCGTACACACAAGAGACATTATAATATCTCCTATGGATAGGAATATAAAAAATATACATAACATAATGACTTCAGAGGTATAATTATGTTATAAATATCATGTAAATACTTTAGATAAATCATTATACTGAATCGAGAATAGTGGTAAAGGAAGAATGAATGACATCGGTTCGAGAGGCGGTAGTCCACCGTACACACAAATGATGACTTTGTAACTCATTTGATGGAAGTTCATAAAGTTATAGTTAATTAACTTATTATAAAAACACTCTATTATATTTAATATACTGATTTTATTATATCATCATGTTTTAATAATAATTGATGGAAGTGGAGAAATAAATAAAATAAAACACTCATTCAAGAATATTATCTCTTCTTTAGGTATCCTCCTTAGGTTTTCACTAAAGCCTTCATAGGTTGTATTTATTCCCAAAATAAAGATTCTAGTATGAGGTTAGTTAATTTGGGAAGTTATTTGTATAGGTATTTTCTAAAACAAACAGGTTTTAAGGGTTGTAATAAGAGAGCAAAGTGTGGCCATTTATAAATGGGGGAGAGGACACATGTGGTATTTTTAAAAATAATTGTGTGCTCACACGTTTTTTATTTTTCAAAAAGGTAAAAATGGTTCATTATAGAACATTATTGGTTTAATGGTATAAATATGGTGATAAAATAGTTTTTATACAAGTTTATAGGTCATTTTTAACATTATAATTTTAGTTTAAGCCCTTAATAAACCCATTTTTACCTTAACTAAGGTAATAAATTTTTACTGAATTTTCTATTCATTTTAGTCAAAAAAAGTTTAACTTATTATAAATTATATATTATAATGATTAAAATTATGGATTCCATTTTTAAAAATTCAATTCATACAAGTGGATTTTTTTTAAAATTAATCCCACATATGTGATAAGAAAGTGGATTTTGAAATGGAAAATGTTCAAAAGTTTACAAAGTTTTTATATCAAAATTTAATATTGAAATTATTAGAATGAACTAAATTGAATTAATTGATATAAAATTGAAATAATTTTACTTTAAAAACAATTCAAAACATAATTTAACATTATATATAATTTGAATGGAAAGGTAGTTTTCAATCAAAATTTAGTACTTTTCACTATTCATAAAAAAAGGAAACTTTCCAAAAAAATCCCAAAAAATCACCCTAAGATAATATTGATATTTTTAATAAAAAATGGGTTTTATTTTTTCAATTAAATTTTTTAATTTTTTTAAAAAATATTTTTCAATTATATGCACAAACCTCAACTCAATAATCTTTTAGAAAAATATTTTTTTTTCAGAAAGCAATCCTTCTTCTTTTAAATGATTTATATTTTATTTATTTATAATATATAACTAATAAACATGTTAAAACTATATATTCTCATAATTTATTTAATCCTATTTATACCCTTTATTCCAATAACTAAATGATATCTTTTAAATTAAATAGTAGTATTAATATAATTTTATTGTTCGTTAAAAATCAGTCTTGCATGTAACAAAAGTTATCAAAGAATCTCGTTATTTCATGTAATGAAAATGAAACTCAATGTTTTCTGTAATGAAATATATTGAATATATTTTATTTATTTAAAAAAAATATTGTAAATTCTCAGGGTGTTATATTCTCTTCAATGCTTTGTGTTGCGTGTCATATACGCTATCAAATACAATGTTCTGATTTTAGAATTTTCTGGTGCTACATATAGTTGAATTTCAATATTTGTTTATAATTATCCGAAATTTTTTTATTATAATAGGACCATTCAAACTCTAGAATATATGTTGATATCTTTATCTATGGATTTCAAAGGTTTTTGGGATCAACACTTTCCTTTGGTGAAATTTTCTTACAATAATGGCTTTCATTAAAGCATTTAGAAGGATCTTTATAAATCCCATTAAATAAGTAAGTACAGAACTCCAATGTGTTGGAAAAAATATGGTGAAATAAATGAATTGTGACCTGATCTAGATATGGAAATGGAAGATAAGGTTAGAGATATTCATCAGCATGTAATGGAATATCAGAGTCAAAAAAAGTTATACTGACAATCATTGGAAATATCTAGAATTTGAAGTTAGTAATAAGGTATTACTATGAATATATCCTTTGAATAAGGTTACAAGATTTGGAAAGGTTGGAATTATAATACCTAGATATATCGGTCCCTTTGAAATTTTTTACCATATCGGGATTGTAGATTATCACTTGGCACTCCACTAAATATCTCTCATGTTCATGATTTGTTCCATGTATCTCTCCTGAGGAAGTACATACCTGATCATTAACATGTATTAAAAATATATTTAATACCATTTGAGAAATATATATCTTATGAGGAACAACTAATGAAGATAATGTATCATAGAGAGAAATTGCTACAAAATAACATCACTCACATGACCAAAGTTTTGGATCCCAAGGATTTGATGAGGTAGAAGTATCGCTGTTTTTTTATATCTTAGTGAATGATTTTTTAGTGGTATATTTTTATAAGGGGTGTAATTTAACACACTAATATTTTATGATATATTTCTCTGTAAATAAGTTTTATTTCTTTGATATCTTGCTTTATATATAACCCTTAGTCTAAATAAACCCTGATATTATATACCTTTATAACCTAGAAGTTGGATTGATGGGTATGAATATAGTTAAAAAAATAATAAAATATATATATATATATATTATTTAATTAAAATTTATTTATTAATTCATAAAAAATAATCACTTGATTTTTAGAAAATTTATTTTATGCTTCAAAAATATGTTTTCTTCAAAAATGGTATTTGTTGAATTTTGTCCACAAATATTATAATTAATTTATAAATCTTTTAGAAATTGAATTTTATAAAAAGGATATAATTATTTAAATCATCATATCAAAGTTATCTTAGGGTAAATTTTTGCAAATTTTCTAAAAAAGTTAATTTTTGGTTGAATAGTGAAATATCAATTTTTAAAGAAAATAGAATTATATTTTAGAGTATTTTCAAGGCCATGTTTTTATTAGGATTGTTTTTAAAAATTTATTATTTTTTATTAAAAGTAATTAAAATTTATAAATATTTTATCAATATTATATTTGATCTTTTTATAAAAATACTTTCAGACTTAAAAGGGAATTTTTTAGAAAACTGTTTTTCATCATGTTTGGGTGTTTATTTTAAAATGAATTTATATCACTTATGAAATAAATTATTTTAAAATTAATTACATATTTTTAATTAGAATAATTAATATTATTTAATAATTTAATCTTATTTTTGGGCCATAATAAATAATAAAAATGGTAAAACTTTAGCACCTCAGTAAAAGGGTAATTCGGGTTAACCTAGGTTAAAACTTAGTGATAAAGACAAAATGTTTCATCTTAATTATTATTGTATAGATGTATTTATAAAATTATCACCTTATTCTATAGATTTTTTATGGGAAACTTTTCCATGAAAATTACTTAATTATATTTTAATCCTCTGAAAAATTCAAACTATGTCCCTCTCCCTACTTATTAAAGGACACTCCTACTCTCTCTTATTTACACCACTGTGAGCCATCTAGATCAATCAAAACATTACCATTTATCTTATAAAATTACATATACATGAATTTTAGGTTTAGTTATTCTTAAAAAACCATTCCAATGGTTCTTAATATGCGATCTAAATGAGGTCTTCCAAAGAAGAGGAAATCATTTTTACCAACTCTTTCAAAAAAACTTCTTTTACTTAATATAGATTTGTTTTACCCATCATAAAATAATTTATATAGTATAATAAATATATTTATATGTTATTATAATTATTTTACAACCATTTTCTATCTCTTTTCTATCTTACATAAAGTGAAAACATTGCTTGTGCGTACATACAACTTACCATCTCCATGTAGAAGTGAAATTTGTTTTCCATCACCATTTTACATGTATGTTTATAAAGATGAAACTAATGAATATATATTATATTTATGAAATAATTATTATGATCTAAATATTATATATCATTTACCTTTTTACCCTTATACTTGTTAAAAAATGATAACATCACTCATGCATATGTGTGGACTACCACCTACATGAAGTGATGTGATTAATCTTTCATGTTCTCCTTTCAAGGAGGATTATAAATATTTTTATAATTAATATATATGATATTTATATCATGATTAACATTTTTTATATGATTTAACCATGATAAATATGCCAGTGTAGAAAATAGAGAACTGAAACATACATGAAAAATGAAACAGTTAACACTTAGAAATGATGATTTTAATAAAAAATTATTAATAAACTAGTATTGAAATATTGTAAGTGGGTTATATATGATATTATATGAAATAATATAGTTATTTTATATTGTTAAAATAAATTTAAATTTATTATGCATGAGGTTAAATTTACTTACAGAGCAAGTCGGACTTTTGGCAAGGGTTTTTTTTACATTCTAATCCTTATTTGGGATTATTTATGTTTAAGTTTATATTAAGAGAATTATATTATCTTTCTACCATAAAACAAATTTATTTTCTTATCCTATGGTAATTTTTTGAAATTTCATGTTTTAATTTCATTTTCCTCTCTTTAAGTAATCAAAGGTCTAAAAGAAAATTTATAATGAAAATTGACTTTTCTTTCTATTTGGTTTGGAATATTTTTCTTTCATGTCTATATTTTCTTTAAAAAAATCATGAATGTTTTTAATAATCTATAATGATTTATTAAATATATTTTTACAAATTTTTTAGTTTCTATAGATTGTTTAAAGTTAATCTTTTTATCTCTTTCCAAACAAGGTACTTTTTATCAAAGGTGTGATTAGAATATTTATTTTAACATGCACCAAACAAAAAGCTTTTCCTTCCATCATGAATACTATTTTATTTGAATCTTCATTTATGATTTTTCATGGTTATTTATAAATAAATTATTTCTCCTAATATTTTGGAAACTTTTATATTTTAAATAAGTTATTTTAAAATTAAAAGTGTATTTTTCTCAAGAAATTTTCCAGTGATCTTTTAAAATTATTTTCATTAATGTCAACATCCTTTGAAAACTATTATCCTTTATTAATGATATAATCTAGTGATACCATTCACTATATTTCTATGGATGTATTATGATAATTTTGACTTGGTAAATTATTGAAATTTTTTATGCTAGTTCTTCCAATACAGATACTTATTGACTACTATTGTGTTTTGATTAATATTCTTTGTTTATTAATGTAGGGAAGGAATTATAATAATTAAGTGAAAGGTGGGATCAAAAATTACATATACACTATATATATTGATAAGTCTCAAGAACCAAAATAGTTTGGGTATTTATCTAAGTAATTACCCATTTATATTATATATCTTTGTTAGAGGCCTTGATGGTAAGTTTTAGATGTACTAAATTATCCATTTTATCATTATTAAATCAGTTAATGATTTCCATGTGATTATTTAAAAATTTATGATATCCATGAATAAGTTTCCATCTCATGTTATTGTTTGTATTGAATTTTTTTATCCTTATTTATTCATTTCAAATTATTCATTCCTTGTTTGTTCTATGAGATCATCCGCTTTATGCATTCCCTTATTGAGCATACATGCTCACCCTTTCTTATGTTTATTTTCCCTAGGGTGTTTGGAAGTGTTCTATGATTGATATTAAAGGAGGTAATAATAGTTTTCTTAAAATAATATAATTTTTCATATTTTATATTTTCAAATGTAATATGGGGTTCAAGGATTTATCTAGTTTACCTAGTCTAATAAGATATTTAGTAGCTTGGGATGTGATCACTTTTATCTGGTGATAATATAATAAATTTTCCAATGGATATAGGATACCAGGGTTAGGGTCTTTACATATACCTTGATTCACATAGTATTTACAGCTTCCCACTATATTTATACAAGTTTTCCTTTATAACTCCTTGAAGTCAATCCGGAGAGCTAGACAGGATGATTCAACATCAACAAGATTGATATCCTTCTTCTCAACATAGGGTCTTTGAATACCAACAGTTATTCAAGATAAAATTCAAGAAATTAAGTCTTTATTTCATCTCAACTGTACATAATTCAAATAAACTACTCATCTAGATTTCTCATTTCTCAATCTCTAAAAGGTTCAACTCAAAGAAAATCTAAACAGAAGAAACACAATCAGTTTATCCATAGATTCTTTCTTCCTATTCTCATAGATTTGTATCACTAATCTAATCTCAATATGATGGTCTTGATCTTCTTATTATTCATGTGTGATTCTCTTATAATGGTCAACTTAAACATAGTCTTGGTATATTCATCTTATTCCTTGAGAGGTCTCTATTTTTACACACACCACAGGCTCTCATTTGATGAACTACTAAACCCAAAACCTCTTACTTATTATTCTTAGTTATATGTGTAGGTCACTAAGAAATTATATTTTTGATTTTTTAATATTGAATATCCCCTTAAAAAATTATTTCCCATAATCTATATTTATTTTTTCTTTACCTATTAAATATGTGTGTATTCCCATGATCTCAGTATTATATTTTCCCTTATCAACAGTTGTCTCATGTACATTTATAGTAGTACCCATTAATTTTATTTCTCATATGTTCTCTCATTTGTATCATTCTAATGCAGTCTTATAAATTATTTTTGCATTAGGATCAACATAATATTCTATTAGTTTTTTGAATGAGGAAATTCTTTATTAAATAACTTCATTTACTTCTTTTAGCTTACAGTTTAAAGAAAAAATCCATGGCACAAGACTTAAAACCTCATTATCTAGAATATTTATAATCTAGAATATATGTATTTCTCAACAAAATTAGTATTATAATTAATAAATTTTTATTTATGATATTTATAATATTGAATCATAGAACAAGTATTATATGATATTTCATTTTTATCATCATGTGATGATTTTCAAATATTCTCTTTGGGAAATCATGTATTGGTAGAATAATGTTCATTATTCTCATTATTCAAACTCAATCCATTATTGGATCATTGATTTCCAAAGCTTCATGATGTTTTAATCTTCTTCAAATAGATCAATCATCAACTAAAATTTATCTCTCTTCATTCTATAATTTTTATATTAAAAAAACATTTAAATATTATATAAATTATTCAACTATGATTTTCTTTGAAGATAATTTTATCTTTAATTATTTTATTTAATCACACACTATTAAAAGTTTTTATGATATTTGAATCAATCAAGAAAAACTTATTATTCATCCTAATTAAATTTCTTCTTAAGATATTAAATCTGCAAAACTCACTTTTCACACTCTAGCACACTTAAGAATTTATTTAGTGCTGAAGTCGTATAGTGAAGCAGAAATTCATATGAAATATATTTCATAATCATTCATAATTTCTAAGAAGAAGAAATATTTATATCTTAATGATTTAAACATCATATGAATTCCACATTTCTAAATTCATATGATAGAAAATTATTAAATCATATGATAGTCTAAATTCATAGTAAATTAATGAAGACTTTCACTCTACCATAAGTTATATGATGGATTATGATGTAATATGATGGTGAATATGTTGTATGATGATGTCCTACACACATTCATTTTCGATTCTCATTTCTAAGCTCAAGGTCATATAATGTACTCCAAATGCTTTCACTGAATTCTGACATTGGGTTTTTGAAGTAGTATAATGGTAGTAAAGTTATACAGTTGTCTCAAAGACTTATGTTGAATTAATATGATCCATAAAATTCTTAAACTATAATTTTAAATTCATATACTCAATTCCTCTTAAATTTTCACTAAAAATTAAATTTTGATGCTCTATCAAAGTTATACGCATAGATCAAATTCATATACTGAAGTCTTATGATCTTCCTTGATTAATAAAATATACTCTAAGTCATGTGATATGCTCAAAGTATTATTATCCACACTAAAGTCATATAGTAATTCATAAGTCATACTATCAAGGACCTAACCAATTTTCAGTGAACTCCAAAATAAAAGTCTTATTCAAAATAACTTTTAGGCTTCTTAAAATGGACTCCATCCATTCTTAAACAATTGTGTTCTCTTCTGAACGTCATATAAGGTAATTTCATACTAATTACAAAAACCAAAATGTTATAAACTCCAAGGATGGTTCTAAAAAATTGAGATAGATATCATTAATTACATTTAACCTGTTGTAAACATTTAAATAACACTTTGTCAAGTTTTTTAGAATAGTTCATCAGACAATTATTCATTTCTTAGTTTCTTCATCTATAAATCCATGGATGGTTCCCTTGGAATTTAGGGTATTGAATTTTCCTAATAAATTTATCATTTAACACTGATAATATTATATTATTGAGGTAGTTCACTATATCCATCAACTTATTCACCTTCTTCTAAATGTTGTAGATAATACTTAACACTTCTGTAAATGACTTTAATATGAGTACTAGCTCAAAAAATAATATGATTTTTTTATTTTCAATTCTCTATAATTATAGCAGATCACTTTATGTATCATGAAATAGAAATTTCCTCTATATTAAATATGTAGTATAAATTTTCATCTTTCTCCATTAGCCATACTTTATAAGCAGTACCTCTAATCTTCTTGTAATTAGTGGATACTCAATACATCACCCATCACTCTATGAAATAAAATTCATCTAGAAAATACATTGAAAAAAAATAAAATACTAGAATGAAAAAATCTATATGGGTAATTAATTAATGACCTTTGATGGATTTTATCAAACCTGAATGGGATATCAACTGACCTCTGAGGTGATCCCTGATAACTTTTGAGGTTTTTTACTAGATTTAAAGATAAAACAAATTCAATGAAGGGGTGATTTCTCTATGGATAATCATTTAAATTAATTAAATGAAAGTATATATATTTAATAATATGAAATATCTAAATGAAATTCAAATCAAATATGAATAAAATAAACATTATGATGATTTTGAATATAAAAAGTGTAACTTTGGTATTAATATGGCATGAATAAAATTATAAGACAAGACGTAAATGAATGACAAAACCTATGGATGTTTTATTCCTACAAATATCTCAATGTGGAATTAGAAACCAAATTAAAACCCATACCATGATAAATTTCAATCAATTAATATGAAATTCTAAATATAGTCTGTATGTGCACCAAACTTCATGTTCAGGGGGTGCACACAACACCTAATATGATTTTACCAAAAGACTCCCAAACACTAACATACATCATTAAACCAAGCCAAATCAAATAAAATATGATTTAAAAATAAATCATATAAAAATTAAAAACAATAAAAAAGGTTTTTAAATTCACTAAAACATCCCATGAAATCACACACATGTATCATTTGAGATGATAAAAATTATAAAAATAAATAAAAATATAAAATCCCATATAATTTTCCCATACTAAAAAATAAAAAAACATGTTTTATTTCATCTAATAAAATATAAGAATGAAAAAAAGAAACAATGAGAAGCACTAAAGGTAAAACACTCGGTTAGGACCCTTGAGAGGACACATTACACCCTCCAAATTATGATTTTTTACTTAATGACCATTTGTTTATCCCAATAGCAAGGAATATAAAACCAAAACCATGACCTCTAACACCATCTCTTCTTGGGTGACTTATGTTAATAATGATTTTTCATTTTTCATGCCCTATAAATTCAAAATAACCCAAATAATCATTTAGAAATCAATAACACCCATGAAAATGTATATTCCAATCTATTGAAAAAAAACACTTTTTATAATAATTTCAAATAAAACATAATTCCTAGTAAAATACCTCCTCATCCCAAATGCATGGAAAAAAATAATTTAAATGATTAAAAACAAGGTTTTTAGTGATTGTATAATACTTATTATATGAAAACACACTTTAAATTACCAAACAGAGACATATTAATTCATAAAATTCATTCAATCATTTTATTTTAAGAAAAGAGAAAATATAAGAAAGGTTTAAACTAATGAATGAGAATAATAAAGAGACACCTACCTTAATGAGGTTATGTAAAAAAAATCACTATTTATTACAATAAAAAAAAATCACTCACTAACACTTAATATGTAAATCAAACATCATTTTATAATTTATAAAGTCGTATAAATTGTATAAATTGTTTTCAAGACAAATAAAACTTTCCATAAAGTTGGGTGGAGATGGAAAATCCTCAAACATGTTGTATTCAACTAGTATTGAGGTACTCTAAACTCTTATAGAAAATAATTTTATTAAATTAATGGTTTCACTATAAATCAATGTAACCCCTAATCCTAAATCCATAAATATTGAAAATTTTATGTGTAATAAAGAGGATAAGAGGGAGAAGAAGAAGAGATAATGAAATTTAAACAAGAAAACTCACTTTTCCCAACCATAAATATATACCTTAATGAATATATAAGAAGAATAAGAAGATGGTGGAGGAGAGAGGCGAACCTCTTAGCTCTCCATATTTTCATGTTCTACCTACCATAATGAGTTGGGGGTCCTGTTAACTAACTTTACATAACAAAAAATAAAAAAATTAATATTAATAATAATAAGATAACACTTATAATATTAATAATAATAATAATAAAGTTTGAGGTTTAACATCATAAATACTAACACCAAAATATCATGAATTTCTATATCATTTAATGAATCCATAAAATAAACTCATTTTATTAATTAAATGAAAATATGATTTAAATAAAAAAAAATTGTTAAATATTAAAAAATATATATTTTTAAATTATGAGTGTTACAATACTCCCCATCATATAACTTTTATCACTGAAAATTCAATGAGAATTTTCATTAGAAACCAACTCACCCCATCATTATTATAATATAATCCACATATCATAAACTCACAATAATATCACCCCCTCCTAAATTAATTATTATATAATAATATATATTTTAAAAATAGTGTATCAATTCATTAATTTATATCAATTCATTCATATTAACATCTCTTCAAGACAAAGCATTCCAACATAAATAATCCTTTATATACCCTCAATACACCATATAATAAATCACTAAATATAAGAGAATTATAATATCCTATCTAAAAAATCATAATATAAATTTTTTTAATTTTTCTAATGAATTCATTCTAACCAAAAAATGGCTAAAAGATACTCTTCAGGGTTAAATATCATAATCCCTTTTAAAACATCCATGAACATGATCAACATAATATGAATTAAAGGTTTTATAGTTTCTATTATCTCAAAATCACATGTAGTACCCAATATATAATAATATTACTAATGAAATACGAATATGATATTTCTTAATCTCTCATATTACTATGGTTATGAGGGAATAAACCCAAAAAACCTCAATCCACTCAAAAATAAAGTCATAACCATCTCTTTAGCACACTACATTTCCAGCACATGGTCCTTAATTATCCAATCTCAACTTCAAAATCATAAGTTATAACCATCTCTTTATATGAGTACTCTTAATATCTAGAATCATATATTATTCTATTATATTTTATTTGATACCTTATGAAGATAAAATGGATACTTTAATAAAAAAAAATTAGCCATTTGAAATTATATTTCCATTTTAAACTTTTATTAATGTCTATTACTCATCTAAGGACCTTAAATAAACTCTAATACGGTTTTTAGGGTTAAATAAGAGTTAAAAATAAGTATTTTAGACATTTTAACGCAATCATGGTCTTTTTAATGGTTTAAAACTGTGTAAAAAACTCCATGAAGATACTGCCTAATTTTTCCAACCTCGAATAGTTTGGTACATATTTTATAAATTGTGATATAATATATTTCAAGGTATTATCGATTTTTTAATACCCTACATTGTTTTTAAATCATGTATAAAATCATGATACAATACTTTCAAACTAAACATCTAAAAGAAAATATTCATTAAAATAAATCAAATGAAAATTTAAAATAATAAATAAATTAGTTTTATAAATCAACTCACATAATAAATACAAACACACACCCAAATAAATTGTAAAGATAATGGTTATAAAAAATAAATACTTTTCTAAAACACTCCCAAATAAACTTCTTATTCTAAATAATATATAAATAATGTATAATGAACATTACAAAATTGATGAATGACTAAAAAGAAACAATAAAAACACTAAGGGTAAAATGTAAAGTTAGGGCCCTTATGAGGACACATTACACCCACCATGGCCTGAGTCATCCCTTGGAAGCACTCAATTGTTTTCAATTGAAAGTAATATAAACCTACACCATGAACTCCCACCACAATTCATCTTGGGTGACTTATATTAAGGTGTAAATGTTTCTTCACACTACCCATAAATTCCCAATAACCCAAATTATCATTTAACAATCAATTCCACCCATGAAAACATTTTTTTATAATACATTACAACCAAAAAACTTTTAATTTCCCTCAAAATAGTTTTCATAAACACCCAAAAATATCCAAATAAATAAACACTCGTTACCACAATTTAAAAAAAATACATAATTCTAATTAAAATGCTTCATCATTCAAAAAAATGATAAATTAGTAATTTAAATGAAAAAAAACATGGATCATGATGAATATATAAAACTTTTAGCTTGTTAATTTACATTAAAATAAATAATACACCCTTATAAATAAAAATTAATTTAATC
Organism: Viscum album; assembly: GCA_963277665.1. Lineage (NCBI taxonomy): Eukaryota > Viridiplantae > Streptophyta > Magnoliopsida > Santalales > Viscaceae > Viscum > Viscum album. The sequence continues at coordinate 1,790,687,182 of OY728128.1, forward strand.
ACTTTATTTCTAGAAAATTAACAAGTGAAACATTTTTTAAACCAATGAATAATACCAATGAAGATCTTCCTACCTTAGTGGGATTTCATAAAAATATTCACTATGTGAATCAGACATAAAATCACTCACTAACATCTCAAATGAAAAGTGTTTATAAGACTTTAGAAGTAATGAATCAACCCCATAATCCTAGATCTAGTGAATTGTTTTAATAAATTATCATGATTACTAGAAATTATATCTTGAAAGACTCATCAATTTAGCAGTTTTGGAAAATAGATTACATAAATGAACATTATATTACAATTAAAAATATAATATTAAAGTTAAATAATACTTTATAAATGCTATTATTATCCTAGATTAACCATTCATATCATTCATAATATACATCTTGGCATCTTAGGAAATTAAAACATAAGAAAGGGGTGAGATCAGATTCCCAGTAAGGGTAAACAATATAGCAGAAGTTATCATAAATAAGAATAAACTTTTAAAGAAAGGTATAAAACTAAATCAAAATCCTTTTAAAAATTATATTCAGAATAATATGGAAGGAATAAATCAAATAATTAAATTTAAACATTCACATGGATATTATATTAGTCGAATAATCACATGTAATATTAATAACTAATATCATAATTTGGGAATGCATAATGTTGGACATCATAACCATATTGTCAAGGCCTCATGACAAGACCATGCATAAAAGGGTAAAACCCCAAACTAGTTTGTCTCATTAGACCTAATGTTGCATCGAGGGGCTATAGTGGACCCCGCCCATCACATACTAAGTCCAATGCATTCCACTTATGAAAGGGGTAAAACATAACCAACATAAACATTCATATTAAAACTATTATATGAAATATTAATACATTATTCATAAACCATAAATTATAGGAAAGTATCACAGAGATTGTAAAACTATTCATAAAAACTTCATTAAAATATGATAGGTTGTATCATATGAAATGAAACTCAATTAAAAATAATATCTAATAAGATATGTTGACATAGATGAAAATTATTTAATAAAATCATTAGAAAATTTTTAGGTAAATACCCCTATTATTGAAAAGAGTTATTTAAAATGAAAAAAAATAAAATATAAAATATTTTCATTGAAAATAATCATGTAATATTGTAAAGTAATGTTCAAAATGTTATGGTTTCACAATGGGAAAACATTTTCTCATGCCATACAGGTTAAAAACATTTTTCTCATACTTTTTCAAAAAAGTCAAACGAATTAACTTATAAGGAAAACAAAAAAAAGATTACTTTTATAAAATAGAACATGTGAAAAAATGTATTTAACCAATTTTAAAATAATAGTAAGAATTTTTTGAAATACATTTTTATGAAATATGATCATGGATGAAAAATATTTCCCTGTAAATTCTTACGTAAAAGTAATCCCGGATAATAAAGAGATTATAAAATCAACCCTTACCTTAGGATTAATTTCTTTCATACGTGTCTAAAACTAATGTATAGTGGTTTTAAACATAGTTTTAACTTGTGATATAATCACAATAATATTTATTATATCATATATGATTCATGTATAGATTTATGTTACCCGTTCATTAAACAATTCCATGTCAAAGCAATGTTTTGGGTGATAATCGCTTTGTTAATCATACGTGTTTTGACTTGTTATTCTTGATCTTATTATTTAGATCATGATTTAATTACTTAAATAATGTAAAACATGATTTATATATCATATATATTCATTATATATATATATATATATAATAGATAGATAAATGAAATGGAACACACAGTTCATGGAGACGGTAGGTCGTATGTACGCATGAAAGTTGTCTCTATTTTCTTTTCATATTAAACGGAAGAAAGTAAATGATGTATATATATATATATATTATTATATTAGAATTATTATGTAATATATTTCATATTTATTCATTATATACATTTATATAATCATTCTGAAATGTTTGTAACAGAGGATGAATCTCATCGCGTCGTGGAGACAGTGGGACCTACATACGCACGAGCGACGATATCATTCTATAATGGTATATGGTAAGGAATTGGATAGAATATGAATTATAAATAAAAAATATCATGTAATTTTTATTATTTACATCCTTTATATTCATTTTTATACCCATCAAAATAAATTATAGATGAAAAACATTGTACAGTATGGTGTGGAGATGGTAAGCAGTACGTACGCACGCATAGTGATATTACTTTTCATAGGATGGGTAAAATGAAGACTATGGTTGTCCGATAATCATAAAAACATATCAGTATATATTATATAATTTATTTATTACTTTATTATGTAAAAACCCTAGTAAATAAAGTAGAATAATGAAATAAATTGAATTGAATTGGTAAAACAATTACCTCTTATTCGAGTATCTCCTTTTGATTTTCACTAAAGGACTTCTTACATTGGATTTATGCCCACATAATGGCCTCTAGAATAAATTTAGGGAAGTTTTGAGGACAAATGGTAAGTTTTTTTCTGATAAAAAGGTCTTTATAGGTGTAAATAAAATAGAAAGATAGGTTCCCTTTTATAAGAGAGGGTAGGGGAACTTTTGGAAACTCTGAAACAATTAATTTAATATAAATTAATTCTCACATTTAAATTTCTCCAAAGTGAGTTATTTAAAATATAATATTTTGATTGGTATAAATCCTATCAAAAATGAATTTTATACATGTTTAAGTCAAAAAATTAACCTTATATTTTGGCATTAACCCTTAGTTAAAAAATTTAACTCTTACAGTGATAACTTGTCTTTTTTACACTGCAGGGTTAATATAGTCACTATAAAATCCAAAAAGAACCCCAATTGGATCATTTATTAAATATTTAGCATTATAATACTTATTTTTCTGAATTATATATTTTTATGAATTTTATATCATTTAATAAAATATTATTTATTTTGAAGTATCATTTGAGTCATTTTTGATACTATTAATTAGTTAAATTTTAAAAAAAATCATAACAACTTGATTACATAAAAAAAACTTAATTAACTCATTTATAAAATGTCAAGTTCATCCAAAAAAATTGTTTATGGCATATAATATTTCAAATTATATTTACTTTAATATTATTAATATCATTGAATTGATTCTTCCTTTAATTAATTAATTACTTCATCGTTATTATACAAGCCTTTAATTAAATTATTTGTTATCTAAAAATTAAAACAAATATGATGAATAAAAATATCTTATATTTCTAATAAATATTTATAGTATAATTTATCTTATGTATAAACCTATATTAAAAATGATTTAGTTGTTAAAAGTTTGAGTATGACTTTTTTAACTTATCTTTAAATAAAATAAAATAAATGTATTATTCTTACCCAAGTGACTTAAAAAGATCATAATTTTTACCTAAGGTTTATTTTTACTTAAACCCACTTTTCTAATGAAATTTGGACAAGTGTTAGGGTATATTTGGAATATTATAATATTATTTTTACCTTTAATTACACAATTTACCCTTAACCGTGATAAATAAATAAAAATTTACTAAAGTTTATATTCACTGAAAATATTAATTTGATCCTATTAGATCACAGATTTCATAATAATTACAATCATGTATGTCCTTTTTTTCTAAATTCTATTCATAAAAGCAGTAAAATTATGTTTAACGCTAATGTGGTGAGAAGGTGGGTAAAAAAGACATTTAAAAGTTTAGTAAGTTTATATATCCAATTTTAATATAAAATTTTTCCAATGACCTATAATGGATTAATATATATGTGTTATATATCTATTGTGACTTTAAAATCAATTTAAAGTACAATAATTATTTAAATAAAAAATTTTGTTTTTTAATAATAATGCAGTATTTTTCAATATTCATCACAAATAGAAACGTTTTACAAAAATACCAAAAAATCCCCCAAAGATAATTTTGATATTCCAAATTCAAAAATGAGGAATTTTGAAAAATTGAATTTATAAATTTCATAATGTGGTTAATATTATTCATAAATTCTTTTTAAATGGATAATTTGATATATCATAGTGCACTCAAACTTAGTATTGTGTATAGCACAAGCTATTGAATTTATTTAAAAAGAAACATAGTTTAAAATCATGGGGTGTTACATTCTCCCCCATTCAATAAATTTTTTCCTCATAATTTTTTAATTTGTGTTTGGTAAATAAGGTTCTACTATTCAAAATTCCTTTATTGCAATCCCACATCAGAACAAGGGTCTATAAAAGTTATAACTTAAAATAAATAAAGGGAAGTACAAAGGTTACTAGAGATAACACATACAAGGGTTCCATGTTTAAAAACATGGGCAGGAATGAAAAATGTTACCATCAGGTTCTGATGGAGAGTGATAGAGAATATAGTTAGTAGAAATTTAACAATCACATAGCTATAAATCTATAATGATCTAAAGGACCATTTTATTCATCAGAAAAAGTAATTGGATAACATTTTTAGTTTCAAGATCTTTTCCCTAGAGGGGAATAATTATTTTACTATCCATAAAGGATCTTAATTGATTTCTTTACATGTCATAATCATAATCTCAACCTTGTTTTGTACTTTGATCTATTTTCTCTTCATTCCTTACACCAAGAAATGAATGTTCAAAATTAAATTTTCATGCCTGGAGCACTTTTGATAAATCATAGGTGTAGAAACTATTTCTTTAATCCTCTAAATTTTTACTTAAACCAAAAAATTTATCCCAAAGTATCCAATAAATCATACTTGAACCTTAAATAATAATATTCAATGTTTAACATACTCTATTCCATCCTTAAGAAACCTCAAAAATACTTTTATCCAAATTAACATTCTAAAAAGGTCTCTAAACTTCCAAAATCAATCATAACATCATATTTCCCAAACAACATAATTTAGATTTTACTGACACATACCAAATATTTGATCACCATAAAAACATTAATGAAAATGTTTATGCCTCCAAATCCTTAATGAAAAAGTATTATAGTACAATTATTATATATTCCATAATTCTTATAACTTGTACATTGATAATAAAATATTAAAATGCCATAATTTCTTAATATTCATATTAATCATTACTCTTTATATGTGGTAGTAGAATAACTTGATCATTATATAATAAAATCATTTGGGTTATATTCCTTTAACGTGTGAGACATTTATTTTCATAGTGTCTCATCTCCTTGTAGTGTAATCATTTCACATTGAAAAAAATAATCTTTCCCTTGTAATCACAAACTTACTAGCCTTTTTCTCCACACTTATAAAAAACTCACATTACCTTGAATCATTTTCTAGGGTTATTGTTTCCAAAGTTATCACATGTGGGAAAATCCTTCTTTCCCTTCATCCCTTTATCCTTATTTTTCTATACCATCACATTCTTCTCTTATTTCCCTTTATAGTGACATGATATTTACTTTCTTATCTTGTTATCACATGATATTGTTTCCTTATATGATGTGAATACCTAAGAGACTATTTCCTCTCTACAATTTAACATAAGGATATGAAATATATCATCCTTATTATTCATTGTATCACATGAATTGGTTAATTTCACATTACTTCTACTGGGCTACATTTCTAAATAATGGAATATACTTGATTAAATCATAAAATAATGTAAAATATCAAAACTAGTAAAACACATAACATATATTGAAAATTTTATGTATAACTAATCTCATAATTGTAAACATGTTTTATTTTGGGACATATCTATTATTAAATATTTCATAATAGTTTTTAAAGAAAATTTGAATTATCCTAAGAATATCCCATGGGAGTATCAAACCAGGTGCATGTTAAGGCTAGTTATCGTGTACCAGGTTACCCTCAGTCAGCCCTGGAATACCTTTTCAGAGTTATTACTCCTAGGTATATCTGTGCTAGAACCAAATCAACTTGTATTATCCAGAAAAAGATGTATTTCTAGGAATACCCATATAATCTCAACCATATTAAAATTCTATAATGTTCTTCTACACTTATCCTAGAAGTCTTCCTTAGGGTCTTGTTCCCTAATATATGTTTTCTAAATATAATTTCTAATGTTTTTTTCTAAAATTATTTTGATAACAACTGTAATGCACAAACCTGATAATCCTAGAGTTGGGGAATTATTTTAATACATTGGTATGATTAAAATAAATCAAATCTCTTAGTACCGATCGATTTAGCAGTTTTGGAAAATAGATTATATAAATGAACATTATATTACAATTCAAAACATAATATGTAAGATATATAATTCTTTAATAATGTCATTATTATCCTAGATTAACCCTTTATATCAGTCAAAATAAAAAAATTTGCATCCTAGGAAAGTAAATCATAAGAAAGTGGTGAGGTCTGATGCTCAGTAAGGGTAAAAAAATATAGCGAAAGCTATCATAAATAAGCATAAACTTTTAATTAAAGGTATAAAACTAAATCACAAGCCATTTAAACATAATTTTCATCATAATATGAAAGTAATAAATAAAATAATTCCATTTAATCATTCACATGGATATTCTACTGGTTGAATAATTGCATGTAATACCAGTAACTAATATCATAATGAGGTAATGCATAATGTCGGACATCAAAACCATATTTTCAAGGCCTCATTCTAATACCATACATAAATGGGTTAAAACCCAAACAAGTTTGTCTCGTGAGACCTACCGATGCATTAAGGTGATATATCAGGCCTCTCCCGTCGCTGACAATGTTAAATGCATTCCTCTTATCAAATGGTTAAAATATAACCAACATGAACGTTCAAATTAAAACTAGCATACGAAATCTTAATACATTATCTATAAACCTTAAATGGTATAAAAGTTTTACATCCACAGTCAAACTATTCATAAACCCTTCAATTCAATATGATATGTTGTATCATATAAAATCAACCTCAATTAAACATAATATCCAATAACGTACATTGGCATAGATGAAAATGTTTTAATAAAATCATTAGAAACTTCTTTAGGGAAATTTCCATTTTTTTAAATAGTTATTTAAAATGATATAAAATTTTTAAAAGAAAATATTTTCATTAAAAATAATATGGTAATATTATAAAATAAGCTTCAAAAAAATTAAGGCATCATGACGAAAAAAAATCCGCTAATGTCATATAAGTTAAAAAAACATACTTCTCATACTTTGTTGAAAAAGTCAAAGTACCTCATAAAGAAAACGAAAAAAATCCTTCTATAAAATCGAACATCGTTAAATTTTCCTTTAAGAAAATTTTAAAAGAATCGTAATAATTTTTTGAAATACATTTTTAAGAAGCATGGGAATGGATAATAAATATGTCCCAGTAAATTATTATATAAAAGAAATACCATATAATAAAGAGATCGTGAAATTAACCCTTACCTTAGTCTAATTTCATCCATACATATATGAAACAAATGTATAGTGATTTTAAACATATTATTAACTTTTAATAGAATCACAATAATATTTATAATATCATATATAATTAATTTATGACTTTATATTACTCATTCATTTAATAATTCCATGTTAAAACAAATTTTTTGGTATTAATCTCTTTATTTATTGTACATGTTTTGATTATTTATTCTGAATATTATTACTTAGATCATGATTTACATACATATAGAATGTAAAACATGGTTTATATATCATATATATTCCGTATATAAATATATAAAATAGATATATAAATGAAATGGAACACATTATTCATGGAGATGATAGGTCATACGCACGCATGAAGAATGTTTCTATTTTCTTATCATATTGAATGGACGAAATAAAATGAAATATATAAATATATAAAAATATATATATTGTTAAATTAAAATTATTATGACATTTATTTTATATTTATTCAATATATACATTTTTATAATCATTCTGTAATGGTTGTAATGGAGTATAAATCTCATTGCGTAGTGGAGACGGTTGGTCGTATGTATGCATAAGCGATGATATCATTCTGTAATGGAAAAGGGTAAGGAATTTGATGGAATATTAATTATAAAAAAACAATATAATGTAATATTTATTATTTAAATCCTTTATATTCATCATTATACCCATCTAAATAATGTATATATGAAAAACACTTTACACCACGATGTGGATACGGTAAGTTGTACATACGCACGCCTGGTAATATTTCTTTTATTAGGATGGGCGAAAGGATAAATATGGTTGTAAAATAATAATAATAATATCTCATAATATATTATATTATATATTTATTACATTATTATTCATACAACATAGTAATATCAAGTAAAAGAAGAAAAGAAGTTTAATTAAATTGGTAATAAAATTACCTCTTCTTCGGGTATCTCCTTTTGATTTGCATAGAAGGGCTTCTTAGGTTCGAATTATTCCAAAAGTATGTAAACTAGGATTAAGTTATGGAATTTTTCTGGAGAAATGGGTAGGTTTTTTTATATCCAAATGTATTTATAGGTTTCAATAAAAGATAAGGATAGGTTCCCTTTTATAATAGAGAGGAGGGGTACTTTTGGAAACTCCAAAAATATAGGTTTAATATAAATTTATTTTCGAATTGAAATAGATCCAAAGTGAGTTATTTAGAGGATAATATGATTATGGTTCTAAATCCTTTCAAAAATAAATTTTAGATATGTTTAGGTCATAAAAGTAATCTTATCTTTCAAATTTAACCCTTAGTTAAACAATTTAACTCTTACTGTGATAACTTGTCTTTTTACACTATAGGGTTAATATTTGTACTATAAATTTACAAAAGAACCCCAATTTGATAATTTATTATATATATAACATTATAATAGTTATTTGGACAAATTATATATTTTTATGAATTTTATATCATTTAATAAATTATTATTTATTTTAAAATATCATTTTAGTCAATTTTGATACTATTTATTAATTGACTTTTTAAAAAAATCATATCAACTAGATTCCATCAAAAAATTAAATTAAATAATTTATAACATGTCAAAGTCATCTAAAAAAATTGTTTCTAGCATATAATATTTCAAATTATATTTATTTTAATATTATTAATATCATTTAATCGATTCTTCATTTAATAAATTAAGTATCGCATCATTATTATATAGGCCTTTAATTAAATTATTTATTCTATAAAATTTAAAAATAAATTTTTTATTATGGATAAATTTTATTATCTTTATAATTAATATTTATAGTTGAATTTATCTTATGTATTAGCAATGCGAAACGGGCGGGGCGGGGCGGGCGGGCCAAGCCTGCACGGGCTTGAGCCCATGCGAGCTAGACCCGCAAAAGCCCATGTAAAAACGGGTGGATTTATCAAGCCCGCCCTGCCCTGTAGCAGATGCGGGCAAGCCCGCGGGCAACTCGCATTCAATATTGTTTTTTATAATTTTTTACATTTTAATAGGCTCGTAAAAGCCCTCATGAAAAATGAGTCGAATTATGGTTGGAAAGTGTATGAGAATGAAAATGTAAGCTTAAAAATATAAAAAAAAATAAAAAATGATTGTAATAACTATTCAAAATTCCACCTCATTATAAAATTGTCCATGATTAGCATAAAAAGTCCAAAGTTTCAAAATTAAAGTTTCAAATAATATAACACTAAACAAAAAATATAGAACAAGTCGATCTATTTCACATGCTTCTTCAATATTCCATGCACCCTTGTCTCTTTTGATGCTTATTCCAAATCCTACATCAAAACACAATTAAAAATAGACTTTTAAATAAATATAAAATAAAAAATATATTAAAAAATAAAAATATTGATGAATTTGATTTTGATAAAAAATATTATGAAAATATATTAATAAAAATGTGGAAAATATATTATTGATGTTATTATGTGTTATTTTTTAAACTTACATTAAATTATTAGGAGAAACACAATAAAAATGTAGAAATTATTAAAAATTAAAACTAAAAAATAAAATAATTGTATGAAATAACATAAATAAAAAAACATACATCCTTTTTGTTTGCAGTACCCGAGAGCCGAGAGCACGAGCCGCCAAGCCGGCGAAGGAGCCACCGGAGGTGGGGGGTCGTGTACGGCGAAAGAGGCGGGGAAGGGGTCGTCGAGGTCGGGCGGGGGTGGCGGAGGCTGGGGGTAGCAGAGGTGGAGGCGGGGAAGGGGTCACGGGGGTCGGGGCGAAGGAGGCCGGGGCTGGGGGTAGCGGCGGTGGAGGAGGTCGGGGGTAGCGGCAGAGGGGAGTAGCGGCGGAGAACACCGGGGCCGGGGGTTAGCGGCGGAGGAGGCCGGGGCTGGGGGTCGCGGGGGTCGCGGCGTGGCAGAGGAGGCCGAGGACGGGGGGTAGCAGCGGAGGAGGCCGGGGTTGGGGGTAGCGGGGGTCACGGCGCGGCAGAGGAGTCCGGGCCCGGGGGGTAGCGGCAGAGGATGCCGGGGCCGGGGGGTAGCGGGGGTTGCGGCGCAGCACAAGAGTTCGGGGTCGGGGGGGTAGCGGCGGAGGAGGCCGGGGCCGGGGGATAGCGGGGGTCACGGCGCGGCAGAAGAGTCCGGGGTCGGGGGTAGAAGGGGTCGCGGCGTAGCCGAGGATGTCGGGGCTGGGGGTAGCAGCAGAGGAGATCAGGGGGTATCGGGGGTCACGACGGAGGAGGCTGGGGCTGGGGCCAGCAGCGGCGGAGGAGGCCTGTGGGTAGTGGCGGAGTAGGTCGGGATGTAGCGGCAAAGGATGCCAGGGCCGGGGGTTAGTGGTGGAGGAGGCCGGTGTCGGGGGTAGCGGCGGGGGAGGTCGGGGTCGGGGGGTAGCGGAGGACTCGGAGTGAAGGAGGAGGGGCAGGCGGGGGAATATGTGAGGCTAATTAAAATAAATATAAATGGATAATAAATGGAGGCAGGCGCATGCGGCTGTGTTGGGAAATGAAGGGGGAGGCGGCGGGAGGCATGCAAGCATGGCGTTGGGAATGAAGGGTATAAAAAATTTAAAGTTAATATAATATAATTATTATAAAAAAAATACATCATTAACCTGCGGGCTAGCCCGTATCCGTGCGGGTAAACCCGCACGGGTTGGATGTCCGTGCGGGATGCCCATATAAGCTCGTTTCAAATGTGGTCTATTTTTAATAAACCTGCCCCGCCCCAAACCCGCCCCAAGCCCGCTTAACCCGCGGGCCCGCAACCCGTTTTGCACCGCTATTATGTATCTATATTAAAAATTATTTAGTTATTATAATTTTGAGTATGACATTTTTAACTTATCTTTAAATAAAATATAATTAATGTCTTATTCTTACTCAATTGACTTAAAAAAATAATTATTTACACCTAAGGTTTTTTTGGTAGAAACCCACTTATTCCATGAAATTAGGACAAGTTTTAGGGTTACTTTTAAATTTTATAATATTATTTTTACCATTAATTTCTTGATTTACCCTTAACCCTGGTAAAAAAATAAAAATTTATTAAAGTTAATATTCACCAAAAAAAATTAATTTGATCCAATTAGATAAAACATTTCATACTAATTATAACCATGTATATCTATTTTTTGAAATTCCATTCACAGAAGCGGTAAAATTACGTTTAATGCTAATGTAGTGAGAAGGCGGGTAAAAATAATGTTTAAAAGTTTTTTAAGTTTCTATATATAATTGTAATATAAAATTTTTCTAATTAAATACATTGTATTTATATATGTGTTATTTATCTATTGTGACATTAAAATAAATTTAAATTAAAACAATTATTTAAATGAAAAAGTCAATTTCTTAACAATAATGCGGTATTTTTCACTATTCATCAAAAGTTAAAACTTTTCATAAAAATACCAATAATTCACCCTAAGATAATTTTGATATTAAAAATTCAAATATGAAATCTATTTTGAAAAATAAAATTTATAAATTTCATAATTTGGTTAATACTATTCATAACCTCTTTTTAAATGGTTAATTTCATAAATCCTAGTGTGATCGAACTCAGTGTTGAATACAATGCAAGATATTGGATTTAGTTAAAAAGAAACATATCATGAAATATTTGGGTGTTACATTAATGAATCATGTTCAACAAGTATCAAGTTCCCTTAAACTCCTATGGAAAAACCCCCATCATAAATTGATGGTTTTACCTTGATGTTGTGAACCCCACAAATTCAAATCCCCAAATATAGAAAAATACTTGTGAGAGAAAGAGGAGGAAGAGGATAATAATAATGAAAATGTGGTAGAGGAATAAAATTCAGATTTCTCATCAATAGAGATCTTCCATGATGGAGGTATAAAAAGAAGAATAATATTAGAGGAAATAAAAGAGAGGTGTGACCTTCTTGGATCTCCCTATTCACATAAACCACCCACTACGAAGGGTGGAGGGATTCTCTTAACTCACTTTACATCATCATCGTCATCATCATCATCTTCATAATCATTATCATCATCTTTATCATCATTATTATCATCATTCTCATTACTTATACTCTTATTTTTGGGTACAATCATACAAAGTAACACACACGCCCCATATGATCTAATTAGACCATGCCACCAACCCCTACCCCCTCCATGGAAGGTCTCACTAGTAATTACTATAATGGACCTAAAGGTATTTTTACAACAATATTTGAAAGACTTTAGAACCGGCCTAAAGTCCTTTATATAATGTCTAAATCCTTCCTAATAGTTTCTAGATCTTATTATATAGTGATTGTTATAGTTTCTGCTACAATGCCTCTATAGTGCTACTCTAGTACTATGGAAAGTTCTCTTTTGTAGGGTTTTAACCCTAGCTTTTTCGTTGTAAACACCCATCCCTTACCTCTCAAATAATGGTTTAGGTGGATAATAATAAAAATAATAATAATAACAACCAAAACACTAATACAATTCTTATAATATTAAAAATAAGAATAATAATAGGGTTTTAGTTTTAAGACCATAAATTCCAACACTAAAATTCCATTAATTCCTCCACCATTTAATAAATCCACAAAATAAATTCATTTAAATAATAAAATTAATATAAAATTTAAATCAAATAAAATAATAAGAATAAAGTTTTAAAATTTAGGTTTTTCTAGATTTTTTCTTTTCCCTTTACATCAATTGTCTTAGAAAAATCACTTATAGATTCATTATAGATGATTTATTTGGAACACATTTTTCAAGTTATGGAGAAGATTTTATAAGAAAAATATGTTGGAGTCAAAACCTTTTCATATAGGACTGAAAATATTGAATTTATATTGGTAGGAAGGACATGAAACACCTCGGTATGTATCTTTAATGTTTATATAGGGGGTTTATTTTATTGACTTTTTAAAGAGTGGATATTAAAAGTCACCTCACGTGGAGCCCAGATATGAGAAATCATAAAAAAAATGTTGTGGTATCTTACAATGTATCCATAGGGAAACCATAATCCATCAATATTCAAGCAAAAAACATTAAAGGATTTAGTTTTTTGAATTCTATATAAGGCCACCAATACTTTATGATTTTATAAGGATAATAGTTAAATACTTGTGTTCCAAATGGAATTATCCATCATGCATAGTTTAGTAATCATTCATCTAATAGTTTATCTTCTAAATAAATATTATAATTTTACAGTGACATATTAATCTAAATAGATCCTTTATTTTCTGATACCACTTTTTAGAACTCAAGTTCCAAATGGATGGACTCACTATAAAAGGATTTAATTAGGGAGAAAGTGGATTAAATTTTTTTTCTCTAATTACCAAATTTTTAATCAAATCTTATACCCTTACTATAAGGAACATTGTTTAATCTATTATCATTATCATGAAATCTTTACATAGGGAATATAAATCATTATGAAAATGAATACAAGTACTTTTATTAAATCACCCTTCAATGTGAATGGGCTATATAAAATTCACATGAATATCTTAATTTTTTCATATAAAAATCACTCAACTCATTATTTTCATTGTTAAAATTTCAAACAAGGGAACTTTATATCAAGGATTACTTCTTCAATAATATTTGATGGTGGTAAAATACCTCCCAAGGGTCACTCACTCTACCTATATTTCTATAAATTATTTGAAGAAGTGGAAAATAAATTTTATCATATTTTAGTATTTTATAAATATTTTTTTTAAATAAAACCAATAATAACATCACCCTATGGAATAGTATTATGTTGTATAGTTCACACAAAATCTTCATATTATTCTTTCTATAATTTCTCTTAATCCTTATTTTTTAATTCTCCTCTTTATCAAATATTCTATATATATACTCTTTTCTTCTAAATATTTAATAATCTCTTCTTCCTACTTCTAAATCTTTATTCCCCTTTTACATAAATACTAATCTCCTTTAATTACTCTAGATAATGGGCTTGTTCCTATAATTTTATTAATATTTAAATGTTTTAAAATATCTTCAAATATTATATTTTAATCCATTACATTCCCTTTATATTATCTTTGACTTCAGTTAAATACCTTATCTTCAGAAATAAAACCTCATGTAACATATTGTAAGTACCCTTGTATTGGAGTTTTTAATGGTTAGAATTTTTTTCAATCCAATCTTTATAATCATTATATGTATATGAGATATTATTTGTGGGTGTGGATAATTATTTCGAGATTTTAAAATAATATACAAGGTGAATTCAACAGGTTCTGTAAATGTTTCAAAAATATGGAATTATATTAGGAGATGAAATTATGGCTAAGTCATTTATGTGTAGGTTTGTTTTTAGCTATGTGGAAATGTAATTTTAAAATTATATGTAAGTTCCATTTCCCAACAGAGATAAAAATTCTCAAAATATTTCCAATATAATTATTAGTATACCAAAATGTTTGTCTGATCCATTCAAAGTGTATGTGTGTTTTGATTCAATGTAAGTGTCATATGCCTCAGCATAAGTGTTATCTATATGAGTGTAAGTGTCATCAATTCTAATTATGTGTCATTAAATACTTAGAAATTTTCATATATATAGCTGAGTGAATAATTTATTTTCTAGATATCAAACTCTGAAGAATACATGTTGAGACCAAAAGGTGTTGATATGTGTTTGTGAAGGACCATGAAATAATATATGGATCAAACTGTAAGTAACTTTGATTGAGTTTTTTTGTGCCACTATAATTTTAAATACATCCACACCAAAGTGAATTTTCCACACTATAATGTGTTCAATCACTTAAAAAATAACTAGTTTGAACCATTTTTCTACACTGTAATGGAGGTTCCCACACTATAATTTATGAAATATGGTCATTTTTATTGGGCACATTGACTTAACTTCACATTAAAATTTTAGAAGTCATTTTAGCATATTATAACAACCAACTTAAATTTAATGGTCAATATTAAGATTGTATAGATGATCCAAGTATTTTGATTGAAAAATGGTATTTGAATTTGAAATTTAAATTCAGATATTAATTTGATGTTTAAAATAGGGTTTTCTATATAGATTCTTTATATGGGAAGATTGAGAAGAATATAGGGTTTAAAAGAGATAAAATGATAAGGAGTTCTAGAAATGTACCATATTGTAATGATTTTGTGATTATCCAAAGAAGAATAAAGAAGAATATTAAATTGATTGTGTGAATGTTATATACATACAAAGTGAAGCATCAAGTTCTTCATGTGCAACTTTGAAGGATAATTTATTCTTATTTTATATAGTGAAATTAGAGTGGAAGTGGAAGATTTGTTCACACTAAAATACTTTGATGAATTATATTTGGTTGAATAATATTTAGTTAGTTTCCAAATTTTTTATCATTGAAAAGTTTGGGACGTATTGAAGCATTGTTGGGAGACATGAAAATGTGTGTTTCAAGGTTATACCCTCCTCAATTTACTCACATGATGATTCTAGTGGTTAGAGTGATCCTGGAGGAATCCATAACACACCAAGGACTATCCATCTCATAATGAGAGGGGAACCTTCCTAATATGTTGTGTTCCCTTTTGTTGGGGTGTTTTTGGGTGAATTATATCTATCATAACTACATCCAAATAGGTGTAAAAGTATATTTTTAGAGAATAATATAAAACAACATTGATCATTGATTTACACCCTCTTAGTTACCTTACATTGGTCCTAAAGTGGTTCTATAAGTGGTATCAAAGGGAGGTTCAGGTTACTTGTGATTGGATATTTGAATTTTTTATAAATTAAAGTCTCTCTCTATTTATTTTTATGATAATTAATTGATTTTTTTATCTAAAATAATTTAAATTAAGTTAATTTCAAGGGGATTCCTACATTTTATGAAAAAATCTATCACATATGAAAATATGGTATGATTATATACTTTTTATATTACAATTATGATGTTTTGGAAGTTACAGTTGATGGGTTAGTTCCTTGGGTAGAAGTTTATTCTATAATAAAAACAAATAATAGGAATTTTTAGAATTATAGACATTAAAATAATTATATTCTATCATCACACTTGTATAATAATTCTTCAAAATGAAAATGACACAAACTTCTAAAGTTATTAGGGATAAACATCAAAATATATACAAAGTAAATACCATGGTTTAGTGAGCTAAATTTAAGTATTAGAGACTTAATTGTGAAGATATATGAATGTATGTTGATGAAACTATTGATAGTTTCTTCATAAAGGTGAATTAATTTCTTACCACAATCAAGGGTTATGGTGAGATGTTAGAAGATGCTAATATTCTTGAAATAAATTTATGTATCTTACCATATAAGTTTGATTCTAAATTCTCTAATTTATAAGAAAAGTATCCATGTGACATTCCTCTTTATTATTTTCACGGTATTTAAATATCTTATGAAATGAATAAAAATAGTGTTCTCAAGAAAAAGGTGAAGTATAAAAAAGAAATCTCTTTTGAAGCCATAAATTAATAGTAGTTGAAGAAGAAGGTTGTTATTGATGATGACACTTTTTTTCAAATTCAGATGAATATTTGGAAGATAATTTTGATAAATTTATGTCTCTTATTTCAAGAAACATGAGAGTATTTAAAGAAAAGTAAGAGGTAAATATTCCCTTGAAAAATTATAGGTGTGGTGCTATTGGAAACTATGCTGTAAATTTTTATAAATAAAAAACCAATGAAAATATTAAATAGTAAGATGTTAAGTTTATAATATTATCAAATAATAAACACAATAATCAAAAGGTTTATTATAATAGTAATGGTAATAATTTCTATAATTTTTTGAGGAGAAATTTTTTTTTCTAAATAATGTATTAACAATGATAATGAAGATAAAGATTATTTTTCATAAAGTGGTAAAGATGATGAAAACATATTCATTGCTAAAATGATTTATGAAATATATCAAGTGATTAATGTAGTTCTGAATTTTAATAGTAATAAGATATATAGATGTAACCATGATTAAGAGAGAATAAAAGAATGCATCTTAAAGATTTATAAATATAATAAGTAGTTCAACAAATTGAAGGTGGATGATAAATCCCTTAATGGAAATGAATCTTAATTTTCAAGGGAAAACTCAAAGTTTCTTTAATAATTTAAAGGGTTAAATAATTCGGTTAATGATGAGAACACTCTTAAAAACAATTTTTAAGAAATATTGAAGCAGGAAGAAAATTAGTTTGATCATTTATAATAAAACTTTATTAGAGCTGAATAGGATTTGAAGAAGTGTGAATCTCAATAATAAAAAATAAATAATTCCATAAGGATGAAAAAAATTATGAAAATTTTGTTAAAAATCATTAAAGAAGATTACATTTAGGAAGAACAGTGTTGTGGCTAATTCAAGCGATGTTCCAAAATCTAAAAATTATGGAAGCACAAAATTGAGTAAAAAATTTAATAAAAATGGGGTGTCCAAAATAGATGAAAATAATATTGATGTGAATCAAAAAGAATAGAGAGTTTACCAAAATTATATTTCAAAAAATTATTTAAAATTAGTGACCCTAAGAAGGGTGAAATACAGTATAAAAAATCCATACATCATGTTATTTTTTAAGGTAAATAGGATTTAAATGGTTATTATTAGAATTTGGGGACTTTTTGAATATGAAAAAGATGTATTAGTTTAATTTACAACTTCATAAATATATTAAAAGGTGTGATAGAAAATGGTAGAGCTGGATTCATTCCACCAAAAGAAGAAATTTTATAAAATGGTTAAAAACTCTAAAAATATGTCAAAAAACAAGTTTGATTTACTTGAATAAGTCTATGGAAGGTGTGATCAACCTAGTCATCATTATAATTATTTCATTATCATTTTAATATCCCAAAAAAATTTGATTTTCAATACTCAAAATACATTGAATAAGAATAATAAAAGAAAGTAGTTAAGTAATATAAAGGGTAAATTTCATGGATCTTGTGGACCAGATAATCATCCCACATGATATGATATTTAAAACTCTTGAAAGATTTTGAAAAGTGTAAAGTGGTATTGGTGACTTATGGAAATGATGTATCACTCAAGATAAAAGGATTTGGGTTACTGGTTATTGGAAAATAAAATAACAAATGTAATAATAATTTCTGTACTGATGGATTGAAACATAATTTCATAACTATTTTGAAGAATTTTGATAAAGGAAATGAATTTATGTTTAAGAAAGATGGGTTCTCAGTTAAGAACCTTGAAGTTTTAAATTTTGTGACAAGAAGACAGTGAAAAAGAAGAAATGTTTTTCATGTTGGTGATTCTGGAAACTCGTGTTATCTAAGAATGACAGAAGAAAATGAATTTTGGCATCAAACACTTTGACATATTGGATAAAAAAAGATGAATTTGATCACTCGACGAGAGAATATTTTTGATGTTACTTTACAAATAAGGGAAATAAATATAATGTTCTCTATATTACAAAAGGATGATATTGTTAAATATTTACACATAAAAATGAAGATTCAATATACTCAACCCTTGGAGCTCTTTCATTTAGATGTGTGTAGGCCCGTGAGGAAGAAATAAACCAATAGAGATAAGTACTTTATTAATTTTATTAATGAATTCACTCATGATACTTATTTCATTTTTATGAAGAACAAGAATGTGGCTTTAAAACTATTCAAAAAAATTCAAATAAGGGAAAAAAATAATGTGGTTTTTCTCAAAAGAATATTCAAAAAAAAGTGAGTTTACTAATTGGAATTTTGAAGCTTATTTAGAAAATCATGTAATCCAACATGAACTTAGTGCACCATACACACCTCAACATAATGTTGTGGATGAATGGAATAAAAGATGTTTGGTTGAGATGGCTCAAACAATGTTGGTTGAGTATGATGCTTCTCATTATTCTTGGAGAAAAATTATTAGTACAGTGGTTTATATCCAAAATCAATGTTTCCATAGGTTGAACTCATATATGTCACCTTATGATATTTATTATAAAAACTCCAATTTTAACGTATCTCCATGTTTTTAGAAACCCTTGTGTTATAAGGTGAATTATGAGAACCTTGTAAAGTATTAAAATCAAGGTGTTTATGGGATATTTCTTTTATATCCTCTAAATGGAAGAGGTTATTATTATTTCAAAATATAAAGTAAAAATATCATTGATTTTTCTGTTATGAAAGTTTTGGATAAATCAAGTAATGAATATACACATAACAAAGAAAGTTACAAAATTTATGATGATGTTTTTTTTATAAACATCCAAAAAAATTAGATATAGATGAAATTATTAAAGATGTATAGGTTAGTAGATAATATTTGGCCATTTCAAGTAATTTGGATCAATATCACTCATCTCACCCAAGTATGAAAAGGAAATTTCATGTTCAAAACATCATTAAATATCATGAATAATAATTTTAAACTAGGAGAACTATGAGGACCACAACTCCTATCTCATTATACTCTCAAATTAATCCTAGAGATGTTGAAGAAGCAAAGAACCATCAATAATGGGTTGATTCTATGAATGAAGAACTATATTATATTTATAAGAAGTAAACTTGGGAGTTGGTACCCAATCCAAAAGAAAATAATTTCATTGGGACAAAGTGGGTGTTCCAAATCAAATTGAATAAAAAGGGAGAACTTGTGATAAATAAAGTAACAATGGTGTGCAAAGACTATTCACAAGTTGAAGGAGTGGGCTTTGATGAGACTTTTTCCTAGATTTTGAAGGGTCTAAACCATTATATTTTTTCTTGTTATTATAGCACAAATGAAATATAAGATATTAAAAATAGATTTCAAGTATTATTTCCTCAAAGGTGATTTGGAATAGGAGGTGTATATTGAGAATCAATGTGGTTTATTTCTTAGGGAAATTTTTAATTTTTCATGCATATTAAATAAGGCTTTATATATGATGAAAAAATTACTAAGAGATTGGTATTATAAGATGGAGACATATTTGAAAAATTTAAAATTTATAAAAGGAAGAGTGGACAACAATACATACATCAAATATGAAAAAGTGTCATCCCTTTATGTTATTTTTATTATATATGACATCATATTTATTATAAATGATGAAGTGTGTGATAATATTTATAAAGAGATAAAGAAATTTTTTGAAATTTTTTTTCTTAGAGATATGAAGTACTTTCATGGATTACATATCTCTCAAAATAAAGGGTGTGTTTTCCTTTCTCAAAATAAGTATTCTAAGGAAATCTTGAAAATATTTTGAATCGAATATTTGAATACTACTTCCACACCCATTTCAATCTGAACAAATTTTTCAAAATATGATTAAGGAAAGTGTTTTGATCTTAAGGAATTTAAGAAATTTATTGGAATTATGTTATATCTCAAAATTTAAAGGACAAATTTAGTGTATGTTATTACACTTTTTTTAGGTATCAAAGTGCACCAATATATGTCCATTTGGTGGATGAAAAAAGGATTCTAAAATATATTAAAGTCATAATTGATTCCAAACATAAATAGAACCACACTCACTCCATGGGTGATATAATTCAAGCCTAACCAAAAACTAAAAATGATAAAGTGTGAGTTTTAATATACTTAGTAGGGATGAAAAAAGAGACACCACTCCCTATGCTTTAACATTAAATATAAAATCATTCCATGCTATATAGAAAATATAATTATATAAAAATATTATTTTCTTTTACAAATCCAAAATGAATAGTTAGATTATATCTTTGAAAAACCATTTCTCCATTTTATTTCCAAAACAATTTCTAAAGAGTGAAAGTATTTCCAATAAACCATTTATAAAAAGAAACATATAATAAAATAAGATTTTTGGGAAGAAATAATAATTGTAAAATTATTTTATAAAAATTCCACATAATATAGGGGAATAGAATATATGAAAAAAACTCATGAGAACCTGGAATCTAGTCAATATAAAGATATAAACATTCCCATAATTAATATTCTCTTATGTCAGACACAAAAATCTACCCACCCCATCACAGGGTGTCACCCTCTCTATATCGACCAAGGGGAATATCCCATAAGAAGACTAATTATCTAAATTGGGGCCACCTGTTAGTTCATAATACTAAACTAGTGAAATATGTGTACTAAGAGATCATTACAAACTACACAAGTATTACCATGACATATAAATAGAGGTGAGTTTTATCAAAATATCATATACATACATATCACATTCATTGCACTGAAATAGATAGTCCAATTTCTCACCTCTGATCTCCCTTTTAAGAGTATCCCCTTTCCCTTTTTATGATTCACTAATAATATACAAGACCCCTTACCAGGATTATGTCATACACTATAAATTATATGTTTTCTCCCATTAAACTCCCATTCAAGTTCCACAATAAAGGGGACTTCATTAAGAGGGGTCTTCATTTCTAATTATGAACCTAAAAGTTCCAATCGGGGCCCATCATTTGAAAGGAAACATTGTTCATTTAGAAAACCATATTTTACCAAAGCTTTCATGTTCCAAAACCACACTTCACACATACACACAAATGAACCTTGATATATATATATTATCACCCCTTGTCACAATGTATATATTAACATCACTATGAGTGAATATATACAAATAGGTAACATATATATATACATATATGTGTATAAGTTACTTTTATAAGATTTAAAATATAGAAATCTCTTTAATTATTTTTAGAGGACCAAACTTTCTATTAGGCCTTTATGAAAAACTTATTGAAAGTCCAAAAAATCCTTGGTTGTTTCCAATACACATGGTAGAAATCATTTGGAAAACCAATCAAGCACTTAGGAAGCTTTACATTCTAAAAAAATTATGAAAACATACATTAATAAGAGAAAACCATGACAAAATCTAAGAGAAAAATGTATAAAATAAGAGATAAATCATTTACCAACATCAGAAAACTTTTTCCACAATATGTTTACTCTATATAATAATTATTACACACTTTAAAACAATCATGAAATCATAGTTCTCAATATAAAGTCTTGGATATAGGTTAACTTACCACAAACCTTATTTCCTTTGAAAGATGTGGCTCAAATATACTCTAAGGAGGTCCAAAGGAGTAAGAAGGACATAAACAAATCCTAACAGATAAAAACCCCAATTCATATTCCCTAATAAAAGGGAATGCCTCAAAGGGGTTATATATTTCAAGGAAAAATGTTCAAAGGTTCCAACTATGCCTAATCTTTAGAAAATATCATTTTTCCTTGCACACTCCTACACACCTATATATATATATATACTAAAATCCAAGTTAAAATATTCCCACATAATTCTGTGAATATTTGAAATAATGTATCAATTCATTTATTTGTTTATATTTGATTAAGTATTAAATATATTATAAAATAACTAGAACATGAAATATAAGTGGTAAAAATATAATTTTACTTAAAATGAAAACATATATTTGTGTAATTTTTATTTTTAAATCACCAATTTAAGGACGCAAAACATTTTTATAATTTCCAAAATACCTTTCTACAAATTAATTTGAACTATAAAATAATTAAAAAAATTAATAAGACTATAAAACATGGATCAACCCATTTACAAGAATAGAAAACCCTTCACTTATTATAAAAACTATGATGAAACCCAATTTACTTTTAATAAATTTGATAAATTAACATAATATTATCAGCAGATAATTTAATCATGAATTTTAAGAGAAAAAATCAATTGTTCTACAATTAAGGGTTGATTCAAGATGCAAACATACCTTGATTAATTATTATATGATTAAATGGATCATAAATGGCTGAAGGAAACCATAAACTAACATTCCATGCCCTAAAAATCAATTCTGAAAAGAAATCAGAACCCAAAACACCCATCAGGGTTTTTCTGATCATGAACCACAATACGAAGAGGAGAAAATGAGAGAAATAAGAGAGAGTAAGGGAGAGGAACTCTAACGTCAAATATCTTACCCAGAATAAAGAAGAAATTGATTATATTCATCAAGTAATGGAGAAGATCGAAGGAGGGTCATGCACTATGGGAGGGGATTATTGTATATGATAAGTAGAAGTAAAGGGGATAGGGGTCAATTAAGGTTAAAAAAGATAAGGTAAATGAGTAATTTTTAAATTTTTAATGAGTTGGGTGAATCGCACAGTTGCCTCACGATTTACCCAAATCGTGCACCAACCATTTTCCCTTTACTATTCACACTCGAAGAGACTAATGGTCAGTCTACGTAGTTAAGGAAATCATGTCCCTACCATGCTAAATGGGGCTACTAAAATTATATATGCACCTGCATGGATTTTCCATAGTTACTTTTAACTATGTGGTAACTATGGGATAGGCCATTATATTTTTTTTCTTTTTTCCCTAATAATTTAAAAAAAAGATACGGCTAAACCTAAAGTAAAAGAATAAAAATAAATTAATTAATAAAATATTAAAGAAATAAATGGTCGGGGTGTGAAGATTATCCTCATCATTAAAATTTTATACCCTAAGAATGTCCTAGTAAGACATGTTGATCCAGGAGAAAGTTGTGTTTTTTCATTTCCATGAAAAAATCAACTCCTAAAAACTATAGAACACCTCGAAAGCCAAGATGGGATACCCCATATCACCAAAAAACATGAGATGTACAATAAAACCAATCTATTTCCCAAGGATTTAAGAGATTATATCCACAAATAAACCATTATACTATTACCAAAAGAATTGGGCATACTTCAAGTGCCCAACCTCATCACTCAAGAAAGCAATGAAAGGGTTTCATACAAAACCACCAAAGGAATCAAGGGTTAGTGGAAAATATAACCAAGTAATGAATGGTTTGGTATAGAGAATAAATTATGGAAATTATGTACTATAAAATACATGATAAACTATGGTGTTCGCCCCACCAAATATATAATTTCACTATGTTACTGATTCTTCAGATAAAACCCATCACTCCAACTCCCAAAATAAAGACTCAACTATTAGAAGGACCATAAAAATATTCCCTAGTGAAGGAAACCACCAACCTCAATGATCAAATACTGATAATAATTACTATTATCTAGAAATTCCATAAGGATAGGTTACCATAATTGAATGAATAAATCCTTCCCAATTGTGGGTCAACCAAAAACATTAGTCTTAGGGAATAAACAGATGAATTCTTATGTTCAGAACTAAAACAAAAATTGACCAACTTTAGTCACATCCTCATTTACACCCAAACATCCATTAGTACCACTCATCTTATCAGTCATTCCTAATCACTATAGGACTCATTCATAAGAACAATACATTTGAAAATAATTTCTATAAGACAATACTAATTTACAATCCGAGAGACCTAGATAATAGTTTCACCAAAATACGCATTCATCATCCCTTACTGAAAATCAAAAAATACTAATACAACATCAATAGAAATATGAGATCATAGGTTTATATACCAAAGGAAATAAAAATGTTAATTTAAAGGAAATATAAATATCATCATGCTCGATATGGTAGAATAGAATGGTTTTCCTACCACTCTGCTCAAAGTATGGGTAGGATAAAAATTTGGTAAGAGTACCCTCTCACATTCTAAAAAACCAATTCAGAATGATGAACCCATGGTAAGGACTCTACATGAATTCTTGAGACTTTAATGGGAGGATTATATTAAACAACCAAAAAGGAATATCAAACAAGATTCCCCAAAATTTAATCACAAATAATTAAATTAAAATTACAACCCAATCAATAATATAATAAATTAATCACATGCCTTTAATAATAAATATTTTATTTCTAAACCTTTCCAAGGCCAGACACCTGAGATTCAAAATTCTACAAATACTTATCAAAATTTTTATTTTTTATAAAAATATACTGTCACAAATAGAATACAATATTTCCTTAAAACCAAATAGTCTTTAAAAATTCCCACATTTAATTATTTCAAAATTTACACATTTTAACTAATTTTTTTTAAAACACTAGTAAAAGCATTTTGGAACATTATGTATTCATCATTGAATATAATTGTGTTTTCAAAAATGACATGTCATTTGAATTCCAGTTTAAAAACCCCATTATATAATTCAAAAACTATCTTCTACTATTTCAAAACCTCTATTTTCCATTTTAAGTTCGTATAAAAAAAATTAAATGCATAAATACATCATATGTTCCTCATTAATTCCTCAAAATATAATTTACACAGAAAATTTTAAAACCTGAAAGGAGAGAGAATATTAAAGTTCAAAGAGAAAGTTTTGACATAAAATTTGACCTCATCGGTTGAAAGGTTTGGTCCAAGTGAGTAATAACCATGAGATGATTTAAAATCCATTCACATGGGATACATATGGTTTTCAAGGAAATATAATCTGATCATATACCTCCAGTTCTATTTCTATTTCACCCCAAACAATGTAAAATTCTCAAAAAAAACCCATAAAACATCAATACCAACTCAAATATTATCAATCTAAATAAATTTAAACTCAAAAATAATTAATAGAGGTCAAAATTCATGACTCACAACCCAATATCCCCTGGTAACTCAAGGCTCCAAATGGAAAAGAATTCATGATGCTCTCCCCACATGTACCACCTGAGTTATGATATTCTTGTCTCAAATATACCATTACACCCCAAATAACAATGGGTGTTTCTTTGATACCATTTTTTCATGAACTAGCCCGGGTTGACCCCAAACTGGGCACCCAAGCCTTCTCATGACAAGTCCTGAGAGGCATTAAAAATCATCCTAGGATGGTGACTAGTGTTGGTCATTAAACATAACTCAATTGGGAATGATTTAGCTCCTGAAATAATAGATAAAATTTTATAACATAGTAAATAAATTTGACAAAGGAATCAAAAGAAAAATAAGAAGCTAAACATACCTCAATATGACCTCATGGGTCACCACCAACCATAGAACCACACTCACTCCATGAGTGACATAAGCCAAGACTAACCTGAAACTAAAAAAGATAAATTAGACATGATCATAGAGATGCTCATTAGGGATTCCAAAATAGAAATGATGCCCTATGATTTACCTTTAAATAGAAATTCATTTCATGCTAGTTTTAAAATATAAGTATATGAAAATATGGTTTTATTTTCATTTTCTAAAACAAATAGAAATATTATATCATAGAAAAACAATTTTCCATTTTTATTTTCAAAACCCAGTTCTAATGAGTTAAATACTTTCCAAAAAACCATTTAAAAATAAACATATACAAAAACAAATTTTTGGTAAGAAATTATAATAGTGAAATCATTTTATAAAAACACCACATGATAGTAGAGAATAGAATACATGTAAAACCATTTTCATGGGAACTTATAAGCTTTTTGGACTCCTCATGTATTAATCATGTTTTAATGATCAAAAATTCTATTTAGTTTATAAACTATGTTAACTCTATGTAATCTATCTCACATCAAATGTTCAGTAGCTTAGTAAAATCTATCCAAAGATCTTAAGTTTTATACACTCAGTTTGGTTACTATGAACATTCTCTTGATTCACTTTATAATGATTTCTCAAACAAATGATTAAGTTTAATTAATTTCATAAATACTACTACTTAAGTCTGAATATAGATATTTTCCTAAGTAATGAGACACCATGACATCCAGACACTATGACATCTAGACATCGTGACATCCAGACACCGTGAAATCTAGACATTGTGACATCCAGACACCGTGATATCTAGACACCGTGAACAAGACACCATGAACAAGAAGAAACCGTGACCAAGAGACACCATGATCATGAGACACCATGAACAAGAAACCATGAACAAGACACCCTGAACAAGACACCGTGACCATGAGACACTGTGACCATGACACATTGTGACCGCGAGACATTGTGACTACGAGACACTATGACCAATCCAGACACCATGTGAAGGAGACACTATTTCCATGACATACTATGACACTATTTCCTAATATATTTTTTCTTCTTTCAATTTAATCTCAAATGGTCATATTTTAAGATTTTAATGAACTCACATAATTAATGTTTCATTGTAGACATATCATCAGAAAGTACGAGGTACGAGGTGTAGAATACATGCAACCTATCGGCCCTAACACATGCACTCCAAGATAAAAGAGTAATGCAGCCTAGAAAAACGTAGGGAGTAGCACAATACAAAGAATAATATGGTGGGCGTGAGCATGATAACAGAATACATTTTTGAGAATTGGATCATATAACTCGACTCTTATAAATAATACACGAAGAATACTGGAATCCAGAGAACATCTTAGCACTGTAAAACACCACGAAGAACACAATCTAAATATGTCTGACTTGCGACACTATATTTTCCATACGAGGACTTGAGTTCGGCATCTGTCTCATCTCAGAAATCCAAAGCTGCAAAGACCAACACTCAGAGCACCTCTAAACCTATCTCAATATTATTTCTCTATTGTGTATCATTTTATAAATTTTTGATCATAGTGTGTATTAGTATAGAAACACACTCTGTCACCTGTATTAAACTGAAGGATACAAGATATCCTTACTCAAACATTATTTTACTCTTGTGTATACCCATGCATAAGTGTGGAAGAGGTCCTTGTGTGGCTTGGTCATCTGTACCCATAAAGAACTGTGGAAAAGGTCCCTGTGTGGCCTAGACAATACTGTGTATTGTTGTTAACCCCGATCCAGGGTGTGGATCAAGTTTATTTATATAAACTACTTGGTGGAAGGTGATCACCAAGTGAAGTGGATTAGGTCTCATCTTGATACTGAACCACTTGTTTCATATCCATTGTGCAACTTAATTTAGTCTTCTATGTTTTACTGCTTTACTATATAATTCAGAAATCCCTAAATTCACTTTGATAGTTACTCTTGGAAAAAGGTTAAAATTGTTTTCCTTAGTATATTAGCTTCAAAAGTATTATTAATAACTGCTATTAAGATTACTAAGAACTAGTCAATCTTCTAAGAAGTTATTCAAACAATCAAACTCTTATAACAGTATAATCTTGATAAACTGGGGTGTATTTAATCTTTTAGGGAAACTTTTTAGAAAAACTTTTTAATCATAAATTTTTATAGATACTCAATTCACCCCCACCCCTTCTTAAGTAATCTACTCTAGCCAACATTTGTTATCAGAGGTTGTTTATTAGGACTTTGTTTAACTTACTTCAATTATGATTGTAGTTGTACTTTAAAATATCTTTAAATTTCTGTTAATTCAAAATTTATATCTCTTTCAAAACATTTATTATGGATAGTAGATTGGAAGGTGATGCAACCAACATACCACCATTTTTAAATGGAACCAACTTTTCTCGATGGAAAATCAAAATGAAAATGCATTTAGAAAGTATGGGTTTTAAAATTTGGACTTCCATTATAGATGAATATAATATACCTAATACTGATATAATCACATGGGATGAGCTAATAAAAACTACCTACAATAACAATTGCAAAGATATGAATGCTTTATAATGCTCTTTAGGAGATGAATAATTCAATAGAATTTCTACTTG
Source organism: Viscum album (assembly GCA_963277665.1). Lineage (NCBI taxonomy): Eukaryota > Viridiplantae > Streptophyta > Magnoliopsida > Santalales > Viscaceae > Viscum > Viscum album. The sequence continues at coordinate 1,790,716,069 of OY728128.1, forward strand.
TAAAATTGCCTATGAAATTTGGGATACCTTGTTTGTCTCACATGAAGGAACATCTAGTGTAAAAGAAATGATACTTAATACTTATACTATTAAATATAATAACTTTAAAATGAAACCCGGTGAGCCTATCTCTATCATGTATCTTAGGTTCAATGAGATTGTCAACACAATGATTTCTCTTGGAAGAAAAGTCACTACCAATGAAAAAATCATGATAATTCTCATATGTATAGATGAAAAATGGAGAGAACCCTCTGTATCTCTTAGATAATCATGTGACATCAGCAAGCTAGCTATAAAAGAACTCATTGGGAAACTGATGATGTATGAAGAGGAACTGAAAGTCAACATAGAAGAGGAGGATGAACCAAAGAGGAAATATATTGCATTCAAGATCACCACCTCTAAGCACAAAGACAAAGGGAAATTAGAAGCTTATGTAGAAAGTTCTAATAGTGAAAAATCATCACCTGAAAATGATGAGGAGATGGATCAATTATACAAAAGATTGAAGAAATTTTACAAGAAGAGGAACTTTTTCAGAAAGCTTAACTTTAAGGGCATATATGACCAAAAAGTAAATTGGAAGAAGGACTAGAAAAGAAGTGACAAGGATGATGAGATTGTATACTATGAATGTATGAACAAAGGACATATCAAGGAAGACTATCCAAATGTCATATAAAAAAAGAGATATGAGGATAAGGATAGGAAGTATAAAAAGGCTATGAAAGCAACCTAGAGTGCTTCTGAGGACAGTTTAAGAAACTCAAGAAACATCACATGATGAGCAGGAAAACAAATCCAATATGTTTTTATGACAAAAACATATGAGGAAACACTGTACTCTCCTGTAAATAATTCATACTATTCTAAATAAGAGACTAAATCTAAAAATATGACTAATGAATAAATTTTTGAATACTGTAACATACTTAAAGAAACATGCAACAAGCTAAAAGAAAAATATAAATCATTGAAGAAATAGTATGCTCTTACTGTGACTGTTAAATATGAACTCGCAACTAAAAAAGAGAAAAATTCTCAACTGCTCAAAGAAAACAACGAATTAAAAATGTCTAATGAGCAATTGAAGAATGACCTTGAAAATTTTACCAATGGGAAGAATAACCTTACTCAAATGATAGGAAAACAAATTTCCCCTAAATACAAAAATGGAATTGGTTATCAACCTGGCAAAAGAAATCTTGGTAGAACAAATTTTGTTTCTAGATCTAGGATATATAGTTTTACTCCCAGTTCAGGATACAAATCAACTAATTCAATTCATGATACATATTCTACTATTTCAAGTTTTTCTGGACCAAATAGAGTTTAGTTTTCAAATACTTTACTTAATTCTTATAGGAAACTTATGAGGAAAATATGGGTTCCTAAAGACCTTATTACTAATATTACTGGACCCAAACCAGTATGGGTACCAAATTCTGTTTTTTCTTAATCTTTTTATAGGAAAGCTGCTTAAAGAGTTATTATAAAAGTGTATAGTACTTGGATAGTGGATTTTAAAGACACATGATTGGAGACTACTCATGCTTCAAGAATCTAATAAAAATAGATGGAGTACATGTCACATTTGGTGACAATGCCAAATGAAAGATAATTGGCCTTGGCCAAATCGATAACTCTAACTCAGTTTTAATTTATAAAGTACTATTTTTTGATGGATTAAAATATAATCTTCTTAGTATCTCACAATTATGTGATAATGTATTTCATGTTAGATTTGAAAATTATTCTTGCAATGTCTTTAATTATAAAGATAAATTAGTGTTTTCTACTTTAAGAAATGAAAATGTTTACTCTATTAACTTAGATTCCTTAGCTTCTCAAAATGATTCATGTTTAATTGTATTTCATAAAGAGTCTTGGATCTGGCATAGGAGACTAGGACACTATAATATTCAATCCCTTATAAAACTAACTAGAAAAGGATTAGTTAAAGACTTACCCAAACTTTATTTTCCATATGACAGAGTATGTAATCCCTGTCAAAAGGGAAAACAACACAAAATTTCCTTCAAACCAAAGAAAGAAGTGTTAACTTCTCAACCTCTCAAACTGGTTCACATGTATTTATTTAGACCATCTAGAGTTTATAATTTAAATGGGAAGCACTATGTTTATGTTATTATAGATGACTTTTCTAGATATACTTAGACCTTCTTTCTGGCTCACAAAAGTTAAGCCTACTCTTATATTACTAAATATTCCAAGTATATGGAAAATCTTATTAGACTTAGAATCAAATTCTTAAGAAGTGATCATGGTCGTGAGTTTGAAAATCAAGATTTTAAATCCTTTTTCTCACAAAATGGTTATACTCACAATTTCTATGCCCCTAGAATGCCGCAACAAAATGGAGTTTTAGAAAGAATAAATAAAACCCTATAAGATATTGCAAGAACAATGATTAGTGAATATGACCTACCTATTTATTTTTGGGCTGAAGTTGTCAATACAGCATGATACATAATCAATAGAGTGTTGATCAAACCCATTATTTAGAGTAATCCTTATGAGTTATGGAACAATAGAAAACCCAAAGTTTAACTACTTCAATGTTTTTGGCTACAAAGTCTTTATTCTTAATAATGAAAATCTTGAAAAATTTGAATCCAAGAGTGATGAAGGTATATTTTTAGGATATTCTATATCCAGTAAAGCATATGGAGTGTTCAATAAAAAAAGTAAATTTGTAGATGAATCTTTCCATGTCAAATTTGATGAAACATATCTACATGAGCCTAAAACCATTCTAGAGAACCTGGAGGATGATCTATAAAATTTGAACATTAGTATAAAATCCTCAAACCATTCTGTGAAAGAATCTAAGAAAACTTCTAGTTCTAGAAATTCCTTAGACTCAAGAAATAATGAACCTGAACCTGTTGATGAACCTAAAATCACTAGTCTCTCCTTTTATAAAACTATTATAACTCTTAAGAACCATCCTTTAGATGTTGTTGTAGGATACCTGGACAAAGGAACACAAACTAGAGATTCTCTTAGAAATCAGGTTGAACATCAAGTCTTCTTGTCACAAATTGAACCTAAAAACATTAATGATGCTATCAATGATGAATTTTAGGTGATTTATATGCAAGAATAACTTAATCAGGTTGAAAGGAACAAAGTTTGGAAACTTGTTGAAAGACCTAAAGACACATTCACCATAGGCACTAAATGGGTGTTTAGAAATAAGGTATATGAGACTGGTAACATGGTTAGAAACAAGGCTAGATTATTTGCACAAGGCTATAGTCAAGAAGAAGGAATTGACTATGAGGAGACCTTTTCACCAGTTGTTATACTTGAGGCCATCAGAATCCATCTTTCTTATGTCGCACATCTGAATTTCAAACTATATCAAATGGATGTTAAGAGTGAATTTTTAAATGGGTATATTGTTGAGGATGTCTTCGTTGAACAACCCCCTAGTTTTACAAACCCCCATTTTCCAAATCATATTTTTAAATTATCAAAAGATTTATATGGTTTAAAACAATCTCCAAGAGTCTGGTATGATCAGTTAAGTACTTTTCTTATTTCCAAAGGTTTTATAAAAGGAATAGTTAATCTTATCCTTTTTATAAAACAAATTTCTAATGATGTTTTAGTTGTTCAAATATATGTAGATAACATTATCTTTAGATCCTTAAGAAATTATTTATGTGTTGATTTTTCTAAAATGATGAAAAATGAATTTTAAATGAGTTTAATGGGTGAACTAAAATTCTTTCTTGTATTTCAAATCTTTCAAAATAACAATGGTATTATCTTAACTCAAATTAAATATACAAGAGATCTTCTAAATTTTTTTGGATTGGATAGCACTAAAAAGTAGTAACAATCCCATGAGTACCACTTGTAAGTTGGATCTTGATGAAGATGGAAAATATGTTGATCAGAGCACTTATAGAGGAATGATTGGAAGTTTACTCTACTTAACTGCTAGTCGACCTGACATTATGTTTAGTGTGTGTATGTGGGCTCATTTTCAACAAAATCCTAAGGAATCTCATTTAAATGTTGTAAATATAATTTTCAAATACCTCAAGAATACACCCAATCTAGGACTGTTCTATCCTAGAGAACAATCATTTGAATTAGTTAGTTATTTTGATGCTGACTTCGGTGGTTGTAAGTTAGATAGAAAATGAACCTCTGGAACATGTCACTTTTTAGAAAATTCACTAGTATCATGGTGTTGTAAGAAAAAAAATTATGTTGCATTATCTACTACAGAAGTTTAATACATAGCTACTGGCAGCTGTTGTGCACTAATCTTGTGGATGAAACACACATTACTAGATTATGGATATCAATTCAGGCATGTACCTATAAATTGTGAGAACAAAAGTACTATTAACATATCGAAAAATCATGTTTCACATTCCAAGACAAAGCATATTGATATAAGACATCTCTTTTTGAGAGATGATTATCAAAAGGGTTATATCACTTTGGAATTCATTGGTACTGAGTATCATCTTGATGATATATTTGACAAACCATTAAATTCTGAAAGAATAGACTACATCATACATGAATTAGGCATGATAAATCTTAAGTAAATGTCATACTATTTTATATATTATTGTTTATTGTTTTCTGTCTCACCGTAATGCTCATTTACTATCTCACCATGAAGTTCGTTCACTGTATCACCGTAATGCTCAGTCACTCTCTAATCGTAACGTTCAGACATTGTCTCACCATAACGCTCAATTACTGTCTCACTATAACATTCATTCTCTGTATCACTATAAAGGCCCGATATGGTCTCACCGTAAAGTTTTTTTTATTTTTTAGTTATGTATTAAAAATCATATCGCATTAATTATTCATTTCACCTATTTATTTTCCTACATTTTTACTTTTGAGACATTTGGTATTCCTAAATGATAAAATAAATGAAGTATCACTTGTCCTTCACTCAAGATTTCTTCTATTAATTCAATTTTTAACCCTTCCTCAAACCTTCAACCTTTCTCTCTATATTACCCTCGGTGAATGCTTAGGATGAAATTCCCTTCATCATCGACTCCTGAGAAACGTAGCTCAAAGAAGAAGAAAAATGCACCCAAGCTAGCACCTGAAGGTCCCCTAAACCCAAATCTGGTAAACCGAGTTGTAGTACCTGAGAAAGAGGTTTTCCCCAAATGGATCCTATCAAGTAAGTATCTGGTTATGAAATATTTAAAGGAGAAAGGCTGGTTAGAGTGGTTTTCAAAGAAAGACGGACCTATCTACCCTAATTTTGTGGCTCAGTTTTATCAATATGTTCAGTTCTCCTATGAGTCTGAAGATGGATATGTTGTGAGAAGTTGGATCAATGGGATGAAATTTTAATTCTCTTCAAGGTTATGGGTTTCATGCCTTAGGATACCTCATGAAGGCATCTGTGAGGATTATCAGAGAGGACCTCCACCTTATAGTGAATTCTTTGTCTTAGAATATGCTCTAAAAAGATTGACTGAAAATGGAACCAAGAGAAGAGCCATTTCTTCTGAACTAGATGGAGAATCAAGGCTTTTGTTTAAGTTTATACAGAACCTGATTAGCCTAAGAAAATGTGATTTTGTTGTACTGAAATATCAGGATGTGTTTTGGATTCATCTTATGAAAAATGGGCATAAGATCAACCTTTGTAAGTATATCATACACCATATATGTGAACTGATCAAAGCCACATCTAATTCAACCTCCCTATTTTACTCTTGGCTTATCTCAGCCATGCTTCATTCCAAAGGTGTGGTTAGACCTAATGAGGAAGTTATCAAGGATTGTGAGTACTACCTTTCAAAAATCACTATCAAGAGGATGAAAATAAATTGGAACCCTTGGAAAAAGGCATGGGTGGAAGACAATGACATAATTTATGAAAAATTCAATCCTGTGGAATATCCCTCAAGACCAAGAGATATTTATGATCCTAGTTTGGAACCAGATGAGGTTGTTGAGTATTCTGAAGAAGAGGAAGAAGAGGTTGATGTGCTCCCCAGGGAAACTATTTCTATTGAGGAATACAGTACTCATGTACCTTATGTTGTAAGTGAAAAGGAATTCCATGCTTCAACAGAAGTTGTTAATCTAGAAGATCAACCTAAGGCTGAAATAGAATCTTCTGTCAATGAAACCGAGAAGAATGTTGTGGAAAAACCTACAGAAGAAGAATTACCTGCTATGCAAGAATCTGATCTTGAATAACTCCCAGTGGAACAATCTGTTCCTGAAGTCATTCCTTTGGTTGAGGAAAGGATAGAGCTGGATTTTCAGCTGGCAAGATAGGAAATGAGAGAGGAACTAAGAGATGAGTTTGTGGAATTAGATCAAGACCCTAAGCTTCTCAGTCTTGAGAAGGATGCTACTGTTGAGGGGGAGAAAACCCAAAATCTGGAATCTACTGAAGTACCAAACCTGATTTTTTCAAGCCTTGTAGACACTCAGTATAAGTTCCCCAGTTTATATGATGTGGATGACTCTCATCAAGTTTTAGTAAAAGGCCTTGACCTTTCTACTATGTTCCAACTGAAATATGTCTCTAATCTTCCTCTTGATAAGGAACCTGAGCCTATATCAGCCCCTATTTCTGAACCTTCATTAGAATAACCATCCTTTTTTAGTAAAGATGATGTAAAATAATTTGGTGCTACCCTTTTTTCTGGTGTCTAAAGAGTCCTTAATTACCAACCTACTCTTGTGACACATATCAGTGAGAAAGATTTCTCATTGTTGTTGGAGAAAGTTATTTGGAAAATACAACCCAAAATGTTTCATGAGATTTAGGAAGTCAGAGTTGAAAATAAACTACTTAGTGACGAAGTGAATAATTTAAGAGGTGTGATTGAAGAAATGTAGAGGGAGATGCATTCAAGATCAAAGCTTGCTTCTCATCTTGTAGAACCTATTGTTCCTCAAACCACATCAAATTTTGTCTCTCAGATTCAACCTCATTTAGCTTCTTTAGATGAAAAGGTCGCTGAAAGGAACAAATAGATTGTGAAGGAGATGAGAGAGCTAGTTGTTAATATTAACAAACTCACTAATGAGTATACGAGGTTTCTTTAAAAGGTGATAAACCAACTGAAATCTCTGACCATAGCTATCAAGGCTTCTAAGGTATCTGGGAAATTATCTCAACCTTCCGTAGACAGTGACCTGCTCAGAACAGTGGTCAAAGAAGAACTTCAGACTGTGCTTAGTGGCTTCAATAAAGATTCTCTAAATGAAGTTATCAAGAATAGTGATAGAGTTCTTGATCTGGTTCAAATACATTCAAAAATTTCCAATGATCATTAGAAAGAAATTGCTAAAAAGGTGTATTTCTACTTCAACAGAATCTTCTCAAAGACTGACATGACCAATCACTTTAAATATCATGTTGAAAATGTGAGGATTCCTCCTGTTACTCAAGCTTTCAAGACCCAAGTTTAAAAGCTCACATAGTTCACTCATCTATTGGATAATTTTATGGAAAACAAGGATGACTTTGAGAAAGCTGTGCAGTATGATGGAGAGATCATTCAGGATTGTATCAAGCTTCTGAGTACTTATCTTCATGTACAGAGTACAGGTACTGTTGCTCTTACGGCTTCCCCTCTGAGACCTAATCTTCTAATATTCACCTCTGCCCTAGTCTCCACTTCAATTTCTGTCAGTCAGGCACTGATTCAAATTAGGCATGTGATCCTTGATCAATAACTGCCTCTCTCTTCTACTACACCTACATTGGCTCCCTCTGTCTTTGAAGGTATTCATTTACCTTCCCTATCAACCAGCTCACTCCCTTCTTCTACCTCAACTTCTGCTCCTATGGATTCCTCTTCTACTGCTGCTACTAAAGGCAAAGAGAAGACTAGTCAGTGAACTAAGAACAGTGTTTACTCTATTTTGATAGGAATATTATTTCCTTTGTTTCACATTTTTTAATGACTCTCTATTTATCTAATACATTATGCACCTTTGCTTGACTCTTTTTTCTTTCTTTTTCTGCTACTTTTTTCTAATCCCAAAAGGGGGATAAATTTATGAGACATGTTTATATGGGAGATAGAAATCATTATATATATGTTATATTCTCATTCGAACTATGATATTAGAAAAAATATACATTCTAAATCTACATGGTTTGTGATCATCAAAAAGTGGGAGATTGTTGGACTCCTCATGTATTGATCATGTTTTAATGATCACAAATCCTATTTAGTTTATAAACTATGTTAACTCTATGTAATCTATCTCACATAAAATGTTCAGTAGCTTTGTAAAAACTGTCCAAAGATCTTAAGTGATATACACTCAGTTTGGTTACTATGCACTTTCTCTTGATTCACTTTATAATGATTTCTCTGAAAAATGATTATGTTTAATTCATTTCATAAATACTACTGCTTAAGTCTGAATACAGATATTTGCCTAAGTCATGAGACACCATGACATCTAGACACTGTGACATCCAGACACCATGACATCCAGAAACTGTGACATCTGGACACCGTGACATCCAAACACCGTGATATACAGACACCATGAAGAAGAAGACATCATGACCATGAGACACCATGATCATGAGACACTGTGAAAAAGACACCATGAACAAGACACTGTGATCATGAGACACTGTGACCACGAGACACCGTGACTGCGAGACATCGTGACTATGATACACTGTGACCAATCCAGACACCGTGTGAAGAAGACACCATTTCCATGACATACTATGACACCATTTCCTAATATATTTTGTCGTCATTCAATTTAATCTCTAACGATCATATTTGAAGATTTTAATGCACTGACATAATTAATGTTTCTTTGTAGACATATCATCAGACAGTATGAGGTACGAGGTATAGAATACATGCAACCTTTTGGCCCCAGCACATGCACTCCAAGATAAAAGAGTAATGTGGCCCAGAAAAAGGTAGAGAGTAGCATGATACAAAGAACAAGCTGGTGGACATGAGCATGATAACAGAATACATTTTGGAGAATTGGATCTTGCAACTCAACTCTGGTAAAGAACACACAAAGCATACTGGAATCTCGAGAACATCTTCGCACTGTAAAACACGACGAAGAACACAAGTCCAATTTTTCTGACTGACGACACTCTGTTTTCCATATGCAGACTTGAGTTCTGCATCTGCCTCATCTCAGAATTCCATAGCTGTAAAGACCAACACTCAGAGCACCTCTAAACCTATCTCAATATTATTGCTCTTTTGTGTATCATTTTATTAATTTTCAAGCAGAGTGTGTATCTGTATAGCAACACACTCTATCTCCTACATTAAAATGCAGGATACAAGATATCCTTATGCAAACATTCTTTCACTCTTGTGTATACCCATGGATAAGTGTCGAAGAGGTCCTTGTGTGGCCTGGTCATCCGTACCCATGAAGAACTATGGAAGAGGTCCCTGTGTGGCTTGGACAACACTGTGTATAGTTTTTAACCTTGATTCATGATGTGGATCAAGTTTATTTATATAAACTGCTTAGTGGAAGGTGATCAGCAAGTGAAGTGAATTAGGTCTTGGCTTGAGACTGAACCACTTGTTTCATATCTATTGTGCCGCTTAATTTAGTCTTCTCTGTTTTACTGCTTTACTATATAATTCTAAAATTTCTAAATTCACTTTGATAGTTACACTTGGAAATAAGTTAAAATTTTCTTTCCTTAGTATAATAGATTCAAAAATAATATTAATAATTGATATTGAGATTACTGAGAACTAATAAATCTTTTAAGAAGTTATTCAAACAGTCAAACTCTTATAATAGTATAACCTTGATTAAATGGATTTTATTTAATCTTTTGGGGAATCTTTTTAAAAATACTTTTTAATCCTAAATTTTTATAGATACTTAATTCATCCCCCCCCCCCTTTTGAGTAATCTACTCTATCCAAAAAATTTATTCTGGATATTGTAGGAAAAATCTATAAGAATTCCCATAATAAATATCATATACTTCCAAACATCAAAATCAACCTACCCCATCACACAGAGTTACCCTCTATGGATTAAACGAGGGGATTATCCCATAAGCAGATGATTAATCTAACGCAGGGCCACTAGTCAGAGTGTAATACTTAACTAGTACAATATGTGTACCTAGATCTCTATCATAACTACCAAAGGCTTCCCATGACATACAAATAGAAGTGAGTTTTATCAAATTATCATATACTTACATATCATATTTTTACACTAAGGCAGACCATCCACTTTCTCACCTTCGATCTCCCTTTTAAGTACAGCCCCTTTCCCTTTCCATAATACATAAAAAATACACAATCCCCCTTACTAGGATTACTTAATACACTATAAATTATACATTCCAACCCCCCCCCATCATTAAACTTGCAGCATAGCTCCACAACCAAGGGGAATACCTTAAGCGTAGTTTTTACTTCCAATTATGAACCTCAAAGTTCCAACCGGGCCTTTTCAATTGAAGGAAACATTATTCATTTTGAAAACCACTTTTTCCCAAATCCTTCAAGTTCCAAAACCACACTTCACACTCACACACATATACACCATGATATATATATATATATAAACCCATTTCCTTAATGTATATATTCCCATCACCACCAGTTAATATATAAAAATTTATCACCTATATATATATATGTGTGTATGTATATGTGTTTAAGTTACTTTTAGAATATTTAATGGTTAGAAATATCTTTAAGGTTTTTTATAGAACTAAACATGCAATTACTACTTTATAAAGAAATTTAGTCTAAAGGTAAAAATATTCTTGGATATTTCTAATCCACATAGTATAAATAATTTATAAAACCAATAAAGCACTTATGATGCTTGAAATTTCAAAAAAAATGCTTGAAAATATACTTTAGTAAGAGAAACTCAAGACATAATCTTAGAGAAAAAATGGAAAACAGGAAATAAATCATTTCCCAACATCACATATATTTTTATACATTATATTTACTTTATGTAATAATGAAAAAAAACTTTAAAACAATCATAGTTCTCAATTTAAAGTCTTGAAAATAGGGTAAACAACCTCAAACCTTTTCTCATTTGACAACAGTGGCTCAAATTCAACCCAAGGAGGTCCAAATAAGAAAGAAGGACCTAGATAAATCCTAACAAAGTAAAACCCAAAATTCATTTTCCAAAATATAAAGGCATGCCTCAAAGGGGGTTTCTCTTTCTAGGAAAAATGTTCAAAGGTTACAACTGGGCCTAGACTTTAGAAAATAACATTTTTCCTTACAAACACCAATACTCCTATATATAAAGATACTCATATCTGAGTTCAGATATTCACACATCATTGTGTGAATATGTTTAATAACGTATCTATACATTTATTAGTTTATAGTATTGTAGTTATTAAATATATTATAAAATAACTAGAACGTTAAATGGAAGTGGTAAAAATATTATTTGAATAAAAATGTTAACATATATTTGTATACTTTTTATTTCTAAAACAACAATTTTAGGACCAAAATGTTTTAATAAATTCTAAAATATCTTATTATAAATTTATTAGAAACATTAAATAATGAACAAAGGTGTTTAGTCTATAAAACTTTGTGTAAAACAATGTTAAAAATAGAAACTCTTTCACTTATTATAAAAACTATTATGAAACCTAATTTTCTTTTAATAAATTTTATAAACAAACGTAATAATAAAATTATATAGTATAAACATGAATTTAAAGGGAAATTATTCTATTGTTCTATAATTAAGGGTTGGTTCAAGAAGTAAACCTTCATTGATTCATTGGTGGATAATATGAGGCATCATAAATGAGGTGAAGGAAACTGGAAATCTTCATTTCCTACTCAAGAAATCAGAACCTAAACCCCCAATTATGGTTCAGCTAATCATGGACCATAATAAGAAGAGGAGAAAAATAAGAGGAAACAGAGGGAAGAAGGGAGAGTAACACTAACCTTCAAGATCTAAATCCAAATTAAAAATGAATTTAATGGATTTATCATGGAGTGGAGAAGACCATAGGAATGTCAAAATCTATGGGATAGGGATTCTTACATGTAATAGGTGAAGGGAAAGGGGAGAGGGCTCGATAGAAGTTTAAAAAATTGAATGGGAAAATAGTGATTTTTTCATTTTTAATGAGATGGGTGAGTCACATGGTTTTCTCACAGTTTACCCAAACTTTGAACCAGCCTTGAACCCTTTATTAGAAACACTATAAGATCTTCATGTTTTGTATACATGATTATAGAAATTATGTTCCAGCTATGCTAAATAGGGCTTCTAAAATTGCAGATGGACATACTTGAGCTCTACATGATTACTTCTAACCATGTGATAGGAAATTCTCTTTTTCAAATAATTTTAAATAAAATAAAACTCAAGGAAAATAATGGAAATAAATAAATCAATAAAATATTAAATAAATAAATGATTGGGGTGTGACATAGAATAATTGAAGGATGAACTGATGTTTCTACTTATCTTGGGATGTTATAATTAAAGTAATATAAATTTATCAAATAATATAGTTTATAAGTCAATAATAAATCAAATGGATATCAAATATCATTTTATCAAGGAAATTTTGGATAATAATGAATTAAAAGTGGAATTTCCCCCATAAAGAAAATAATTGTTGATGTGTTCACCAAGCCATTACCAAAGTAAGAATTTCATAATATAAGGTTGATGTTGGTAATCCAACCACATCATTCTCAAGGATAAGGTATGGTGTTATTATCCCCTGTCTATTATTGCCTTTATATAGTGTTTTAAAAGGGGGAGAAAAATGACAACATCAATATTTATTTATATTTACCACCTTGAATTTTTTGTAATGAGTAGAATATTTACTGGGGGGTTTCATGGATATGTGTTTCTCTTAAGGGGAATATATATTAATGATAGTTCTTAAAAGGGTAAAACTATGATTTCAGCATTGTTCATGTGTTGGAACTATTCTAATAGTTAATCAAAGTTAATGCAACTGTTTTCAAGAGAATATTTTGTGTGATGTTGATACCGATGATGAATCACTAAATATGATATGATTGATTTGTTTTTTAAGTGTTATCTCATCATCATCAAAGGTTTAGATCTTCAAGTTTGAAGTTAATAGATCATTGTTATGCTATGAGAACCATGGTATTATTCACTCAATGCTCTTGTTTCATACATCCAGTTTGATCATGTGATCTAAGAATTAATAAATGGTTATATATTGATAATTATTCATAGTTTTGTTTTGATTTATGTTCCTTGGTAGAAAAAAATAAAAAGGGAGATAATTTTTAGGCCAAGAAAAGTTGATATGTGTTTTTAATGAATTTGGTGAAGTTTGGAGTGGATTTGATTCTTTTTATTGGATTTTTTTTCAATATATAAATCATATTCAAACTCAAATTTCTTATGAGGTGAAGGTGGTTAGATAATTTAATTTAGATGATTTTTAAGCTAGTTAAAATTTATTATATATCATGAGAATAGTCCATGATGCTAGAAAATTGATGAGAGTGGTATAAGGGGTTCCACGCCATTAAATAGGTTTTCAACAACATAAGTTTTTTAAGGAAGAACTCTTGTGAAAAAAGTTATATATCATGTTGTTGTAGTGAAGAATAAAGGAGAATCATGCTATGGTATATTTTCTATTTCATGGAGATTATAAATTTTCTAGTGGGATAAAAAATGATCTACAGGACCTCATGCTGCATAGTTAGTTACTACGCCATAGGGGAGGCTCGATCAAATGTATCAATGTTATATGGAAAGTAGTTGTGCTTCAATCGGAATAGTTCCCTAGAAAATCTAGGACCTCCACACCATAGGTAAATTCAATGTTGTAATGCACATAAATTTATATTTTAGGTGTTTATAGATAATTTTAGACCTATACACTATAGCTTGTATTCCATACTGTAGTCAGGAGAAAATATGAAGGACTATGTCATAGTGCATAGATCACGTCATAATGATGTTTGATAGAGCTTTTTGTAGAATTGAACTTTTTAATAACTTCCCACACATAGTGACTTTCCAATACCACAATGTGTCCATGAATTTAAAAAATAACTATCTTGAACCACTATGATATGCCACAATGGAGGTGTCTAATCCATGATTTCCTAAATTAGGGGAGTTCTTTTGGTCATGCTAACTTGGCTTCAAATTTGAATTTTGGAAGTTATTTTAGTATATTATAACCACTAATCCTAATTTAATGTTCAATATTAAGATGGTGGATGGTCTATGGAATGTGATTTAAGAAGGGTATTTTAATTTGAAAATCAAATTCAAATCTAAATTGGAGGTTGAAGAAGGGGTCTCATGTAAAAATTATTTGTGTGATAAGATTGAGAAGAATAGAGGGTATAAAATATATAGAATAATAAGTATTTTTGGAAATGTACCATATAGTGAATATTTTTTTATTATCCAAATAATAATAAAGGATTATATTAAATTATTTGTATACATGTAATGTACAGACAAAGTGAAGAAGCAACTTGTTTTTGTACAAGTTTAAGGAGAATTTATACTTGTTTTATATTGTGAAAGTATTGTGGATGTTGAATATTTTATCACACTCAATGGCTAGTAGAAAGACTATTTGGTTAAATAATATTTAGTTGTTTTTTAATTTTTTATCATTGTTAAGTTTGGGAAACATTGAATCATATATGGGAGACATAAATACATTAGTTTCAAGGTTATACCTAGCTCATTTTACTTATAGGAAGATTCTAGTGGTTAGTGTGATCCTAAAGAAACTTATATCACACCAAGGACTATCCTTCCCACATTGAGAGGTGAAACTTGTAAATATGTTGTGTTAACTTGTGTGTTTATGTGTTTTAGTGTGTTTTACAAATCATCATAACATCATAATATATGGAAAAGGTAATTTTGAGAGAAAATATAAAATAGATTTGATCACTGATTTATCCCCCTCTCAATGGTCTTACATTGATCCTAAAGTGGTTCTACAAGTGGTATTAAAGGGAGGTTTCATTCATTTGTGATTAGATATTTCAATTTTTTTCATTTATATTCTCTCTCTCTCTTGATTTGAAGTATAATTCATTGATTTTTATTATCTACGATAATTTTAATTCAATGAATGGAAATGGTATTCCAACATTTGAAGGAAAAATATATCACATATAAAAAGGCACGATGATTCCATACCTGTTATCTATTAGTTATATTGTTTTGGAAGTAATATATGATGGGTTTGTTCCCTAGTATGAATGTATTTTTATGACTGCATAATATAATAGGAATTTGGAAAACTATGATCGTGTAAATAATTATATTTTATCATCACTCTCATAAAATGAGTTTTTAAAAGTAAAAAGACTCAAAACTGGAAAAATATTTGGAATAAACATCAAAATATCTATGAATGAATGACCAAAGTAATGTGAGATAAATTAAATTTTTTGAGACTTAAGTACGAATATATATGGATAAATTTTGATGATATTATAGATAGTTTCATCACAACGATTAATGAAGTTGTGAGTACAATCAGGGACTATAGTGAGAAGTTATAAGAATATGATATTGTTGAAAAACAATTATGTATCTTACCATATAAGTTTTATTCTAAATTATCATTTTAGGATGAAAAGGATCCAAGTGATATTCCTTTAAATTATTTTAATAGTATTTTAATATCTTATGAAATAAGTAAACATTGTTCTATCAATAGAAAGGTAAAGGATGAAAAATAAATATTTTTTAAAGCCACAAAGTAAGATAAGTTAAATAAGAAGGTTATTGTTAATGAATAATCTTTTTTATTTATTCCAATAAATATTTGGATGATAATTTTGATAAATTTAATTCTCTTATTTCAAGAAACATGAGAAGAGATAAAGAAAAGTAAAAGGTAAATCTTCCCTTAAAATGTTTTAGGTGAGGAGCTATTGGGCATTATACTTCAAATTATCCAAAATCCAAAACCAACAAAGATAATAAAAAAGAAGATGTTATATTTTGAATCTTATCAAATAAAGATCACAAAATTAAAAAGGTTTCTTACAATGATAATGGTAATAATTTCTATAAATTTCACAGGATAAAAGTTTTATCTAAATAATGTATTCATAATGAGAATGAAGATGAAGTTGATTTTTCATCTAGTGGTGAAGATACCGAAAAACTACTTATTTCTAAAGTGAATGATGAAATATATATGTTGATTAAATTATTTCTAAAAGTGAAAAAGAATAATATATGGACATGGAATTCATGATAAGTGGTAATTAAAGGAATTTCAATCAAATATTTCCAAATATAATAAGGATATCAAAAAAATTAAAGAAATATGATAAATACTTTAATAGAAATGAATGTAAATTTGAAAGAAAAAATTCAAAGTTACTTAAAGAATTAAAAGGGTTAAAGAAGTTGTTTGCTAATGAGAAGGCTATTAAAATTAATTTTGAAGAGATATTGAAAGAGATAGAAAAGGAGTTTGATCATTTACAATAAAACATGATCATAATATAAGAGGATTTGAATAAGTATTGATCCAATAACCATAATTCTATTTTAAATTTTATAAAAAGTTTTAAGAAGTGTAAAGCTCAAGCATACCAACAAAAATAATTCCATAAATATGAGAAAAATTATGGAAATTTTAGTTAAAAATAGTGAATAAAAATCAATTCATGAATAGAAAGGTTATGGATAAATCAAGTGATGTTCCAAAATCTATAAATTCTTGTAACACCAACTTGAGTGAAAAAATATGATATAATTGGTATGTGAAAAAGATATGAAAATAAGAATTATATGAAGATAAAATATTTGGGATTTTACCCAAAATCTTTATAAAAAAAAGATTTAAAATTTTTGACTCTACAAAGGGTAAAATACAGTCGAAAAATCTAGAAATCATTTAACTTTTTGAGTTAAATATGCTTTTTATAGATATTTCTAGAATTTTGTGGGCATTGGGAATATGAAAAATATTTTTTGGTTAAATTGCAAAAATTATAAGTATATTATGAGGTGTGTTAGGAAAGGGTGGGGTGATTCATTCCTCTCAAAAAAATGAAGTTCAGAAACTGGTTAAGAACTCTGGACAGAAGTCTCAAAACAAGTTTTATTTTCTTAAATAAGTATTTGGAAGGTTTGAAAAGTCTAATAATCATGCTTATTATTTCCTTATCATTTTACCTACCCAAAATATATGAGTTTTAGTACTCAAAATCCTTATAATAAGAAGGATAAAGTAAAGTAGAACGCCTTGATTTTAGAAGTTTTACTTAAAGGATATAAATGGGAAAGTCCATGTATCTTGGATAGTAGATTATTTTCCCACATTTCAACATATTTAAAACCCATGAAATATTTTGAAAAATAAAAAATAATACTTATTCAGTTTTTGAAATAATGGGCCACTTAATATAAAAGGAGTTGTTTCAATGGTTATTGGAAAATAAAAGCTCTAATCTAAAAATAATCCATATGTTTATGTATTGAAACATAATTTATTAAGTGTTTCATAGATTGTTTATGAAGGAAATGAATTATTTTTTAAGAAATATGGGGTTTTTTTAGGAACCTTGAAGATGGAAATTTAGTGACAATAGGATAGTGGACAAGATGAAATTTATTTCAATTTGGTGATGTAGGAAACACATATTATTTAAGTATCAAGGAATAAAATTAATTATGGTATAAAATACTTTTCCATATTTCCCTAAAGAATATTAATTTGATCACTATATGGGATAAGTTTCATGATTTTTCTTTATTGACAATATAAATAGATTGGATGTGCTCAACATGCCAAAAGGGTAATATTATTAACTCTTCACACAAGAAGCTGGAAATTTAATATACTCAACCCTTATAGCTCATTCATTATGATTAATTTAGGACCATAAGGAAGAAATAAACTAATTAAGATAATTACTTTATTACTTTAATTTATGAATTCACTCATGTAACCTATGTCATGTTTATAAAGCACAAATCTAAGTCCTTAAAATTTTTTAAACTTTTTTAAGAAGTTTAGATAAGGAAACTAGTTTTAATATCAAGAACATTCGAACAAAAAATGGAAATGAGTTTACTAGTATGGTTTTTAATGCTTATTTAGATAATCATGGTATTAAACATGAACTCAGTGCACCATACATACCTCAACCAAATGGTATGGGTGAATAGAAGAATAGATTTTTGGTGGGGATGGATTATACAATGTTGGATTATCATGATACTTTTGTTATTTTTTTGGAGAAGAGTTATTGGTATAATAGATCATTTCAAAAAATAGTGTTTTAATAGTGTTAACTAAGATATGTCACATAATGATATGTATTATAAAAAATCTCTAAGTTTTAAGAATCTCAATGTGTTTGGAAGACCTTGTGTTATCAAGGTGAAAGGTTAGAGTCTTGGAATGTTTTAAAATCAAGGTATTTATGGGATCTTTATTAAATATCCTACAAATAGATGTGGTTATCATTATTTCAAAAAATTATGTGGATATATCGTTGATTATGATAATGTTAAAGTATTGGATTAATCTTAAAAAGAAGTTACACATGATAAAGAATGTTCTAAAAGTGATGATGATGTTGTTTTTGTTAAAAACCAGAAGAAAGTTTAGATAGAAATAAAAGTGTTTAAGATGTATAGGTCGGTGAACAAGATTCATCCATTTTGAGTTATGGGGATCAATCTAAATCATATGAATCGGGGCTAAAAAGTAAAATTTGGGTTCAAAACATCAATGGAGATCATGGATATAAAGTGAAACTATAAGGACTATGAGGACTATAACTCACATCTCATTATACTCTCAAATTAAACTTATAGATATTGAAGAAGAAAAGAATCATCAAGAATGGGTTGATTCTATAAATGATGAAATAGATAAGATAGAGAATAATGAAACTTGGGAACTATTAATCAATATTAAATAAAATAATGACATTGGAATTAATTGGTTGTTCCAAAACAAATTGAATAAAAAGGGATAAGTAGTGAAAAATAAAGAACGACTGGTGTGAAAAGGTTATTCACAAGTTGAAAGAGTGGACTTTGATGAGAATTTTTACCGAGTTTAAAGGATTTAAACCATTATAATGTTTCTTTCTATTACATCTGAAAAGAAATATAATATATTACAAATGGATTTAAAGTCTTATTTCCTCAATAGTGATTTAAAAAATGAAGTATATATTAAGAAACCATGTGGTTTCTTGATTGGATAATATGTGTATTTTTTATTCAAGTTAAATAAGGATTTATAGGGGATGAAAAAATCCCTAAGAGCTAGGTATTCTAGTTTTGATACATGTTTGAAGAAGTAAAATTTCAGAAAAGTAAGAGTGGACAACAATATCTACATAAAATATAACAAAGAGGCATCTTTAATTGTTATTTTTTATGTATTTGACATCATATTTATTGAAATGTTTTGAAATAAAAGATTCATAGCCTATTTTTACACCCATTTTAATGTGAAAAAAAATTTCAAAATATGAGTAAATAAGTGGTTTCTATCTTAGATAATTTAGAAAGTTGATTGAAATTTTATTATATTTCACAAATTTAAGGGAAATTTTAATTTGTGTTACTAAAATTTATTATTGGTATAAAATTGTACCAAAATAGTTCCATTTGGTGGATAGAAAATGGATTATCATATATATTAAAGGCACAATTAATCATGGGCTGAAATATGACAACATTGGAAATATTGATTTATTTGGTTATACAAATATAGATTAGGCAGGTTGTTCTAAAGATAGAATACCCACATCCAATAATGTTTTCTATATTGGATATAGGTGTGTTTGTTAACACTCCAAAAAACATTTATGTGTCTTTAATCATGCTTGAAGTATAATATGTCGATGTAACTCATTCCATGACTCAGTTAATGTGGATGAAGATATATTTGGAAGAATTAAATATTGAATTGAATTTTTCACTTATCTTAAGATGTGATAATGAAAGTTCTATAAATTTTTCAAAGAATCCAATTTTGTATTCAATAATAAAGAACATTGATATAAAATATCATTTCATCAACAAACTTGAAGATATAAATGAATTAAAAGTGGAATCCATTTCTACCAAGGAAAAAATTGTTGATGTGTTCACCAATCCATTACCAAAGTAATAATTTATGAATCTGAGGTTAGTGTTGGGAATTCAGCCTCATTCTTCTTAAGGATAAGGTTTGGTGTTACGTTTCCCTCTCTCTTCTTGTATTTCATATTATTTTCAAAGGGGAATAAAAAAATGTTAATATTTATTTATATGAATCTCCTTGGAGTTTGTGTAAGGAGGACAATATTTATAGAGGGTATTCATTGATATGTGTTTCTCATAGGAGGAGAATATATTAATGAGAGATTTATTAAAAGGAGAAAACTATGATTTTAGAATTATTCATGTGTGTGAAATTTTCTAATAGTTTATTGAAGTGAATGAAAGATTTTTTAAGAGCAGATTTGGTGTAATATCGATTTGATGATAAAACACTAAATGTGATAAGTTGTATTTTTTTCAAGTCGTATATCATCATCATGAAAGGTTTATATATTCAATTTTTAATTTTATAGATCATTTTTATAATGTGTATGACTTCATATTATTTTTTCAATATTATCATTTCCTATATTGAGTTTACTCACATATGTTTAAAATTATTAAATTGTGATCCATTATTAAGTATTCAGAGTTTTGTAGTGATTTATGTTCCTTGGTTGACAGAAAAAACTAAAGGGTATATTTTTGAGACCAATAGGTTTGGATATGTATTTTTAATTAATTTGGTGAAGTTTGGATTAGATTTTATTTTTTGTATTGATTATTTTTTCAATATATAAATCAAGTTTAAACTCACATTTATTATGAGGTGATGGTGTATAAAGACTTTAATTTAGATGATTCTTATTTCAATTCAAATTTATTATCTATCATGATAAGAGTTCATGTTTATATCAGATTTAAGGACATTGTATAATGGGTTCTATGTCATAAAACAAGTTTTTCACTACATAAGTTTTTTAAGGAAGAACTCTTATGCTATATGTTGTATATCATGCTATGGAAATGAAGAATAAAAGAGGATAATGTCATGGTATAATTTCCATGTCATGGATATTTTGAATAAATTAGTGGGATGATAAATGGTCTATATGACCTCAAACAATAAATTAAGTGACTACAATTTAGGGGAGACTTTATTAGAGGTCTCCATGCTATAGGGAAACTAATTGTGCTGCTATCAGAATATGGCCATGAAAAATCTAGGACCTCCACACCACAATGAAGGTCTGTGTTGTTATGCATGTAAATTTTGATTTCTAGTGTTTCTAGAGAATTTGTGACCTCCACATCATATCTCATATTTTATTCCATATTCAGTAGAAAATGTGAAGGATTACACCTTAGTACATGGATCATACTGCAAAGAAGTTCGATTGAGTTTTTGGTGCCACTAGGCTTTAGAAGACCTATAGTTCGCAATGACTTTCTTGTGTCGTAATGTGTTCAGGAAGTTAAAAAATAAATGGTTTGAACCACTATGTCATGCTACAATGGAGGTCCCCACACTGTGATTTTTGATATCTGTGTATTTTTTTGGGAATGTCGACTTGGCTTTACATTCAAATTTTGGAGGTTATTTAAGCCTATTATAACTATAAATTTGAATTTTATTTTCAAGATTAAGATGATAGATGATAAAAGGGATGTGATTTTAGAATGATATTTGAATTTGAAATTAAAATTCAAATCTAAATTTGATATTGGAGAAGGTGTCTACTATGTAGACTCTTTTTGTGAGAATATTGAGAATAATAGAGGGTAGAAAAGGGAAATAATAATAAAGAATTTTGGATATGTTCTATATAGTGAAGATTGTGTGATTATACATAGAAGAATAAAGGGGAAGATTAAAGTGGTATTCACATGTTTTGTGCATAAAAATGGAAGAAGAAACTTTTTCATGTGAGTTTTTATAGGAGAATATTTGTTTATTTCATGTAATTAAAGTAGAGTGGAATTGGAATACTTTAGCACACTCAAGGATATAGAGGAAGTATATTTAGATGAAGAATTTTTCAGTTGTTTTTCAAATTTTTATCATTTTAAAGTGAGAAATTCACTTTTGTGTTGGATGCACTAAAGCATAGTTAGTAGACATGAAAACATGAGTTTCAAGGTTATACCATTCTCACTATACTCACTTGATAATTCTAGTGGGTAGTGTGATCCTAGAGGAATCCATATCACACTAAGTGCTAGAATTCTCACATTCAGAGGTGAACCTTGTAAATCAGTTTTGTTCTCTTGTGTTTTTGTGTGTTTGAGTGTGTTTTAACAATCATAACTACATTCTAATAGGTGTATATTGTTATTTTGATATAAAAATATAAAACAGCATTGATCACTAATTCACTCCCCCCCCCTCTCGGTGATCTTGCATTGATTATGATGTGGTTCTATAGAAAATCAAAAAAAAAGTATGATAAATTTGATCCTAAAGTAATAAAATATCACATTTAATTTTTTATTCAATCAATTTCATAGAGAGAGGTAAAAAAGTATATTTTCATTGAATGTATGTTTTAATTTTTGAGTTAATTTAACTAAAAAGTTATTTTTAAGCTCAGATATGTGTGATATAAAGAAGAATATTTCTATATTAAATCTATAATTAAAGTGGGATGATGTTATGCAGACCTTTAGTTCCAAAATACCTTTAAAATAGTGTAGTAATTCAAGAGAGTTTGGTTTTGATAATATGATATTTTATCTTACTGAGTTGTTCAAAGTTGATAGTTTGATAAGATGAAGTGTAGAAGGGTATGTTGGAAACTCATGTGGATACACAATCTAGGGTGGAGTTCATTTTTAAAAGTGTTTTCATTAAATGGGGTTTCCTAAAGTAATTATTTAATAATCACTCATTCGGCTAGCTGGATAAAGAGGTTACATTTTTTGGTTTATGGTTACTTATTAAAATGGAACCCATTTAAATATCTTAAATGATATTCTTCTAGGAAAATTGATTTTAGGAAGGTTTTTGAAGTTAGAATAAAAATAAGCATTGATATAGAAATATTTGATGTGAGATGATATTCAAAAAGTAGGAAGTGAAGTGAGTTGAGTAGAGAAGAAGATTTTCTAGTGTATGAAACTAAAATCCTATCATCTACATCAGTTTAATATCAATCATTATATGATTTTATCTAATTATAAGACTGATAATAAAATATACATCAATATTTTCATGAAGTGATTAGATATTCTTGACTACCTTGAAGGCTTGTAAAGGAATATTTAAATCTATAGTTTTTGAAGAAACTAAACACTCAATAATATCTTACTCATTCTTCTTACATTTTTTTTATGGAGGTACAGTGAAACTACATAGTTTGGTGTGACTCAAGACAAGAATAGTGTGACTCTATGTCGACATTTTAATCTTGTAATCTACTATTTTTATAGTGAAGAAACTATGATTTGGGGGACTAACCAACCATGTTATGGATAAGTTTTCCCACAAAGTGGGAGAACCATAGAAAAATACTCATGTTCATCAGTCCTTTACTTTGTCTATACACGAGTGTGGATAATATTGTATAGTTGAGTGAATTTAACTATAATAGGTTTCATATGTTTATTTAATTAAGAATAAATTTTAAAAATCTATCCCTAATAATTCATATCACCCCACCCCTTCTCAGTGGAGTAATCCAATCAAAAAAAATTCAACTAGTATCACGGTGAGGTCCCTCTATTAGATTCAATAAAGTGATAATAAATGACTATATAAATTCTATGAATGGTATGAGTGTGCCTACATTTTATTGAAAATAAAAATAGAATGTCTCCATATCTTGTATCCTTTAGCCTAGAGGTTATAGATGTTACAGTTTTTGGTTTTTCACCCATTGAAGGGAATTCTCTCAAAAACTTAGTAGATAAAATAAATATAGAGAATAATTACATGGCACAAAATTTTATTCTAATGACCTTATTAGAAATGGTATATAAAAAATTTATTGAACTTCAATCATACGAATAATTTTGGTACAAGATGGAAAGTAGTTAGAAAGTAAATTTTAATGTCAAGGAGGCTAAATTACATATGTTGAGAAAAAAATTTGAATACATAAAGTTAGATAAGGAAGATAACATTAATGACTATTTTACTTTGGTAAATTAATTTGTAGAAATATCTAGGGTTTTAGTTAAAAATATAAAGATTCTAAAATTTTTAAGAAGCTTATGAGGAATTTTCTATAATTGTTTGATCCTAAGATCTCAACTCTATAATATAGATAAGATATTTCCTTATATGAGTTGCATAACATTCTCATATCTTATGAAATGAGAAAAAATAAATCCTTCAAGAAAAATTTTAAATATGAAATAGACTTTTAAGTTATAATAAATTTTAAAATTAAAGAAAATGTTGATATTCATTAATATTCAAGTGAATCTTAAAATTAAAAGGATGATGGTAACCTTCAAAAAAAATTTACTTATTTCAAATAGGTTTAAGAAAGGAAAAATCGATGGACAAGGAAATTTTACACTAATATTCCATAATTTTAATGGAGTTGGGAAATTATCCATTAATAGTTCTAAGAATAAGGGACCAAAATCTAAATCTGAAGAAGATGAGGAACCTTATAAAAATAAGTAAAATAAAATCTCAAAAGAATCATCTAAATTTATAATAAGAAAGAAGATATTTTCTATTAATAAGATAATAAAACTGATAAACAAAGAAAAAGGGTTTCATCACTCATCTAGTAGTGAATCTAAAAGTGAATTTATTGATACATTTACCAATTTTATAACTCATGTTGTTTAGGGCTTTGAAACTTTAAGTAATGAAGTAGTTGATTCATAACCAACTGAATTGGAAAACATATTGAAGTTTAATCTTGAATATTGTATTAAAAAGAATACCATGATGAAGAAAGAAAAAAAACTTGTGAAATAAAACAATAAAATGATTTAAGAGAGTAATGGGTTTGAAAATAAATAAGTAGTCTTTATTGATCAAATAAAAAATCAGGTTGAAATATATTAATGATGATAAAAGATATTTAAGGAATATTAACTTTTAAAGAATTATAATTATCAAAGACATTGTTCAACTATCTCAAGGATGAAAATGTTCTAAAGAAGTTATAGAAGTAATTCAACCATATTTG
The DNA here is from genome assembly GCA_963277665.1 of Viscum album. Taxonomy (NCBI): domain Eukaryota; kingdom Viridiplantae; phylum Streptophyta; class Magnoliopsida; order Santalales; family Viscaceae; genus Viscum; species Viscum album. The sequence goes on from OY728128.1 coordinate 1,790,741,304, forward strand.
TGAATTTAAATCAGAATCAATTAAATCATATTAAATAGATTTCATAAAATATTAGGATAAAATTCTACCTGATGAATCTTTTTATAATACTTTTTTCACCAAAAATGTATTTTCAAACTCAAAATATGGTCAATTATAAACCAGGAAAAATGAGAATAAACATTAAAAAATTTCATTATAAGAAATAAATACATTCATAAGTATTCTAACTCTAAGTTAAAAGAAAATTCATACCCAATGTGTACAATAAGAACAAAAGTTTAGACATTATTTTAGGTAGAAATTTTATAATTCGAGAAGATAGAGATTATAAGGATATTATTAGTGTTGTAAAGTGTTTGTTAATAAGGATAATGAATTTTGGTATAATATTTCACTACCTAGTATGAGATATAAAGTTGAGGGGATTCACTCAGAGAAGATGAACACATATCCTCAAAAAAGACAAATTTTGGGAACAAATACTTCCAACTTTACCACTCAGAATATTTATAATTATCTTGAGAAAGTATGTGGAATATGTGAGAAGTGGGTTCATAGTGTAGATAATTTTATGGGAATATTACCATGATATAATTTCTATTCTTATAAATTAAAGGGTATTCATAAGACCAAGGAAGAAAATTCATGTCTAGAATAAATTTCATTGAACTCTAGAAAAGGAGTTAAGACATGGGTTCTTGATATTGGGTGATCTTCCCACATGATAGGTGATCTGGAGATTCTTTAAAAATTTGAGAAACATGAAGGAGGATAATTCACCATTGGTAGTGGTTATTTTTCAAAAATAAATGTGATTGTCTCAACTGAAATTGGATCCCAAAATCTAAAATTGAAAGATATGTTATATGTTGAAGGATCAAAGCATGATATTTTGAGTGTCAGACAACTATATATTGATGGGAATGAAGTTTTTTTCAAAAGGGGTTACTGTATTATTAAAGGCTTAAATTATAGAAGGATCGTCATTCAAGGAAAAATAATAATGAGTAATCTATTTTTAATTGGTGATCCAACCAATTTCTATTATGTGGGTGCAAAAGATGATAACATGGTATGGAATATAAGGCTAGGGAATCTTGATCAATGAATCCTGAGAAAAATTCAAAAACATGATATTTTTAGATACCACTTAGTTATGAAAATATAAATTAATTCAATTTGTTTAACATGTTTGAAAGGGAAGATGACTCACAAATCACACAAGAAGGTTGGAATTATCTATACCAGACCATTAGAATTCATTCACACTAATTTATGTGGTACCATAAGGAAAAATTATAAAATAGGATATTTATATTTCATCCCATCAATTAATTATTATACTCTAATTAAAAATTTAATGTTAATAAAACACAAATCAAAATCCATTGAGATGGTGTTTAGGAGACAAGTTGAACAGGATTTGGGGGCTCTTCATCAAGAAATTGAGTTCTAATAATGGAAAGGAATATACATGTGATTTATTTGAAATATATCTAGGAAAAAATGGAATTAAGAATCAATTTAGTACACCATATACTCCCCAACAAAATGGTGTTTTGGAGAGGTAAAATAGAATCATTGTTGAAATTGGTTGAACAATGTTAGCTGAAAATAAAGTCTCAAAATATTTTTTGAGAGAAGTTATGTATACTATTATACACATTAATAACTACTATATTTTGGGACCTGGTAAAAATTCTAATATTTATGATATGTGGTTTAAAAAGAATCCAACTTTCAAGTAATTTAATTTTTTTGGAAGTCCATTATTTATAAATATCAAAGGCAGTGAGCTAGAAATGTGTAAAGAGAAGGAAGATGAAGGGGTCTTTATGGGATACCTTTCTAGTAGAAATGGGAAAAAGGTTTGCAAAAAGTGGACAAAAATGATTTTTTAATTTTTTGATGTTAAAATATGTGAATATAAACATAATTTTTAAGTGTTTATTAAAGTTTATGTGAGGGAAAAAAGTGGTAGCGAGAAAATTTTTTAAAATTAGTTTACAAAATAATCAGATTTTGTGCATAATGTTGTAATTATCGATTCTAATCACCTTTATGATGATGAGGTTATTTAAAATAAAGTATTAATATATAAAATGTTGAAAAAATATGTTGATACATATAATATAATGGGAAAATAAGAGGCGCTAATGAAAATAATAAGAATTTTGGGAATAGAAAACCAAATAGCTCTTATATCACATATTGAACTAAGAACTGTGGTTGAAGTTATTGAGCAGGAAGAATGGGTTCTAGCTATGAATTATGAACTTAAAAAAACTAAAAATATCTCCAATTTTGAGTTAGTTATAGGAACCAAATATAAAAATGTGATTGGCACAAAATGGTAGTTTAGAAACAAGACGAATAAGAAATGGGTTGTGATAAGAAATAAGGAAAACTGGTATAAAAAGGATATACTCAAATATAAGTCATATACTTTGAATAAACCTTCACTCTATTATAAATTCTTGAAATAATTAGGATGTTTTTAGAATGTATACACACAAGAACTACAGAGTATATGAACTAGATGTGAAATAAATATTTCTGAATGGTGATCTTGAAGAAGAAGTATTTATTGAGAACCCATATGGTTTCATTTCTTATGTTGATGAAATCTTGGTGTATAGAATAATAAAGGGATTAGATGTATTTAAATAGGATCCAAGATATTGTTACTCCAAACTTGATGTGTGCCTAATGAAATTGGGTTTCACTAAAGGAAAATTAGATAGTGTATGTTGATGATATAATTTTTCCTAGTGACCATGTGTACCATTGTGAGGAATTTTTTGAAAAAAAATGTTGAAATAGTGGGGGGGCCTAGAACCAACTATTTAGTGATTTTGATTACCATATTGTGTATACATTTATCTATACATGATATCATCTTACCATTATAGTGTAGGTCTTTCTGCGTCCACTATTTAAATGGTAATGTCCAAAGATTAATTGTCGTATCGAAAGGTTATAGAAGTTCCTAAGCTATAATGAGAACATTGAGATATCATGACACTAATCTTAAATATATTTTTGATGGTCTAGATTCATATTACTGATTGGACATAGTATATGTTTGACTAGAAGGTGTTGGGGGCTCATAATCATTGAGACTTCTTCTCATGAAGTTCGCACTTGGTGATCTCCAGTAGTGAGATCATGAGGACTGACCCGCCAATAGGAACTCCACATGTTTTGGGTGTCATTGGACGTTCCTATCTACGATCATGTGTAATGGTCTCCTGACTTGAGATCATTACCAATGTATTTCATTTGATTGCATACTTTGATGCATGACGAAAACCATGGAAATGAATTCATGGAGAGGTAGGTTGTGTTGGGTATGTCATTAGTGGCATGGCATTCATTGAATGGTCAAGAAATGATTTGTCGCTTCTAAGTTATGGAAGTAATATATCTCAGGCCATGTTTATACGGATGGCAGTACCTTTATAAGACCATTTCCATGGCATTATAGGGTAAATCCATCCATTTACATCGAAAAACAATAAAGTAAGAAAAATTTGATGACACAAGAGTGTGTCCTACTTTATGAGATATTACTAACAAAGAGATTATATTACATAGTGCATGTTCGTAGGTTGGTTTTCACTGTTGTGACAATCCTTATCTCTTCAGTGGCCATGATGGGTTTCTAGATCCCACTCTTGGTATGTGAATAATATTCACTACTGTTGAGTTAATGGCCTAGAGGGTCACACACAATATTGTATTCAAGAATCTTCCCTATTCAATTGAATAGGAGTTTTGGACATAGTGGGGCCCGCCACAGGGGTCCGGGATTTGTCCAAAGTTAAAAAATCGCCAATAAAAAAAATAAATTCATATTATTCAAGTTTATAATAATGAGTATTGAATTTATTTATTAAATTTATTTACGAGTTTTAGTAAATATATGAAAAATATTAATTGATGAATATTAAATTGTTCAAGGTTCAATTAATATTTATGGGAGTGAAGAGTCTAGTTAATGACTCAATTATTATCACATAATATATTTTAATATATTACAAGTAAAAGATAATAATATTTATGACTCATTTTAGTAGTCATAATGTGTCATTGATGGTGTGTTAAGTATTCAGGACTGGAAAGGAAATACCGGGTATTTTAATTAACTACTATAAATAGAAGAGGAGGGGCTTTTTCCAAGTACTATTCATGGAGCTTCTCTCTCCTCTACTCTCTCCCATAACATTGAGAGAGATTCTCCAGATCTAAGGGGATCAAATCAAGTACTCTCTCAGTCATTGCTAGCAAAGCAATACGGTGATCGTTGGAGCATTGAAGGCATCGTCACAATTCTGCACTAGCACCTGGATTATGACGAACAGTGCTTCCGTAGATTTCTTGAAGTGTGTGTGGACAATATAGAGGAATTCATCTTTAGATTCTTTGATCAGTGATCACGAATGACGATCATACGTCGTACACAACTTTAGAACTAAACCATGTATTTTACGGTTTATTTTGTGCTTAAAATCCTCCATGTGTGGTCCTCAGCTAATACCGGGTTACTATTCACCGACATCGACAAGTTTACATCCATCATCGGTGGAAAATGTTTAAAAAACCCACCTATTTGGGGCTTCAGCTGCATGCCTGGTTCCAAAAAAAATGAAGGAGTATATTGTGATTTCCATTCTAGGAAAATTAAATTATTGTCTAGGATTAGAGATTTATTAGAAACTAAATTTCATATTTTTTTCACAATAAAATTATGTTAAAAAGTCAATAAAAGTTTTTGGAATGGGAGAATCATGAGAGGTTTCAACATAAATTTCTTTTGGAACTAGATTTTGTGATGATTAGAATGTAAGTAAGGGTAATCAAAAAGATTTTAGAAGATTTATAGGAATCTTGTTGTATTTAAGAGCTTCTATACCTTAAATAACCTATGTAGTGACACTTTGTGCTATATTTTAGAGTCGCCAAAGGGGGATATATAAGAGGTAAAGAGAATTATGGATTTTTTTATAGATTTAGTACTGATATGAACTTACTTGGATTCACCTATGAATATTATTTTAGTGATTTTACATATATAAGCCTAATTTAAGTTGTACTTTCTTCATTTTTGAGGTTCATGTTCACTGGTATAGTAAGAAATAGAACTCAATGACACTTAACACGATTGAGGTAGAGTATGGGGATACTACTAAAGCATGTATACAAGTTTTAGGGATGAAAGTGCATTTAATAGATTTGAAGGTTGAAAGTGAGATACCATTGAAGAATTTTTTGGCAATCATAGTGAAATGAACCTATCAAATAACCTTATGTAGTATTCTAAATCTAAACACATAAACATAAATAATCATTTAATAAAATAAATTGATACTAAAAGAGATATCAAGCTGGTATTTCTACTTAGAATCCTATTGAAAATATATTTAAAAAACTTATGAAAATAGATAGGTTTGAATAGTTAAGGCCAAAACTAAATGTTCATCCCTATACTCTCACTTAAATAAGTATAGAACTTATCACCCCCCCCCCCCACCCATAGGGTTATGGATTGTGTTGAAAAAGGGGGAGAAATAGTGACACAACACTTAACCAAAGGGGGGGATAATTCTTATTTGAATGAGGGTGTTATCTACTTGGTCATCTAAAGCTATAGATGTTGGTATATGGAGGAACCATATGGAAGTGAGAAAGGGATATGTGAATTTAGGGAGAGTTCATTTAAATCACTTGGCCATACTTTCTTAACATCGAGTGATGGAATTATCTCAAAAACATAACCAAATCTGGTTATGTGATGAAAGAATCTTCTTATAATAGATAGGGTGTGATTTTATTCTTCTCATGATATTTAATGAATTATAAAATAGTTATGAGATTATTCTTAATATTTAATTGAATTTTCCAATAAATATAAATGGGTAAGATTAAAGTAACTTTGTATTGGAGTTGTTTATGGTTTGAATTTATTATAACACCAATCTTGGGAATCATTGGAGGTATTTGAGATGTTGTTTGAGGGTGTGAAGAATGTTTTTGAGATGTTAAGAGAATATTTGAGGTGAATTCAAGTGGTTTTTTAATGTTTTACGAAAATATTGAATTATATTTGGATTTTAAATTATGGATAATTTCTAGGTAGGTTTGTTTTTATCTCTCTGTAAGTTCCATTGACAACCTAAACATAAGTGTCATTGCCCAGTAGACGTGAAAATTGGGAAAAGGACATACATTGTAAGTGTTAGTCAACCCAATGTATGTGTGATCCCTATTGAGTGTAGGTACATTTTGATCCATTGTAGGTGTTATCTTCCCCAGTGTAGGTGTCATCTGGATGAGTGTAAGTGTAATCAAACTTGTATATGTGTCATGCTAGAATTAGAAATTATTAGAGATATTACTGGGTAAAAAACTAAGTTTCCATAAGTCAAACTCTAAAGAGAAAATAAAACTCTATTATGTTAAAGTTGATCATCAAGGATTAAAACATCACATTTAATATATGATTCCAGCTATTTTATGAGATAAATAAAAAGGGGTATTTTCAATGAATATTTGTTTTAATTTTTGAGATGGTTTATTTGAAAATATCTTATTGATCTCATAATTGTGTGTGTTAAGGAAGAATATCTAGATATTTAATCTAGAATTAAATTAGGATGATGTAATTCTAATCTTTAATTCCAAAATCACTTAAAAAGAGTGTAGTAATTCATATGAGGTTGGTTTTGATAATCTGATATTTTATTTTTTTAATTTGTTTGAATCTTATAGTTTAAGAATATAAAGTGCATAACAATACTTTAGTAACTCACATGGGTACACTATCCATAATGGAGATATTTTTTTAAAAAAAGTGTTTAGTAAATTGGGGTTTCTCAAAGTGATTTTTTAATAATCACCCTTTCAGATATCAGGAAAAGAGTTTACATAATTTTCTATTTAAGGTCACTAGTTAGGATAGAACCGATTTAATGATAATAAATTATATGATTTATGGGAAAATAAAAGTGATGAAGATTGTTAAAGAGGAAAAAAATATCATTTTTTTATAGAAATATTTAATGTGATACAATACAGATAAAGGGGTAAGTGAATTAGGTTGAGTAGATAATAAGGGATTCTGGTTCACAAAGCTCAAAACTAATCATCTACATTATTTTTAAATCTATAATTCAATGATTTTATATATATATTTTATTGATAAGTAGTTATACATCAGTATCTACATGAATTTAGAAACTATTCTTGAATATATATAAGTCTCATTGAGGAAGATCCACATCTGTATTTTCTAAATTAATCAAACTCTCAATAATATTTTACTCATTTTGGTTACATTTTCTGAATGGAGGTCGTGCGAAACTACATAGTCTAATGTTAATTTGGATAAGAATATTAAAAATCTATCTAAAAACTATAATATTATATATTTTTGTTTCTATAGTGAAGAATATGTGTTTGGGGAGACTAATAAACCATGGAAAGGGTTAGGTTTCCCATGAGGGGATTAACCTTATAAAAATACTCATATTTATTATTCCTTTACATTCTTCATACATGATCCAGGATGAGATTTTATATTTGATTTAATTGAACTCTATTAGTTTATAGTGATTGATTTAATTAATAAGAAATTAGAAAAAAATTATATCCACTAATTCACCCCTCCCCCCCTTCCCTTCTCAGTGTAGTAATATGATCCTAGACACTTTAATTTTTTGTATCCAAAAAAATTGCTTCCTTCATCAAGTTATGGAAAAACTATTTTCCTTAAAATATTAATTTTATTTAATCATATCTCTTCACAATATCCTTTGAGTATTTATCCATATTTTCCACAAAATATTTCACTTAAATACAAAATATTTTATCATTAAATATGAAACAATTCAATTTTAGGCACTTATTTTCACTAGTTGAATTAATTCTACATGTGTTGAGTGATGTTTCAAGTTCTTCCTTGTGTAACCCCACTATGTTGAGTAAATTTTTATATTAATTTTAATGCAAGTAACAATATACCTCATTCAAGTCTCAATATACCTCACACAAATCTAGATATATCTCACACAATCCCTATATTATCTCCTAGATCATTTGTCAGCTACACAATTCACTGTATTGAGTAGAATTTTCCATACTATCACATGTATCCAAAAAAAAATTACTTCATTATTATTGATTTCATGAAACATCAAACATTGTCCTGCATAAATATTTTCATGGAGTAACTTTTTTCATTTATTTCATCAAAGTAAATACATTGAATAACTCTTTCCTTATTAATCCATACAACTATATTCAAGAATGAAAACTATCACATAAAATTGTTCTTATTAAGTATAAATTCATTATCTATTTTACAAATAATAATCCCTTATTTGTTTCAATACTTTCTTATTCTTTTCCTTATTTTCATCTTCAAAATTATTCCAATTTTTCTACTCAGTCATTTTAGTTTCATTTCATGATAACCATTTTATATTAAATAGAATATATCAAAATGATTTAAAACATTATCTCAAATAATTTGACTCAAAATTTCATATTTAAATCATATGTTCAATGATGTCTATCACACATAGTTTTTCATAAATCACACATGTTCCTTCATCTATCCATCCCATTAACTATCTTTAACTCTAATCATACTTCTTTTCATGAATTGACATAATCTCTATCAAATATTGGAATAAAAATATAACAATAAAATAACCCTTGGTTTTAAATATATTCAAATATAATCATTATACTTCCTTGATTTTCCTTATCAGTGATTTTTAATAGTTGAAAATAAATTCAACACAATCAAAAGTATTTGGTTGTAACAAAACTCTATTGTTTGTTGGTAAATTTTTTATAAATTAATTTTTATGGATGAAAATAGATAATAATTAAACCATAATGGGGGGAACATTATCATTTACATGGATAATAAATTTATATTCTATGAGAATTGTCTCTTTCTCAATCCATTGGGTGCACACTCATATTTAGAAAGATTAACTTTAATAAAAATTAGGATGGTAAGGAAATAAGGAAATGTTTTTGTATTGATTGGATATGATGATCAACATTATGTTAAGGAATAACAATATTATTTTTAATAATGGTTTAAAACCATATTAAACTATAGGTTACTTTTAAACTTCCCCTCATTCTACTCATGTATCATCTCCCTCTAATAAAAAACTTAAAAAAAGTGGATTTTATGATATAAATATATGATTCTAAAAGAAAACTTGTATTGAGAATATGGAGGGATATTAAAATAACATAACATACTAGACCCATAGGTCTTTTTCTAGTAACCTCAACCCCCCCCCCCCCATAGACACACAATTAGATTACTTCAATCCAATGGTGACTAGGGATGAATTATTTTGGGGAGAATCGCTCATAACACTACTAATGTAAACTCAATCACCTATTGTAATTTTACAAACACACTCCCCTATTAAATAAGTAAAGTATTAATAAAAAAAATAGGGATTTACCTTAGATAAAATTAAAGGAATGGTAATAAGAATAAGTAGTAGAAAAAGAAGAGTTGGAAAATGTATAATCTATAAAGGTAAATAAGACTCCCCTACCTTTCAAAAAAAGTAAAATAAAATCTATATATTTCTAACATTCATTTTTACCAATATAATATTAGCTAGTTATTGATCCCACTATAATTAAACCTACTGTAATGAAGTTCATAGATCTAACATTCATTTTTTCTTATTTATTAATTGAATATTCCCTAGAAAAACTACTAGCCTATATCATGGAGAAGTACCCCCTCCAATTTATATAAAATTTACATATAAAAACTTTTATGAGATATTAGATTGTAATTGCTATAAAATTTATATAAAATATCATGATTAATAACCCTTTTCCTTCCCCTAATTCACAAAAAAAGGAAAAAAATTTAGGGGAAGAGGCGTGAGGAGAAGTGGGCTATCCTAATAAGTTTTAAGATCTTCCTTTTTAATTTTATTTTTTAAATATTTCTAGTTTATTTTATTATTATTTTAATTCTATTTATAATTTTTTGATTCCCTACTTATTTACATATTCAAGATATTAAATTGAAAAAAAAATCATTTTTTTAAGCATATTGTTCACAAAAGGTTTGATTCTTGAAATTATTGATTCTTTTATTTTTTATAAAAATTTAAAAAACCATAAAAATTTAGTATGTTTTAGAGTAAAATGAATTGGTTTTTTAGATTTAAATCATTAATCCCTATAGTAATACACTCTATTTTTAGAATGATAGTACATCCACATAAATAAAAAATGTATCATTTTTCATGAAAGTAAAAAAATGACCAAAGAAAAAGAAACAAATATAAATTAGGGGAGTTCATTAATTTTTTTAATATATTTTCCAATTTTGAATGAAAATGTTCATATCAAATAGTCACTATCATCAAGGCACAAACGTTAGGTAAAATATTTGGTATAAGTTAGGGGAGCAACAGAAATCACTTGAGTTTTGTTGAATTGAATAATCTATGAGACATGACTAATCAGAAATATTATTTTATCTTGTTTAAACCTAGAAATCATAATATTATTTTACAAAAAGTTATAAGTTGTTATTTTTATAAAAAATGCATAGTCTAAATTAATGAATCATGAATTAAGTGAATTGTTCTAGTCGTGTAATGGAATTTTTTCAAATTAATTCTTACTTATTATCTTTGATAAATTAAACTACTTGGAGTTATTTAGCCTTAGATGAACCAATTATGTTTTAGTTTATAATTAAACACATAAGTAATTCAAAACCCATGTGAAGCTTCAAACTCTAATGAAAATTCAAATGAACCACAAGATCAAATTGAGGAAACTGATAACAATTGGAAAGAAAAAAATCTTCAACAAACAACCCCACAACCTACACCATTTCCTCAAGGCATGAGGGGGAAAACCATGCCTGAACTGAGTGAAACATTGGGGGAAATATTCTCACAAGTCAATATATTCTCACAAGTCAAGTTGAACATTCCCCTTCTCTATGAAATACAAACCATACCTACCTACTCAAAGTACCTTAAAGACTTTGGCACTTTTAAAAGAAAATTTTTACATAAAAACTAATTTCTTTTGGCTGCTAATGTGAGTACCACCATTCAAGGGACCATTCCTCCTAAGTTGAAAGTCCCGGGTTTCCCTTACATCAATGTTGAACTAAGAGAAAGAAAAGTTTTCAAGGCCTTGTGTGACCTCGGTGCTAGTGTCAATATCATCCCATATGTTGTGTACTACCAATTAGGCCTAGAAGAGATCCAACCCACATCTGTCACACTTAAACTTGTGGATCGTAGCATTAGGGTTCCAAAGGGGATTTTAAAGGATGTTATAGTAAAGGTTGAAAAATTCATCTACCCTACTGACTTAATTGTCCTTGTAAACCATCCAAACTTAGGAAATAAGGAACAAACCCCAATCATCCTTGGTCATCCCTTCTTTGCAACAATCAACTCTGTTATCCGAGTCTGAAATGGGAACATGACCATCACCTTTGGAAACATGAGTCTAGACTTGATCTTCAATAATGTAAGCTCACAAATAGGGTATTATGAGGACATTCATGAAGTAAACCTGATTGGAATCATTGATAATGAATCCATAGAACATCAAGGAATATTTGATGGATGTTTAAGTCAGGATGAGATTTATTTCCTTTGTCCATGTAAAGGAATTTTATCTCCTTAGATTGAATCATTTTTAAATTACTCTTATGATTAAGTCTTAGGTCCAAAAATCATTGAAAACTTTTAGGAAACCACATTCATAGAGACCAATCAAACTTCCTTCCCTAAATCTGATCAAACCAATCTTGTAACTGAAACTTCTATATGTGGCGAATCAATCCTATCTGAAACTCTAAAAAAAGAAATTGATATTGATCCAATGACCCAATATTTTGCTAAAATTATGAACCAACCTGATCTTGAATTGAAGGAACTTCCTATTACACTCAATTATGCCTTCCTAGGGGACAATCAAACACATCCTATTGTAATTTCTTCTTATCTTGAAGCCAATCATGAGAGGATGCTTTTATATGTCCTTAGAATACATAAGAAAGCCATTGGTTGGACCCTGTCTGATATTCCTGGGATTATCCCACTTATCGAGACTCATAGGATTTTTCTGGAATCTGATTCAAATCTATGTCGTCAACCTCAATGGCGACTCAATCCTAATCTCATGGAAGTAGTGAGAAAATAACTTCTGAAATTGTTAAAATATGGTATCATATATCCCATAGATGAGAGTCAGTGGGTCATCCCAATCCAAGTGGTTCCCAAGAAGGCAGGAATCATAGTGATAACCAATAAGGATGGATAGATTCTTCCAACTAGGTTGAATAGTGGATATAGGGTCTTCATTGACTATAGGAAGCTAAACTCATTCACCAAGAAGGACTGTTTCCCCTTACCATTCGTTGATCAAGTCCTTGAGAGAGTGGCGGTTCATGCCTTATACTGTTTCTTAGATGGGTACTTGGGGTATAATCAAATTGTGGTCTCCCTAGAGGATCAAGGGAAGACTATATTCACATGTCCATTCGGCACCTTTGCTTTCAAACACATGCTCTTAGGGTTATGCAATGCCCCTGGAACCTTCCAGCGGTGCATGATGGGAATATTCTCAGACATGGTAGGGGATTTTCTTGAGGTCTTCATGGATGACTTTTCTATGTTTGGGGATACATTTGAGGGATGTATGAGGAATGTCGAGAGAGTCTTCTCAAGATGTGAAGAAAAGAATCTGGTCCTAAACTAGGAAAAATGCCATTTCATGGTTAAAGAGGGACTAGTTCTAGGCCATCTAGTCTCAGGTAGGGGGATTGAAGTTGATAAATCCAATGTTGACATCATTCTTCACCTTTCATCACCCAAGACTGTCAAGGAAGCGAGGTCTTTCTTAGGACATGCTGGTTTCTATAGAATATTCATCAAGGACTTTAGTTCAATCTCTCGCCCCCTTTGTGTTCTGCTAGTAATGGAAGCTCCACTTGTTTGGATAGAAAGCTTTTAGGGTTCATTATCAACCCTCAAATCCTCTCTCACCTCTCCTCCCATTATGAAATATCCAAATTGGAACCTTCCTTTCAAACTTATGTGTGATTCTAGTGGCTTTTCTGTAGGAGCTGTGTTAGTACAACGTTGTGATAAAACTCTTTATGCCATTGCTTATGCAAGAAAATCCTTAAATGATGACCAAATCAACTACACCACTACTGAAAAGGAGTTACTTTCTATTGTGTTTTCCTTAGAGAAGTTTAGGTCCTACCTCTTAGGATCCCCCATCACTGTGTTCACTGACCATTCTGCACTAAAATACCTCTTCCAAAAACAATATTCTAAGGCTAGACTGATTAGGTGGGTCCTTCTCTTACAAGAATTTGACCTCACAATCAAGGATAAAAAGGGTGTTGAAAATGTTTTAGCTGATCACCTCTCTAGGATGGAATTCAAAGACAAATCAAATCACCTTTCTGTGTCTGATTCATTTCCTGATGAACACATATACTCTGTGGGTGACTACCCTTGGTATGCCGACATAGCCAATTTCTTAGTTACAGTAATCATTCTAAAATTCTTAGGGACTCAAGCTCAAAATAAATTTCTTTTTGATGTTAGACACTATGTGTTTGACTATCCATACCTTTATAAGTTCTACCCTGACCAAGTCATTAGGAGGTGTGTCCCAGAATCTGAATAAGATTCCATCCTTAAATTCTATCATAGTGAGGCATGTGGAGGTCACTTTTCCTCTAAGAAAAAAACTTATAAGATTCTTCAATGTGGTCTCTTCTGGCCCACCCTCTCAAGGGACTCCTACACATTTTGTCAAAGATGTCCTAAGTGTCAACAAGTAGGGTTATTCACAAAAAGTAATCAAATGCCACTCACTCACATCTTAGTGATTGAAATCTTTGACTGCTAGGGAATTGATTTCATGGGTCACTTCCCAAACTCTAGGGGATACCTATACATCCTCTTAGCTGTTGATTATGTCTCAAAATAGGTTGAAGCCATTCCCACTAAGTCTAATGACCATCATGTTGTGATCCTATTTCTGAAAGAGCGTATATTTTCTCAATTTGGAATTCCTAGGGCTATAATCAGTGATTAAGAAACCCATTTCTACAACTGTCCATTCTCTTCACTCATGTCTAAGTATGGGTTTCTCATATAGTTCCCATTGTGTATCATCCTCAAACCAATGTTCATGCTGAGTTAGCAAATAGGTAGATTAAGAATATTCTTGAAAAACTATCAATCCTTCTAGGAAATATTGGTCAGATAAACTCTTGGATGTTCTCTGGGCATATTGTACAGCATCCAAAACCATTCTAGGAATGTCACCATATAGGTTGGTTTATGGAAATGTATTCCATTTACCTATTGAAATTGAGCATAAGGCCTTTTGGGAAATTAAGAAAATAGATTATGACCTCTCATTGGCCGAAACAAAAATGAAATTAGATCTTAATGAACATGAGGAACTAAGGATGGAGGCTTATGAAAATTCAAGGATCAATAAATCTAGAGTTCAAAACTACCAATCTAGTAATATAAAATTCAAACATTTTGAATCGGGGAAATTTTTGCTCTTGTATAGTTCAAAACTTCATTTACACTCGAGAAAGTTAAGGTCTAGATGGTCAGGTCCTTTCATAGTGCATCATGTGTACCCCCATGGGGCAGTAGAGATTCAAGATCCCACAAGTGGTTACACTTTCATGTTCAATGGTCAAAGGTTAAAACCATTCATTGAATCATTCAATAAATAGGAAATAGAGGTAGAGTTAACTGAGCCAACCTATGAACTAGGAAAAAATTGATAGAGTTAGGATCCATGTCGGGATAACGACGTTAAACAAAGCACTACATGGAAGGCAACCCATGGTTTTCAAGTTTCCTATCATTTTTTTGTTTTAATCAACTTTATATTTTAAAAAGGATTAATGAATCATTTTGATATTTAAAAATAAAAAAAATAGAATGTTGACTTTTTCTTCTATTAGGAGTATGGATGGGTACGAAATGGGAGTTCCATATTCATCTATGTCACGTGGTGTGATCCTTGAGTAATACCTTACCCAGAAATTTAAAAAGAAGAAAATGTATCATCAGTTTATTTTATTTTATTTTTATGTGTTTGTAGGTTAAAATAAAAATAAAAAATAAATAAATAAAAATATTAATAAATAAAAAAATGGCACATCATAGGTAATGGGTCAAACCCCGTCACAACTGTCAAAGCTGTGGGGAATCGAACCCGGGACCGAAGGGAGATAAGGGCGTGTGCTTACCACTGACCTATGACTTTTTGTGATTCCTTATTCTATAATTTTTATATATATACTTATATTTTACTTTATTTATTATATAAATATATATATATATATATATATATTTGTTTTTTTTTTTGTTTTTTTCTTTCTTTCTTTTATCCTTTTTCTACTAGGGAACTTTGCAAGTGACACGGATATCAAATGACTAAATTGGAGCAACAATAACTTCAACTTCAACCACCAGGTGACTTCATTCCATGATCCTCATATTTCAATTTCCTTTTTGAAATTCCCTTACCTGCCTCTACTCCTTCTAAATTTTCATTTCTTCAAATACTGCGGACAGTGCTATTTTAAGTTGGGGGGAGATAAAATAAAAAATGATTTTGTGTCAAAAAAATGAATGATTTGAAAAAAAAGTGTGTAAATGGAAGGAAAAAATCCTTTAACTTTGAACATGGTAATACACATTTCACACATTGAAACTGAATATCAAATAATTTAGCATACCTCAATTCTGATTTTAATCCTTGTATAATTTCATGAGCATAGATTTTGGAAAGTTTGGTTGTCTAATGTGATATTTCATCATTTATATTTTCATCCAAATAAAAAAAAGATCACAATGTGCATCCTTTGGATAGTGGGGTTTTAGTTTGAGTTCACGGGGTCCCCCAAATAAATAACATTAGTTTGGTAATCATTTTAGTTTTAATATGAGTATTCAATAAAAAAATTAAAAAAACAATAAATTTGTGTGTAGAGCAATGAAATGACCTAATGTGTGGCTTTCGGCACTTAGAGATCATGAATCCATAGTTTTCTGGCCTAGAGTTAGTAATTTTATCTCTATTTTTGGTAATTTGATTTTGTTTTTGATTGAGTTAACTTGAGATTATGCCCGAGTATGTGGGATTCACTTGGTGCCCTGTGGTCTTTGAGCCTGGGATCATCAGCAAAGTCAAACTATAGGGGTTGACTCTTTTGAGTGCAATTTCGATTACCATGGAAAATTTTAAAAAACAAAAAAAAAATAATCCAATAAAAAAATTTAATACTCATCTTAATATTGAAATGTGATTCCACCTTGCGCTTCCGGAATTTCCCCCTTGAATAAAGATGAACCCCCATGTCTATAGTGATACACAATACATCCTCATACTTAATTGATATTAGATGAAATATAGAAATGAATTTGAACAAAGGAATGGGCTTGGGATTGGGATCTACTTATGAAACTATCTTGTATTGAAATATTTTTATGGGTTTCATGATTGTTTGGTATAAGGGTTTTTGGTGACTATTGTGTACTAAATTTTTTTTGGAAAAGGGATTAGAATTTCATATTGTTGAGATACATTTTGCTCGGGACTAGAAAATATCAAGTTGGGGGGTGTGATTATCCCATAAAAATATATATTTTAATTAAATTTTAATGGTATTAAATGTTAATTTTTGATCTTATGGGCCTGAGTTAGTGGATTTTAATTTTGAACATCCATTCTTATCATATGTGCACTTCATGCCTAATTAACACCAGTTTAGGCCCAATGATTCGTATGATTTTAAGGATTGTAATTATACATATTTTAATTTGATTTTTTTTTTAAATTTATATACACTTAAATGTGAACATTTTTTATTCAGGGATCAATGGAGGATTCATAAATTATGATGAAGATATTTAGTGATGAAAGGAAAGAATTCTGGAGAAGGCAGATTGGAAACTAGCCCACTGATGAGAATGTGGGACCCACAATACAAACCCAATGAAGCCCAAATTTCATGTTATTCTAGAATACATATGGAGGAAAAAAACATTCTTCATAATCTAGTGCTAATTCGGCCTCCATTGTGGTTATTCAGGTGGCCCAAGTTGAAGATAAAATTCCGGGTGAGATTCTGAGGCCCAGAAAAATAGCTCACCATTTTTTACATATCTCGTTAACCATAAAATATTTTGGTCTGAAAATTTATAGAAAATTATGGTACATCCTGATCTTCATGTTTTTCTTCTATGGACCACTCCAATTTGGCGATCTAGATGGTCTTCCAGGCGCATCTGTTCGGTGGTTTCAAGTTGGATACCACCTCGTGTCAAGAGTGGAAAAGTCCAAATTACACAAGCTTTCCACCACCCTAAGCCTACCATAATCTAGTGGGATGCTTTGTACTATTGGAGGATCGACCCAAGGCTCCCAAAATTCATATTTAAGGTAGTGGTTATGGAGGAGTTTTTCATCTTTGGTGGTTGGTTTCATTGTAGTGTTATGTTGCCGCTTTGTGTTTGTAATCGCATTTCTTTCTCATGTAAGTTGTTTAATTCACCTTAATTTCTTAATAAAAGTTCTTCCTTTACTCTTATTCTATTCTTATAAATATCACTTTTATACTTTTGGTTCAATATGTGAATTTATTCACACCATACTTTATGATATTTATCACACAGTGGTGGAGTGCTTGATTTTTGTTGTTGTTTTTACTTCTTCAATTCCACCTTCATAAGTATACTTCCCACTTCCGTTGAAGACATGTCATCAATAGAGGGATAACTCTTTTATGGTTTGATCCAAGTGAGTAGAAAGGGGCTGTATTGGATGTTATTTATCACTCCATTAATGTCTAATCACTTCTTTTAAATGATATTTTTATTTGATGATTTTAAAACCTCTTCATCCTTATTGAATTTAAGTTCACACATTTAAAGTGCTAATACGAACCTTTACCTTGGAGTGATCAAAACTTTGATCCTTCAATTGTATAGGTGGTTAGTATTAGGGTGTTTAGGCATTAAACCAGTAAGTGATGATTTTTTTTGATCTTCTTAAATGAACCCATCTCAAATATAAGAAATTGAAATCATTAAAAAAGGAGTTCATCCTATCCACCCCGAGCGATAACCTAGGATTAACTCACTACCTTAATTTGAATTAACTTAAATATGTTAGTGATCCTTTAAAACCATCTTAAATCAATCCAAGTTTTACACTTCATAGACAAAAACAATCCATAGAATGTACGTGTCTGTAGGTACTTCTTAGGTCTCTTAGGGTTCGACAACCCAAGCTAGACTACAAGGACCGTCCAACCTTCTTCTTTTGGGTAAATTTGACCGTGAATCGGTATATATTGTAGGGAGCCCAGAACCAAAGACACCAAGCATATATTCTTCAATATTTACTGGGGAAAATGGTTTTTTAGGCATTTTGAAATTTCACGGGATGGTCTTCATGGGGGGGACTTAGGTGTCAACTTCTTCAGTCATTGGTTCCAGGGTGCTGCAAATAGTGGCTAGGAGAGAATGGCATGTGCTCTTATCTTCGTAGATGGATGTTGGTGTACTTGGAGAGGGGAAATTTTGGTTCATCACTAGGGTTATGAAGGTATTGTAAAGGGTATTGTGATCAAAACCATAAGCATTCCCAATGACTTAGATCGACTCTGCAAGAAATGAGAGATAACCCCATCCATTAGTCATCTTATCTTAGGCACTTCAAAACACAATTCCAATAATAGAATGGTCATGTGGGTATAATGGTATCATCATTTAGAGGGGATTAAAATGAACACTAACAGCTCATGAAACTCAGGCCAAGTGAGGGGTGTAGGGGTGATTTGGGGTGCAAGAGAATTTGTGGTAAAGGATTTATATGCTTATTTTGGTTGTGGAAATTGTATTCAGGAAGAGGATCAATCCATTCTCACTAGTCTTCATCTATGTAATCAGAATAATATTCATCTTTTAGCTGTTGAAACTGATTCAATGGCCAATTTTAATGAACTATGTGGTTGTGGGTAAACACCAAGGTCTATTGAGTATACCATTCGGAGATGTAAAGAGTTGATGAACAACCACATGGATATCTATCATACCTGGTGTGAAGATAATATTGTTTTTAAATTCCTGGCTTCTTATGTAACCCAAGTTAGAATAAATCATGCTTCTCAATCATCGGGTCCCTTCCCACGGACTAGATGAAACTTACTTTTTTTTAACCAAGGGAGGGTCAATCCCTACAACAAGGTTTCAAGGTTTCAAGGAGGTCGAAAGTGATGGAGGACAAGGGAATCACCTTGTATGATAGCTTTACATTTGGTAGGAAGGGAACCCATAGAATCATAAACAATAAGAGAATCTACCTTGCTTCCCCTACTGACCAGAGAATCTACCGTAAAATTTGTCTCCCTCCAACTGTGATGAAGAATTTTCCCCTTCTTGGTCTCCAAAGTGCATCTGCGGGTCATGTAGACTAACTCCCAGGGCACCATGTGACATCCCTAAACAGATTTCACTAGGATCTCTAAATCTGATTCGACTTCATCCACCAGGAGCCCGTGACTCCTACATATCATAAGTCCTAACAAGAGCACCCTCTCCTCTGCTCCCAAGGAGATTCCTTGACCATAAAAGGAACTAAACCCCAAAAGAACCAAACAACAGGAATTCATAAGCACCCATCCACCCCTCATAGTTCCATTCATGAATGAGCATTCAACATTCATCGTAAGGCCACTGAGCGGTGGTTCCCATCTGACCCAATGGCCTTTCACGCTATGAGTTGTGCATGGTCTGTGGAGAAGGTTGAAAATCGTAACAGAATTTAGGACCCCATTCAAAAGTGAGACTAGTTTAGGAACCAGAGACCTGAATTTCATTTGGAGGAAGATCAGGGAATGTTTGGATCCAAGGCGGGCTTGGTTGTGGGCCTCCCATATGGTCCAACAGATGGTGATGAGAATGACAATCCGGACTTTCCACTCCATAACCTTAGAGTCTAGACCACCAAACCAGGAGTAAATGAATCCATGCAATGAGATGTTCTCAATGTCCCAGCATTGGTTTGGAGTGAAGAGAACCCAGAGGTACTTCGCTCAGCTACTCTGAAATAAAATATGGAGCGTCGAATCCACCTGAGGATTCGTGTAGCAAAGGCAGCAGGAGGCTAGGGGGATACCCTTCCTTTGAATGTTATCATTTGTATGAAGGGATTTGTTCCTAATGCGCCAGAGAAGAAAACTCATCTTCGTCAGAATATTCTTACACCACACCTTGGCGTACCATTCATCCATAACAATATTAGTATGGAGAAAACTCATGTAATCACAGGAATAGAACCTACCTGAACTAGATCCAACAAATCAACATTTTTCTGGTTCGTCACTCATGATGATATCTTGGAACACCATAATCTGGTCCAAATTGAGAGTTGCATGAATGAGTACATACATCCCAGACGCTTCTCTAAATGAGATATCCAAAAAAGGAAAATCTCGAAACAAAAGCCTTGAGCCAGCCCAGTAATTTGTCCAAAAATTATTATTTACATCCCCAATGATCCATTAGTTGGCATCCCTCAGAGTCTCCAGATGATGTAACATGCATCGCGTAAGCCCAATAGAATAAATTCCATGAATGTTAGGTAGTTCCCACAGATTGTCGTACCGAGTCCTAAAAACCTCTACCCACATAGATTCTCCGACCAGAATATCCCACATCAACTTTCCCTTCATGCCTTTCATGGTTTCATGTAAATCCCAAAGACCACCCCCCCCCCCTTTGACCATTGGTTTGGCTAAGAAGGACTAGGATTCCTAGTGGGAGCGATCGGCTTGATTGGAATCCCAAAGAAAGGAGTTCAGAATTCTTTCTATTTTAATCACAACTCCTTTGGGGGTTAATAATGGATAATACACATTCATAGGAATGAAGGAGATAATTTTGTTAATCAAGGTGACTTGGCCTTTGAATGACAGCTATTTATTTTTCCATTTGAAGACCATACCCAGCAGACGGTCCATAATATAATTGAAGTAAAGCCTTTTGATGCAGCCACCTGTGATTGGGACACCGATATACAACATTGGCAGCAACTTTCGTTAGTATCCAAGAAGGCTCTAGACCTCTATAATTCTTCTATTAGATCACTTATTAGATATAAAAACAAGTATTTTCATGGTATTGATAGTTTTTCCACTCAACCGAATATAGATGCTTCTAATCTTCATGATTTTGGATAGGGACCTGCGCCTCCCATTAGTAAAAATCAAAATGTCATCTTTAAACATAAGATGGGATGGACCTTGCAAACCACGCTTGCAGATATAGGGATGAATCCATCCCTTCTCTGGATCATTAGAAAGATTCCTGGAAAAAGCATCTTGGGCCAAAATAAAGAGACTAGGAGATAGGGGATCACCTTGTTGAACCCTATGGAAGTATTTAATGAAACCAATACTTCTCCCACATATGGATAGAGAAATCCAAGGAGAGGAAAATCACCTGAAGCATATATCTCAAAACCATTCTTGGATCCCATTGTTCCACATAGTCTGAAGAATAAAACTCTACTCCATTTTATCGTATGCCTTTTCCATATCGACTTGAAAAATAACATTGGAGCCCAAGGTTTTTCTATGAATATCATACACCATTTCAATAGAAATGCCAACCGACCCCTGAATACTATTTCCCTACACAAACCCATGTTTATCCCTCAAAAAAAGTCTTGGAATGATCCCATTATGTCTTTTGGAAAGGATGGTGGCCAAGATTTTGTAAGAAACATTGCAAAGACAAATGGGTCAATAATGCTAAATGATTATGGGGTCTCTCCTCTTTGGAATCAGAACCACTCTGAAAGATCATGTTCCCTTTCTCAACACTCCTCCACTAAAGAAGTCTTGCATGGCATCCACCACTTGCAGTCCGACCACCTCCCATGCTGCCACGTAAAATGAAGCTAGAAAACCGTCTGGTCCAGATGAATTGTCCTATGGAATCCTCAAAACTGAATCCTTGATCTCTCCCTATGAATGAATTACTGATAGGAGAGTGTTATCAGACATCCCCACTAGGCGAGGTAAGAATCCGAAGAATTCCTCTCTTATTTGATTGTTTTGAGAGTGCACAAAGGTGGATCCCGAATCCCCATCCAAAATGCCTTCAAAGTGTTCCTATGCCATTTTGCCCACCACCTCCACGTTTGAGGTGAACATCCCATTTCTGAGGCTCATGTTAATATTTATAATACTCTTTTACTTCATGCATGTATGGAAGAAGGTATAGTTTTGATCCCATTCTTTCAACCATCTCTCTCGGGCCCTCTTCATGTAAAAAAACTCAATCTCTAGCAGCCTTATGCCAAGATCTACCTTTGTATCACATAGTAGGATAAAGATATTCTCATCCCAAATATAGAGAAGAGATTCCTCCATTCTATTGATCTCCTTTTGAAGACTCTCCACCTCAGTAGTATCATGAGTTTTGATTTCCATCCATCCTTTGATATCCTTTTTAAGATGTTTAAGACGCTTCATCAACCTGCACCAAGCCCTTTCGACCACCCCTTGATCCCAAGAAGTCTTCAGCATTTTAATGAAGGAATCATCTTGACTATGGATGTTTGACTACATGAAAGCCTTGTTGCTAGAGGTGTCTCATTTTAGGTCAATAAGAAGCAGTGCATGGTCTGAAAAAGAACGAGTCAAGTGGGTAACCACAGTGCGTGGGAAAGAATCCAATCCCTGAATATTAGTAAAGCACATGTCCAGCTGACTCAAGATACAGTTGGCTCCATGATGGTTATTACACCAGGTAAATTTGGAACTGATATATCCAAGATCCAGCATGCCAGTAGACGACGCAAATCCCTGAAAGACATGTGAGTCACCAAGGTTAATATCCGCTCCACCTCTTTTAAAGGGTCCATAATTTCATTAAAGTCTCCCCCAATGAACTACACCAAGGAGACTAGATTGAAGGATTCCAGATGCTTCCAAAGATCCATCCTCCAAGTGGGATCAGTACTTACACGTAGACAAATGTGAACAGAACCTCCAAGTTGTTGCTCAAGATCTTTTTATTAATACAATGTTGTGTGATACTCACCACTTCAATAGATAGTTGTTCCTTCAAACAGATCCAAATTAAAAATTTGGAAACCCCATTCTCCTGGCCATGAAGGGAATCTTGATTGTAGACTGTTTAGGTTTGATGATTTTAGCAAGAGAGATGCATGGTGTTTCCTAGATTCGGAAGTAAGAAACACACGTTTTTCTTGGTTTCACATACACCGTGCATTCTAGATAATCAGATAATCCATTAATCTGTGCACCTCTGGCCTTTCAGTCCAGACGTGTTAAAAGAGGTTGGCAGAGAATACAGACCTCATTCCTTCAACTTGGATCGAGTGATAGGACCTGAAATCCCAACCATTGAATAGCCTTGTTTGGGAGAGAGAACCTTATTATTTAAGTATGCCTCAGAGTCATCAACCAGTGAGAAGCTATTATTAGAAGATGGGAGGTTCGAACTTGGAACCAAATCATCATGAAGCAAGGAGAGTAACAGAAGCCTTTAGGGGGAAGCCCTCCCAACCTCGAGCTCTTTTTTGACGCCCACTAGCATCAGGCCCGATGGTGAGAAATCCTCTGCTTGCGACGCCCGAAAACTAACCAGGGAGCACTGAATGAGATTCGAGGAAAGCTGGGAGGAGATACAGAACGTCAAAGTGGTAGGAGAAAGATCTCTAGGAGAACTCGGAAGAGGCAAAGAGAGGGGAGTTTTGTTTTTTTTAATGGGTTTAGGTGAAAATATTTAGGGAAATGGGTGACTTTAGCGCCACTTCATGTGGCGCTCAAAGGGTGAGGAGGTCGAGCGCCACTTCAAGTGGCGCTTTTCCACCCCTTTCTTTTGTTTTTTTTTTGTTTTTCACCCCTTTTTTTATTTTGTTTTTTTTTTGCACCCCATCAATTTTTAAATTAATAATTACAAAATAAATGATTAAAATTTTAAAAATATACTTATAAATATGTATTTAAAAATGTTAACTTATTTATAACTATATTTATAACTATATTTATAATTATATAATTGTAAATTTATATTTATATAGTTATAAACCTTATTTAATTATATAATAAAATAATGAAATAAAACTTATATATAATTATTTATATAAATTTATATATAATTTTTTAAATAAAAAATATGTATTAAATTAAAAAATATTGTTTATTTATATTTATATTGTTATATTTTATAAAATATAAGGGTTTTTTTCTGATTTGTGTGTTTTATTTATATATTTACATATAAATATTATAAATATTATAATTATAAATAGTTAAATATATATGTGTGTATAAATATAATTTTGTATATATATAATTAAAAATATATATTTATAAATATAAATCTATTTATATATTTTTTTTAAAATAAAAAATATATTTGTAATTATATAATTATAAACTAATATTTATAAATAAATATTTATAATTATATAAATATGAATATATTTATAAATATATAATTATGAAAATATTGTTACATATATATTTAAAATTTATTTATAAATATATTTAATATTCATATATAAATTTATATATATATATATGTATAATTATATTTGTAATTATATTTAGAAATATATTGTAATTATAGTTATACTTATATATTTATAATTATATATTTGTACATATATATATAATTTTAAATCTATAATTACTAATCTATGTCTATATAGTTATAAGTAATTATTTATAAATAAATTTGAAATATTGTTAAACATATAATAAATTGGTAATAACAACAGTATTATTAATGACTATAAAATTTAAATTATATGACCAATATAAATGAAACTTAAAACATGGATTAAAAATATACTAAATAGATGTAATTAAAAAAATTACGTAAACAATGTCGATAAAAAATATTTTATAGTCTTTCACAACCACCTAGTTGAAACTTAAAAATGTTTCAAGTATGTGGCTTTGAAAGCCTATAAAATATAATCTATATAACCAATATGAATGAAACTTAAAACATGGATTAAAAAAATACTAAATAGATGAAAATAAAAAAATTACATAAAAAATGTCAATAAAAAATAATTTATAGTCTTTCAAAACCAACTAGTAGAAAATTAAAAATGTTTCAAGTATGTGACTTTGAAAGACAAACCGCCTACTTAAAACTTAAAAATGTTTCAAGTATGACTTTGAAAGCCTATAAAATATAAACTATATGACCAATATAAATGAAACTTAAAACATATATTAAACATATACTAAATAGGTGAAAATAAAAAAAATTACGTAAACAATGTCGATAAAAAATAATTTATAGTCTTTCAAAACCACCTAGTAGAAACTTAAAAATGTTTCAAGTATGTGACTTTGAAATCCTATAAAATATAAACTAAATGACAAATATAAATGAAACTTAAAACATGGATTAAACATATACTAAATAGATTAAAATAAAAAAAAATTACGTAAAAAATGTTGATAAAAAATAATTTATAGTCTTTCAAAACCACCTACATGAAACTTAAAAATGTTTCAAGTATGACTTTGAAAGCCTATAAATTATAAACTATATGACCAATATAAATGAAACTTAAAACATGGATTAAAAATATACTAAATAGGTGAAATTAAAAAAATTACGTAAATAATGTCGATAAAAAATATTTTATAGGCTTTCAAGACCACCTAGTTGAAACTTAAAAATGTTTCAAATATGTGACTTTGAAAGCCTATAAAATATAATTATTAAATATAAAATAATTAATTAGTTATTAATATAATTATTAATTATTATTCGCTAATATAATTATGAATTATTAATGTTTAATTATTAATTAATTAATTACTAATTATTAATTTACATTTATAAATATAATTATTATTATATAATTATAAATTTAATGTTTATAAATATTTAAGTAGTCATGTAAAATATTTTTTGTTTACTATATGTATATTTTTCTTTTCATTTTTCAAGAAATTATCAGATGTTTAGTCTGTGTGAAAAATTTTGTTAATATTGTACTTGTACTTTATTAATTTAATAGTTAATTTAAATCAGTTTGTATTTACTATATTTTTTATTTTCTTTTTATTTTTCTTAAACAACAATTACTTATCATAGTAAATATATTTTCTAATATATACAACATGACATCCAAAAACATCAATGATGATGCCCCCTGGTACCACAACGCGGCGTCTAAATCTCACGTCCTCTCTACGTCCGACGTCCGTGTCGCTCTGGTGTCCTATCTGCAGGTTCCTCCTCTTCCAGTGCTTCTGGTGCCTCCCCATGGTACTGTGTAGAGGACTGACCAAAACCATGTGAGGAGGATGCCCCAAAATCATATGGGGTGCTATATGGCTGTTGACGCTCCTTTCGTCATGGAATCTAAAGTTCGGAAAAGGGAATATCTGAGCTAAAAGTGATTAATCCTTTGAAGAAACATCATAAATCGACAAAAGGATAGAAAAGGAGAACACTGCCCATGTATCGCGCAAGTTCCATCTTGGTCGCGCAAGTCTACTTGCGCGCCGCCTCAACACTTGCGCGACCCCTCATGGTCGTGCAAGGGACTTGCGCGACAGATCTGGTAACCGCCCAGTAACCGCCCGGGGTCTTCTTTTGCCTATAAATAGACCCTGTGGGCCCCCCATTCGAAGGATCTCTTCCCAGAAACTCGGATCAAAGCTCCCGACGCCCAAGTCTCTTCTCAAAGCTTCCAGAACACTTCTAAGGTAATTTCTTACCTAGAATGGAAGATCTAAAGGGAAGAAGGAAGGCCTAAGTATTGAAACTTATCAAACACTTGCGCGCCGACTTAATTCCTTCAATATAACTTGCGCGTCCCTCTTCTGGAAGAACCCCAAGAGGATGGGAAAGGGTTTAATAAAGAGTCGCTCAAGTAATTCAACTCTGGTTGAAAATCGCGCAAGTATCCCTTATGTCGCGCAAGTATACTTGCGCGACCAATACTTGCGCGCCGCCGCAGGACTTGCGCGACCTTCAATACTTGCGCGCCCCTATCTTTTTGGGTGCCCATCTTGCCCTTTTTCACCCCTCTTAAGCCATTTCACCCTTCCTATTCAAGATTCAGTCTTCAAGATACTCTTCAAAGCCATTTATGGCATGATTTCTTGATTTGACATCCTTATCTGAAAGGAATTATGTGAAATATCTCTCAAAACCTAATGATTTAAACATCTTTATGTCACCAAAGATTGAGAGTTCATTCATTCAACCTCATCCTTTAAGATGAGAGAATCCTAACCTGGGTCTCCTTTTCAGGAATAAGACTCAGTCATAACCTTGGGCTTCCTTTTCAGGAGTAAGCCCCAAGTCCCCTAACCTAGGCTTCCTTCTCAGGAATAAGTCCTAGTCATAAATCTTGGGCATCTTTCTTAAGAGTACACCACAAGTCTCTTAAAATTTCTCTTAACCAGTCATAAATTCCCTTTGATTTGGGTTTCCTTTTCAGGAATAAAACCCAATCATAAGTCCCCTCCTAATTTGGGCATCCTCCTTAGGAGTAAGCCCCAAGATTAGAGTATTCAAATCTCCATGAAGCACATATAACTTTGTGGACCCTGTTCATGGATTTTCTTCCTAAAAGTAAATCCTAAACCTTCACCTATCTGGGCAGTCATCTATACATAAGCCCCAAAACAAATTTTTATGATTGCATCTTTTATGGCACAATTGTCTGAATTTTACCAATACCTCTTGTTTCTCACACCGAGCATGACTCACGTGAGCTTAGAGTGTAAAAGTAATTATGACATTCATCTTTGAGCCATCAATCATAAAACATCATATCCCATTCCTCGAACTACGTGGGTTCTGATTCCTTTTTCAAAACAAAGGATACGTAGGTAGCCCATTTATGGGTTCGATCCCAACATTGAAATAATCTCTGTCCTTCTGAATGACGATAAACTTCAAGTGCCCCACTGAGTGGCTTTAAAACCAGTCTGGTCATCAAAATGACCAAGAGACTTTTATATAAATGTTTTTGAAGGATACCATTGACCAAGAATCTCTAAACAAATATAGATGATTCTATATTGATGAAGAACCTCGAATACATATAAAAGATTCTCTAAATTTCTTGCATATTTAATCATTGATTGTTAAAACTAAAGGAAAGCTCATTTTATACTTGGTAATGTAATAAGGATTCACAAACTTAACTTAAATCTATAAAAGAGAGTCCCGGAGTAGACAATAATTCCCCTCAAAAAGGTGTGATGAGTCCGACCTCCCATCCTCTCGACCAATGCAAATTCCTAAGCCTCATTTAGCCCACAAGCTAATGAGCGCCTGCCTTTGGAAAGTAGGTCCAAACGGATGTGGAATCATTGGATGTTTCCGGTTCTACGAACAAACCCGTTAGAAACCGATCGGAACGTTTGAATCTCCCGTCCAGGAGGTCATCCCCGGATTCCGCGCGAAACAAAAATGGTGAACCCGACGTGAATCCTTAACCAAGTTAAAGTGATGTTCTTCTTAGATGTTAGGCCCCTTGGGCCAACAAGGCAATCATTGACATATGATCTTCCAAAAGATGCAGTAGCCGGATTCATCTTGATTATGTCTGTTATATGGAACAGGCACTCTTTTTTCAAGATCTTCTACAAAAAATGGCTTTCCTTAAATTCACCCCTGTGAATACTGCTGCTGAGAACACCTCTACTGTGAGGTCTGCTGCCATGAAAACCAATGTTGCTACTCCTGCTGGAACGTCATCCGCTCTGAGGATGACATCACCAACTCAGCGTCTTCAACGCTGTGTTTCAAATGCACTGGTTAAGGAGTACCGTCGTAACGGTACTATCCCAAC
Source organism: Viscum album (assembly GCA_963277665.1). Lineage (NCBI taxonomy): Eukaryota > Viridiplantae > Streptophyta > Magnoliopsida > Santalales > Viscaceae > Viscum > Viscum album. The sequence continues at coordinate 1,790,770,257 of OY728128.1, forward strand.
TCTGGAGGCCGCTCGTCAAGCCCTCCAAGTTAACAATTCTACCTGGTCGTCCGGACAACGGCGACCAGCAATCAAGAAGCAGGCGGTGCTGACTACCGTCTCCAACCGTTTCGGGTCGTTATCCCTGGAACGCAATTTCCATTCACTCCCTTATTCTGAGGAAGTGAATGAGCAGGTCCCGCAGGACCTTAATTCAAAGAGACAGGAGTCCTTCTCAAGGGCTCCCATCAACAATAGCCGCCAGACTCGTGCGGTAGTGCACCCTAAACATGATGAGGGTACCGGCTCCAGGCATTCAGCTCAGGTTCCTCGAACCCGAGCAGGCAAGATGAATCACCAGAGACGGAATCCGGTTAATAATAGGCAGGTTGTCATCCCTGCCATCTCCGGAGAAGTCCACCAACCTAACTTGGTGGCAAATAACGAGCAGGCATACACACCTGTTCGTTTTAATCCCGCTGTCCAGCAGACTCGTCTGGCAGCATCAAGCCAATCCCGCCAGGCAATTCCGGTGGAGTACCATAGGCAGGAACATACACCTGCTTATACATCAGCAGTTAGTCAGCAGGCTCGTCTGACTACATATGATGGATCTCGTCAACAGCGTTTGGCGAAGTGTAATCAGCAGGCACATACACCTGCTAATACTAATCAAGTCTACCAACAGTCTCGCTTGGTAGCACCCGGAGAAGTCAGTCGGAAAGTCCCGACGACAAACAGGAGGCAGACTAAACTCTCTGCCTCCACACTTGAGTACTGTCAGAATTCACTGACAGGAAAAGGAGGACAGGAGCAGGCACATACACCTACTCCAAGCCCGGAATGGACGTATATCCCTGTTCCGGCGGCTGAAGTCACCAAACATATTTTGTCAATGGTGAAAGAGCAGAAGCAAATTCCTGCTCATATTCTGGATGCTTGCCAGGATATCATAACAGCTTCAGCATCATCTCAGGGACAGACACATAAATCTATCCCTAGCAGTGGAGTGACACATCAACAATTCACTCCGGAACAGACACACACATCTGTTCCAGTCCAAGAGGGTTGTGGGGCCTACTCCCCCATATTATATGGACAACCAAGTCAGGCACATACATCTGATTTGAGCGATGATCGTCAGCCTAACCTGACCATCTTTCCTGATCAGGCACATACACCTGCTCAGAGCAATCACTTTCGTCATCAAGTGATTTCTAAAGCGAGTAAGAAGGCATTTAAGAAAAAGATCCGCCCAGCACAGTCAGGAGATCAAAGGCCAATCTGCAACAAGGCCTTGCTCGATGCTGGAGTTCTTGAAGCCCTCAGACATTTATCTGTCGGAATTCAAGATTCTACTCCCTCAGTTCCCAATAACAGGAACATTAATCCCGAAGGTCTTCAACAGACACTTCCTCATGAAGACTTGCTTCATGAAAATTCGGTCAATCTTGAAGTTTCTTCTTCAGATGAGAACCACAGGAACCCTCTGTGTGGTCAGAAGACCAAGGAGCAAGAGATATCATCTTTTGCTGTAACCCATCATGAAGGTCCTCCTCATGGTGATGAACTTCGCTGCGAAAGTCCTCTCCGCAGTAGTGATTCACATTGTCTCGAAAATTCTTCAGAAGGCAATGTAGTAACGAGAAAGCCCTCCTATCTCGAGGCACTTGCAAACGTAAAACCAGTCATGTCTGAAGTTTTACTATCGGCAGGTGAAACTCTTTCTCCATCAGAAGATAGCTTGGGGTTCAGGTTATTCTCCGAACCTTCCCTAGGTCATTCATCTTCCAGCATGAATAGTGATTCCTCTACCAATCTTGTTGAATCCAATGAAGCAACAAGGAAACACCAACTCTGGTCCAAACAGGTAGAAGAATCTTCATTTAATGATAAAGAGGAAATGCTGAACATGAGGAAAAAACTGGCAAAAGGTGAAGTACCAGTCATGTTTTGGCCTTTGGCTGATTCACAGTATGACATTCCAAAGATGTTGACGGATGATGGAATCCATGATATTCGTCTTAACATATGGAAAACTCTTTGTCAATTAAAGAAGAAGGTATTATCTTACGATGAATATGAAAATCATCTTAAGATAATAGAAGGGTTACAACGCCAGATTGATTTGGCATCTCTATCAGTCTCTCGGTATCCGAAGGCTGAAAAGCAACAGAGAACCCTTCAACGTTCATGCCTTGGCGCGCTGAGAAAATTGCGTCAGTTAATTTCCAATGCTCCATCTAATGTTCATATCAGAGGATGGGGTATTCACGGAGCACTACATTTCACAGTGCTTTCCGGTCAGCAAAGCCCGCCGAAAATGGTCTCATGCAATGTTATTGCCCATGGCCGGCCACAGTCAATGGGCTTTGTTCATAATCAAAATCTTGCTCGAGATCAAGCTTCAACTAGTTCCTCTCAAAATCAAGTATATAGAGAACAGGTTGTTGAATTGCTCCTACATCAAGCAGGCGAGAATATTGCGCAAGCCTCTCGTCTGGAGCAAACACGTCATCAAATGACAGAAGTTTCGGAAATCATCCAACGGTCTGTTGAACCAGGTGATAAAAGTGGATACAGGTTAATGCATCCAGCTAATTTCCGAACTAAGATCCGCAAGATCAAGAGAGATTTCAAGAAGATCTCAGACATAGCATGTCAAGAGACACCCCAGCTTGCCAGACTGGGGACTTCTCTAACCCAACCCTCAGAATCAACGAATGGGATTCGAGGAGTTGAGCAGAAGCAACAGGAACACCCCCAGTCCACCGGACTGGGGACTTTTTCAAATCTTCAATCCCTCCCTCAGAGAAAGTCAGTATTCTCTCGATTAGGGAATAAGCCTCAAGAGGAACGAAGAGCCAAGATGTCAGGAGATTCTCTCCAAGTGACGGTTCACAAAGAAATTCCTGAGGGGTCAAGTCAACGGAATGTCATGTCTTATCATGGACATAAAAGAAGACAATATCATAGAAATGCTGATAGAAAGGATTTCATGAAATATGCATCCATTAATGTCATCACTGCCGTTGCTGCTGATTCACCAGATGAGGCTCAATCAGAGGGATCAGATGAAGAGGTTCCTGCTCAAGAAGTTGCGCACACAGACCTAAATGAAGAAGGTGTGCGCACACGTAATCAAAGGCTTACCCAAAATTTGGGTATTCCTTCAAGTAACCCACTTCCCCCTCTCCGAAAAGGATCCAATAAGGGGAAAGGAAAGAATCAGGTTACTTCTCACCCTTCCTCTGAAGGAGGTCAATCGCTCTCATTAGAGCAAAGGCTTGCACAACAGGAGGAAGAAATGAAAGAATTAAGAAGGTTGAATGCAGAACTACTTCAGAGTAGTCTTCTTCTTAAGAATGCTGAAGTCCGACAGCCGAAGGAATTTGTTGTAACTACTGAGATGGATCAGGAATATCCTCCTTTATCAGTACACCCACAGAGGTCTAATCCTACGGGTCAAACGCAACAACGGTTGGCAGCACTACCATTAGTTGCAGCACCAACCTCCACGGCTGTCCAAGCTCCATTCATTGCACCTACCCAAAACCAAGTTCAACCTGACGTTTCTCAAAAGTTAATAACTACTATTGAGTCATTAACAGCTCGGTTAGAAACTATGGAAGGGAAACGGGCGCAAGTTCAACCTGAAAAGAAAGTTTACCCTGAATGGGTAGATTCAATTTCTCCTCCATCCAGTTTTGGAAACCCTATTTTCCCTACTTTCAATGGATCAGGCGACCCTGAACAACATTTGACGCATTACGTGTCTTGTTGTGATCCTATGATGGGAACTCCAGAACAACAAGAAGCAGTGAAACTCAGATGCTTCGTGCGAACCTTGCAAGGACCAGCTTTTGTCTGGTATACAAGCTTGAAATCCCGGTCAGTCATCGGATGGGAGGATCTTCGTCAAAAATTCCTTCTTCAGTTCAGCTCAACTTTGCCAAAAACGACAGTTTTCGATCTTACAAACTGCAAGCAAAGGGAGAATGAAAGAGTCTCTGATTTCATTGCTCGTTGGAAGGGATTAACGTATTCCTTGAGTTTATCACTCCCTCAGGAGGAATTATTGCCAATCTGTGTGGCAAATTTGCGTGACGAATTACGCACGCCATTGATCCCTGTGAAATACACAGGAGGGTTTCGAGACCTTACTTCAATCGCTCAACAGATTGAAGATTCCCTTATGCAGGCTAAGGTTAAATCTCGTGTAATTCCATCAGCTCCAGGAAGAAGAATGGGTAAAGCAGAAACTGCTACAGTTATGCTTAAACAGGCACCTGTACCTATTTCTACTTCAAAACCTTCATCTTCTCGAAGGGCTCCACCTCCTGAACGCCAACAACAAAGGCTGTTTCGTCCAAATGATCAAAAAGATCAACGACGAAAACAATTTGAGGATATGAAGAGTAAAACATACTCTTTCCGAAGTGAGCAAGTTCCTGGTTACTTCATTTCAGCTCTGGAAAATAATTTGGTTCAATTACCAGTGCCGAAGAGACCAAACAAGGAAGGAGATGAAGACCGTCCCAATTATTGTCCCTTTCATCAAATGTTGGGACATCCCATCCAGGAGTGTTTTGTCTTTAAAGACCTCCTACAAAAGATGGTTGACTTGGGACAAGTCAAATTGAAGGGTTCTTCAGCTCATGTAGCATGTATTACCGCTACAGATCCAGAGGAAGGAGGCGAGTGGCAAGAAGTCAAAAGCAAAACTGCGAAAAAATATGATGATTGGATGGTCAGAAAGACAATCAATCGGACCCATTCCATTTTGCGAACACAATTGAAGAAGCCAATTGTGTCTCCTACAAAAGCTGCAGTAAAGCCTCCATCAAAGGACAAATCCTCAAAAGGGCAGCGTAATTCAAAGAAGAAAGAGGAATCAGGAGAAGATGAGTATGTATCAAAGCCTAAATTGTCTTTGACTCTGGCAGATTTCATGCCATCTACTTCAAAGTCACGGGCACCGTCCCACCAAACGGCACAGCCTAAACAGGCCAACCAGGCAGAGTCTTTATCAGACGAAGAATTGATCTTTGGTTCTGTTAATATGATTCAATTAACAGATTCATATTCCAGTCTTGATGAGCCTGAATTCCCTGTATCAAATAAAGGAACCCGAGGAAGTTTTAGAGGTTCAGGATATAGGGGAAGACGTGGATCTTTCAGAAGCCACTACTCTAATTCTACCCCTGCTAGCACTGTATATGCAGCAGAAACTTGTGGTAGAGCCCTTCAGCGAGCTCAAAATGAACAAGCAAGTTCTTCTGCTAATGGCCAACTCAGCTTCGGCACAATTATTTTGGAAGACCGATTAAAGGTTCCATCTTCTTTATCTCAGCAAGCAAATGGATCTAATCAGTCTAATTTTCCAAAACCAAAGATGTTGCCAACTTCAATACAAGATGCATCAGCTTCCAAAGCATCTGCTTCCAAGATACCTGCTAAACCACATATTCCTATTGGGAAACGCAGGCCTCTAGATCAAAAGTATGATATATTGAAACACTTGGCCCAAGTACCAGCCAAATTATCAATTTTGGATGCTTTGAATCTATCAAGAGATCTTCGGGAAGCACTCATCGAAGCTTTGTCAAGTCCTCAAGAGTTTGAAGCTGAGATTGCTGCAGCTGAAATTTATCACATAGAGAATAATCCTGCAGAATGCCATGCAGTGATATCTTTTACTGATAAAGATGAGGATGATGTTGTGCATGGGCACATAAAACCTTTGTACTTATCTGGCAAAGTCAATGGTATAGATGTTCGAAGAGCTTTCATTGACAATGGTTCAGGAGTCAACCTCATGCCCATTCGCACACTTCGTCGATTGGGCCTCACAGAATCTGATTTATCTACTTCTACCATGATGTTGCAAGGATATGATAAAAATGAACAAGAACCACTGGGAGAAGTTACGCTCAGAACTCAGTTTGGAGATCTTGTTTCCAATTCAGATTTCATGATTGTTGATCAAGACTCAGCTTTCAATATCTTGCTTGGAAGACCCTGGTTACATCAGCATGCAGCTATTCCGTCATCATACCATCAATGTCTCAAATACTGTTTCGATGGTCAAGTTGGAACATTGTATGGTGATAAGGCCCCGTTCAAAACATGTGAGTCTCAATACATTGAGGCGGAATTTTATCACATGAAGGGAAGAGAAAAATCTACAATGAAGGAAATTACCAAAGTTAATGCTCCATATGGTTTGGAAAAAATTCCAATAAATCCATTTTCACATGTGAGTACAGATTATGTGTTACCTATCAGTCAAATTGACAAAATAGGCCCAAATCAAAATACTCTTATGGAAAGATCCATAATGTCAATTACGGCAATCGAGCCAGACAACATGGGAGAAATTGGTAACTTACCAAGCAATGATGAAAGCATAAGTGGTGATGTTTTCATTTCGTCTGCTGAAATCCAACAAGTCTATACTTCGCTAATCAGGCCAGAAGAAGTTATAGCAACACCAGAGGTGAATGTTGATGTCGATTCTCAATCCATCATCTCCTCTTTATTTCCCAAAGAAGACCCTTGTTCATCAATAGGGACGGAAATGGAAGCTTCTTCTTCAAAATGTGAAAATTTTGACATCTCTTATGATCATGAGAATTTCGTTTTTTCATCTACTTTGCAAGTAGAAACGGAAGATATAACACATGATGAAGAGGAAGAGGAAGATCTTAGAGATGCTCCTCCAGCATTTAAAGAGGGTATCTCTACCACTGTGGATGAACTCAGAGAAGTAAATCTGGGTACAGGGAAAGATCCACGCCCCACTTTAATTAGTGCGGCCATGACCCTTGAAGAACAAGAGATGTATATTTCTTTTCTAAAGCAAAATAAAGATATCTTTGCTTGGAATTATACAGAGATGCCTGGCCTTGATCCTGATGTTGCCACCCATCATTTGGGTTTGCCAAAAGAACATCGAGGATTCAAGCAAGCCGCGAGAAGAACACACCCAACCTATGCTTCCAAAATCGAGGCTGAAGTGGATAAGCTTATCAAAGCTAACTTCGTCAGAGAAGTTCAATATCCCAAGTGGTTGGCTAATATTGTCCCAGTAAAGAAAAAGAACGGACAAATTAGGGTTTGCATCGATTTCAGAGATCTTAATCGGTATTGTCCCAAAGATGATTTTCCAGTTCCGATTACAGAACTCTTAATTGATGCGACGGCTGGCTATGAAGTACTTTCTTTCATGGATGGATATTCTGGATATAATCAGATCTGAATGGCCCCAGAAGATGAGGAATATACAGCCTTCAGAGCTCCTCAAGGTGTGTTTTGTTACCGAGTGATGCCCTTTGGTTTAAAGAATGCAGGTGCAACATATCAACGCGCCATGCATCGTATCTTCAAACCTTTTCTAGGGAAATTTGTTGAATGCTATGTAGATGATTTGGTGGTTAAATCCAAACAACGTTTTGATCACTTGGCTGATTTGGAAATCATATTCCACAAGCTTCGACAACATAATTTGAAGATGAACCCCTTAAAATGTGCTTTTGGGGTAACCTCAGGAAAATTCCTCGGCTTTGTTGTACGCCATCGTGGTATTGAAGTCGATCCTGAGAAGACCAAATCAATCCTTGGTATGTCACCTCCTCAGAATTTGAAAGAATTAAGAGGACTTCAAGGACACTTAGCCTATATTCGGCGTTTCATCGCCAATTTGGCAGGCAAAAGTTTACCTTTTACCAAATTATTGAAGAAAGGAGTCACTTACCAGTGGACTAAAGAATGTCAAGAAGCATTTGATGTTCTCAAGAAATACCTCTTAAGTCCACCAGTACTCATGCCACCTGTTGAGGGTAGGCCTCTTATCCTCTATGTGACAGCTTTAGAGCGATCATTGGGTGCCTTTCTCGCTCAAAAGAATGATGCTGGGAATGAAAATAGTCTCTACTATCTCAGTAGAACTATGCTTGAAGCAGAAACCCGGTATTCGGGTATTGAAAAATGCTGCCTAGCATTAATCTTTGCAGTTCAGAAACTGAGACACTACCTGCAACATCACGAGGTCCAATTGGTATCTCGTAATAATCCACTCAAATTCATCCTTAGTCGTCCAATGCTTACAGGACGTCTGGCAAGGTGGGCGGTTATTCTACAGCAGTTCGACATTCAATATGTGTCTCAAAAGGCAATTAAGGGCCAAGCTCTGGCTGATTTCCTGGCTGAACACCCTTCAGTGGAAGACACATATTCAGATATCGAACTCCCTGATGAGGAAGTTTTTTCTATTCAAGAGAATCCTCAAACATGGGAAATGTATTTTGATGGTGCTTCTAGAAGTCCAACAGGGAAGAAAATGGAAAATCCTAAATTCAACAAAGTTGGTTTAGGAATTGTGCTCATTTCTCTAGATAAGGCAGTGTTACCTTATTCCTTTTTGTTGTGGGAAGGTGGTGCCAATAATGAAGCTGAATACCAAGCTCTCATTGCAGGCTTGGAGTTAGCGCTTCAAGCACAAGTGAATCACTTAAAGGTAAAAGGTGATTCAGACCTGGTAATCAAACAAATCAATGGGGATTATGCCATCAGAAAAGAAGAATTAATCCCTTTGTATGATTACGTCAGAGAGTTAATGTCGGAATTCCCTTCAGAACCGAAATTTTCTTATGTCCCAAGATCACAAAATGCTCAAGCTGATGCACTGGCTAATATAGCCACAGCTTTAGCAGATCCAAATCGGGACGAGACAACCATCGGTATTGCCCACCGTCGTGCAATTTCACCTTATGTTCAAGTCAGAACAGAGGAAATTAATGAAATTAGTCCCATTCCTGAACCATATGGTCATACTACAGGATGGATGTCACTTATCAGGGAATACCTTCAAAATGGAACACTTCCACCTGATAGAGCCAAGAGAGAACAAATTCGGCGACGTGTGGTCAATTTTACTCTTTATGATGGTCCAAACCACCTCGAGAAAATTCTCTACAAATGTGGTTTTGATGGAGTTCTCTTCAGATGTATTGATGGTGAAGAGACAATGGCTGTCATAAAAGAAGTGCATGCAGGAGTCTGTGGTGCCCACCAGTCTGGACATAGATTGTCTGATCAAATTCGAAGACTTGGATACTTCTGGCCTTCAATGATACAAGATTGTGTTAATTTCACAAAGAAGTGTCATTCATGCCAAGTATATGCCAATTTCATTCATCAAACTCCAGAGTTGCTTCATACAGCTAAATACTCATGGCCATTTTCCACATGGGGAATGGATGTGGTGGGACCTTACCCTTCAGCTACGGCCAAGCAGTTTAAGTACATTCTTACTGCTACTGATTTCTTTTCCAAATGGGCAGAGGCAGTACCTCTCAAAGAAGTCAGTTCTAAATGCATTGTTAGCTTCATCAAGTCTAACATCATTACTAGATTTGGTGTCCCTCATACCATATTGACAGACAACGGCACCAACTTCTGTTCTTCTGAGGTAAAGAGATTGTATCAAGAATACAACATTAAGTCCAACCATTCATCTCGATATCATGCAGCGGCTAATGGTCAGATAGAGGCCTTCAACAAGACTCTTTCAAATATACTGCAAAAGATGGTGGATAAAGATAAGAGGTCATGGCCTGATAAACTCTATCATGCTTTATGGGCTTATCGGACTACCACTCGCAATGCAACGCGGTCTACTCCATATTCATTGGTATATGGAACAGAAGCAGTCTTGCCAATTGAAGTCCAATTGCCCTCACTCAGAATAGCCATTTGTGATCAGTTATCAACAGATGAGCAATCCCAAAAGCGGTTGAATGAATTGGAACAGTTAGATGAGAAAAGATTGTGCACTTTGCACCACTTGGAAATCTATCAGAATCGAATAGCACGAGCTTTTAACAAAAAAGTTCGTCTTCGTTCATTCATTCAGGGAGAATTGGTATTGGTTATCAGAACACCAATGATACCAGGAAAGAAGCCTCCCAAGCTTGAACCAAAATGGGAAGGACCTTATTCAGTACATAAGGTCTACTCCAATGGAGCGTATTCTCTGATTTCAATGGATGGAGAACACATCACGACTCCAACTAATGCCAGATTTCTGAAGAAGTATTTTGTATAAACACAAAATATTGTTCACAGAACTAAGACTCTTACATTTGGTTCATACAGCACTGGTCCAGTATGACCTTAAACTACAACTACGTCCAGCATGACGATAAACTGTATGGTCCGTGCATATGACCTTAAACTATTCGCACTTATGTCCCTGCAACATGACACTAAACTGTGCAGCACCAATAGTCCTAACTGCAAGACTTTAAACTGCATAGTCCCTGATTTTGTCCTACATGACAATAAACCATATAGAAGTTCTTATATTTTGTCCGAGATGACATTAAACTATATTTTGTCCTAGCGACATGACATTAAACTGTGTGGCACTTTCATCGTCCAGCATGACGATAAACTGTAAAAAGATCAGAACTGATATCCTCATATTGATTCACCTTAGTCTTAGCTACATGACTTTAAACTGTACAGCATCAGTTCGTCCTTGCTATATGACGCTAAAACTATACAGCAATGGTCCTGTATGACTTTAAACTGCAACTTCGTCCCACACGACATTAAACTGTGAAAAAGTTCCATAAACAGTCCAGCATGACATTAAAACTGCACAATCCCCCTTTCGTCCAATATGACGTTAAACTATATTGTCCCCATCGTCTTAACTACATGACGCTAAACTGTACAGAAAGTCCCTTTTTTATGTCCTACATGACATTAAACTGTACATCGTTAAGGTTGTTATTACCTCTTGTTTCTCACACCGAGTATGACTCACGTGAGCTTAGAGCGAACATCAACCATAACACTCCCTTTGGGCCACTAACCATGTGTAAGTCCCAACAACATTTTTTTTTATTAGATCATTGTCCACAAGAACAACTTGATCATTAATTCATTCTTTAATTGAACTACACAGACTTTGATCCTTGCCCTCCAGGCTGGGTATGTAGGCAACCTCCCAAAGGTTCAAGCCCAAAAACAATCTCTTCACATTGGTTCATCACAATCTCATATGATGATGATTTGTGAAACCACCCTTGGAATCAATATCTTTACATTGATTCACTTTCGTCCTTGCTATATGACGTTAAACTATACAACACTTTTGTCCAGTACGACAATAAACTACAATATTCTTTGATTTCCTCATTTGAGAAGGAACCATTATTAACATTGATTCTTTTTCAATCATGGTTTTCATTTTCAAAAAGACTACGTACATACATGGTAATGCCTAAACTTTTTATCTTAGGTTAAAACCATCATTGCACTAAAGTCCCTTTTCACCCTTCACATGTACGAACCAAATTTGTACAAAGGGTAGTTTCTAGAACTACGTGGACTTGATTCCCATCCTTATGGGATACGTAGGAACATTCGAGTGTCCCTCGAATCCAGTCCCAAGTCTTTTGGGCCTAACCCCAAATTTCACTTTCAGTCCCTTGACTGAAAAGTCCTCATGAAAATACACACTGTGTATTCATTATTATGGTCCGAATTCTATGACCCAAAAAAAACTAAGATCACTCATCCTTTCGTCCTGCACGACGTTAAACTGCATTTCAAGAACTACGTATGGCTTGATTCTCATTCTTATGAGATACGTAGTGAAGTCCAAGTTTCAATTCAGGACCCAGCCACAACATGATTATGGTTTTCATTGACCTATGTATCTCTATATACATTGGAAAATACCCATCTTTATGTATTATAATCCTAACCTTAAATATTTTCAGATCTTCATAACCCTTTTCATGACTTATGGTCACAAAAATGTCAAACTTCTGAGAATTCTTTTGCCTGACTATGCAGCACGTGCCCATAGGTGGCCTTGCATAAACAGTCCACATAACAGACTTGTCAGCCAAGAGATGCTATTTATTTGACCATGCAGCCAATGCCCATAGGTGGCCCTGCATGTTTTCAACCCCCTAACGGGTTTGTTAAATAATAGTAACTTCATTCTTGGGAAGAATGCCTCTTTTGTCCTTATTTGTCTTAAACGACAGTATGTAGGGATCCGCAAAAATAGCCATCCTTAACGTATTTGTCCCATATCCTTTTTCATGATCTGAAAGTATTCAAGTCTATGGTTTATTCTTCTTCCCTACGTTTGGGTCAGACCTTCGTAGGAGTGATATTCATCCAGTTCTTCGATATTCTTGTTTGAAAATATCTTCTCCATATTCAAGTACCTCTTTCCATACAACAAACTCTATGCTTTAGAAAATTTGGATCTCCATAAACTTTCACTGGCTTTTAGCACTAGGAAAGTAAATTTCTGAGAGTTCTTTTGCCTAACTATGCAGCACGTGCCCATAGGTGGCCTTGCATAAACAGTCCACATAACAGACTTGTCAGCCAAAAGATGCTATTTTATTTGACTATGCAGCCAATGCCCATAGGTGGCCCTGCATATTTCAACCCCCTAACGGGTTTCGTTAAATAATAGTAACTTCATTCTTGGAAACTACTTCTTCTAATGCTATTTAGCTCTTTTTCATATCATTCCTCAGATTCAAATATTCTTAAGTCATAGTTTACATATTTTCTCTCATACTTGAGTATGGTAATTTGTTTTCAGATAAATTATCAAGGAATTGAATCCATTTTAATCCATTTTTCGGTCAAAGCTATTTCGACCTTAAACATTAGCCCCTTTATGTCCGGCTTGCATGACTTTAAACTGCCCGCACAAAAGACAGAGGAACTCTGAATAAAAGTCAAGTTCCAGCTCACTAAATATACATTTTTTTTTGTATGATTTAGGTAATATTGAGCAGTTAAAAGGTTCAAAGTTTGTAGGGTTATTTGTAATAATCCTAGTAAAAATCAAACTATGCTTACTAAGCCCATTGGCTTAAGTAAATTTGAAGCAGGTAATGGAAGAATGCAAGCACAAATGATTGAAGGCAAAAGTGTTTTTCATTGATACACAAGAGTTAGAAGGACATCCACAGATTGGAGTCTCTTCTCTTTTTCAAGAATTACAAGAGGTTTTCAACATGACACTTCATTTGATTTACGGCATCCCGAGCTTCATCAGCAACCACCCGGAATTCATTCATTCAACTGGATACAACAAGAGATGCAATGATACCAGCTCTTCTTGGAACAATTGTAAAAGGATGTTCTTGAGTGTGGTTTGAGAAAATTTTCTGCTGATCAAACAGTGACTCTGTTTCTGTCCAAGAGACTTGGAAGATGGATACATGGATTTGAGAATGGAGCATTGGAAGTAAAGAGCAATTTGGAGAGAGTACTCTTTTCAGATATTGCTCTAATACCATGTTTGTCTTCTCTCCACCAACCGGCAGTGGAAAACATTTCAGCCCATGGGTTTGCCATTTTCATATCTGCAAGGGAATGACATGGAGGAAGAATTTGAAAGTTCACACCATTGTTGTTACTCTTAATGCACAGCATAACCGAAATAGAAAAGTAGCAGTGCAGCTGCATCTCAGGTGTATATTTGTTTGCATTTGGAACATTGACTCCTTGCAGATGACCATGAACACACAGAGACAGGTAGATGCTCTGTGGGAAATTAAGATGATATTTCTTCAAGTACTTAGCCAAATCTGGAAGAGTGCTGTCGCAGATGTCATAGTAATCATGGCCAATGATGTTCATCATGTCATCAATCCGCTTGCTAGCCAGTTCATAAGTCGTTCCAATTCCCTTGGGAACCACTGAATCTACACAAAAGATGAATAAACTAACTCTTAAATGGGTTTATTTTTCATAAATTTTGTGAAGAAATTTGAAAAAATGGCTAAGGCATTAAGGCGCGCAAGTCTACAAAATGGCGCGCAAGTATTCACGTGTCGCGCTTGTTTTCGCCGCGCAAGTATAAACCGCGCAAGTACTAATACCTTTACAGGAGCGCAACATCAAGGAAAGCAGAGCAGACTTGCGCGGCTTAGGTGACCTGCGCGATGAGAGCTCGAGAAGGTATGAAGTCCGGAAATCCGGATACTTGTACGGAGGTGAGGCCGTATATTTATAGGCCAGGAGGCCTACCTGCGCGCCATACCCAGAGGGTTTAAGGCCTGCGCGACGCAGACTTGCGCGCCTCCCTCTGCGCACTTAAGACTTGCGCGCCTCCCTTTTCCTTTGGGGGGATTCGATTTCCTCAGAGTCAAATCCTCATTTTTCTCTCCGGATCCAACTCTGAGGGGGTACTTTTGTTGACGCTCCTTTCGTCACGGAATCTAAAGTTCGGAAAAGGGAATATCTGAGCTAAAAGTGATTAATCCTTTGAAGAAACATCATAAATCGACAAAAGGATAGAAAAGGAGAACACTGCCCATGTATCGCGCAAGTTCCATCTTGGTCGCGCAAGTCTACTTGCGCGCCGCCTCAACACTTGCGCGACCCCTCATGGTCGTGCAAGGGACTTGCGCGACATATCTGGTAACCGCCCAGTAACCGCCCAGGGTCTTCTTTTGCCTATAAATAGACCCTGTGGGCCCCCCATTCGAAGGATCTCTTCCCAGAAACTCGGATCAAAGCTCCCGACGCCCAAGTCTCTTCTCAAAGCTTCCAGAACACTTCTAAGGTAATTTCTTACCTAGAATGGAAGATCTAAAGGGAAGAAGGAAGGCCTAAGTATTGAAACTTATCAAACACTTGCGCGCCGACTTAATTCCTTCAATATAACTTGCGCGTCCCTCTTCTGGAAGAACCCCAAGAGGATGGGAAAGGGTTTAATAAAGAGTCGCTCAAGTAATTCAACTCTGGTTGAAAATCGCGCAAGTATCCCTTATGTCGCGCAAGTATACTTGCGCGACCAATACTTGCGCGCCGCCGCAGGACTTGCGCGACCTTCAATACTTGTGTGCCCCTATCTTTTTGGGTGCCCATCTTGCCCTTTTTCACCCCTCTTAAGCCATTTCACCCTTCCTATTCAAGATTCAGTCTTCAAGATACTCTTCAAAGCCATTTATGGCATGATTTCTTGATTTGACATCCTTATCTGAAAGGAATTATGTGAAATATCTCTCAAAACCTAATGATTTAAACATCTTTATGTCACCAAAGATTGAGAGTTCATTCATTCAACCTCATCCTTTAAGATGAGAGAATCCTAACCTGGGTCTCCTTTTCAGGAATAAGACTCAGTCATAACCTTGGGCTTCCTTTTCAGGAGTAAGCCCCAAGTCCCCTAACCTAGGCTTCCTTCTCAGGAATAAGTCCTAGTCATAAATCTTGGGCATCTTTCTTAAGAGTACACCACAAGTCTCTTAAAATTTCTCTTAACCAGTCATAAATTCCCTTTGATTTGGGTTTCCTTTTCAGGAATAAAACCCAATCATAAGTCCCCTCCTAATTTGGGCATCCTCCTTAGGAGTAAGCCCCAAGATTAGAGTATTCAAATCTCCATGAAGCACATATAACTTTGTGGACCCTGTTCATGGATTTTCTTCCTAAAAGTAAATCCTAAACCTTCACCTATCTGGGCAGTCATCTATACATAAGCCCCAAAACAAATTTTTATGATTGCATCTTTTATGGCACAATTGTCTGAATTTTACCAATACCTCTTGTTTCTCACACCGAGCATGACTCACGTGAGCTTAGAGTGTAAAAGTAATTATGACATTCATCTTTGAGCCATCAATCATAAAACATCATATCCCATTCCTCGAACTACGTGGGTTCTGATTCCTTTTTCAAAACAAAGGATACGTAGGTAGCCCATTTATGGGTTCGATCCCAACATTGAAATAATCTCTGTCCTTCTGAATGACGATAAACTTCAAGTGCCCCACTGAGTGGCTTTAAAACCAGTCTGGTCATCAAAATGACCAAGAGACTTTTATATAAATGTTTTTGAAGGATACCATTGACCAAGAATCTCTAAACAAATATAGATGATTCTATATTGATGAAGAACCTCGAATACATATAAAAGATTCTCTAAATTTCTTGCATATTTAATCATTGATTGTTAAAACTAAAGGAAAGCTCATTTTATACTTGGTAATGTAATAAGGATTCACGAACTTAACTTAAATCTATAAAAGAGAGTCCCGGAGTAGACAATAATTCCCCTCAAAAAGGTGTGATGAGTCCGACCTCCCATCCTCTCGACCAATGCAAATTCCTAAGCCTCATTTAGCCCACAAGCTAATGAGCGCCTGCCTTTGGAAAGTAGGTCCAAACGGATGTGGAATCATTGGATGTTTCCAGTTCTACGAACAAACCCGTTAGAAACCGATCGGAACGTTTGAATCTCCCGTCCAGGAGGTCATCCCCGGATTCCGCGCGAAACAATGGCTCTGAATCTCATATAAATGGTAGAAATGGGGTACTGAAGAAGGCCTCGTCGGGAGGAGAAGGGGACACCATAAGTTGTGTGAATGCACCCAGATCGAAGTCCATAGTAGTCTACGGAGACGCCATATGTGGTATATAAGCCTCTCCCTACTGTGAAAGATCATCAGTCGGTTGGGCCAGATCGTCTCTATGTGGTGCGACGACATCTACAGGAGCCGCACTCAGATGTCGATGTCGTCGCCTCTGCCCCTCTGGATGTGCTTGTCTCTGTCGTCTAGCTGGCAGTGGCGGTGGCAGTGCATCCTCCTCAGCAGGCATATCAGGGAAATCATCATCCTCAGGTGCTTCAGCCTAAAGATATGGATCAGGATATATTTGAGGCTCCTCATCAAAAAAACTGTCACATATCAACTGGAGATGATCGAATAAAGCCACCACATCCCGATGAACTACATCCCGCAGAATATATGCATGCTCCTGAGGCTATGTTTAATGTGATATATGACCAATGGCGTCTTCCTTTAAATGAAATAACATTCATATTAATATCAAAAATGAGTTAAAAATAATAATAAATCATAGTAAACATACCAATCGCTGAATGAAAATCCCCTGACGTGTAAGGTGCATGATGGTGTGACGTCGATACCAGTGTGCATAATCCCCCTGATCAGATAACTGAGAGTGTGATGTGGTATACCCATGTGGAAAGATATGAAATCGGGAACACCTATCCCAAATCTCGATATAATATGTATGATGATGCTTCCAGTCTGTCATTTGTCTACCTATAAGCACAATCGAATGTAACTCAATTGAATGTCATAGTGCCATGGGGATATGCTGTATAAAACCAAACTGGCACATGACCCGGTCTGGCTGGTGCCACTCAATGATGTGGAAGTGAATGAGTGGAACCACTGCAACACGATCTCCAACCATAGTTGTGCCTTATATTGGAAGTGATTCGTAGACATAACATGTATAAGGAGTCCATGATTCCATGAAACCTGAAATGTAAACTCAAAAAATAAGTCATATAGTAGCATGAAAATGTTACTGAGAATATATTGAAATAACTTAAAATAGTGATAACAAAACAAATTTTCCTACAAAAAAGTATTGTTTAACTTACATCAGCAGGAACTATGGCGTTGAATATTTATCGGAAGCTATGCACACTATGTCTCGGAGTATGTTCAAACTTCTGAGACTGACTCCACCTGGTGAAAAAAGAGTAATATATAGTAAGTTTATAAAAAAAATAAAAAAAATTACTAAATAACTAAAAGTAATGACTTAGAAATACCATCATCCCTGAGGACAGTCCTAAAGTATCTCCAGTGCAAGTGGTGCGACAACTCGAGGAGTGATGTGTGGAAAACACTCCCAGATCCACATCTGTACTAACACCATACAACTTGTAATTTTATGTAAATCAGCCTAACAAATGGTGCAGAGAGATCTATACAGATGTGCTAATACAACAGACCCCCAACTGTATGTAGTCGTCTGATCCAAATCCTCATGTAATGGGAGGTACATCCTGTGTACCAAAGCAGTGGAGTAGTTGATGCACAACATGCCTCCGAGCAGCCACAAAATGTATGTACGTGTGTGTTGAAGAAGCGTCTCCTCGTCTGTATCATCAGGAATGATGTCGAAATTCTAATCAAGCCACCTCATGCGCAAGCGCAAACCCTGGAGGACACCCAGTGCACTGATGACATCAATGCCTAGCATCCTCTGTATGAATGCAGCCCAATAGCTAGTAATGGCACCCGTAACTGCATGTCCATGGATAGGTAACCCCAACATGTATTCGACATCCTCTTATGTAATAGTCATTTCCCCCGTTGGGAGATGAAATGTGTGTGTTTCTGGCTGCCATCTCTCAACCAACGCAGCTATCAAATGATGGTCAATGGTCTTGAAGTCACACATAGAAACTCCATAAAATCCCGCATGTCTAAGGTATAGACAAGTAGTTCTCGGCATTGCCTCATGATGGAAACGATGCGCTCTCCAAACATGAAGATGTTTAACAGGTCGTCGCGCCAACACATAGTGTGACACGTGCGTCTCCTGACCAGATAAAAGTGGATAGTCCATCTGAATGTGGAAATAGTAAAACATTAATTTCATGTAAGATATGACATTTATCATGTAAGATATAAAATTTATCATTTAATGATTTAAAGAATCATAAACACATTGGGTCAGTTGTTGTCTCCCTTGTTGGGGTGTTGGGGTGAAGAAGTTCGGAGTTTCCTCGTTTTTGTTTTGTGGCCATTGTAAGTTCATCTTTCATTATAAAATACTGATGTCATTTTCATTTAATAGTTCAAATGGTTTTGTTTTTTTGAATTTGATACTTTAAATTGTTAGAACTGCATGAGTAGATTTAAACAAACAACACTACATCAGTAGAAACAACAATAGAAATAACCATAATACATCATTTCAATGAACCCATACAAAACGTATAAATGTTTTCTTATACAGGTACATTCCTTTTTTTGAGTTGGTGTTGTCTGTTTAAAGCTACTCATGTAATGTTGATAGTTCGACAAAAAATGTCAAGTGAAATCATGGTACATTTTCCAAAAGTTACCCTATATACAAGTAAGACAAATATGATTAAGAATAGTGATAATGATAAAAATAATTACATGTAAAAAAGTTTTACAGTAACTGATATAGTACATGATTCATTTTAACCATTTGATGATTACCCTATGTGTCTATGGCAACATGTCTTCATATGACCTTCCTGGCGGCATATGTTGCACCGTCATCCAGCTGGATGTTCACTAGGTCAATCCATCTCATTCCAAATACGAGTCGACTTTGGCCTCCCTTTAGGTCGAAGTCTACTGTTGTTCGATAGAAGTGTGGGTGTGCCATCTGGCAGCCAAAAATTTTGATATTCCCCGATTATCATCCATGGAGTACTGTAGCAGGAGTTGATGCTCTTGAGTACATAAGCCGGATCAATGAACTCCTCCTAAGATACTTGTACGTAAGCACATGCTGCAATCACATGGATGTAGGGATATCTCAGTGCCTGAATGTTTCCACATTCACAATAACGCTTCTCAAGTAAAACAACTCGCATATGACCATTGCTACATTCCACAGCATCACCGGGCTCATCAACCTCAAATCTTTTCTATGGATTATTAAATGTAGTTACACAGTAATTTGTGTCTCCTGAATAACTGTATCTAGCTCACGTTGGAAATGGTGTCAATAGCACATCCCTCTATTCAATCCCTCTTCAGCCTACTTTCCTCATTCTAGAACGTACTTTACACTACGATAAAAGGTCTCTTGTACCAACCCTAAAATATAGATTTACGACATTATACAAATATTATATTATAATAGTAGCTCTTCTGAGTAACATATATTCAAATATTTGTATTTACCTATGATAGGTAGTTTTCGAACTCCCTTGAAAACTACATTAATACATTCTACGATGTTGGTCGTCATATGACCATATCTCCTCCCATTATCATATTCCAACGACCATTTCTGCTTTGGAATTTGCATCATGTAATCATACACTTTTGGATTCACTCTGTTAATATCTTGAAGATTCTCCTCCATCCTTTATTGTTGAGGCTCATATCCTATCATACAAGCAGTCATCTAAATAGTTATGAAAATAACTATGACAAAAAAAAATTAAAATAGAAAAGGATGTTCATACCAATTTATAAGATTCCCTTCTTCATCGACTCATTCTTGAACTTATTTCGCAAATTGCTGGCAATGTGTCGAATACAGTATCGATTATTGGCATAGGGTGGTCTCCATGAAATACCCTCAGACTGTATTGCCTCCTTGATTGCACGGTGGTGATCATAAATAAGACAAATCACTTCTGCATCCGTAAAAAACTCTCAGAGACATGCCAGAAACCAACTCCGTGATGAGAAGTTCTCTTTCTCGGAGACAACCATTGAGTGGTCAAGTTGGTTCTATTGGTTAACATATTCAGCAGTATGTAACTGATAAACTATTTGATTATTATGGCATAGAATCTCCAACAGTTGTGGTAAAACTTGATAAGAGTCATTCCAATCACCGTATACTTTCACAATATCCTTTTATCGTGCTGCCCATGCCTTCCAGTAAGAGATTTGATACCCAAAAAGTTGTTTGATTCGCTCAATGACCAGAACCATAGGAACATCTTAACATGCTCTAATCATTTCAACAATAATATTTGAAACAAACTGAACATCTAATGAAGAGTTTTCCTGTGACAAGCTTGGGTTCACACAGGTGTGTGGAGTAAATCTAGTGATTCTCCATCTGTGAAAAGTGTTATTAATAATAGCTCACAGATGCATTTGACAGTTCGATTCATATTTGTCACAACGGATCAAATAATAAGACCTCTTTGACTCTTCTACAACATATGAGTAATGTCTTTCAATGTGATATTGTTTTATCGCATTTTTCATTGCTTCTTTGCTCTCAAACTCTCTACCAATATATAGAACACCGTTATCTAACACTCGATTTGTGCCACCAATGATTCCTAGAAATTCTGAACTAGGAGTAATAACTGAATAATCAAATTCTGGCAAGCGATGCATGCTTCTAGTAATTTAGGTTGGAATCCTAATCCCTCCAAAAAATCAATATGTTCAAACTATATTGATGTGTAACTATTTACACAACCCACATGTTTGTGTTACTTACCCAAAAATAGAAGTTAAACATATTCATACATATTTAAATGCATTATATGCATGAGGTACACGAACACGTCACGTAAAAGCATAGAGTTATATGAAATTGAAAATCTTCACATGAGTAAGCCTGGAGTGACAGAAAGCCAACCCCATTCACATTCATAGACAAGGAAAGCCTCTAGGAAAGTAGGTGGTCTGACCCAAAGCCCCTCTACTTAGGGATACTTTACTCAAGAGAGAAATCATTTCATGATAACTCTAACACTTAATATGCAAAAAATATATTCAACTCCTAAATTCAAGTTCATAACTTCAATTACAAACCGAGGATAAGGTAGATTGCAAACTAAATTCCTAATCATACCTAGAATGTAATGCAAAGGTATATTCCAGAAGCAATTTACAACTACTTCGCTAATTAATATAACTACTTCGCTGATTAATATAACTACTTCGCTGATTAATATAACTACTTCACCGATTAATATAACTACTTTCATGATTAATATAACTACTTTGCTGATTAATATAACTACTTCACTAATTAATATAACTACTTCGCTGATTAATATAACTACTTCACTGATTAACATAACTACTTCACTGATTAATATAGAATTAATTAATTACCTAATTAGAATTAATTAATTACATAATTAGAAGTAATTAATTACGTAATTAGAACTAATTAATTACCAAATTAGAACTAATTAATTACCTAATTAGAACTAATTAATTACATAATCATAACTAATTAATTACCTAATTAGAACTAATTAATTACCTAATTAGAAGTAATTATTAACCTATTGATAATTAATTAATTACCTAATCAGAATTAATTAATTACCTAATGATAATTAATTATTTACATAATGATAATTAATTAATTACCTAATGATAATTAATTAATTACATAATTATAATTAATTAATTACCTAATCAGAATTAATTAATTACCTAATCAGAATTAATTAATTACCTAATCAGAATTAATTATTTTCCAAATCAGAATTAATTAATTACCTAATGATATTTAATTATTTACCTAATGATAATTAATTAATTACCTAATGACAATTAATTAATTGTCTAATTATAATTAATTAATTACCTAATTATAGTTAATTAATTACCTAATTAGAATTAATTATTAACCTAATTAAAATTAATTATTAACCTAATTAGAATTAATTAATAACCTAATTAGAATTAATTAATTACCAAATTAGAATTAATTAATTATATAATTATAATTAATTAATTACACAATTAGAATTAATTAATTACCTAATTAGAATTAATTATTAACCTAATTATAATTAATTAGTTACCTAAATATAATTAATTAATTACCTAATTATAATTATTTATTAACCTAATTATAATTATTTATTAACCAAATTATAATAAATTAATAAATTAATAAATTAATTATTATTAATTAATTATAATAAATTAATTACCTAATTTTAATTAATTAATTATCTAATTATAATTAATTATTAACCTAATTAGAATTAATTATTAACCTAATTATAATTAATTAATAACATAATTAGAATTAATTATTAACCTAATTAGAATTAATTAATAACCTAATTAGAATTAACTAATTACCTAATTAGAATTAATTACTTACCGAAATAGAATTAATTAATTACCTAATTAGAATTAATTAATTACCTAATTAGAATTAATTATTTACCTAATTATAATTAATCGGTTACCTAATTAGAATTAATTAGTTACCTAAATATAATTAATTAATTACCTAATTATAATTATTTATTAACCTAATTATAACTATTTATTAAACTAATTATAATAAATTATTAAACTAATTATTATTAATTATTAACCTAATTATAATTAATTAATTACCTAATTATAATTAATTAATTACCTAATTAGAATTAATTATTAACCTAATTAGAATTAATTAATAACCTAATTAGAATTAATTCTTAACCTAATTAGAATTAACTAATAACCTAATTAGAATTAATTAGTTACCTAATTAGAATTAATTACTTACCTAATTAGAATTAATTAATTACCTAATTAGAATTAATTAATTACCTAATTAGAATAAATTATTAAAATAATTAGAATTAATTAGTTACCTAATTAGAATTAATTAGTTACCTAAATATAATTAATTAATTACCTAATTATAATTATTTATTAACCTAATTGTAATTATTTATTAATCAAATTATAAAAAATTATTAACCTAATTATTATTAATTATTAACCTAATTATACTAAATTAATTACCTAATTATAATTAATTAATTACCTAATTAGAATAAATTATTAACATAATTAGAATTAATTATTAACCTAATTAGAATTATTTAGTAACCTAATTAGAATTAATTATTAACCTAATTAGAATTAATTAATAACCTAATTAGAATTAATTAATTACCTAATTAGAATTAATTACTTACGTAATTAGAATTAATTTATTACCTAATTAGAATTAATTAATTACCTAATTAGAATTAATTAATTACCTAATTAGAATTAATTATTAACCTAATTAAAATTAACTAGTTACCTAAATATAATTAATTAATTACCTAACTATAATTATTTATTAACCTAATTATAATTATTTATTAACCTAATTATAATAAATTATTAACCTAATTATTATTAATTATTAACCTAATTATAATTAATTAATTACCTAATTAGAATTAATTATTAACCTAATTAGAATTAATTATTAACCTAATTAGAATTAATTATTAACCTAATTAGAATTAATTAATAACCTAATTAGAATTAATTATTAACCTAATTAGAATTAATTAATAATCTAATTATAATTAATTAATTGCCTAATTAGAATTAATTAATTACCTAATTAGAATTAATTAATTACCTAATTAGAATAAATTAATTACCTAATTAGAATTAATTATTAACCTAATTAGAATTAATTAGTCACTAAATTAGAAATAATTAGTTATCTAATATAATTAATTAATTTCCTTATTATAATTATTTATTAAACTAATTATAATTAATTATTAACCTAATTATAATAAATTATTATCCTAATTATTATTAATTATTTACATAATTATTATAAATTAATTACCTAATTATAATTAATTAATTACCTAATTAAAATTATTTATTAACCTAATTAGAATTAATTATTAACCTAATTAGAATTAATTGATAACCTAATTAAAATTAATTAATAACCTAATTAGAATTAATTAATAACCTAATTATAATTAATTAATTACCTAATTATAATTATTTAGTATCCTAATTATAATTATTTATTAACCTAATTATAATAAATTATTAACCTAATTATTATTAATTATTAACCTAATTAGAATTAATTAATTAACTAATTAGAATTAATTATTAATCTAATTAGAAGTAATTAGTTACCTAATTAGAATTAATTAGTTACCTAAATATAATTAATTAATTACCTAATTATAATTATTTATTAACTTAATTATAATTATTTATTAACCTAATTATAATAAATTATTAACCTAATTATTATTAATTATTAACCTAATTATAATAAATTAATTACCTAATTAGAATTAATTATTAACCTAATTAGAATTAATTTTTAACCTAATTATAATTAATTAATAACCTAATTAGAATTAATTAGTCACCAAATTAGAATTAATTAGTTACCTAAATATAATTAATTAATTACCTAATTATAATTATTTATTAAACTAATTATAATTATTTATTAACCTAATTATAATAAATTATTATCCTAATTATTATTAATTATTTACATAATTATTATAAATTAATTACCTAATTTTAATTAATTAATTACCTAATTAAAATTAATTATTAACCTAATTAGAATTAATTATTAACCTAATTAGAATTAATTAATAACCTAATTAGAATTGATTATTAACCTAATTCGAATTAATTAATAACCTAATTATAATTAATTAATTACCTAATTATAATTATTTAGTAACCTAATTATAATTATTTATTAATCTAATTATAATAAATTATTAACCTAATTAGAATTAATTAGTTACCTAAATATAATTAATTAATTACCTAATTATAATTACATAATTAATTAACTAACTATAATCATTTCATTACTTAATTACATTTAAAAAAACTATACTATTTATATAATACAAATATTATAAACTAATTCTATAAATTAAACAACTAAATTATTAAATCATAATATTAACTAAATTTAAAGAAAGATTTACCTCAATTTTGTGGAGACGTAGCTACGCAGGCAGAGCAACCGGAGAAGCAAAGCGCAGAAAAAACCGGAGAACTTTGAAAGAGAGTGAGGGGGGAACTTTGAGAGGGGGGAAGTGAGGAAATGGGGAGGGCGAGCGGCCTTATTTATAGGAAGGGGGGAGGTTTCGGCGCCTCTTCAAGTGGCGCTGAATGGAGAGGGATTTAAGGGGCAGCGCCACTTCAAGTGGCGCTGATCGTTGGTTGGTTATTCCTTCAGCACCACTTCAAGGGGCGTTGAAGAGATACTTGGCCGAAATGGCCAAGCGCTACTTGAAGTGGCGCTCGACCTCCTCACCCTTTGAGCGCCACATGAAGTGGCACTCAAGTCACCCATTTCCCTAAATATTCTGACCCTAAATCCACTAAAATAAAAAAAATAAAAACCCCCTCTCACCAAAATATCCCGATTTTTTTCAAAGAAGCGATGGCGACAAAGGGGGAATGTCCATGGTAGGGTTCTAGAGACAAAGAAATAAGGTCTGACAAAATAGGAGGAGTCGACCGAGTGGAAAACGTGTTAGAAAAGGTGTCCAGATTTGAGGTACCAACCACGTGCGAATTGCCAACATTTTTTTGAATTTGATAAAACCCTTCCAATAGTCATATGAGTCTTCGTCTTCATCGATGCCCGAGAGGGACCCACATCCAGACCGCCCTGGAAGCCCGATCTAGACGAGCCTGTATGTGAATGTTTCTTCCGGTAAACAACCTTTGAATGCCCATGAAGCCCGTAGAAGCTACAAAACCTTTAAAGAACCCCAGAGATGGTTTGTTGTGACCGAATTGAGCCACCATAGAAAGTTCATGGAAGGAAGAAGGAGTTTTTTTATGCATTTTTTAAAAAAAAAAGTTAAGAAAAATGGTTAGGGTGAATTTGTTTTTTCAAAATGCGCCTCAAAGGCGGCATCACGGATGCCGCCTTTGCATTACGGGTGAAAGGCGGCATCGCGGATGTCGCCTTTCCACTGCTGGCACGGATTGGTGACGTGGAAAAGGCGGCACCCACGGAGCTTCCTTTGCCTCTGCGCCCTATAAAAGGGAAGCGCCCCCACCCCTTCTAACTTCCAAACACCCATTACCTCTCAATTTTTCTCCTTTGCGTTGGAGTTTTGAGGTTTGAAATTTTCGGAAAGATTTTAAAGGCATGGTTTTTAATTTAATGTTTTTTATTTTTTAGAATTTTTTTTAGTTAAATATTTTTATTAATTTGATTTTTTTTATTTAGTTTAATTGTTTATAGTTAAATATTTTAATTCTTTCGTAGTTTAGTTAGTTTTAAAATTTTTTTTATTAGATTGTTTAATTAGTTATATTTAGGAATTATAATTATCATTAGTATAAATTAATTTAGGATTCTTTTAATGAAATTTTGGTAGCATAAAGACTATGTTATATAAGAAATCAAATCCTTGTCTGGATACAAACAACTGAATATGGATCTGGCACAGATGTACCTAGGGGTAAAACCCGAAAACACCGATTTGAGCTAGACTTGAACGGGAATTGGTGCACAACAACGGGCCTTGCTGCATTCTAGTTTGACACTCCCAGA
This sequence comes from Viscum album, assembly GCA_963277665.1. Taxonomy (NCBI): domain Eukaryota; kingdom Viridiplantae; phylum Streptophyta; class Magnoliopsida; order Santalales; family Viscaceae; genus Viscum; species Viscum album. The sequence continues at coordinate 1,790,797,128 of OY728128.1, forward strand.
GGATATGCATAAGATATGCATATTTCTTTATAAACTACTATAATATCTAAGAAAAGAAATGATAAATTGAAAATTTAGTAAAGATGTTGACAGTTATTATTAGGAATGATTAATTAAAAATTAATTAATAAATAACATAGAGTTAAAAATAAAACTACAGTTTAAATTATTATCAATAACATGGAGTTAAAAAATAACATAGTTAAAAAACAACATGGTGTGAAAGTGAAAAAATAAATAACATGGAGTTAAAATATAAATAACATGGAGTTAAAATATAAATGACATGGAGTTAAAATATAAATAACATGGAGTTAAAATATAAATAGCATGGAGTTAAAATATAAATAACAGCATGTTAAAATATAAATAACATAGAGTTAAAAAATAAATAACAGCATGTTTTGAGCTTCTTGTTTTTCTTGCAGTGAATTGAATATCAAAATTTCAGAAATCCCATGTGAGAATAGGTTTTCTGAAATTTTGATATCCAATTCACTTCAAGAAAAGCTAGAAGCTCAAAACATGCTGTTATTTATTTTTTAACTCTATGTTATTTATATTTTAACTCACTAATTAGAAAGTGTACTAAGAAATATCCTAGTTTAGGATATAATATCTTTTAAAATTTAAGTATCATAAAGATTGTATAGTTTAGAAGTAATAGTTATTATTTGAACGTGAGGTAAAATCCAACTTATTTTTAATAAGTAGTTTAATTACAGCTTCATAGTATAAAATCCAACTTATATTGGTAACCATCATTCTGAATGTCACTTACATTATCAAAATCTTGATCAAAAAACGTTTTTTACGTAGAGTGGAATTTTAGCCTGTGTGTACTACTATGGGGAGGTTATTGAAACTGAGCAAGGAGCTTCTTATAGTACACAACCAATAATAGTGGTTAATATAATTTATTGTATAACCCTAAGTGACCTTCAAGATAGAATTCATGGCTTATTAAATCTAGGACCCGATCAAAAGATCATGTCAATGAGTTATAGACATTTTCAATTCCCATCAACATTGTGGCATCTAACTTGTCTATTGGTTGATGATGCGCAATGGATCCAAACAATTAATTTGTTTTCTCAACGGTCGGATGGTACCATGATGGAGTTATATGTTGATGTTTCTACTGTACACAACAACATCCAATTGTACAAATATGTAGACTTACAAGAGTCGTTGAAGATAGTCTATCCCATGAAGTTCATACTATTCCAAATGATGCAGAGGACAACCTACTTGATCTCCCGGATATACATGTTAACCCGAAATCTGATGAGGAGTTTCATAATAATGAAATACATGGTGATAGTAGTGCTGATGAGGAAGGAACAATGGAAGTTTCAATAAATGCATTAGTTGTACAGCATGCTTTACATACAATAAATCATTCACCACTCTTTGCATCTTGGTTAGAAGCAATGACACGTGTGCCTGAATTTGAAGATAATATTCTCACACCGGGAGTTTCCCAGAGTTATACGAGATAGGTTTATTGAGATGGAAAAAACTTTATATGTTGGAAGGAATTTTCCAATTAAATATGCATTAAAAAGTATGCTAAAGAGATTTCACATTGAGAGGCACTGTAGAAATGTAGTTTACAAATCAGACCATAAAAAATATGGCATACAATGTGATAAGTATGGGGATGATTGTAGATTTTGATTGAGGGATATTTTGGACATTTCACTTGGAGGTTGGAGAATCTCGAGGATTAAGGCAGCTCATACTTACGTTCAGCCAATCCTGACACAAGATCATACTTCATTGGATGCAGAATTTGTACCATCTATTGTTGTTGAGATGATTAAGACATGTCAAGATGTTCTAATATCCCTTGCGCAAGAGAGTATACAACAGACATTCGGTTATAAGATATCCTATAATAAGGCATGGAAGGTGAAAGATTTGGATATTAAGAGTTCATTGGGCTATGTGGAATCGTTGTTGTTTTCATATGATCAACTAGGCCTGGGGAAATGGGGTGACAATTGTAGAAGAAATTATAATGGTTGGATGCATGGTGTTGTTGAAGGGGTTGATATTTGTAGGAATGGGAACCTATGAGAATTTTTTGTGGCATATCTTTCACCATACCCTTATGCAGCCGAATGTTGTTATGGATATGGACATGGCGGGTGGAAGAATGGATTTCATTGTCCCCTGAAAGGAGATATAACATGTTTTCATGCATGAAATATTATAGATGTATGTGATACTAGAAACACCGTGCATCCTATTGATGCGGGGTTGACTCCTATATGTTTAATGAATGTTTAAAGTTTTGTTTAGATTGGTCTTATGTTTTATATTTTATAGTCTTTCAAAGTCATGTACTTGAAACATTTCTAAGTTTCATGTAGGAAGTTTTGAAAGATTATAAATTATTTTTCATGAACAATTTTTATGAAATGATTTGTGTTTTTAACAATTTCTTATATTTTTAATTAATGTTTAAAGTTTCATTTATATTGGTCTTATGGTTTATATTTTATAGTATTTTAAAGTCACGTACTTGAAACATTTTTAAATTTAAAGTAGGCAGTTTTGAAAGATTATAAATTATTTTTCATGAACAATTTTTATGAAATGATTTGTGTTCACAACAATTGCTTATATTTTTAATGAATTTTTAATGTTTTGTTTATATTTGTCTTATGGTTTATATTTTATAGTATTTCAAATTCACGTACTTGAAACATTTCTAAGTTTCAAGTAGGCGGTTTTGAAAGCTAATAAATTATTTTTCCTGAACAATTTTTATGAAATGATTTTTGTTTTCAACAATTGGTTATAATTTTAATGAATGTTTAAAGTTTCTTTTATATTGGTCATATGGTTTATATTTCATATTCTTTCAAAGTCACGTACTTGAAAAAACTTTAAGTTTCAAGTAGGCGGTTTTGAAAGTTTATAAATTATTTTTCATGAACAATTTTTATGAAATGATTTTTGTTTTCAACAATTGCTTATATGTTTAATTAATGTTTAAATTTTTTTTATATTGGTCTTATGGTTTATATTTTATAGTATTTCAAAGTCACGTACTTAAAACATTTCTAAGTTTCAAGTAGGCGGTTTTGAAAGCTAATAAATTATTTTTCCTGAAAATTTTTTATGAAATCATTTGTGTTTTCAACAATTGATTATATGTTTAATGAATTTTTAAAGTTTAGTTTAGATTGGTCTTATGGTTTATATTTTATAGTCTTTCAAAGTCACATACTTGAAACATTTTTAAGTTTCAAGTAGGCAGTTTTAAAAGCTTATAAATTATTTTTCATGAACAATTTTTATGAAATGATTTGTGTTTTCAAAAATTTATTATATGTTTAATGAATGTTTAAATTTTCATTTATATTTCTCTTATGGTTTATATTTTATATTATTTCAAAGTCACGTACTTGAAACATTTTTAACTTTCAAGTAGGCGGTTTTGAAAGCTTATAAATTATTTTTCATGAACAATTTTTATGAAATGATTTGTGTTTACAACAATTGCTTATATTTTTAATGAATGTTTAAAGTTTTGTTTATATTGGTATTATGGTTTATATTTTATAGTCTTTCAAAGTCACGTACTTGAAACATTTTTAACTTTCAAGTATACGGTTTTGAAACAAAATTTTAAAAACTAATAATTTTTTTTATTAGGTGAAAGGTGGCATCCTCCTGAACATTTTTTATGAATTATTTATATAAATAAATATATAAACAAAACAAAACATAAAAAATCAAAAAAAAATTGTTAGGGGAAAGGCGGCATTGCGGGTGCCACCTTTTAGCCCTAGTGTAAAGGCGGCATCTGTGATGCCGCCTTTCACCCGAAATGCAAAGGTGGCATCCGTAATGCTGCCTTTAAGGTGAATTTTGAAAAAAAGTTTCACCCTAATAGTTTTTTGAAATTTTTTTAAAATTTACTAGAAAAAACTCAAGTAAGAAGCCTCTAGAAGCTCCGCCGCTGAGATTTCTACCACGGGAGATCCATAAACCATCCCGGTAGTTCAGTGTTCCACAAAAATTGGAGGGATATTCCTTGAGTGTGCAGAAGAAGAGGAAGAATTACACTCATCCTCTAAAGACTGAAAATTACTACAAAGTGCATCCCTAAAATAAACCCTAACGTTCGCCCTACCCAAGACCCCTCTAGATGCCTTCCAGGGTGGAGACGTGCCAGAAATAGAAGGAATTGGAAAACCACTTAGAGGAGGAGAGAATCCAGTGATAGGAGCCGAGAGCGCCGAGGGAGCCGAGAGCACCGAGAGAGTCAAGAGATCCAAGGAATCCATTTTTCTACATGTATCTATGACATGGCTGTGAAAACATTTTGATATTAAATTTTAATAATATTTAGCCTTTTCTCTAGGTGTTTCTTATTTTTTAGGTGTTTTGAAAAAAAATATTTTGACCAGTATGTCGTGGTTATGTTTGTTAGAAAATATATATTTTTTGTGTTTTTTTTTGAGATTATAGGAATATATTAGGTTTTGAGAGATTTAATAAAAGAAGTTTAATTAGGAATAAAATAATGTATAAATATTTTTATTCAAATTAAACCTTTTGGAGATGGTCTGGTGGAAAGGGTTGAACACTTGGGACTTGTAGTTGAGGGTTCATCTCTTGCATATTGTGTTTTTTGACCATAGTTACACATTTGGTGATTTTTTCAACAAAGTTTCAAAAAACTCAACAATTTTGGGTAGAATAAGGATGAAAGTTTTATATATTCAGTTTCATAAGATGCATTCAAGACTAGGTATTCAATCAACATTTCAATAAGGAATGATTTAACCTTGGAAGATCATAGATTGTAATGCATTGTGGTAGGATTTATGTTTAATAATAATAATATGTTGTGAAATTGATCGAACATCGATTGAAACTGCAAAGCATTTCGAAACCGGAAATGTAAGATCGATAATAGGCGAAGCACATCGTTGAAAAAGGGAGCGTTGAATTTGCATATGATGATTGTAATGACAAATATAAATACAAATACAATAGAAATACAAAAGATAAAGTACAAAATGTAGAGAAAAAATTCTATCACATTTCATTAACATATCACCATATTTATAGAATACATGAGATCTGATCCAATGGGAGAGAATATAAAAGGTTGGCCATTAAGAGGGGAATTAATTGGGAATTGATGAGTCATCATTATTATCCTAATTATGACATCTATTAATAACGTTTCATAACACTCCCCCTTGGATGTCATAATTTCATGTAATTTTATTTAATCTTCACTTAAAAACCCTATGGGAAAAATAAGTGAAGCCAAAATAAAATAATTCCATGTCATGCTAACTCATTAAAAACCATATCAAGAAAACCCAGTAGGAAAAAACCTGATGAAGGGAAAAAGAGTGCAGCATTACCAACTCCCCCTGATTATATCATTTAGTTGTGTCCTCAGGACATCAATTAATATTATTATTTAATTATGTCTTCAGGACATGGGAGAAAGACCATAGGTAAATGGTCTCATCAAAAATTACAACTCATGGGGAAGACCGACAATTTCCATTAATTATAGATATCCATAATAATTTATAACATTACCTTGGATATCTCTTATGATGTATGAATGCCTCATTAAAAACCCCATCAAGGAAAAACCCTTCAGGGGGAAACACTTGATTAGGGAAAAATAGTACAATAACATCAAGTCCCCAGAGTGTTGCCTCGTTAAAAACCTTATCAAGAAAACCCAGTGGGAAAAACTTGACTAAGGGAAAAAAGAGTACAATAGTTACATCTCCCATTCATAGTGATCATTACTACATTTAACTCATAGAATTTCCATGATCAATTCATAACCAAAACATTCAGTTTTGAATTTTGGAATAATAATAACCTATACCCTTTTGATTTTAATAAATGGGGAAGAACATTAACTTGCATTATAATATGATTTATTGTCATTTTCAAGGTACATATGCACATGTACATTTATATCCTTCAAGGATTAATAAAATGTTCATTTATATTTAATCCTTCTGGGATAGGTATGTTCTTCATAAACCCCTTATGTATGAAATCAATCACTCTTGGAAGCAAGAGATTTAATTATTCATTAAGGTTAAAACCATTCCAAAATTTAATATTTCATCTTCAGGATGATTAATTCAAAATACAAGGACATTCCATGTAATTTCATGATCAAATAATTCATTGATTTTAGAACTCTTCAAGATTTTAGATGTTTTTCAAAAAACCTTAATAATATGATGAATACAATTATTCATACAATCCATGGGATGATAAATTCAATTTATATTCTTATTTAACATAATATGGATAAATCTTATTCAGTTCACTGCATAATTTATCAGATTGGGTGAAACTTCCATAATTTGGAATGTGCTTCAGGAATTTCAAACCCTTATGGGATTCATATAAATATCCAAATATACAAGGAGTAACATTTCTTATAATAAGATCTCTGATATTAAATAGTCTTTATAGTTTGGATAATCAATCCAGAACTTATATGTTGAAAATTTCATAAGTTACTTTAATAATTTTGGCCAATTATTATGATGCCGACATCTGTCAAAATCCATTGTCATCAATGTTTTTTAAAAGCATTCATAGAAAATATATCATCAACAACATTTAATTGAGATCTCATAATTTTTCTGGTACTAGTGTCACTTCAAGGACAATATCTAAAAATATATAATGTTTTCGATATATTAATTTTTTATTCAAGGGAAAATATATTTATTTCTTTCTACTCATGATGAAAAATGATTTTATATAATCAGTTCAACCACACAACAGGTGTGTATAATCAGACTATTGATTTCCAACACTTTACATTCATGTAAGTATTGTGAGCATCTTGTCTGTAGGACCATATATTATATGATAGTAAATATTTATTTTAATCAACATGCATAACATGCAATGTATACTCACCAGCAGCAAATAGCACATGTGATCATTTATTTGATGCATCTTTCATATAGATGGATCACATGGTGGGCGTGCCCCATATATACTTCTTCATAAGTATATGGTAAATTTATTTCCATAATAACTGCTGATGATATAAATAATTTACCTCAAAAATGGGTATCTCATGGTAAATTATCATACAGGTGGAATTCATAATGACTTAATGATAATAAATTCATTGATAATTTTGTAGACATGCATCCATTAAAAAAATCACCATTCTCCCCCTGATGGATGTCTACTGTGTTATCAATAAATCGATGATCGTGTATACTTGAATCAATATCTTTCATTATAATTGATCCTGGATAGACTAAACCATCATGTCATATATTTAAAGTGTCAGGATCGTTAAACTTCTGGTTTACCATTATTGATTCGATTGTACCTAAAAAATTATTTATAATCACTTTTATGAATGCTTGTTACATATCGAGGTACCTCTTTTGTCTTTATATTATATTCATTTTCAATAATACCATTCATATATATCATTGAGACTTTAGATATAACAAATCATTAAAAATTTGTACTACCAGATAGGAATATATTCGCTCTTCTGGAGTCATTTATTAATTTTCCCTACTAGTAAATGTACTTATATGAGCATATACTAATGCATATATGAGTTCTTTTGAAGCATTTAATCAAAATAATATTTTGCTTCAAGATCAACACATATAAGATCTTCAGGATCTTTCATTGTGAAAACTCATATTTGTCGTCATAATTTCCACTTATGGTGGTTGATGAATTCATAATATAATCATAACGGGTTAGGTTCACCACCAAGTGGGTTATTGCATAATTTAGAACTTCTGGCCAAAATATTTTGGAACTTTGGGTCCAAATATTATTTTACAATACATCTACCTGGGATAGGAGCCCCCAGGTCTTTTAAAGCTGGTGAATGTGGTAGTAAGAACCAATGTGGAAGAATCTTCTGGATTCACGATACACCTTATCGCCATCCAAAATTATAATTCATAAACAAAATTCACTTTATCAAATGAAAGATAAATCATTTGATCAAACCTCATCAACTCTCAAATATTCATGATATCATAAATGATTAAAAAATCATGAATAATTTCATTTGATTCAAGTAATGAGATATAGTAATTAATACTACATTCACATCAGGGAATTCATTCATTCATTGGATTTCATGATCCATGAATGATAATTTATTATTTATCAATAATGATAATCCTGTATAAAATATAAATTTTATTGATTATAATGATCATTTCTTTAACCACTTCAGGTGGTAAAATAATTTTCATAATATATATTGTATTATCAAAACTATGTAATTCAATCATTTCATTTATGAATTATATGAACAACAACATCCACTTCAGGAGATAGATGAATTACATGAGATGATATTGAAAATTCAGAAGAATATGATAAATAATAATGTTTCCCTTGATAGTGTTGTTGTGGGAACAATAAATGATAAATGAATATATTCTTCAATATAATGTCAAGGGACATTATTTTCATATCATCCTTCAGGGATGTAATATTTTATAAATATCAATAAAATTCATTGTGCTCTGTAAATATTTACTGTCATCAACCCACTTCTAGTGGTTATATTTTTATTATTTTTTATAAACAAATACAACACAATGATCATTCTCAAAACATCATATTCACCTAAAACTTGATTTATAATAAAATCAGGTATATTTTTATTCACTTTCGGGAATAAAATAAATCATTTTCAATAAATATTCTCATTCACTCCAGGGAACAGAAAAAAATTATTTGTTCGACTTTTATGGTGTCTTCAAGACAATTACATGAATATTCAATTCAGCAATTTCATCCACTTCAGGGGATTAATATATATATAATATATTTACACTTAGTTATCAAGAATATTTAATTTCTATAAAAAATATTATAAAATAAAAGAAATATAAAATAAATAAAACAAATATTTTCAAATATTTAAAGTAAACATCATCTCAATCATGAACCTTTATATAGCATAATCAAACTTAACACCTTAAGGGTTAAAAATAAATAAGAGATATGAAAATTTAGGGTTCATGGAATGATTAGCGAACTTTAGATCAACGTACGACATGTACGTGATGATCATAAAACTTTGGCTTGACGTACGACGAGTACGCAATGTTTATCAAACTTCGTCTCGACGTACGACGGGTACGCGATGTTCATCAAACTTTAGCTCAATATACGACAGGTACACGATGTTCATCATTTAACGGTTCTACGTATGGTGGGTACGCGATTTTCATCATTCAACGGCTCGATGTACGAAGGGTATGCGATACTCATCATTCAACGGCTCGACGTACGACGGGTACGCGATGTTCATCATTCAACCACTTCTGGTGGTGTAGTTTTTTATTCATTTGATAAATGATGTTTGTCTCAGCATCGACCACATCGGTTATTAATTAAACACATTCTCTCTAGGGAATGAAGTGAAATTTGTCAACCGTGAGTCATTACAGCTCTTTAGGAGCTCATTATTTTTCCCGCAGCAAAAATATTAAGAAAATCATATATTATTTTTAGATTTATCAAGAGGGGGAAAATAAATCTAACAATATCTTACATTTAAAACAAGACTCACCTTTTTGATGCAGCACTTCGAATGAGTGAAGTAGATGCGCATGCGAAAGAGTATGTCAAAAGAATAATGTTTATAAAAACATGTGACATACCTTTTTTCCACAAAATTTTTCTGATATCAATGATGGGGATGAAGGCAGCATCCTCACGATGTGCAATGTGGAGAGGAAAATCATGCTGATAACGTGTTGTGAAATTGATCGAACGCCAATTGAAACCGCGAAGCATTTTGAAACCAGAAATGTAAGATCGATCATAGGTGAAGCGTATCATTGAAAAAGGGAGCATCGAATTTGCGTATGACGATTGTAACGACAAATAGAAATAAAAATACAGGAGAAATACAAAAGATAAAGAACAAAATGTAGAACCAAAATTCCATCTCATTTCATTAACATATCACCATATTTATAGAGTACATGTGATCTGATCCAACGGGTGAGATTATGAAAGGTTGGCCATTAAGAGGGGAATTAATTGGGAATTGAGGAGTCATCATTATTATCTTAATTATGACATCCATTAATAACATTTCATAACATAATAATAATAATAATTTAATTAAATTCATGATTTAAATGAGGTTGGATAAATAGTATCATGTTAAGAATAACGGATCTAACTTATTTCCTATTATATATTTGATTAAAAAATTCATGAGTAAATCCAGTATGATAAAGTGAAAAAATCATGGAAGTTAATTTTATTCACCGTTTTAATTAAAGATTTGATATCAATAAATTTTAAATTATTTTGATTCTATAGATCATGTAAATTAAAATATGTAATATTGAAAATATAATTTTCAATAAAATTCTAAAATTAATGAAAAAATTAAAAAAAAATTGAATACAACACGTTGTATATTTGATTTATTTGATATTTTAATATTTTTTAGTTTTTAAATTTTACTACATTTAATTAATTTAATTTTAAAAATGGATATATAAATTATAAATTTGGACAATTATAAGATTTAATGATTGTACAAAGAAAACTATAGACATAATTTTTTTATTTTAATTTCATGTATCCACCCAAACATCAACAAAGGATAAGAAATATAAGCAATAATAGTTATATATAGGATTTTATAAAAATAAATAGAACTGAAATAAGTACATCATTTGGAAAAGTGTGAAAATTTTTACTCCAATTAACATTATAGGGGCACACATATGAGTATAGATGATAATTATCATTGTTCAACACAAAGGCTGGGAATGAAACCATATTTATTTGGAATCCTATAATAAATTGCAAGCATATGAGATCAAAAAATAAAAAATAAAAGGATTCTAACATTACAAAACTAAAATGGTAGGTAAACATCAACAAGTTGAAATGATCCCAAAGTTATACAAGTACAATGGAAGTGAGATAGGTCATTATTGAACTTGGTCCATACAAATGTCCATGGATCCACGAAACAAAATGGAACAATATTATTATTATTATTATTTATAAATTATTATAGAATATAATATGTATAATGAATATTAGACACAAAATTCAAGTTTTTGGATTGTATAAATAGACATACAAGATTTATTGATAATCAATGTGGAAGAAGAATTAATGATATGAGAAAAAATAATGTCATGAGTACACCTCATCTGAATTCTAAAGGTATTTTGAGAAACATGGAAAAAAAATGTGGTTGTTAAAAAAAAGAAACGAACCATAATAAATATAGTAATGACTCTAAAGGCAGTCAATTTAGTTTCAAGTGGAATTTGAAAGGAAGCAACCCATATTTCCACCATTGATCATCCAAGTTAGTTTCAACTAAATTATGATAAAATCAAAGTACACAAATTAAAGAAAGATATATGTATAAACTGAAAAATGTTTCGGGAACATGGTCTTCCATAAGATATGTTTTTTTAGAGCTCATTTGGAAGGCGAGATATGGTAGGAAATGAAAGGATTTGAGGTGACTGAAACTCATTTCTGTCATTTGGTGAGACCAACGTAAGGGTGGGAGGTATTTGGGGGGAGAAACAAGGAGAAACTTTTCCCTCTGACCTGTTGTTTCAAATCATCCCAATATTAGGACAATTGGGATGGAAATTTGGTGTCTGGTTGAGTGTTTTTTAAATTTATCAAAATACCCATATATGTTTATATAAAAAATAGCTCCATGTATGTGTAATAACACCAAAAAACAATTTTTTTTCTTATTTTAACATAACCTATAAATAATTTTGATAGTTATTGAAATTTAAAATAATATAAAATTATATTTATTTTAATTACTCATAAATGATAAAATTATATTAAGTATTTATTAATAAATGATAAAACTATAAAAATATATTTATTCATAAATTATATTTATTTTAAAATTATATCTTCTAGTAAATTATATTTATAAAATGATATACTCATAAATTATATTTATTCTTAAATGATAAAACTATATTTATTTTAATAATTATTCATAAATTATAATATTATATTTATTTAGAAATTTATATTTTTATAAAATTATATTTATTTTTAAATTATTTTAATTTGAAAATTATATTGATTCGTAAATTATAAAATTATTTTTCTTTTAATATGAATTCATAAATGATAAAATTATATTTATTTTATTATTTATTCATAAATTTTATAGAAACGTATTTATTCATAAAAGATATTTAATATTTAAAATTATATTTATTTTTGATTTATATGTAAATATTATTTTTTTCAAATTTTTTATGTTTTTATATTAATATTTTTTATAATTATTGAAATTAAAAGTTCTAAAAAATGTATCTATAATGAAAATTTTGTATCAAGGTAAAATGTAATTAGTTTAAAATAATTGTTTCTCATTATTATGTAATTTTTTTAACAAACGCATAGTTCCTTGTAAATAAATAATTTTTTTCAAAAAATTAATTAATCGTATTAATAAATTTATTGAAGTAAAAATTATATATGATTGTTTCAATATCAAAACAGTGAGTATAATATCAATTATCATTCTCTGACAATTATATTATTAAATTATATATATGCACATCTAACATAAATGATTAGAAAATTGAAAACAAATGTCATTGCTAATATATTTTTCAAAATTAAATATATAGTTAATTAACATGATATAAAAACTTATGATACAATTTAAAATTATAATATTTTTTATTTGGAATAATTGAGTATTGTAAAACTATAATTTTTAATAAGGGTTATTTTTATCATATTTCTAGAACTTTTATTTTCTTTTCTTTTAAAAAATATCACCAAAAACCTTAGAGAGAAATTAAAATCATTTATTTTATTTTACTAAATGTTTTATCCAAAAAAGAAGGTGAGAAATAAAAATCCTTTTTTTCTTTTCTTTTCTTTTATGAAATAGTAAATATTTTCTTTTATTTTACTAAAACAAGACCAAATATAGACTTAAAGAAACTGTAATTTAGAAAATGAGGTTATCTATAAGTGATTGTTGCAATCGTGATATCATAAAACCATGTCTGATAAGAATCAAGTGCATGAGATAGATAAATGAAGGATTTATTTTGTTATGAGTAGTTCAGCTATAAGAAATTACAAGAAAAAATAAAGTAGGTATTGATAATAATAATAATAATAATAATAATAATAATAATAATAATAATATGAAGAAGAAGTGGTAACTCCTCTAGCCATGTTGCATCTGAGGCCAAGGTCATATCCATTATCTGCACAGCAAATAATTCTCTCTAAAAACACTGGTGTTCCCCCTATCAGTTTCACCCATCATATTAATAGCCTCCAACAACTTCCTAACCACTCTAAACCCTACTAAAAAAATAATATAATTAATCTTCTAGTAAAATAGATTGCTTCCCCTGATAGTTGTTAAATATTCTCCTATTCACACATAGTAGGTATTCCTTATGTATCTCACACATGCATCACCCCATCTTCCTCATAGGCCTTCCCTTCTAGCCCACTATCTTATTAATTCTTCTTGAATGAGATAGGGACACTATTTATATATACAAATTAAAAGATTTGTGGCCCAAGATAGGCGAGTGATACAAAATTTAAAGACACCGGATAAGATATAGGATGGACCTAGTCAAATAGAATGAATTTAGAAAAACCTATAGGATAGATACATAACTACTCTACTCACCACCACCAAAATCTAGTAAATCTATGTTTTCAAAGAAAAACTTGATATGAAAAAATTTACCCATTATCTAAGAACCCCACTTTTGATGAAAATATCACTTCATTACTATATAGTACATGCATAACTGAATGTGAAGTTCTTCTCATAATTCCCCTAAAAAAATGATAAATTATCTCAATATACTTAAATTTCTCATGGAAAATAAATTTTTTAGAAATCTAAATATTTTTCTGGTTGTTAGGCCATACATGTGACTAGCTTCAAAAAAAGATTTCCAATCTCATGCAAAAAATTTCATGCCCATGGGAACTTTTTTGTCACATGTCTCATGGCATGATACTATAACTCAGCACTCAAAAAATATATTGTTTCAATCACAAGGTTATATATTGAATTATTTCAAAATATGTGTTGGAAAAATTAAATTGATAATAGTAACTTACATGGTAGTATAGACTAGTGCAAGGAGAATGGATTAAGTAAAAAATATTCCTTATATGAAGGAATAAAGGAGAATATGGTTTCAATATATGTGGAAACCACATCCATCAGTTATATTCATGCATAGTTTAATAGGTTAAGGATGAAAAAGGATGTTGGAGTTTAGAGTTATTTTGGTTGATCAATGTATTTATATGTGGTGATGGTGTTGTGAAGATGATTATTATTAATACATATGGTTTTGAATGAATGTGAATCAGTTTGTGAGTTCTTGTTTAAAGGTTGTGGATGATCCTGAAGTAGAATATAATTTAAAAAGGTTTTTTTTATTTTTTATAAGTATAAATAATAAGGTTCAACTAGATTTTTCATGGTTCATATTGTATAAAAGACATGGAAATCACCCTATACATGTAAAGTTCTTTTTCCATACAAGGCATGAAAGACATCTTGTGATTGTAAGATTCATTTTTTGGAAAATGATGTATTTTCAAGGATAGATGAATAATTTTTAAGGTTTTAAGTAAACTTTGTAAGGTTCATCTATGAACTTTTTAATTTGTAGTTTGTAAGGTTCTTAGTAAGGTTAATCATACTTTGTAAGGTTGATAAGGGGACTTTATAAGGTTGATGGAATCTTGTAATATTGTTTTACCCACATTTTTAATGTTGATAAGGAGACTTCAAAGGTTGAGGGAAGTTTTTAAGGTTGTTTCTATGACTTCATAAGGTTAATCAAAAAAACTTTTTAAGGTTCATTGCCTTTATAAAATCTAGCAGTCTAGAGGCAGTTCAAAGGAAACTTTATAAGGTTCATTGTCTTAATATTTCTTAATGGAGGATTGACCAGAGTAGTAAAAAAGTATTTTATTGATTATAAAATATTATTAATAACTTGGAAAGTAGAATATGGATAAAATCAAACTAATATTGAAGGTATATTATGTTTCAAGACAACTAGATATTTAAATGGAAAATATGTACAGATTTTATGGATCTAAAATCACAATGAAAGTGATGAGATCATGCCAGTAATATCAAAATACATGGGGATATTATTAATTTTAATTTATGATTAAAAATTTGTTCAAGTATGAAGAATGAATATATAGTTTTTATGGAAGAATATAGACTTTGATCTATCAGGAAGATCGTGAGGATTTTATGGAAATAAATAAGATTATTTATCAATAATTATTCCATGGATTTTTCATATTTAAAATATGGAAAATATAACATCTATTGACAATAGGTTGGACTGGGAATTGTGTAGACTTAGGTGATAAATATATCTCAAGACCAATATTAAGTTCTACTTAGGTTTTTTATTATAATATAAGGTGAAGGGAAAGATATCAATGTTGCTGATGATCTTGATATATCTGTATATCGAAAAGGAATAAAGATATTGTGCAGTATTGAAGATCTAGTTCCAAAAAGAGGAATATTAAAGAAGAGAGTCACAAGAGGGTTCCAATGATCATATCAAGTTATTCTGAGTGAAAATGGATCAAGAGGAGTACCAGTGCTACAATTAGTAGTTGAAGAAGATAAATAGGATAATATTATTGTGTAATTATCCTCGTCCAGAGTAAGTATTGCTAGTGGTGTAGTTTGAAGAAGTTATAGAATCAAACCTCACATTGAGTTGTTGTTCTAATCTAGTATGGATGATTACAGCTAAAATGGAGGTCAATAGTGCATCTACTTAACATTTAAGATTCACATAATTATTTTTTATTCTAATCATGAAGAGACCCACATGTCGATAAATTGTTGAAGATATTCTTGGAATAGTGAGCGAATAAGAAGAGAAGCTAGTATGCCTTGGTTGGGGAGTGATTGATACTTAAAATTTGTAAGCCAGTGAGCCTTACCATAGAGTGACCATGACCAAAATTGTATCCAAAAAACTAGTGTAGTAGTGGATTTTGAAACATTGAATCATCATCAATGTGTTCTCCTTGGATGTATCCCTTTGTGATGTACCAAGTAAAACTTTATATGTCCTTTCATGATTTAATTTAATGTATATAATTTTATCATTTTATAAATAATACTACATAGATAAATGAATGAAAGGTTGAACATAGTTCCTATCAACATGGAAACAATATCTTAAAAGAAATAATTACTAAAAGAAAATGTTTAAATTTTCAGAACCACTAATTCATCCCCCCTGGTGTCTCCAGTTTTAACAGATACAATAATATATTTCTCACTTCTCAAGGAGATATGATTACCACCAATAAAAACAAAATATCTAAATTTAAATATTTTAAGGGAAGATAAACCTACATAATCAGTATTCACAGTGTCATCATGTCAGTATACCCACGATCAAAGTACATCAAGACTAGACCCAATTTCCTCTCAATAAATTTATTAATGAAAATCACTACATTCCACTGTAGTATCATATAAAAAATCATAAACTCACTTTATATTATCATAAAAAACAATATTTGACCAATTCATAGTGAGATATTTTAACTTACCAATAAGTCGACAGTATCTATAAAGAGAGGGGACAACCTCATTTTTTACATGATGAAATTTTGTATCTAGTTTGAGAAGAATATCAAAAAATGAGACACCATATCTCATTTATAAAATCCAAGACATAATTTTTATGAGATAAAAAATCTCTCTCAATAATTGATAAACCTTAATTCCAAAAAAATACTTCATGGAACCAAATAATTCATATGAAAGATTTAATTAAGTACTCATATCGATTGGTCCATGAAACTCATTGTCTATGAGAACAATATCATCCACATAAAATATAAAAATACAATTTATAACTATTTTATGATAACAAACTTAATGGTATTTTAAACTTATATAAATCCCAAAATTATTCATGATTGTACAAAAAATAAAATAATATTTAAAGTGTTTGTTCAAGGCAATATAGAGTATTGAATAAAACAAACTTTGTAAGTCCCCCCTAATTAATAAATCTTAAAGGTTGGTGAGATTCATGAAATAAATAAGAAAATGACTAGATATTATTTCATCCAATGAGATGAAAGTTTCAAATTAATCAATCCCATATATATGTGTTTACTCCTTTACGACAAATCAAGTCTTGAGAAAATTCAGTGAGTTTTTTCATTAACATAGAAAATATATACCTACTCACATAAAATTTTATGATTACCTAGATGAAGAGAGGAAAAAACATAAATGAAATTGTCCTTCAAATCATGGATCTCATTAAACAAATTGTGGAACCAACTAAGATGAGCCTTGGCCTCAATCGAGATTTAAGGAATAAAAATTGTAGTTGAGGTGTCAATCAATGTAGTAGTGAGTGTTAATAAGATAAGTAAGAGTAATTATTGACATAATAGATACCAATGAGAGGAGAGCTATTTGATGATCCTAGATTAAAAACATAATTATGGGCTATAGAAGGTGCATCATGTGTGTAATGAAAATAAACACAATTAAAGGAAAAAGTATAGAATGTGTAATGGGATATACATTTCAAAAGAGGAGTGGTGGGGAGATAAATGGAATACTATTGAATGAAATACATCCCTAAAATATAAAGGGAAAAGGTATTTGGTGAAGCTTGAGGTGACTCAAATGATGAAGTATCCGCAAAAGAAACATTATAAAAAACAACATAGCATCCCAAATCTATAAATTAACAGCAATATAACTAGTGTGTGAGTAACCAAGGAAGATTAATTTGACTAAATGAATCAATATTGATGCAAGGTGAACATGCATCAAAAACATTAAAGAGGCACCTGAAAACATGGAGTGGAATTGAATGGTGTTGGAAAGATATATAGGGGTATGATGAGTCTCCAGTAATGACCCACATATTTATGGGTCACTATTTTCAAAGAAAATTTGAATTTTTTATCTCAAAGTAGATGATGTTTTGATAAATGATATTTGGATCAAGATTCTAAGGGTTGGGATATCTCAAGGAGATGTTTTTGAATGTGATTAAATTCTCATGAGACACTTTGGGTGCTTAAATGAGAATTGGAGTAGTTTTGGGGTGACCCTTACTGAGATTTTTGGATATAAATGGATTTCAATGTTGTGATGGGTGTAGGTCATGTCATGAAGGGTGGAGGTCACACCATGACAAGGGTTATCCGAGGAGTAACATCATAGTTATGGAGGCACCAAAACATGGAGGCATAAAATTAATTCATGAACGATGGCTGTCACAACATGGTGGAGTTATAAAGTTTGAGAGGAAATTCATGGGTGGCAGGCCACACCATGACTAGTGGGTGTCACGATGTGGCATATTTTTTGTGGGGTATTTCACTAAGGTAAAAAAACCTTACTATTGGTCGGATTGAGTATCTCAAAAGGGGGGGTGAATTTAGCACCCAATAAAAATTTCTTTCTAAAACAGGTTTAAATAAAATCCCTCAAATTAATTAAAATATCCCAATTAATAAAAATAGCATATAGATATAAGTTCTGATCTTTTATAAGATTTCTCAATATATATATTTATTCTTAGTTAAAACAATTATGAAAACAGCTTTAACTTTTGAAATAAATTTACTCAATCAAAACCTTATATAAACACTAATTAAGACTCACTATCAAATAGTGATTTTGTTTACATTTTAAAATAGATTCAGTTAAAAGATTGGAAATAAAGAAAACAAAAAAAGACATTGTGAAATAAAAACAAGAGCTTCAGTCTCAAGTTGAGACTTAATCCTCTGCACTTATAAATCACCTGCTTCTAAGAAGATTATATAAAAATAATCTATAATCCATAACTTGGAACGAGCAAACAACAACAAAGCTATCTAGGCCATATAGTGGCTTCTTCCACAACAACAGTTAGAATAAAATAACTATAGGCCACATAGGGATCTCTACCACAATACGTTGGAAGTAAGTAAAGATATTTTGAGAATATATCTAGTATATTCCAATTATATCATATGAGATAGTGTTTGTGTTATAAATAAAAATTAAAACACACAATTCTCATAATATCAATAAAATAAACAAGAATAGAAAATAATATATGTAATAAGATAATGTTTCTCCGTCTGAAATTCTCTATATCTTGTGACTCCTTGAATTTATCTTGAAATGAAGCTTTATTTGAGTTTTTGATATTTTCATTAGAACATAGTGTTGTAAAATCTTTCTTATTTTGACTATAGGAAGTATTCTGGGTGTTCAAAGTGATTCACTTCTTCTATATTTGATCACTGGTAAAGATGATTCTTGTGAGGAACACTTCACATCAATCATCTTTTTATCTTTCAATGTTCAGTTCTAGCTCTCTATGTGTCTATTTATATATTTGTTCTCTTTTTTCACCACTACCTGAGGGATTCTGCTACTTCTTTTAATAGTAGTATGCAGGAAGAATCATTCGGATATTCTATACCTTATACTGGATTTCTGAAACAAAATTTAATATATCACAGTAAAATAATTAACAATAATCACTAAAAAAAGTCATAGGATTAAATTATATAATATAGATGTAAGACATATTTAATTCAAAATAAAAAAAAGTAGTGGTGGTGAATCCTCTTGAACAATGATACAGTATCTGGAGGTGAATTAGACTGATGGTGACTTAGGCTAGTAGTGACTTATATTGGTGGGGACTTAGGCTGATGGTGACTTAGGCTGGTAGTGACTTAAGTTGGTAGTGACTTAAGATGGTGGTGATTCATCCCAACACTTTTCCAAATTTCCATTCTGTTGGTAGGTCATTTTCAATGATGACTCAGGTCCAGTGGTAGGTCTTTCTAATACTTATCAAAATATACATAGGTCACCTCTGACGGTAGGTGTTTTTCATAATTTTCTAAAATCTCACGGGTCATCTCTAATGGTAGGTGTTTTCAACACTTTGTCAAATTTTTGGTTCAACAGTGATTCATCCTCTGGCGATGAGTCTTTCCCATACTTTTCAAAAAAAAAATATTTTCTAACGGTGACACATAGCTAACAGTAAGTGATTCCAATACGTATATAAATTTTCATCCTGGCGTCATCCTCAACGGCGATTCATGTCTAACGGTGAGTTATCCTTGGTGGTGACTCATCTTCAATGGTGATTCATACTTATCAAAACAATTCCAATATGCCTTATATTGTAAAATGCTATCATAAAATATAAAACTCATTAAAATCATAATAAACATGATTTTTTGATTATTAAAACAAGTTTGAAAACAATCTCCCCATTTTTTTATGATCACAAATCATGGAATAAAAGGTCAAAAAGATACACAGGGTATCAAAGGTAGTGTATTAAAGGAAATTAGATAAATAACATAAATAAAGAAAATTAAATAGATATGGAATCAAAGAAGGAATAATATCAAAGGAATGTGACTTTATAAAATATGAAATAAATTACATAGATCAATAACTTATATAGATCCTTATCCCCCTTTTGGGATTATCAAAAGGTATAAATAAAATAGGAAATGAAAGAGAATAAAATATTAATAAGATAATTTACATTGAAAATCAAATGAAATACATACAAAAATATTCAATAAAAAATCATACAAAAGCATCCTTATTAAAGACTAAAAGTCCAAAGTCAATGCTTCTCAGGTTGTTTGTAAGGAATCAAAGGTGTTTTTCCTTCCCTTTTTCCTTAGCAGAAGATCTTGAATGAACATAAATAATGGATATAGAAACATCAGTTAGAGAAGGAGGCCCTCTAATGAAAATAGGTCAAATGTGTCAAACTACTTCCCTATGAAAAAAATTGAATGGGTGGAAGTGAGCTAGAAAGGGTGTAGTTGGATCTCTGGTTATAATAGACTAGAATAACTCTAGAGTAGAAACTGGAGGGGTTAGGTGAGAAGTAACTAGTATAGAATCTCGAGCCATTACAGTAGTTACAGACACATGCATAAAGGGTTTCATAAGATTTATTAAATCCATAATGATATTTCCACCTCTCTCTATTTTTCTAAATAAATCCATTTTCTCTTCCATTATTAACTTTATCACCAGGGTCATTACCTTTAATTGATTCACTTTTTCTTTAAATTCTTGATTCACTGGAGGCATTCTCAAATTTTCAACTAGGTACTTGAAATGATCATTTAGATGATTCTTATTATATATCCTTGAAATATAATAATTTATATCCTTGGTGATATTCTCTATATTAGCCTTCATGTCTTTCATATAGTCTATAATCATCATATGGGCATGATCACTGTTATTCTCGAATTTTCTAAAACTTTCCTGAGGTATGGAAGGTTGACCACCTAAAGTAGCATGAAGCTCTTCCCTCAAAATAGATTTGATCAAATCAACATCAATATTAGGAGTGCTTGATAAAGAATATATGGAAGAAATATTCTCTATCCTCTCTAGCAAAGAATCCTTGGAGTCTTCAAAAGAAGACCTCATATCTTCCATAGTAGATCTCATAACTTCCATCACATTTTCTAATTTTATGTTGGATAATTATACTTCTCTAATATAAATCATCATCTTGGGTTGAATTTTTTGAATAAAAATCTCTTACATCCTTATCACTGATCTTGGTTACCAAGGTAGGTTGGTTTTTTAGTAATAAACAAAAATCTGAAAGAATATTTTCACTATAAGAATCTAAGTCACCTTTAGTGACAACATCCACTGTTACTGAAGGGGAAGTAGGGGTAGGAAAGGGTTCAACAGTATGTGCAGGCACATCAAAATCAAATCTCTCCAACTACCCTTCAATATCAATCTGATCTACTAAGGATCCCTTAGGATCACTTGCCTCTCGAAGATCAGGTCCACCATTCTTTAGTGGACACCCATTCTCTTCTGAATCTGATTATTCCAGACCAATACTAACATACCCATGGAATATTTACCATTACTCTAGAACTAGACCAATAAAAGGTACATAAGGTATACCAAAAGACCTAACACTTTTAGTACGAGTAACTATATACACAACCATATTAGGTACAACACACATCTTCACAACATGTCTTTGCCCAATAGTTGTAGGATCAACCATCATATTCTCACCCAATAACTGTTCTACAACATTTTTCTCATCAACCATCTATAGAATAACTATAGACACTCTAATATCTCTACCAATAACAGGATCAACTGGATGAATTTCCAGACTTAGGGATTCCTCCCTCTCAACTAATGCTTCATTTTCTTCTCTAACTGTTTTTTCCATATATTCAACTAAGATCAGTCTATATTCAAATCTAGATCTAGATAAATGTGAATAAGAGATAAGTACTTGATTCATCACAGCATCCTTAGCACTAAATCAGCCACCTGGACTATCAGAACCTCCATCATGGTCACATCCATCTCCATTTTTTTCCATCTTCTTTAGTTCCATCTTCCTCATCTTCTCCTCCTCCTTATTCTTTGTTTTCTTCAACTTCTTCATCCTCATCACCACCTTCATCATCATTATCATCCAATGATTTTGAAGAACTCTTAAACTGATCCTCACCAGATATTTCTATTTATTCCCCATCACTTCCTTCTTATAAGAGTTTCTCTCTAACATAAAGAGACCTTAGTGAACTAGGAGCACCAACAGATATAGAATGGTAGCTCTATGGTAGATATGGGTCACTTTCTTAATCCATATAAAATTATTTTTTATCTTCAATAGAGGCACCAAACTCCATCTCTTCATCTGAATACTCAACAACTTCATTTAGTTCTAAACTAGGGTCCACAAAATTTGTTAGTATTGAAGGATGGTCAACTAAATTGAAATCATCATAAATCCTTTCACCATCATCCACCCATTACTTATTCCAAGGATTCCAACTAATTTTAATCCTTTTACAAATTATCATTTTTATATAGAAACCACCACAGTCCACTATTAATTCTTCAACTTCATCAACGAGACCTTTGGATTCTAGAATAGATGAATAAATTTTTGGCAGATTAAGTAATTAGATCTAGAAGAATGATTCACATATCCATCATGTAAATAATTAGGTATCTACATAAGTTGATATTATCTTGTATTTTAATAATACATAGAAGATACAAATCATGATACCTCATTATAGAAATATAATCTTTTCTTATACAAATCATATACTAAATAAACTTAAAAAGAAACCTGCATTCACCATCAAGTTCAGAGGCAACTGGTCTCTTAATAATATCATCACCAGCTAACTCATCCAAGCCATCTTGATAGACAAAATTTTCACTGTCATTCGGAATGGTTCCTTGATAATCATTAGAAACTCATTCATGAAGAACATTCAACCATTTATCACACTATCTTGAAGAAAAGAAAACCTTACTTCCATTAATCCTACCTCTTAAACAATCATCACTTTCCTCAAAATTATACACAACATACTAATAAAACTAATACACCAACTTAGTATAGAAGGGCCTATAGTTATACGAAAACCATGATACCCATCCTTGTTCATGTAGAACTTTGAGCACTAAATACTTGCCTAAAATTAACCACTTATCCTGAACTTATTTTTCAGGAACAACTAAATTCTTATCATGCTTTGGGTTTACTGGTTCAAAAACAACTGAGTGAATCAATTCACCTTTCTTATTCTTATAAGGATGTGAATCATAAGAAGAAGTATCTATATCTCTCTTAATTCTAACCATGATGTTCTTATAGGAAGGTTTGGGTGAAGGAAAAAGAAGATTGACAGTTGGTAGAAAGGGTCATGATAAGGTTTGAGAGAAAGGAATGAGGGAGGTGAAGAATTGAAAATAGATGGGTTCTAATTTTATAGAACTTGGGTATTTAGAAATTATAAAATTGAAAAAAGGAATAAAATTTGAATCAAGTAAAAATTAAAAAATTAAATAAATAATTTTTAAAGATAAATCGGCAATGGTGGCTTAAACACAAACAGTGAAAAAAAATTACAATGGAAAAAAGATTCCAAATATGAGTAATTCCAATGGTGAGTAATTACCACAGTGAATAATTCCAATAGTGATTAATTCCAATGGTGAGTAATTTCAATAGTGAGTAAAACTCAACAGTGGGTAAAACTCAATGGTGGGTAAAACTTAACGGTGTGTTAAACTTAACGGTGAGTACCAGAAAATTAAACTTAAACAAATTTAATCATTCCTAATTCATTTTTTATGTAGTTCATTTTATTGGAATTCAAAGGATTAATAACAATATCAACAATATGATGTTCTATACTAATTAATTCAAGAGTTATATAATCCTTTTGAAAATTCTCTCACAAAAAGTGATGTCTTACATCAATATGTTTTGTTCTAGAGTGAGATACATGGTTTTTAGAAATGTTTATAGCACTTTTATTGTCACAATTTATAGGAAAATGTCAGAATTGATAACCGTAGTCTAGCGATGTGTGTTTTATCCTCAAAATTTGTACACAGTAGCTACCTTAAACTATGTATTCAGCTTCAATAATAGAGAGTAAAATATAATTTTGTTTCTTACTACACTAATATACTTTAGACTTTACTAAAATATGACATATTTGAAAGATTATTTTTTTATATAACTTACAACCACCAAAATTAGTATAAGAATGACTAACTAAGTCAAATTCTTGTCCTCTAGGGTAAAAAAATATTAAATTGGTAGTATACTTGATGTATTTAAAAATCATTTTTACAGAAACTAAGTGTGACTCTTTGGGATTTTATTGAAAAAAATAACACATACACACACTAAACATAATAATAGGTTATCTAGTAGTTAAGTAGATAATACTTTTGATCATACCACTATAACTAGTTTAATCCACTGATTTATTAGCTTCCCCAAGATCCAACTTACAAGTGGTACTCATAGGAGTGTCACTACTCTTAGTTTCATCTACATTAAAACATTTTAAAAGGTCTTTAGTATATTTACTTTTATTTAAAATAATTCCTTATTTATTTTAAAAAATTTGAAAACCAAGAAGGAATTTCAGTTCACCTATTAAAATCATTTCAAATTCATTTTGCATAATTTTTGAAAAATTAGCACAAATTTTTTTTTAGAAGATCCAAAAATAATATCATCTGAATAAATTTGAAAAACTAAAACATCTTTTAAAATTATTTTTATAAATAGGGTAGGATCAGCTATACCTATTGAAAATATTTTTAAAATAACAAAGGAGTTGAGCCTATCATACCAAGCTCAAGGATCTTGTTTTAAACCATAAAAATATTTTGTTAACTTAAATACACAATTTGAAAAATGAGGGTTTTGAAATCCAGGGGGTTGTTCAACAAAAAAATCCTCAACTATATACCCATTTAAGAATGCACTTTTGAAATCCATTTCATATAGTTTTAAATCTAGATATGTTATATAGAAAAGAATTATTCTAATGGATTACAGTCTAGCTACAAATGAAAAAAGTTTATTTATAGTCTATACCCTATTCTTGACTATAACCTTGTGTAACTATTCTAGCCTTATTCCTTACTATTGTGCCAGATTTATCAAATTTATTTCTAGACACCCATTTAATGCCTATAGTCAAGGTGTCTTTGGTTCTATCAACAAGTTAACATACTTTATTTCTTTCAAATTTATTAAGTTCTTATTGTATTTACATTACACATAATTCATCATTAATTTCATCATTGAGGTTCTTAGGGTCAAGATGTGACAAGAATTCTTGATGTTCCACCTGATTTTTTAGAGAATATCTAGTTTGTGTACCTCTATCTAAGTATAAAACAACATCATATAAAGGGTGGTATTTAAGATTCTTAAAAGAACTATAAAAATAAGGTTTGGTCACCTCAAGTTCCTCTATAAGTTTAGGTTAAAGTACTGTAAGTTCCTCAGAATTAGATAATTTTTATTCTTGTTTTAAAGTAGAATAAAAAGGTTTGGAATTTAATTTTAGAGTTGATAAATCATCCTCAATGTTTTATAGAGAATTATTAGGCTCATATGGATCTATCTCATAAAACTTTATATGAACATACTCTTCTATAGTATTGGTTATTTTTTAAAAAACTCTATAATATTTACTATAAGTTGAATAACCAAGGAAAATTTCTTTATCGCTTTTAGAGTAAAACTTGTCAATAATATCATTAGTGATGAGAATAAAGACTTTGAAATAAAAA
Organism: Viscum album; assembly: GCA_963277665.1. Classification (NCBI taxonomy): domain Eukaryota; kingdom Viridiplantae; phylum Streptophyta; class Magnoliopsida; order Santalales; family Viscaceae; genus Viscum; species Viscum album. The sequence goes on from OY728128.1 coordinate 1,790,823,373, forward strand.
ACTCTAAATTAATTAACCTTAGTCTTTATATTATTCCAATTTTTATAAGGGGTTTCCATTAAAATAGGTCTAATTAAAACTTTGCTGATTATATAGCAGGTTGTATTCACATCATCTGCCCAAAAGTTGAAAGGTAAGTCGTATTCATTAAGGATAGTTTGGGATATCTATTGAAGTGTTATATTTCTTATTTATACAACTCTATTATTTTTAGGGGTCTAAGGAGAAGATAAGTTATGACTATATCCATTTTGTGAGCTACAAGATTCAAAGTCTTTATTTTCAAACTCACAGTCATGGTCACTTCTTAAGGTATTAGTTATAAGTCCACTTAATTTTTCTACAAATTTATCATAATTGGTAAAATAAGAACAATATTCACTTTTGTGAGATAAAAATAATACCCAAGTATACCTATAAAATTTATCTATAATTATATAGACATAGTTCTTACCATTTAAACTAGAAACTATAGATGGTCTAAACAAGTCCATGCGAACCAACTCAAGAGGTTGAGAATTTTAAACTTATTTATTTAATTTAAAATAAAACTTATGTTATTTAACTTTTTGATAGAGGTTACAAACTTTATCTTTTAGAAATTTAAGTTTGGGTAGATCTTTGACTAAACCATTCCAAGTAATCTTTCCAAGTTAGTGAATGTTACAGTGGCATAATATTCTATAACAAATACAATATTCTCTATGAAAGGTACTTAATCAAGAAAAATTTTGAGAAATAAAATAATCAAGGTTAACAACATTAACATTATCATTTTCTAAAATCAGTCAACACTAAATAATTTTTTGAATTAAAAACATTATAAGAATTATTTTCAAATTTCACATGAAAAACATCATCAAATAATTATGAGATGCTAATAAAGTTATACTTTAATACATCAATAAAAAGTAATTTATAAATTAATACTGAGTTAGTGTTACCAATTTGTCCAAGTCCAATGATATTTTATTTAGCATTGTCACCAAAGGTGACATAACCACCATAAAACTTTATCAGGATCTTGAAGCTTGAGTAATCTCCTTTCATGTGTCTAGAAAAACTAATGTCCAAGTACCATATATTTCTATAGGATCTCTTCGAGAATATTTCCTATAAAAAAACGTTTATACCAAGAAATATTTTGGTACCCAAAATTTCCTGGGTCTAGATATGTTAGTAATTAGGTCCTCATGAACCAAAATTTTCTTGATAGGTTTACTATAATCAGATTGTAAAATTTTTGAGATAAAAACTCTATTTTGTCCACTAGAATAAAAAATACTAGTATAATTACTAGAATTATACTTAGGAACAAATTTTCTCTTAACAAATCTTCTCTAACCAAGATGGTAACCAAGACTGGTAATGTATTTAGGAGAAAATGTTTCCACATAATTTGAGTAAGTGTTTATCTTCCATTTTTTTTAATCCTTACAATTATTTCTTAAGTTTCTCATTTGACATTTTCAGTTTAGTATCTTCCTTTACAAATTGAGAATTTTTCTCTTTATCTACGGTGATATTTGTTTTAATACTAGCTAATAAAACACGTTGTTTCTTTAAAAAATTATATTTTTCTTTAAGATAAATAAAATTGTCCTCAATAATATTGAAATACTAAAAAATTTATTCTTTTGACATATCATTTTCATTTTTAGAGTTATCATAAGTAAGTATATATGATTCAGTAGGTACCTCAAAAACATTTTTCATGAAGAGCATGTTTTCTCTATTAGGATTTTCTTCATGAGTTGAATTAGAGTCACTATAACTATCCTCAAAGGAAATCCATGTGGCTTCCATAACTTTCTTATACTTTTTATCCTTAGCCTCATAATTCTCCATGTATTTCAACTTAGGATAGTCTTCCTTTACATTTCCTTTTCTCTTAAATTGATAACAGGTAATACCATTTGAGTTTTTATCTCTTTTATGGTACTTTTTCTAAGTTACTCTACTATCATACATTACTTTTTATCTTTGTTTTCTAAATAATTTATTCTTCTCATATAATTTCTTAAACCTTTTATCTAGATGGCCCATTTCTTAATCACTATTTGCTGGTGATTCATTGTCACTAGAGATTTCAACTTATACCTTTTATTTTTCTATTTGTTTGGATGCAATAAACTTGAAAGCTATTAATTTTATCTTATGTTTATCATCCTCTTAATGATTGACTCTATGATTTTCCTCATACATTTTTAACTTCCCAATAAATTCCTTGAAAGGTAGTTTACTTATGTCTCAAGACTCCATTATTAACATAGATGTCCCTCTTCATCTCTCTGGAAGACATCTCAGCAGTCTCATGATTTAATCTTTTTCCGACACTAGATTCCCTAAGGATATCATTGTGTTCACTATGTCATTAAACATAAGATACATATCAAAAATCAAATCATCAAGATTAATCTTAAATGTATCATATTTGATTGTATAATTATTCAATATTATTGCTTTGACATTAGTATTTCCTTCATATAAAATTGCTAATGTATCCCAAATTTCAAAGACGGCTTTACTATAAGATATCATATTGAGTTATTAATCTTCTAAATAATAGTAAAGAGAATTAATAGCTTTTCAATTATTATTATAAGATATTTTTGTAGTATCATACCAATATTTTATAAGAGTCTTAGGTAACTCATAATTATCCTCTATAGTAAAACAAATTTTGAAAATCGTGCTTTCAATATAAATTTTCATCTCAATTTCCCACTGAGGATAATTATTACCATTAAATAAAAGAGTTATTTTAGTAGGAGAACATTCTTATTTATATTTTATTTAAAGAAATAAATTTAGAAATGAAAAATAAAATTAATATCTTCAAAATAACAAAAAACACAATTAAAAATATTTGAAATGTCATTGATATCAAATGTTGGTCGAAGTGAGTATCTCAAGAGGGGGGTGAATTGAGTAACCAATAAAAATTTCTATCAAAAACTTGTTTAAATAAAATATCCAAAATTAATAAAAACATACAAGTTAATCAAAATAGAATATTTATATAAGTTCTGATATTTTAAAAGATTTCTCAAATATTGATTAAGTTTTAGTTAAAAAATTATGAAAACTATTGTAACTTTTGAAATAAATTTACTCAATAAAAAACTTATCTAAACACTAATTAAGAATAAATATGAAAATATTGGTTTTTTTACTATTTAAAATCTATTTAGTTAAAATCATAGAAATAAATAAAACAAAATCAAAATACATAGTGGAATAGAAATAAGAGGTTTTGGATCAAGTTGAGACTTAGTCATCTCCACTTGGAAATCACCTACTTTCAAGAATATTATATAAAAATAATCTATGATCCACAACCTAGATCAGGTATACAATAAAAAAGTTTTCATGACCACATAGGGACCTCTTCTATAATAATAGTGCAAATAAAACAACTACAAGACACACAAGGGCCTCTATCACAACATGTGGGGAAATAGGTAAAGATAGTTTGAGAAGATATCTTTTATCTTCCAGTTATAGCATAGAAGATAGTTTTCATGTTATAAATATAGTGTAAAACACACACTTATCATAATGTAAATAAAATAAAAAAACATATTAAATAAAATATGTAAGAATATAGTGTTGCTCTATCTGATATTCTATGCGGCTTATGACTCCTTAAATATAGATTTAAATAAATCTCAAGTCAAGTTTATGATATTTTTAGTAGAACATAGTGTCATAAACTCTTTTTTATGATTGTAGGAAGTATTTTGGGTGTTCAATGTGATTCACTTATTCTACAGTTGATCAGTGGTAAATATGATTTGTGTAAGGCATACTTCACCGATTTCTTCTATTGATCTTTCAATGTTTAGTTCTAACTCCCTGTGTGTATTTATATATTTTTGTTCTCTATTTTTCACCACTACATAAGGGATTATCCTACTTCTTTTAACAGTAACATGTAGAAAGAATCATGTGGATCTTCTGCACCTTATACTAGATATCTGACACACACTTTAATGTATATTTGCAAAATAATTAAGAACAATCATTAAAATAATTCATAGAATTAAATTTGATAATATCTCAATTATAAATATTTAATTCAAAATAAATATAATAGTAGTGTTGGGTCCTCTTGAACGGTGAGACAATATCTGGTGGTGACTTAGGCTGGTGTTGACTCAGGCTGGTGGTGATTCATCCCAACACTTTACAAAATTTCTATTCTGAAAGTAAGTTATTTTCAATGATGAATCAGGCCCAGTGTTATGTCTTTCTGATACTTCTCCAAATTTATATTGGTCACCTTTTATAGTAGGTTTTTTTTCATACTTTTTTAAATTCCCATGGGTCATCTCTGATGGTAGGTGTTTTTAACACTTTGTTTAAATTTTAGTCCAATGATGAGTCATCCTCTAGAAATGATTATTTCCCATATTTTTCCAAAAAAAATCATTCTGATGATAACAGATAACTTATGGTGGGTTATTACAATCCATATCCAAATTTTCATTCTAATAATTTCCTCAATGGTGATTCATGCATGATGAAGAGCCATGTATGATAGTGAGTTATCCTTGGTGGTGACTCATCTTTAATGGTGAGTCATACTTAACCAAATTTTTTCCAATATACCTTATATTGTAAAATGATATCATAAAATATAAAAAAACTTTAATATCATAATAAACATGATTTTTTGATCATTAAAACAATGGTTCCAACACTTACGTATGGTGACTTCATTTTATAGGGGCACCATGTTGTGATGTTGGTTCTTACATATGAGTTCTAAGAAACCTTATGTATGTCTTTTCATTTTTTTCATGGAGAAGTCTGGTCACACCATAACACTAGGGTTCATGTTGTGAATCCTTAATAAGTGGAGGTTTTGTAGACCAGAGAGTGAATATGAAAACATAGAGAAAGGAGTCCAATCCATGGAGGCTAGGGTCTGGGATTTTTTGTTCTTTTCTAAGGGGTTGTTCCATGTTATGACCAGAGGGGTCATGTAATAGGGGGATGGTTGTGGGAATTTTGGTTCGTCTTGGGATAGGCACTCCACATCATGACTAAGAAGGTCATGTCATGGTGACTTGAGATGTGGGTTTTCAGTTCTAGTCAAGGGAGGTGTGTCGCATCATGAACCAAAGGACTACATCATGATGCGTGCCTAACAGAGGGTGTTATGTTGTAACAGGGCCCTTATCTAGTTTCTAAGTGAAATTTATACCTATATTTTCAAGGTCCCCCCCCCAAAACCTTCTCTTTTAAATCTAACAAGAACCCAAGGGGATCTATTTTAGCCAGATCCTTCCCCGTCTTGTTATTACCATCAATCACCCTTAGTGAGGGGCATTTTTTACGCAATTCCACAGTAGATTTAAGGAGAGTTCTTATCTTCTATTCCTTTGTTATTACCCTTTGATGAATGCAAATTTGAATTTCTAGGGGCTTGGAATTGATGTCAATTCCACCAGATCATGGTGTAATCATGATGAGATGATGGGGCTTTTGTGTGACTTGGCTAGAGGATTTCTCAGGAGGATGAATGCACTAGTGTTTATGAGGTTTTGATGATGTGGAAATTCCTAGTGAGATTTTAAGAGATTATTCCTTGTTTTATTAAAGAATATAACTAATTGAGAAATTTTATAATCAATTATTTTTATGTTTTCCCTTGATATAGAAGTTTGGGTGTTAATGATAGCTTGGATGATGCATAGACATTTTTGACTAAGGTTGACTAGAATATCGCGTAGATGGTAACTATTTATTGGTGGTAGGTGTCCCCTTTAATACAAAACCATAAGTATGTTTATGCAGGGATATTCATGGATGAAAGAATGCATGGGATCGGGTAAAATGGATAAGGGATAAGAATTCCCTAAGTAAAGGGATATGATAGCATTGAGCAGCCTAGAGTTGGAATAAGTGATACTTTTCACTTTGGGTATTTTGGTATTGCCCATAGACTATATCTTTAGGGGAGGAGAATATTTTGGTAGATTTAACAATAGGTTTGGGATAGTTCCTTGGGTTTCAAGATGAGACATGAATGGGTTATATTGGTTTCGTAGGGCTAGTTGGGCCAGAATGAGAGGCTTAGGCCTAGTGGTAACTAGTGAGAGGGTTGTGCGTCTCATGTATGATTAAGAACACACTCTTGAGGGTGTATTGGAGTCTTTTTGAGTGTCATGAGTAGCATAATACCATAAGGTCTAGATTATTTGTGGTGTGGATGGTTTCATCTTAGTTATGTACTTGATAGATATTTTAAGGGATAGGTCTGATGGGACCCAAGTGTGGGTTGCAGTATTTGTATTGATGACTTGGAACTAGGGATTACAGGGTAATTAGGGTGATTTAGTTCATGAAATTCCTCGATTAGAAGGTATGAGTTGAGATTTGGGAATTAGAAGAGAATTGGACTGACCTTTTGAGGCCTATGTTAGGTAGAGTCTACAAGCTGTGGGATCACTATGGGGTGACAAGTGAGACTTGGAACTGTTGAGTAGAGGGTGATATGAGTTGGGAGAACCTAGTATATGACCTTATGGGTGATATTAGGAATCATAAAGGCTTTTAATTTTGTTCTTATGTGATTTATATGCTCTTGAGAAGCTTAGCCTATGAGGTTGAATGTTTCAAGCACAGCGGAAGTGCCTAATGGGTCATAACCAACTCAGTTTTCTATTATAATCAATGAATAATCTGAGATGTACATGAAAAAGAACATAATTACCAATGGAATTAAATAAAATATTAGATGAGTATTATGACAACTATAAGAAGTAAGGATCATCACATATAATCTATAATTAATTTATTTAGATAAATATTTATATTACATTGAAATTATTTCTTCATTGATGAATCTGATGATGTCTTTATGTCATGTTGTCATTGTGTCATAGGAATCAAGGATAGATTGCATCTAGAAGTTATAAACAAGTGCACCATGTAACGTCCCAGTTCCGAAATCCACCCAGAGGTGCCCCGTACTTGGTTGGTCACATGGCCTCAAGCGCATTTCCCCAAACACCAAAGGCTACTGAATAGTAGCGAGGGCCTTGGGTGTGATAGTGGGGAAACTATTCCTTCATTAGAAGAGTACATAGTGGAAGGGAAACAAATATACAATAGCGGAAGCAGTAAATAACCAACAACATTAAACAACGGCAGACTGTAAGAATAAAAAACTGGAGCACATATATATATATATATATAATGATGCATGATACATATGTATTGGGAAAGAAGTCAAGCAAGTCACAATGCTGAATACAACAAGTACTAAACCAAAGTACAAAAGAAATAGATGAGCAACTCCTCAGCATCGCAAGCCACGGCTTGGTCCCATGCTCTCCAGCTCTAATGTAATCAAGTACCTGAAGTCGAAGGGTGCTTCACCTTGTCTATACCTGAAGCAATATAATCTGTTTGGGCCCAAAAGCATGGTCCAAATAGGGTGTGAGACAAAATCTCAGTAGGCAACCACCACAAGATATGTGCCTATCAGTCAATGAATATATGGTAGGTAAAAGTACAGAAGAAGTAAATAGGAAGGTACTAAATAGTAAACAATCCACAGTTTCAAGCATCTGAACCACAACAGGTAATCAGCTACACAATCAAGAAGAAAAAACAGGTAACCCTTTGGGTAGTTTTCATAGCCTAACCCCTCTGGTTCAACCAACAAGTACTAGAAACCATATGGGAAGCACACAGAGTCTCACCCTTCTAGTTCAGCTAAAGAATAGACTCTCTGGGGAAGCACTCACCATCAATTCATCGTATCATACTAAAGGCGCTCTGGGGAAGCACTCAATATCTCATTCCCCCTATGGCCCGCATCGAGGAACTACAGACACTTTGGGAAAGCACTCAATGTCAATTCCCCCTGTGGTCTCACATCGTATTATAAAGACACTCTGGAGAAGCCCTTACGTCCATTATCCCTATGGTCTACTCAATAGGTTCTCATGGCCCTGTATAAGTCAAACAAGTATAGCAACGCATATCAGCCAAAGTAAACCTCAAGAACTACTTGGATAACTGTCTACAGTATCTCATCATGTCAGTATAGATAAACACACCATCCTAAAATACTAGGCATGGGAAAACCGGTCATAGCCAAACAGGCAAAACTAGACCAAATGGTCATAAATAGACATGCATGGGCAAGACATCCCAAGCATAGCAATTTAACCCTAATCACATAAAAAATCTTCTACTCAAGCATACAAGGAAAGCAGACAAGCAATAGAGGTTAAAATAGTAAAATTATGCAATACCCCATTTAAGGGTATTGGGTACAATTACACAAAATATTCAAAGACCTTAAACCGAAAGGCACAAACCACCTACCTTTAGGGTTCTGATGAAAACAATCCAAAATCTATTCCACCTCCTCAAAACTAGTGAACACACCACTAGAAACGGTCTAAACCTCCTTCCCTAACATCCACAAGTCTTGAAATCAACACCCAAGGCAACCACAACCCTAGATCTATACACAATGGTTGTAGATCTAGAAAACCAGGGGATAGGGAGACGTAGATCTAGAGGGAAACTCAAAGGAACCAAGAGGAGAGACTTACCCGGGAAGAACCAACTTCGATCTGCCAAGAAAACCCTTCGATTTTCCTCCAAAACAAGTGGGAGAGCTCCTTCAACCTTTGAGAACCCAAAAACCCAAGTGAGTCTAGAGTGGGAGAGAGTTTGGAGAATAAATGAAGAATCACGAGAAGCCAGGGTATTTAAACCCTGATTTTAAGTGGCCACATAGTTTCCCCGCACGGTTTGGCAAACCATGCACCAACCGTGCAGTTGCCACTGTCTCTCCTAGGGACTTCGCACGGCCTGTTCGCATGGTTTGACAAACCTTGCACCACCCGTGAGGAGCCCACTATATTCTCCAGGAACTTTTCATGGTTTACCCTCACAGTTTGACAAACCATGCGCCTCCCGTGCGGAGCCCACTATCAAGGGTGCACGGTTTCTTGGGCTGGCTACACGATTTGAACAAACCGTGCGCCAATGCACAACCACTACAACTTTAAAATTTTTCTTCCCAAAATTCCTCTTTTCTCAACAAGGGACAGAAAAGAGAAACATACCTAAAAAGAAGGTCTGGGTTCTTACAAACTTTCCCCATTAAAGAAATTTGTCCCCAAATTTCCCTAGTAATGCGCAGAAGAAGAAACCCTGAACAACTCGGGCCACTGCGATCGTACATCGGCCTCCATCTCCCAAGTCTCGTCCTGCACTCACCTGTGCTGCCATAGCACCTGTACCAGAGGAACAAACCTACCACGGAGAACCTTTGTACTGCAATCAACAATCTAGATACGATTCTCCTCGAACGACGCATCGTCTTCAAGCTCAACCTCCTCAGGTTGAAAGACATGAGATAGGTCAGAAAATTAACATTGAAGCTGAGAGATGTGGAAGAAGTCATGCATAGCCTGGTACCTCTGAGGTAACTGCAACTGATAGGAAATCGGCCCAACTCTCTCTAACACCTCAAACGGCTAGACATACCTTGGAGAAAGCTTAACTTATGTCCTAATCCTCTTATGTCCCAACCTCGGTGTGACATGAAAGAAAACTTGATCCCCGACCTCGAACTCCAGAGGTCTTCTCCACTGATCAGCCTAAGACTTCTGACGAGACTGTGCAGTAGCCATCCTTTTCCAAATCAACTCTATCTGTTCTGTGGTCTCCTGAACAAGATGAGGTCCCAGCAAAGCTACCTCTTCTGCCTCCAGCCAACATAAGGGTGATCGGCATGGCCTACCGTACAAAGCCTCATATGGTTCCATCGGAATAGTCGCCTGAAATCTATTATTGTAGGAAAATTAAACAAGTGGTATATTCTTCTCCCAAGAACCTCCAAAGTCCATAATGAAAGCTTGGAGCATATCCTCAAGCACCTGAATCGTACGATTAGACTGGTCATCAGTCTGAGGATGGTAGGTTGTACTCAGACGCACCTATGTACCCAAAGCCTTCTAAAGTCCCTGCCTGACCCAAGAAGTAAAATGTGCATCCTTGTCTGAAACAATGGAGTGTGGAACTCCATGCAGACTTACAATCTCACGGATATAAAGTTGTCCCAGATCATCAACACTAAAGGTCTCCTTGATTGGAAATAAGTGAGAAACCTTCATAAGCCTATCAATGAAAACCCAAACAGCATCATTCCCTCAAGCCGACCTCGGAAAACTGGTCACGAAGTTCATCCCAATGTCATTCCACTTCCACTCGGGAATAGGTAACTGCTGTAAAAGACCTGCTGGTCGTTGATGCTCTACCTTCACCTGCTGACAAGTAGAAAACCTCATGATGAAACCAGCAATGTCTCTCTTCATACCTGGTCACCAATACTGGTGGTGTAGATCACGATACATCTTGGTGACACCAGGATGAACTGCCCAAACTGAGGAATGAAAATCTTGCATCAACTCCTCGCGTATGTCAGTTGGAACCCATACACGCCCCTGGAAATTCAAGATATAATCCTCACCTATGGTCCATCCAGGAATAGGGCCCTCTTTTGACACACCTTCCCTCTGGACTAGGCTTTCAAAATCTGATAGCTGCCTCATTCAAACTCAATCAAGAAGAGTAGAGGTAACAGCTACAGAAGATAGAAAATTATGCCCTTGTCTGTCATTCACCTCCAAATGCATCTCAGAGAATAGATCCACAAGCTACCACTCACTATTGGGCTTCTGAACTGCCTTCATCTAAGTTCTCCTGCTCAGCGCATCAGCCATTGCGTTACCTTTCCCAGGCATGTAGGCAAGCTCGAAATCAAAGGACTACAGGTACTCAACCCACCTGCGTTGTATCAAATTCAAATCACGCTGAGTAAAGATGTTCTTGAGAATTTTGTGGTCAATCAAAACCACAAAATGTTCTCCCAAAAGATAATGTCTCCAACAGTGTAAGGCATGGACAACAACTGCCAACTCGAGATCATTTTTCGGGTAATTCCTCTCATGTGGCCTCAACTGCCGAGACCCGTACGCAACTACTCGATCACCCTACATCAAAACTACTCCCAGCCCAATACCTGATGCATTACAGTAAACTGTATAGCTCTTCCCTTACTCTGGAAGTATCAGTACTGGTACTGATGTCAACCTTCCCTTCAACTCCTGAAAGGCTGACTCGTAAGATTCTGACCAAATGAACTTCACACCCTTCTTAGTCAAACCCGTCAACAGCGCTGCTAAATGGGATATGTCTTATATAAAGAACTTGTAGTAACCATAAAACCCCAAGAAACTCTATATCTCAAACACGTTATTAGGATGCTCCCAGGAAACTACAACTCTCACCTTCTCCAGGTCTACTGCAACTCCTGCCTCTGAGATAATATGACCTAGGAAGTGAATTTGGTCCATCAAAAAGTAGCACTTTGAGAGCTTAGCATATATCTGATACTCTCTCAGTGTACTCAATATGATATCAAGATGGGTGGCATGGTTGTTTCGAGTGTGAGATTACACCAAGATATCATCCAAAAAGAATACCACAAAAGAATCCAGATACAGGTGGAACACACGATTCATCAAATCCATGAAAACTGTCGGCGCATTTGTGAGTCCAAACGGCATGACCAAGTACTCATATAGACCATACCTACTCCTAAAAGTTGTAAGTGGTATGTCAGATGGTCTAATGCTCAACTGATGATATTCGGATCTCAAGTCAATCTTAGATAACACCCGTGCTCCTCTAATTTGATCAAAAATATCATCAATCCTGGGCAAGGGATATCAGTTCTTGACCGTCAATTGGTTCAAATTCTGATAATACACATAGAGCCTAAGGGTTTCGTCTGCCTTCTTCGCAAACAGGACAGGAGAACCCCAAGGAGAAGTACTGGGTCAGATGAAACCCTTTGCCTACAACTCCTCCAACTACTTCTTAATCTCCTGTAACTCAGGTGTAGCCATCCTATAAGGTGGAATGGACACCGGTTCCACTCCTGGCACAAGCTCAATAGAAAAGTCTACCTCATGATCTGGAGGCAAACCTAAAAAGTCCTCTAGAAAGACATCCCTAAAACAATCCACCACTAGAGGAAAGTCTATCTGTGAAGTTCCCTAGTCATCTAGATAAATACTAGCAATCTGGTTTGTAACTACTCCTAACCCATGATTCTCTAGTCCCGCTCTGCTCGCCTAGACATCCCACTCTCCCTTATAAAGAAAATATTCACCCTCCGGTGATATAAAACTCACCCCTAGGTGGTAGCAATCGAAAATTTCCTGGAATGGAACTAGCCAGTCCATTCCGAGAATGACATCATAGACAGGCATCTCCAGATCATAGAGATCCCATAGAAAGCGATACTCGGCCACCTCTAGAGGGCACTCCTTGCACTGACGTACACTAGTCATCCTAGTCCCCAACGGTGTATCTAGATTCAAAGTATTGATAGAGGAAAATATTCAGAGCCCAAGGCCCTCCACAATAGAAACAGAGATAAAAATATGGGAAGCCCCTTTGTTGAAAAGAGAAGAAGATAAAGCTGAGACAAAAAGAATGGTACCTCGAACTGTAGAGGGTCTGAGATCCTGATCATGAAGGGTCTACTCCACTGCAAAAGTATGGCCTTCTCCACGGCCCTGTGACCCTACCTGACCACTCTGAGCTGATCTGCCCTGCTGTCGCTGATATCCTGGTGACTGGCTACCACAGCCGTGACCTCCACCTCGGCCTGAATGGCCGGAAGAACTCCAGTTCCCAGACTAGTGAGAAGATGGTGGCACAGCACCTAAACAAGGAGTCATAGAGGAACCCCTGTCACCAGCTGCTGGTGAGAGAACCTGACAGAAGTGATGAAGTTAACCCATCTTTCCGCAAGATCGGCACTCCACTGGGTCCCTCTGGCACTCCAGCCTCGTATGCCCAGCTCTTTCACACTAGAATCATACCAAATGGCTACCTACAGGTGTGTCTCGCTGCCTCGGATCACCATGCGTAAACTCCCTACTGTGCTTCTTGTTATCATCTAGGGAAGCACTAATCCTGGAAACAGAACCGCCCTAGCTCTCAGCTCCAGAATCTCTCAGATTGCGCTCCATAACCAGTTCCTTGTTGACAATGGAAGTGATGGAAGTTAGCCTAAAGATATTCACCTGTGAGCGGATCTCTCGTATGAGACCATCCTAAAACTTCCTTGCCATGAAAAACCCATCTCAGCCCTAGAGTGGTGTGAAATGTTGAAGCTTATTGAAACGAGAGGAGTACTCCATGACAGAAAGAGTACCCTACTCCAAGCTCATGAACTCCTGATCTCGGTTGTCCCTTAGGGCCTCTGGATAGAAGTAGTCATAAAATATGTACTGAAACTTCTCCCACACCATAATCTGCTGATGACCCGCTTGTGAGATCACATCCCACCACCTATTGGCGGAGTCACGAATCATGTAGGTAGCGAGCATGACCTTCCTCTCTGGAGGCGTCTCCAAATGCTCGAAGATCGTCATCATGGCTTCTAGCCATGACTCTGCAGCCTGAGATCCTCCTTCCCCTAAGAGGGTGGGAGGATGTTTCTGTTGGAAAACCCACGTCAAGTCTTCCATAGTTGAGGCAGGAGGAGGTGCTCTCTAGAAGGTTTGCATCTTCCTCATGAATCCTTCCCTAAACTGTGCATTTGCACCTGCATCTGGTATAACTACTGGTGCCAAGACTGGTACAATAGGAGGAACTGCTGGAAGTCCTTGACCAGCCATGTCTGGTGTCTGATCGTCACCCTACAGCTGGCAGACAATCAGATTACATCTCGGTGGCATGACTCTACAAGGTCAAATGCACACCTTAGATCAAGATTAACAGGGACTAAAACATAGGAGTACACGGTGTGTACAGAGAAAGAACGACTCTTCCCGAATAGAAGAACACTTATCATGTAGTCAAAGCTAAATGGCATGCATTCTGGGTTTTTTCGGATAATAATCCATATAAACTACTCCAGAGCCTAGAGAAACACTGAAACTAACATTGAAAGTGCCAAATTCTGATCCGTGAGGGCCCATACTCCCCACGAATCAAAGATTTCCATATTACACATGTCATAGAAAAGTAGACAAGGCAATGATCCACCAATTTTTGGTCCATGAGGTCCCATAACACCTTAGGAACCAAAATTTGGCATTCATTCACACAAAACTTTATAAACAAAGCTCTAACTATATCAAAGATTCTATCATGACATCTATCACAACAGCATGCATAATCTACACAACGTTTATCAAAACAACATGCAATCACTAATGCATCCTAGATGGCATGGAAAGAATGCATGACATGTGATTTCTAACAAGTGCCTATATAATGCATGAGATGGAATACCCTCATCTCATTGAGTTGCGACAGAAAATAGAACCGCAATAACAACAATGTTAATAGCACAAAGCATGTGAATCACTCAATGCTGAAATCAAATCAACTATAAAATTTTAAAACTAAATAAAATTGCAATAAACAAGGTAGTATGGATTTTCCTTGTAAACAAGTTAGCTACTCCTAGGCACAGCTCATTACCAAGTACCTATTCCATCCTATCCCTGGCTAAAGGCTCCAATCAGTAAGTCAATAGAAAATAACCCTCTGATACCACTTTATAATGTCCCAGTTTCGGAAGCCACCCAGAGGTGCCCCGTACCCGGTTGGTCACATGGACTCAAGAGAATTTTCCTGAATGGTAGAGGCTGCTGACTATCAGCGAGGGCCTTGGGTGTGATAGTGGGGAAACTATGCCCTCATTGTAAGAGTAAACAATAGAAGGGAAACAAATATACAATAGCGGAAGTAGTAAATAACCAACAACATTAAACAGTGTCAGACTATAAGAATAAAAAACTAGATCACATATATATACATATATAATGATGCATGATACATATGTCTTGGGAAAGCATCCAAACAAGTCACAATTCTGAATACAACTAGTACTAAACAAAAGTACAAAAGAAATAGATGAGAAACTCCTCAGCATCCCAAGCCTCGACTTGGTCTCATGCTCTCCAGCTCCAATGTAATAAAGTACCTGAATTTGAAGGGTTCTTTACCTTTTCTATACCTACAGAAATATAATCTATTTGGGCCCAAAATCATGGCCAAAATAGGGTGTGAGACAAAATCCCAGTAGGAAACCACCATGAGATATGTACCTATCAGTCAGTGAATATATGGAAGGTAAAAGTACAGAAGCAGTAAAAAGGAAAGTACTAAACAGTAAATAATCCACAGTTTCAAGCATCTAAACCACAATAGATAATCAACTACACAATCAAGAATAACAAACAAGTAACCCTTTAGGTAGTTCTCACAGCCTAACCCCTCTGGTTCAACCAACAAGTACTACCAACCCTATGGGAGGCACACACAGTCTCACCCCTCTGGTTCAGCTAAAGAATAGACTCTTTGGGGAGGCACTCACCGTCAATTCCCCCTATAGTCTTGTATCGTACTAAAGGAGCTCTGGGGAAGCACTCAACATCTCATTCCCCCTATGGCCCAAGTTGAGGAACTACAGACACTCTGGGGAAGAACTCAATGTCAATTCCCCCTGTGATCTGGTATCGTATTATAAAGACACTCTAGAGAATCCCTTACGTCCATTCTCCCTAGGGTCTACTACAATATGTTCTCAGGGACCTGTGTAAGTCAAACAAGTATACAAATGCGTATCGGCCAAAGTAAACCTCAAGAACTACTTGGATAACTGTATACAGTATCTCAGCATGTCAGTATAGATAAACACTCCATCCTAAAATACTAGTCATGGGAAAACAAGTCATAGCCAAACATGCAAAACTAGATCAAACGGTCATAAATAGACATGCATGGGCAAGACATCTGAAGCATAGCAATTTAACCCTAATAAAATACAAATATCCTCTACTCAAGCATACAAGAAAAGTAGGAAAGAAATAGAGGTTAAAATAGTAAAATTACACAATACCTCGTTCAAGGGTACTGGGTACAATTGCACACAATATTCAAAGACCTTAAACCCAAAGGCACAAACCACCTACCTTTAGGGTTCCGATGAAAACGATCCAAAAGATATTCCACCTCCTCAAAATTGGCGAACACACCATCGGAAATGGTTTAAACCTCCTTCCTTAACATCCACAAGTCTTGAAATCAACACCCGAGGCAACCACAACCCTAGATCTACACACAACAGTTGTAGATCTAGAAAACCGGGGGATATCGAGATATAGATCTAGAGGAAAACTCAAAGGAACCAAGAGGAGAGACTTACCTGAGAATAAATGGCTTCGATATGCCAAGAAAACCCTTCAATTTGCCTCCAAAATGAGTGGGAGAGTTCTTCAACCTTTGAGAACCCAAAAACCTGAGTGAGGCTCGAGTGGGAGAGAGTTTGGAGAAGAAATGAGGAATCTCGAGCAGCCTGGGGCTTTAAATCCTAATTTTAAGTGGCCTTGCGGTTTGACAAACTGTGCGCCACCCATGCGGAGCCCACTGTCTCCTATAGGAACTTCACATGATTTAGCCACATGGTTTGACAAACCGTGCGCCTCCCATGTGAAACCCACTGTCAAGGGTGCACAGTTTCCAAGGCTGGACACACGGTTTGAACAAAACGTGCACCAACTGTGCGCCCCTGAACAGCCTCTACAACTTTAAAAGATTTCTTCCCAAAATTCCTCTTTTCTCAAAAATAGACAGAAAAGAGAAACATACCTGAAAAGAAGGTCCGGGTTCTTACACACCAGAAGTCTCTAAGTTTTATAGTTGAAATCTATGGATGCTAGCACAGAATATCTTAACACTTGCGTCATTTGTAGTTATTCTCCTTGAGAATCACTTTATACGAAAGAACTGTCCTTGTTCTCTCTAGAATCGAGAGGGTGGAGGGGGGATCATTTTCCATTACTAAGAGAGATCTAGGATAGGATCTATAAGGATTGAAATAATTCCTTATAATTATTTGTGCATAATGATTAGAATGGATACAGAATTGGATAAAGTCATAACTAGGTTTAAATAGGGCTATGGTTAGAGAATAATAATTGCACATAATCCCTTATAATTCTCTTAATATTCAAAGAACATAATTTCTAAATAATAATATTATTATTATTACTTGAAATTATCTAAACTCATGGATAAATCAATATTATTTCCTTGAATAAATGAATTAATATTTATTCTAATAATTTTTAATATGTCATCGCTCACCGGACCATTAAACTCAGTCTGTAAAACCTCCTTAATATTTATAAATTCTTTAATTATTATTATTTATTTAATAAATAAATATAAATTCATTATTAGATAATAAATAAATAAATATTATATTCAATAAAATAGAAAATAAATATTTATTAAATATTTAACTCAAATATATTCTCTCAAATAACTAGTGATTGAGCATACATGTAATCAAAAAAACATCAATAATTAGTAAACCACATATGGTAATAATATTTATCCAACATGTTAAATTCATATAGAGTTTAAATTAGTTTCTGGATACACTTAGTGTGTGACTCTATAGGCCTCTTTCTTAGTGATATTAGGTAGAAACACCTAAAATCTAAAGTTAGCATCTAGCAACATGTCAAGGTACTCATAAAGAAATTATTTTAATTTCTTAATGACATATAACCTCATATAAATGCTCATTATGTAATAAAATCTCTGTATTTTGATATCTCTAATCAAGAAGGCCTCATTTCGGTGTCATCAACCAATAAAATTGATGCCACTTTCTTTAAATTTTTGTAAATGGACCCGCTGACAGAACATAATGCTCATGGATTTAATTAGGTTGGTCTATTCCAATCAAAGAGCCTCAGATATCAACTTTCATTAAACAAAAAACAAAAAAAAAACTTTCTCTAATTATTCATTAATTTTATATCAGTCGTGACATGCCCAACTTCACCATGAAAATAGGTCTCCATGGTTTACAGTAATAATTTAAAGCACACATCTCATTATATGCATTAATAATAACCTTAAATTCTAATAATCATTACACATGTCAAAATATATGAACATCCAATAACACATATAAATGTGGATTTCTTATTGGTGGGTCAAGTTCTCATAATCTCCATTATTGAGATTACCAAGGATGAACTTCATGATATAAATTCTCAATGTCTTATGATTCCACTACCCATAATGGTATATATCATTTGTATCTAATAAAATTATATCATATGGCCATAGAACTTATAATTAAAAATACTTTCATGGAACTTCTGGTTGTCATCATAGTAGGGAACTACTATGGCCTTTTAGTGTGACATGTACCCTTTTGGAAATTATCACATACAATGTTATACATAAGAAAAATCATTATGTGATAATAAATTCATTAATATTAAATATAAAAACCATGAATAAAGGTAATCATAAAGTACATAAAAGTTTATTTTATGGCACCAACTCCAATAGAGGCTAAATACACAACAATATGTGCTTTGAGGAGTTGGTATTGGGATATAGTGGTGCCCTAATGATGAGTTGGTGAGCTTGAGGGGTAGGAAGTGTGCCCTGTTTATTGTTTCATGTGTGTTCCCAACTGCTTATATACTAGATGATGAGACTAGATGGCCTCACCTTGATGGATATGATGATAACAGGGAACTACCTTGAGGGAGAAGGTAGTGGTCAGCTTGATATATGACTAATGGGTTTTGTATGATCATATCAGGATCATTTGTAGTGGAAGACAACCCAAAAAACAGTAGATCTATATTTGATATATTAATGTATAAATAATATTTTAAAAAAGTAATTGAAAATCATGAATATCATTATCCATATTCTTTATTGCAATGTATGGATACCATGTACTTTGTTTTACATACTATTTACACATTGATTCCTTGAAGATAGATCTATTATGTTTTTGGGTTATTTTAACTACCAATGATCATTATATGATTATATGAAACCAATCAGTGGTACTAAAGGTAAGTTCTTCATGAATCAAAATTGTTTTAATCACTGGTTTTTAAGAAAATTATAACTTTAAAATGAAGAACAATGTTTAGTAAAACATATGTAGGTTACAGATATTTAGATGAATTGTGTTAAGGTAAATGTGATTTACCATTATGCAAGGAGGCTACATAAAGGTTTTACCCTTATATAGGTAGGCTATGTAAAGGTTATACCATTACGTGATCTAGCTGCATAAAAGTCATACTCTTAGGTAGAAAGGTTTGCATGAGGCTAACGTATTTTCTACTTTTACATCAATGGTTTGTATGAAGTTAGTACCCTTACATAAAGTATTTTCATAGAAGTTATTATAACTTTACCCTTAAATGTATTTTTACTAGAGCTTCTATGTAAAGGTATTTGATATTTAACTTTATGTGGTGTAATAAAAATAGATATTAACTTTATGCAAGGGGCATGTGTAATGGTGTTACCTATATGTGAGGCACTACATAAGGGTTGTTTCCTCTTAACCCTTATGCAATTAGTGTTGCATAAGTGACTTACCCATCTGTAGAGCATCTATGTTAAGGTAGAGTATAGTTACCCTTACACAAAGTGTCCACATATGGGTAAAGGGTTGTTACCCTTACGCTTCTGTGTAAGGGTAAGCATAAAAAATGACTAAATTTTGTTTTTAAATATTAAATGATATTTAGGTTTTATGAAATGTTTATAAATCATAATAAAATATATTTTCAGATATTTTAATTTATAGGTATTTAATTAATTAATTAATTAATTATAAATTTTTTATAATTAATTAAATAAATTTTTATGAAATATTTTTTCCCAAATATTAAAGGTAAATTTTTTTAAAAAATACCTTTTGAAAAATCATATGCATTTTTTTATGATCTATAAATAAAATATTTATTTATAAATCATAAATGGTATTTAATAAAGTGTTTATAAATTAAAAAATATATAGTGTTTAGATTATATAAAGGGTTTTTATAATATAAATTGAATTATAAAATGTTTATATTTCATGAAATATCATATAAATGTCATATAATATAAAATGTGAAGGAGTTCATATTGAAATGAATATAAAATATTTATTTTCTTACTAAATTATAAAATGCTTATAATTAACATTTATTTATGAATAGTTTATAAATGTCTCATGTTTTGGAAAATAAATAAATTGTTTATTTATTTGTTAAATTTATTTGATATTCATGTTTAGTAAATTTTTTATGAAATATGAATATTTTTTATGAAAATTTAAATGTGAGTTGCTTCTAGGATGGATCTTTACATATCATTCTAGGTTTGTTAACATCAAATTTTATTTTCATCTACCATGACTATAGTTTTTAATTACAGTTATGAGAATGAAATAATTATTGGGTATAGTTTTTTCATATATTAGAGTTCTCATGAATTGAATTCTCTCTTAAGTAAAGTCTCTTTTAGTAGAGGAACTTAGTGTCAGACCACCTATCAACCTGAAGATTATGACATGACTAGAAATTTGAATGGGGTTGGAAGTATGTCAATATGGGTTCAATTATATGTAGATTGAAAATCTCATATAAATCTATGACTTTACATGAATATTTCATGAACCTTATAAATATGTTGAATTTGGATAAGTATGAAAATACCTAGATTTTATTTTTGGGTTAATAACATAGACTTGAATATTGTATAAAGATTTACACATTAATGTGGTGTGAACACCTTAATTTGGTGGATGGAATACGGATTTCCAAAACTAAAATTTTAGAAGCATGCATACACAAAATAAATAAAACATGAAAAGATAAATATTAAAAATATATAATAGTTATGAATTTAATATGAATATAATGTATATTAATTTGGTGAGATCTTAAAACAAAATCCCATAAATACTATGATTAAGTGTAACACCCCGACCCTAGTTACCCAGAGTTGGTGCATTATTATATAACATTAGAATGATCACAAAAGATCAAGACTTGAAAGACCGATTAGTTTAGTAGCCTTGGAAGTACTAGATACATTCATAAGGTTTACATTACATCATAAAATGAAAAAATACAAAAACCTTGTTTCCATATACTACACTCATATCCCTTCAGACTATCCCTAAAAGTCAGTCAAAAAATACTTCTTTGCATCCTGGGAAAAATAAAACATAGAAATGGGTGAACTCAGATGCTCAGTAAGGACAAAAATATAGAGGAAACTTTCATAAATAAGCATAAACATTTAAGGTGATGTATAAAACTAAAACAAAATCCTTTTCAACATAAACTTGAACTTCATCATAATATGGAAAAGATAAAATCAAATATTGTCATTTACTTACTCACATGGATATTCTACTAGTCGAATAATCACATGCAATATCAATAGCCACTTTCATAATGATGGAATGCATAATTCCATAATTTCATAACCACATAGTCGAGGCCTTGTGACAAGACTAGAAATAAGATTTTGTTAAGGCCTTGTGCTAAGACACTAGTTTGTCTCATGAGACCTGTCGATGCATCAAGGAGCTATAGTGGGCTCCACCCGTCACTTATTAATTCCAATACATTCGTCATATGAAAAGGAAGAAATATAACATAAACATTCATATTAAAACTAGCATACGAAATATAAATACGTTAACCATAAAACATGAATGATATAAAAATAGCACATCCACAGTCAAACATATCACAAAACCTTAAATACAATATGGAAGTTTGGTATCATAATAAATCAAATTCAAATAAACTTAAAATCCATTAAAGGTTGTTGACATAGATGAAATCAAAACCTTTTTTAGAGAAATATCTCTTTATATTTTGAAATAATTTAAGAGTCACATAATTATAAAGAAAACATTTATTTTGAAAATACATTTATAAGATTGTAAGGGAATCTTTGACAATGTTATAACGGTAGAAAATAGCCACACCCGCCGTATAAGTTAAAAAAACATTCTTACCTTAATTTTGTCGAAAAGGTCATAAAGTACCTTGTTTGGAAAACGAAGGAATGATTCCTTTCAAAACATATAAGGTCAAATAAGAGTATAAATTAATTTAACCCATTTTCCAAAAAAAATGTTTTGAAATACATTTTTAAGAAACAAGGATGTGGATAATAAAGAGTTCCTAGTAGATACTTAGGTAAAAACAACCTCAGATAATAAAGAGATTGTAGAATTACCCCTTACCTTGTTCTTTTCATTGGTTGAGGGTAGTTTGACCTCTTGAATAATGGTGAAATAATTTTTATTAAATTATACAAGAATCATATACATTAATATAATATCATATATGATCTTTTAACATTTCTTTGTTAATAATATCTTTGTATTATCGTCGTTTTGGGTGTTAACAAATTCGTTTTCCTTTATATTATTTGTTATTTGAGTCATATTTGTTATGGATGGGATGTAACTTATTCATATCCAGAATGATATCAAGTCTTTAAACATTATTTTTAATCATCAACTGAAAATTAGCCTTGAATGGATACGATGGGCAATGAATCTCATCGCGTTCATGGAGACGGTAATCCGTATGCACGCATGAGCGACAATATCATTATTTTGGTATTAAAATAATATATAATTAGATGGTATATCATATATACAGAATCATTATCATGTTATATTTATTATTTACATCAATTACACAT
Source organism: Viscum album (assembly GCA_963277665.1). Classification (NCBI taxonomy): domain Eukaryota; kingdom Viridiplantae; phylum Streptophyta; class Magnoliopsida; order Santalales; family Viscaceae; genus Viscum; species Viscum album. The sequence goes on from OY728128.1 coordinate 1,790,845,999, forward strand.
CATTATTATACCCATCTAAATAATAATGTATTGAATAACAATTACACTACGACATGGAGAAGGTAAGCCGTACGTACGCATGTATGGTGACTTGTCATTCAAAGGATGGATAGAATAATGAATATGGTTGTACCATATTTATAATAACATCACAGTATATAGAAGATACTGGAGTTATTATTTTAGAATGGAAACAACAAAGAAATAGGAAGTGGAAGAAGAAAGGAACTTGGAAGAGGTGATGAAATATTTACCTCTTCTTCAGGTTCTTCCTTTTGATTTGATCAAAAGGGCTCCTTAGGTTGGCTTTATGACTAAAGTAATGAATCTAGGATGAAGTTATGATAGTTGAGAAGGTATTTGGGCAGGTTTTGGCCCATCAAAATGGCTTTTAATGTGTGAATTAGAGAGAAGGGGGAGTGCCATTTTATAAGAGGGGTGAGGGGCACCTTAGGAAAAGCTAGAAGTATTATTTTATAATAAAATCATATTCAGTTTATAATGGTTCCAAAATAGATTATTTAAAGGATAAGGTGGGTATGGGTCTAAAACCACTCAACAAATAGGTTTTAGACAAGTTTGGGTCACTATATTAACTTTATCTTTTAGATTTAACTCTTAGTTAAATAGTTTGACATTTACCATGTCTCTTTATATTTTTATATTATATGGTTAATAAACTTACTATATACTTCCAAGTGAACCCCAAGTGGTTAATTAATGATACACCTATCATTATATAAGTCTTTTTTTCTAACCTTAGATTTTTAGGAATATAATATCAATTAATAATATAATATTTGTTTCAAAATCTCTTTTATGTCTATTTTGACACTATTCGGTATTTTGTTTTTGATAAATTCATAACAGCATTATTACTTTGAAAAAAAATAATCTAACCAACCCTAACATGTCATATTAACCTAGAAAATTAGTTTAATACATAAGAAGTCTCAAATTACATTTATTTTGATATTTATAATATCAATTATTTTAATATTTCATTAATTGGGTAATTACTGCATCATCATTGTGTCATAAATAAATTAAATTATTTAATGTCTAAAAAATATAAATAATATACCATAATGTAGGAAATATTTTTAAATTTCTAATTAATTTTTATAGTTAAATTTATCTTATGTATAACCCTATATTAAAAATTTTTCAGTTGTTAAACTTTGATTTTAACTCTTTTAACTCTTCTTTAAATAAAATAATAATAAGTGTCCTAATCTAATCCAAGTGGATAAAATAGGTTCATATTTTATTCCTAAGGTTTTTTTGGTCTAATTATACTTATCCAATAGAATTAGGACATGTTTTAGTGTAATAATAATATCATTTTTACCCTTAAATACCCTATTTACTTTTAACCGTGGTAAATAAAAGTAAAAAAGTTACTATTCAACAAAAATTATTTTTGTCTTATTGAACCACATTTTACTTACTGATATCAACCGTGTCTCTCAGATTTTTTAAATTCCACTCACAGAAGTGGTAAAATTAAGTTTTATGGAAGTTTTCAAATTCTAATAGGAGGTGGGTAAAAGACGGTGAAAAGTTCGATAAAATTTTTATATATCTAAAATTATTATAAACTAACTCCAATGAATTAAATAGAACTTATATAGGTATTATATATCTATTTTGACCTAAAATAAATTTAAATAAAATAAATAATTATTTAAATAAAAATTCGGTTTTAAACTATAACTCAGTGTTTTCACTATTCATCAAAAATTGAAAGTTTTCAAAAAAAACCAAAAAATTACCCTAAGCTAATTTTTATATTATGAATCCAAAAATGAAGTCCATTTTGAAAGAAAAAATTTATAAAATTTCAAAAAGTGGGTATTACTATTCATAACGGCTAGTTTGATTGGTTGTGGTGTGTTAGAACTTGAAGTTTCGTACAACACACGCTATTGTATTATTCAATGAGAAGCGTACCATGGAAGCTTGGGGTGTTACATTCTCCCCTCCTTCAAATAATTTCATACATGAAATTTATAGAGTATTACTATGTAAAAATACTCAGGTAGTTCTTCATCATAAGTTCCTCAGGTTCCCACGTTGCCTCTTCTATCTTATGGTTTCTCCATAGAACTTTTACCAGATGAGTCGTCCGATTTCTCATCACTTTTTCTCTTGTATCAAGAACCTTGACAGTCTCTTCGCAATAAGACAGGTCAAGTTTCAGTTCTAATTCCTCATAGGTGAGTACATGTGTTGGTTCAGGCATGTATTTTCTCAACAGTGATACATGGAACACATCATGAACTTTGGAGAGACTTGGAGGCATTGCCAAACGGTAAGCTACAGCCCCAATTCGTTCTAGAATTTCGAAAGGTATGATGTACCTGGGACTCAATTTACCCTTCTTACCAAAATGTATATCACCCTTCCATGGAGATACCTTCAAGAAAACATGATCTTCTACCTGAAATTTCAAATCCTTCATTCAGTTATTGGCATAGCTCTTCTACCTAATTTGAGATACTTTGATGTGGTTTTGTATTACCTTCACCTTTTCCATTGTTTCCTCCACTAGTTCTGGGCCTACAAGTTTTCTTTCACCAACATCCTCCCAACAGGTTGGTGTGTGACATCTCTTTCTGTATAACGCTTTATATGGTTCCATCTGAATACTTGAATAGAAGCTATTATAATAGGAAAATTCTACCAGAGGTAAATATTGATCCCACATACCTTGAAAGTCAAGTGAGCATGATCTCAACATGTCTTTTAAGTTTTTAATAGTACATTCTGATTTTCCATCAGTTTGAGGGTGGTAGGAAGTGCTCAAACAAAGTTCAGTATCCCGGTATTTTTTAAGACTTTTCTAGAATCTTGATGTAAAAAGTGGATCACAATTAGAAATAATCAATAGTGGTACTCCATTAAGTCTTACAACTTCATTATTATATAGTCTTGCTAAACATTCAAGTGGTAAATCATCTCTTATAGCAATAAAATGTGGTGACTTGGTAAGACGATCAACAATGACCAATATTGCATCATTCCTTCTAGGAGTATTTGGTAGTCCCATGATAAAATCCATCGTAATATTATCCCATTTCCACTCAGGTATGGGAAGAGGTTTCATGACTCCTCCAAGCTGTTGTCTTCCAGCTTTCACTTATTGACAAACCATACATCTTGACACAAAATCAGAAATATCCCTCTTCATGTTATCCCACCAAAAATGTTCCTTCAAATATCTATACATTTTAGTGCTACCAGGGTGTATAGAGAAAGTGGAACTATGAGCATCATCCAAAAATTCCCTTTTTACATAAGTTATATCGGGAACACAAATTCTCTTCCCAAATTTCAAAATTCCATATTCATACACAAAGTCACTCAATCTCCCATCATTCAAAGCATTAATATTCTTTTGAAACTCTTCATCATCAGTCTGAGAACTCTTTATCCTTTCTATTAAAGATGATTTGGAAACCATTTGAAAAATTATTGATGTTTCACCTTCTATGGTTATTACCAAATCTATCTTTACTAGATACATGTATATAGGATCCTTTTCAACTCTCATCTTGTTCAAAACTCCATGATCCATTCTACTCAAAGCATATGCCACCTTATTTGTCTTCCATGGGTGGTACTGTATAGTTTAATCGTAATTCTTGAGTAGTTCAAGCCATCACCTTTTCCTCATGTTGAGTTCTTTTTGAGAGAAAATATACTTCAAACTCTTGTGATCAGTATAAATCTCACATTTTTCACCATAGCGATAGTGTCTCCAAATCTTCAAAGCAAAAATTACAGCTGCTAGCTCAAGGTCATGAGTAGGAAATTTTTCTCATGAATTTTCATCTGTCATGATGCAAAGTCAATAACTCTATCATTCTGCATAAGGACACATCCAATTCCTTTCTTTGATGCATCACTATAAATAACAAACCCATAATTCCCCAATGGTAGAGTCAAGATAGGATAATTGACTAATCTTCTTGTCAGTTCTTCAACACATTCTTCACACTCTTTTTTCCAAACAAATTTAACCCCTTTTTGTGTGATCTTTGTTAATTGGTTATCCAATCGGGGAAAATTCTGGACGAAACGCCAATAATAACCTACTAAACCAATAAAACTGCGTACCTCAGTTATACTCATCAGTGCTGGACATTCTTGTATTACTCTTATCTTAGAAGGATCAATGGAGATTCCATCCTTAGAGACGATATGTCCAAGAAAAGAAATCTCTAGAATCCATAATTCATATTTTCTAAACTTCTCATATAATTCATGTATTCTAAGAGTCTTTAGGATAATGCGCAAGTGATTTTTATAATCTTCATATATTTTGGAGTATACCAAGATATAATCAATAAATACCACTACAAAGTCATCAAGATATTCCTTGAAAACTCTATTCATTAGATCCATGAAGATAGAGGGTGCATTAGTCAATCCAAAAGGAATTACTGTAAACTCGTAATGGCCATACCTGGTTCAAAATGCTATTTTTGAAATGTCTTCCTTCTTCACACACAACTAATGATATCTAGATCGAAGGTAAATCTTTGAAAAGTGTTGATCTCCATGAAGTTGGTCAAATAAATCATCAATGAGAGGTAGGAGATACTTGTTCTTTATTGTTATGGCATTGATATTCCTATAGTCAATGCACAACCTCATAGATCCATCTTTCTTCTTAATAAAAAGGATAGGGGCTCCCCATGGAGAAACACTAGGGAGAATAAATCCCTTATTACTCAATTCCTCTAGTTGTTTCTTTATTTACACTAATTCCACAGTGGTCATTCTATAAGGGGTCTTTGATATGGGCCTTGATCCAGGAATTAAATCAATATAAAACTTGATTTCTTGTTCTGGAGGATGTCCAGGTAAATCTTCTGGAAACACATCAACATATTCTTTCATAATAGGTACATCCTCTATTTAAACATTCCTTTCCTCAACCAAAGTTATTTCATTATCTTACTCCCCAATAATTGAATTTAATTGATCTAATGGGGGTGGATCTAGATAAGAATCAGGTGGTGATGATTATTCTCTAAAGATAAGGTGTTCTTTATCATCATCATAAAAAATCATAACCTCCTTCTTCTTACAATAAATTTTAGCATCATGGTCAGAAAGCCAATACATACCGATGATTATATCAAATTCAATCATGGGTATGATGATGAGATCAGTAGATAAAGAGCATTTATATGCCCTAATGGGAACTGATTCACAAAACTTTTTTGTGATGATACTTCCCTTAGGAGTTTTGACTGAAAACTCCCTTGTTAAATCAAATTGGAAATATCTAATTTTCTTAGAAAACTGAGAAGATATGAAACAATGTGATGATCCAAAATCAAATAAATCATTTGATAAACTTGAGGAATCCATTAAATTACCTGCCACTACATATTTCGGAGATTCAACCTCAGCAGTAGTGATAGAATAAGCTTGGTCTTAATCCCTTGGCCTTTTCTAAGGTAAGTTCCCCTGACACTTAGGACATTCATTAGCATAATGCCCCTTTCTCTACAATTGTAGCATTCAACATTGACATACTCTTTCTTCCCCTTGCAATCATGAGCTTGGTGGCCCTTTTCACCACACTTGTAATAGACACACATTCCCTTCAGGAAAGTACTAGGGTGTTTCTTCCCACATTTACTGTAGGATGGATATTCAACTTTTCTCTTCTTCCCCTTATTTCTATTTCTAGAGTGTTCAGCAGATCTCTTCTTCTCTTGCTTTACTTTAAATTCATAAGACTTGGAGAATTCTTTTTCTGTCTTGATAGCACATGAGACAATATCTTCATATGAAAAGAAGGATTGTGAGACTAATGCTCAATAGAGAAATGGTTTTAACCCATCAAAGAAATTATCAATATTACTTCTTGGGTTATGTATATAATCTGCTTCATGCTTCGCTAACCTTGTAAAGTTAGATTCATACTTTGCAACATTCTTATCCTCCTTTTTCCTCAGACTCAGAAATTTCCTTTCCATATCTGCTCGATGGTCATGAGGAAAGTATTTTTCTAAGAAAAGATCTTTAAACTCCCTCCATTCCATATTTGATACTTCATCATCTTCCTTTGTGTTTTGAATTAATGACCACCATTGATCTGCATCTCCAGTGAGGCGGTAAACTACCATGACAACTTTTTCCCATTCGCTACTCCCCAAGGTGTGGAATATTTTCTATAAGGAATTTATCCATTGCTCAGCTACTAATGGATTTTTACTCCCATTGAATGTTAGTGGTTGTTTACTCATGAAGTGTTCTAACATTAATCCTCCACGTTGTGGATCAGGGTGCTCCATATGGGTAAGATTATTATTCATAACCTTAGTGAGTTGTCCCAGTATAGTGATAAGCTGATCAGCACCAGTTGTATCACTAGATCCACTATAATTATCTTGAGTAGGAGGGAAATCTCTATATGGAGTGCATGCATTGATACAGTTTCCATTCCTCCCATTAGCCTCCATCTATAAACAATGGAATAAACTAGATCAATTTATGAATCGAAATACATAATTCCAAACTTGTAAAACAATTTAACATTAATTGAATACTTTATGGATATAATCCATAATCATAAAAAAATGTTTTCTTTAATGAAGTATATACTCATAAACTCTTCCTAATGTTTTGTAAAGAAAATGAGAATTATCCTAAGAATATCCCCTAGGATTGTCGTAACCAAGAGTGCAGCAAGGCCCGTTATCATGCACTAGTTGTCGTTCGAGTCTAGCTCAAAGCGGTGTTTTGGGTTTTACCCCTAGGTACATCTATGTCAGATCCACATCTACCTGCTCATATCCAGACAGGGATGTATTTCTTATAAAACTCACAAAATCACTAAATTAACAAAATTCTAGAAATTTATTCTATACTAATCATCAAAGCCTATATTAGGGTTATGTGCTCTAATAAGAGTTTATCTAAATATAGTTTCCAAGGTTTGTACTAAACATCCTCCGATACCAACTTTAATGCCCCGACCCTAGTTACCCAAATTCAGTGTATTATTACATAACATTGTCATGATCACAAAAGATCAAGTCTCGAAAGACCGCTTAGTTTAGTAGCCTTGGAATTACTAGATACATTCATAAGTTTTGAATTACATTATAAAATGAAAAACTAAAACAACATTGTTTCCATAGACTACACCCATATCCCCTCAGACTATCCCTGTAGGTCAGTTATAAAATACTTCTTCACATCCTGGGAAAAATAAAACATAGAAATGGGTGATCTCAGATGCTCAGTAAGGATAACAATATAGTGGAAACTTTCATAAATAAGCATAAACATTTAAGGCAATGTATAAAACTAAAAAAAGCCTTTTCAACATAAACTTGAACTTCAGCATAATATGGAAAAGATAAAATCAAATATTTCCATTTGCTTACTCACATGGATATTCTACTAGTCGAATAATCACATGCAATATCAATAGCTACTTTCATAATAATGGAATGTATAATGCTAGACTTTCATAACCACATATTTGAGGCCTTGTGCCAAGACTACAAATAAGATTTTGTTAAGGCCTTGTGTCAAGACACTAGTTTGTCTCATTAGACCTACCGATGTATCGAGGATCTATAACGGGCTCTATCAGTCACTTATTAAGTCCAATACATTCCTCATATGAAAAGGTTGAAATATAACATAAACATTCATATTAAAACTATAATATGAAATGTCAATATTTTAACCATAAAACATTAATGATATAAAAATAGCACATCCACAGTCAAACATATCACAAAACCTTCAATACAATATAGAATTTTGGTATCATAATAAATCAACTTCAAATAAACTTAAAATCCATCAAAGGATGTTGACATAGATGAAATCAAAACCTTTTTAGAGAAATATATATTTATATTTTGAAATCATTAAAGAGTCACATAATTATAAAGGAAACATTTATGTTTAAAATATTATTATAATCTTTTAAGGGAAGCTTCGACGATGTTTTAATGATGGAAAATAGCCGCACCCTCCGTATAAGTTAAAAAAACATTCTTACCTTAATTTGGTCGAAAAGTTTATAAAGTACCTTGTTTAGAAAACAAAGGAAAGATTCCTTTCAAAACATATAAGGTAAAATAAGGGTATAAATTACTTTACCCCATTTTCCAATAAAAAAATTTTTGAAATACATTTGTAAGAAACATGGATGTGGATGATAAAGAGGTCCCAGTAGATACTTATGTAAAAACAACCTCGGATAATAAAGATATTTTATAATTAACCCTTACCTTGTACTTTTCCTTGGTCGAGGGTAGGTTAACCTCCTGTATAATGGTGAAATAATTGTTATTAAATTATTCAAGAATCATATAAATTAATATGATATAATATATGATCTTTTAACATTGCTTTGTTAATAATATCTTAGTATTATCGTCGTTTCAGGTGTTAAAGGATTCTTTTTCCATTTTATTATTTCTTATTTGAGTCATATTTGTTATGGATGGGATGTAAATTATTCATATCCAGAATTATATCAAGTATTTAAACATTATTTTTAATCATCAAATGAAAATTAGTCTTTAATGGATATGATGGGGAATGAATCTCATCGCGTTCGTGGAGACGGTTTGGGTCACTATATTAACTTTATCTTTTAGATTTAACTCTTAGTTAAATAGTTTGACATTTACCATGTCTCTTTGTATTTTTATATTATATGGTTAATAAACTTACTATATACTTCCAAGAGAACCCCAAGTGGTTAATTAATGATACAAATATAATTATATAAGTCCTTTGGCTGAACCATAAATTTTTAGGAATAGAATATCAATTAATAATATAATATTTTTTTTAAAAACTCTTTTATGTCAAGTTTGACACTATTTGGTATTTTGTTTTTGATAAATTTATACCAGCATCATTACTTTGAAAAAAAATCATCTAAACAGCCCTAAAATGTCATATTAACCTATAAAATTAGTGTAATTCATAAAAAGTCTCAAATTGCATTTATTTGGATATTTATAATATCAATTATTTTAATATTTCATTAATTAGGTAATTACTGCATCATCATTGTGTAATAAATAAATTATATTATTTAATGTCTAAAAAATATAAATAATGTACCATTATGTAGGAAATTATTTTATATTTCTAATGAATATTTATAGTTTAATTTATCTTATGTATAACCCTATATTAAAAATGTTTTAGTTACTAATCTTTGATTTTAACTCTTTTAACTCTTCTTTAAATAAAATAATAATAAGTGTCCTAATCTAATCTAAGTGGACCAAAAAGATTCATATTTTATTCATAAGGTTTTTTTTGGTCTAATTATACTTATAAAATATAATTAGGACATGTTTGAGGATAATAATAATATCATTTTTACCCTTAAATACCCTATTTACTTTTAACCATGGTAAATAAAAGTAAAAAGTTACTATTCACCAAAACTTATTTTCCTCTTATTAAACCATATTTTACTTACTGATATCAACTGTGTCTCTAAAATTTTTGAAATTCCAATCATAGAATCGGTAAAATTAAGTTTCACGTGAATTTGCAAATTCTCCTAGGAGGTGGGTAAATGACGGTGAAAAGTTCAATAAACTTTTTGTATATCTAAAATTATTATAAACTGACTCCAATGAATTACATTGAACTTATATAGGTATTATGTATCTATTTTGACCTAAAATAAATTTAAATAAAATAAATAATTATTTAAATAAAAATTCGGTTTTAAACTATAACTTAGTGTTTTTCACTATTCATCAAAAATTGAAACTTTTCAGAAAAATGCCAAAAATTCACCCAAAGCTAATTTTGATATTCCAAATCCAAAAATGAAGTCCATTTTGAAAGATAAAATTTATAAAATTTCAAAATTTGGGTATTACTATTCATAACGGCTAGTTTGGTTGGTTGTGTTGTGCTAGAACTCGAAGTTGCGTACAACATACGCTATTGTATTATTCAAAGAGAAGCTTATCGTGGAAGCTTGGGGTGTTACAGTAAGATTCCATTTAAAGAAACACTTTTCAATAGCTCAATCATCCAAATAGGTTGGTCATACAAAAGTTAGGTTCCCCTGGATTATCTTATGTAAGGAAAGAAAGTAATGCATGACTCTGGATTATTCTATCAGGTGGGCCATGATAAAGTTGGTTTCCCCTTAATTGTTCTTTGTTAGCTTTTTTTGCATTTTTTTTAGGTTACACTAGTCTGGAGGCCCTAATAGGATTATGTTACCAGAGGAATAGAGTTGAGTGAATTAAAATTACGGATTATAAAAAATGGTTATTTGCTAAAGTATCCAAGAATCATAATTGTTATTATTGGGATAATTCCCTAGAAAGATATATAATTAATGAAATAAATGCTAAAGAAATATGAAACATAGTTAAATATAGATATTGGATCACTAAATGGATATGATTTATGGAGTCATATTTTTATTCGGAGTAATTTCATTTAAATCCCTTAATGAAAAGATATAATGCATGATTCTCAACTACTGATATATCTTTGTTATAGATAATGATATACATCGCATTAATAATATTGAGATCATTAATAGGTATGATCTATAAAATAGTTAAATATTGGTATCTAGGACTGATAATTGTTCTCAAGTAGAAAATTTTAGAGTACCAAAATGTAAATGTTGTAGAAATCAAATTCTCTAACTCTGACTCGTGGGTATTAGATATCGGATGTGTGTCAAACATTTATACTAACAAACACTAACTCAGATATAAGATTAAATTGAAGAAAGGTGAAGTATATATTCATATTATTAATGGATCAATAATTTTTTCATTATAAGTCTCCACCTGTGATCATATTTGACAAAGTGTTGATCCAAGAACTGAAAAACTATCATTATGTTCCTGCAATAAACAAGATTTCAATTTATGTATCTTTTTTAAAAAATATGGGATTTTAATTAATTATTAAGAATAATATTAGTTATATATATAAGAATGAAATGTTTTTAGGCATTGGGAATATAATGAACGGTTCATATATTCATGATATGGATAATCCTATTTATAATATTCAGTATAAGAATGTTAGAGTTGATTCCAATCCCACCAACCTTTGACATTGTCAACATAGACATATAAATAAGAAATTCATTCAAATACTCTATAGATATAGATTTTTGGACTCATATAATTATGAATAATTTGATACATTTGAATATTTTTTATTGGGAAAAATGGAAAAGTCACCTTGTGAGAGAAACAGTGAGAGGGCTAGTAGACTATTGGATCTTATACATAGTGATGTATGTGGGAAAATGAGTAAAAAGGGAAATCTTGTATTTAGGTACTTCATTACATTTACTGATGATTTAGTTAGTATGGGTATGTATTTCTAATGAAACCAAAGTATGAAAATGTTGACAAGTTTAAATAGTTTCATAATGAAATACATAATAAAATAAGAAAAAGTATTAAAGTCCTACGATCAGATCGGGGTGGTGAATACTTAAGTCAAGAATTCATATCTCATCTGAGAGATTTTGTAATTATTTTACAACTTAATCATCCTAGAACACCACAATGTAATTATGTATCTAAAAGGATGAATTTTACCTTATTATAAATGGTTCGATCGATGATGAATCTATGGGAACTTCCTATTTCATTTTGAGGATATGCTTTGGATACTACTGCATTCTTAATAAATCATGTTCTATTTAAAGTGTTCATAAAGAAAAAATATGATATATGGACTAGAAATTGTCACAAAATTCCTTCCATGAATATTTTGGATTGTGACGAACTCATATGATGATTTTCTTCTGATAATCTTAGCCTCAAATAAGATAAGTGAACTCCTTATCAAGTATTATAGTCTTTACAATATTTAAGGATAGAATATAATCTCTTAATGGTTTATCCCTCTATCACTCTCTCTATTCACAATTTTACGAAAGATAAAATATAATATATAGGATTTTAATCCTTTAAATTTATTTCTATAAATATAAAAACAATAAGAACACCACCCTATAGAATGATGCATCAATGTTGTTAAGATAAATCAAAAATATCTTATTTTTCTCTATATTTTATTAGTATTTATTTGAATACATATTAAAACTAAAAATCTTTCTTATATATTGAATATACATGATATTTTCTGTATAATATTCAATAAGTTCCTCTTCTTTCTAATGAATCTTCATTCCTCTTTTATAAACCCTTGGGTCTTAATATCTTCTTCTAGATAGTGGATTCATTCCCATTATTTTTCTAAATATTATTCTTCTAAAACATCTTCATATATTCTATTTGAATCCATTACATTCACTTCATCTTCTCCTCAAACTTTGTTTAAATACCTTTCCTTTAAAAAGGAAATTTTATATTGCATCTTCTGTTTCTAAAAAAAATTTCTAATTATATAAAGAAATAGAATCCAAATATTATCATTTAAATATTTATTTTATTCATATATATATATTCCCATGATTCTATAAATATTTATATATATTTTTTATAAAATATATCACTTAAATATAGAATGTTTTATTGTAAAATATGAAATGATTTAGCTCCATGAACTCTGTTTCACTAACTAGATTAATTATATATGTGTAGAGTGACATTTTGAGTTCTTCCTTATAAATATTTATTTTATTGAACAAATTCATCTATCTTATATTATTCAAGTAAGGATCTAACTCATGAAAGTACTAGTATTTCTTAAAAAAGTTTTTTTTTATCATATTGCATTATTCACTCACCAAACTTATTATATTGATTATACTTCACCATAATATCTCACATGTATTAAAAAATTTCTATATCATGTATTTTTTTGTCACAAAACATTGACTATTGTCTCATGAAAATTTCTTCATTAAGTAAAAAAGTTTATCTATTTCATGAAATTTGATAAATTGATTAACCCTTCTTTCATTTTCTACATGATATTATTTATTCACAAAAACCATCCCACAAACCTCTCTATTTTGAGTATAAATTAATTATATATTTTACATAAATTTATACCTTTTTAGTTTCAAAACTTCTTTATTCCATTGTTATTTTTTAGATAAAAAAAACTCTAGTACTTTTACCTAGTCACTTCAGTTTCCTCTCATGGTAATCTTCTTCCATCCAAACAAATATATCAAAATGATTTCAGACATTATTTCCAGTCATTGAACATTATTTTTATATTAAAATCAAATCTTCAATGATTTTCATTATACATAGTCTATCATTCATCACACATAGTTATTTATCCATCCATCCCCTAGTTTATCTTCCATATAAACATTTCAATTTTACAGTGATATATTAATCTAAATAGATCCTTTATTTTATGATATCACTTATTGGAAATCATGTTCTAAATGGATTGACTCACTATAAGAGGGGTGAATCAAGGTGAAAGCAGATTAATTTTTTTCTAAAATTACCAAATTTTTAATCAAAGCTTATACCCTTACTATTAGGAACATTGTCTAATCTATCATTATTATCATAAAATCAATATATAGGGCAGATAAATCATTAGGATTAAGAATATAAGGTCTTTTATTGGTCCACCATCCAATTTGAATGGGCTATATGCAATTCCAATGAATAGCTCACTATTATTATATAAATATCACTAAAATCATTGATTTCATTATTATATGTTTAAAAAAGGGGACTCCATATCAAGATTCACTTCCACTATATGATTTAAGTATGATTAACAACTTATCAAGGGTCACTACCTCTACCTATCTTTCCAATAATTATTTAAATAAATTAAAAAAAAAATTTATAGTATTCATTCCTTTACAATTGTTTTTTCAAAAATAAAACCAATAAGAACATAACCCTATATAATAGTGTTATGTTGTTGATTTTACACATAAACTTCCACTCTTTATAACTAAGAGTTCTCTTTCTTCTTATTTTGACTTCCCCTCCTTATCAAATTTTCAATATATGTATTATTTCTTCCAAATAATCAATAATTTCCTCTTCTTCCTCCGGAATCTCTATTCCCCTTTTATATACTTTCTAATATTCTTTTATTCCTAAGGATAATGGTCTTATTCCTATATTTTTCTTAAATTTTAATTATTTAATAATATATTCAAATATTCTATTTGAATCCACTACATTCACTATATACTCACTTTGACTTTAGTTAAATACCTTACCTTCAAAAAGTAAACCTCATGAAGAATATTTTAATTACCCTTGGATTAGATTTTTTTATGGTTATAATTTATTTTCAATCTGAGCTTAGGAATCATTAGAGGTATATGTGATATTTTTTGAGGGTGTGAATAATTTTTTTGAGATATTAATAGAATATATAAGCTAAATTCAAGAGGTTCTATAAAGGTTTTAAGAAAATATTGAATTCTATTTGGAGATTAAATTATGGATATTTCATTTATGTGTAGTTGTGTATTGGGATATGTTAAGTATCATTTAAAACTTGTACATAAGTTCCATTTCCCAGTAGACATAAAAATTGTCAAAGGATTTCTACTTTAAGTGTCATTCAACAAAATGTTTGTGTGATACATGATAAGTATAGGTGTGTTTTGATCCAATGTAAGTCCCATCCACCTCATAGGTTTAATATAGAGTATTTTAAGTGTTATCAAGTCTATATTTGTGTAAATACACAAAATTTTATCAATGGAATTTCCCTTCTTATAATTATGTCATGTAATGTAAATCACATACATCACATAGAGAACCCAACAAAAAATTATTCCCATAAATGAAAAATGATACATTATTTAGAAAATAAATCAATAATAATGCTAAATATTATAGTTGGAAAATAAATAGAAAATAATAGAATAATAATGGGATAATTTGGATCTTCTTGATCCACCAGAATGACCACACTCATGACAAAGCTATTGAAATAAAACATAACATTAATAATATAGCATTCATTTTGAATATGAAAGTATATATAAACTTCAGAGAAAGTAAAAGTGAATTAGGAATTAATGAAATAATGTGTATTTATATAAATTAAGGAATCTATATTACCGTTACAAATATGATCGTTGGAATAGTAATCTAACTGTTGAAATAGTAATCTGACCATTGAAATAATAACTTGACTTTTGGAATAGTAATCTAACCACTAGGGAAAGTAATATGACCATTATAATAGTAAAATTACCAATTTAAATGTAAAATAATATTAAGGTATCTTATAAAATTAAAATATGATATATTTATATCACGGTACAAGTAAATAAATGTTTTAAAAATGTTAAATTATGTGTTAGTATTTCTTGTAAAACGTAATTCTTTTATTCACAATTTTATAATTAATATAATGATTTAAAAGAAAATTTATTTTCATAAAATGGATTTATATATTAATATTATTTTTTATTATAATTATAAGATAACTTTATGAGGCCGTAATTAATTTTTCAATGGGTTATAAAATTGATTATAGTATTAAAATCAGTATTTTTCAAATTAATGATGATTTTATTTAAAAATAAAATTTATCATATTTAGAAAATTATTTTAATAAAATAGATTCCATTTTTTAAATATATATATTTAAAAATAGTTAGGGTGAATTTTTTACATTTTTCTAAAATAGTTGAATTTTTGTTAATAGTGAAATATGGTAATTTATGGTATTTAACATTATATGCCAAATACATGAATTTTTTAGTAATGTATCTTGAAATCACCCATTATCTCAAACTCACATTCATGTTTTAATATATATAATCACAATAAAAAATAGTATTGATATTATTGAGTAAAAATAATAAATTAATAAATATAATAATAAAAAACACTCATCTCCTCCCCTTACCAATACCACCCCTTATCCTCACACCATCTAAGCCTTGAATCTTGTAAAATCTATACCAAACCCTATCTTCCCCACTCTACCCATTTCCATGTGCTACTGGTATCACCAAAATACTAATTCCAGGTTCCTTAAGGGGTCCTTCAAGGAGGTGATATTCAAAAGGTAACATTCTAAAACTACCTCTTTTAATTTATTTTCTTCTTATAACTTCTCCTTACATACTTAATCCATAAAATAATAATAATTCTATTATCATTTATATACTATAATTTTATATTTATAATGGAATATATTTTTTCCACCCCTTCTCACATCTCATGTTATTTAATGAAAAAGAAAACCATTACCCATATTATGTCGGTTAATCGTTTTCATGGATGATAAGTTTTATTTTTTGAAAATGCCTTCGTGTTAGGTTTAAAATAAATTATAATTTTTCAAAATAAAATAATTATTTATAATATTTATGGATTCATATTCTATAAATATTATATGGTTTTAATATTAAACAAAACGAAACTAGTTCGGGGTGGTTGGAAAAACCACCAAAATAAATTATACATTTATCATTAATGTTTTATAAAATGAATCATCCTCATGTAAAAAAATTGATAATGAGACCATTTATAATTTAGGAATTTAATTAATACTATTTCCTTTCACTTCTATATTTTTATTTCCATTTTAAAAGAGCTTTCATAATTATACACAAGTGAAGTGACAATCAAACCATGAAACGAATGCTCCTAGAACAACGAAATTAAACATTATAACTCATCAAAATAACCATAAAAGAACTTAATAAAATTAATATAAATAAAATATATGTGTAATAGGTTCTTAATTATGTAATTAATGATTCTAGTTATATTATACATTAAATTAAGTATACATTCATAACACGTTCGGACATAAGGTATGGGATCTCTTCAAACCTCTATATTTCATATGGGTTACATTTTATCTCTCTCTTTGACTCAATTTATCTATTCATTCATCATATATAATTATAACATATTCTATATATATATCCCACACATATATATCAATTTTAATTAATCTTTATTTTATGGTAAATTTATGTTTTAAAAATATTCCCTTCTCACTTCCTCTCAACAAGTAAACCCGATTAAAGGAAAATTATCTGTTTCTTAAACATTTTCAAGTACACTCCATAAACTGTTTTAAGCCACAAATTTTTTTATAAAATCAATAATTAAATAATGAAAAAATATTTTAGTTCATTTCTGGTTTTATGTAAATAATTATTCATTTATCCACTTTAAATAATCTTTATTCTTTTTTTTAAAACCACACTAAATTGGTACATTTATAAAGTTACCTAAACACTCTTTTTTATGTTTTCACTTCAGTTGTACATCATTATTTATGAAATTTAATATTTTTTAATTTATGATTTCCCAAGAATTATTTAATTCCTACTTTTATGGATACCATTATGATACACCCTTTGGTTATGCCTTATGATATAATTAAGAAACCCATTTCTTTCCATGGGTTACCCTTATGTTCATTTCTTATGTTTGATTTTTTTTTGTAGAACACATATGCATGTACAAGTTATGATGGGTATGCAAATATAGTTCTCCAATTAATTGGGAAATTTTTTTTCTCAAAAGAGGTTATGTATGGGATTATGGAGTAAACCTAGTCCATTATGGGACTTTTTCCACCATGTAATATTGTCTTTGAAGTTATCTTTGACTCATTTTTATGTCATGTTATGTGTTTTGTCCACATTATTATAATTCCATGAATCCTATGATTCCATGTTCTTTATATTATTCCTCTATATGTTTATTCATTATCCATGCCTTTTATGTTATCATTTTATGTCTTTTGAATCATGTTTTAGGATTAATTTCCATGTTTATTCTCTTAATGGGATTTTTATCTCACCACTTTTGTCTATGTATTTTCCAGGTTATCCTATGCAGTTATAGGAGTTAAAAAGAAGTTATGAGCTCAGTATAAATAATAATAATAATATTTTTTTTATTCTAGTTTTATGTTTTCTAATTATGTACATAGTCTCCAAAGACACTGGTCTTTTTTATCCTTGGTTTGTATTTAATGGATAATTAAGCTTAAAATCATGTAATAATATGTGTAAAAGTCTTGGGTCACTATAGTTGGTATCATAGTATGGTATAGTTATTTTTTAGGAATTGGACAAGAAAAATTTAGTAAGATCCCTGGGGATAATTCTATCACCATGGATAACCTAGATTTAAAACTATAGAATCATAAGTTAGGATATACTTTTCATTTATAATTTTATCCTTATTTGTTCATATATACCTTTTTATGATCTCATTAGATAATTATTCAATCCCTCTAATTTTGTTTTTATTTTTTTAGTTAATGGTGGTAAATAGTATAACCCATGACAACAATCAATGTGATAGTCAATGTGATGATTTTCCTAATGATATTCCAAAATATATTGGAAATATAAATCAAAACTTTATAAGAATATCGGCTCAACTGCCTCAAGTTATGAATAATAACTTGAATCATGTAGAACTCCCTCCTCCTAATAAAGATAAAGTTGTGGTTAAATCATTTATGTAACAAAGGCCTCCTAGATTTAGTGTATATTCTAATCCCCTCATTATGGAACAATGTATTAACTCTATTGAGAAGATATTATATATCCTTCAATTATTAGAAGAATAGAAATTCATACTGGTTGTCTATTATTTTGATGGGGAAGCTTATCATTGGGGGACACTGATCAAGAACACAAAGTCTAAGGAGGAAATTGATTCCATGGAATGGGAATGATTCAATAAAATATTTTTATATAAATATTTTTCTAAAACTATTTGTATTAAGATATAGGGGGAGTTACTAGGACTGAAGTAAACAGAAGATGAGTCTATCAGGGCATATAAGCAAAATATGACAAGGCTTTCATGATACTCCTATGGATTTTTTATTAACACTGAAAGCAAGTTATATCACTTCATTAGTGGATTAAAGTAAAGTCTACAAAAATATTTGGTGATTAAAGACTTTGATAGCTATGCGGATATTGGATGTGTTCCCTTAAGGTTGAGATAGATATTGGAGACTCTTAGTGGTCTCATGGGATCAAAGATAAAAATAGAAAATTATAATTTAATATTGGAGGATAAATAGATAAATCCTATGGTTGACCATTAAAAAATAGATAAATCCTATGGAGGAAATAAAAACTAACATCCCACATGTCAAAAGTGTGGGAAGAAACATCTCATGAACTATATAAAGGGAACTAGGACATGCTTCAAATGTGGAAAAAGAGGGGAATCATGCTAATAATTATCAAAGGGTATGAATAATCCCACAAATGGAGAATAAGAAAGTAAGGTACATATCAACACTCAACTTTTAGTATATTGTTTAAACTATAAGGAACATGATCATTATTCAAGCCAATTCTCTAAGCCAAGGGTTTTTGGAGAAAATCGATGGAAACAACCTCCAAGGAAGCAAGGAATGGAATACACTATCATTACTACTGAGGTAGATCCAAACAATTATTTGGTGATAGGTATGTTGTTTATTCATTCAAGAATAGTTAATGTACTTTTTTATTCTAGTTCTATGTATTCTTTCATATATTAAATGTTTAATAGAACTATTCTAACACCACCTAAAAAATAGAGGTCAAGTTATCCATGAGAACATAAAATAGGGAAATTATTACATCTAAAGTATATAACTCATCCCCAATCAATTTTTGTGGATTGAACCTCCCATAAAATCTTGTCTTACTTCCTTTAGTGGCGTTTGATGCTATATTTGGAATGAATTGGATATATTTATATAAACCCAACATCAACTATCAGGAAAGGTAGATCACTTTACACATCTTGAGGAAGTCTCCAATTTTATACAAATGTAAGGATGGGGATGGATATCCTTCGGAATATTATTCTCAAACATGGATACTATTTCCTTATGATAAATCATATCTAGCTTAGATGATTGAGATAAAGTATAGGATCATGCTTTAAGGCATGCCCATTGCGAGAGACTACAATAATGTGTTCCTAGAAGAATTTATCGGTCTTCTTCTAGACCAAGAGGTTGAGTTCTCAATTGAACTTATACTTAGATATCTTCTCATATCAAAGAATACTTATATGATGAACACCATTGAGTTATAGGAACTTAATAAGCTGTTACAATAGAATCTGGAAAAGGTTTTTATATGCATGTGGAGTGTGTTGGTCCTATTCATCAAGAAGAAGGGTAGATCAATGCTCTTTTGTATTGATTATCTTGATCTTTACAAAATCATGATAAATAACAAGTATCCCCCACCATGTATTGATGACTTGTTTGACCAACAACATGGGACCAAGTATTTCTATAAAGTGTACCTTCGCAAAGTCTTTATCATGGTATTAAGATATTCCCAATACTACCCTTTAAATGAGGTAAGGATGCTATGATTTCATAGTGATTCCCTTAGGACTCACTAACTATATATCAATTTTTATGGCCCTAATGAATAGATATTTTAGATATTACCTAGATAAATTTATCATAGTCTTTATTGATTATATTCTAATAAACTCTAATAGAAATGAGGAGCATGAGGATTATCTTAATACTGTGATAAAGACTTTGATAAGGGAGAAACTATACGTAGAGTATAGTAAATGTGAGTTCTGTATGGAAGAAGTATCTTTATTAGTGCATGTTATCACTATAAAGGGGATATATATATATATAAACCCTTATAAGAAAAAGGAAATCGAGGAGTGTCCTAGACTAGTATATGTAATGAAGATCTATAGTTTCCTTGGTTTAGCTGGTTATTATTAATGATTTATTGAGGAACTTCTCGTGATTATCAAAAATTCTAACCAAGATGACTCGGAAGGGAGTAAAGTTTTTCCAAACTAGTGAATTTAAATATTGCTTCAAAAAGTTGAAAAATAGGCTTATCGTAGCACTGGCATTTACACTACCCTCAATTGGGGAACTATTTATGGTATATAGTGATGCATCAAATAAAGACTTAGGTTGTATACTGATGGAAAATGATAAATTGATAGCCTATGCCTTAAGGAAGCTAAAATTTCATGATCAAAACTATCCCATGCTTGATTTGGAGTTAGGACTTATGATCTTCATGTTGAAAATATGGTGTTATTATCTCTATAGGAAGAAGTGTGAGATATATACCGATTACAAGAGCCTCAAATATATATTCACATATAAGGAGATTAATTTGCACCGGTGAATATGGTTATACCTCATCAAAAATTATGACTTCTCAATCCACTACTATCTAGGTAAATAAAATAAAGTGGAATATTATCTAAGTAGATTGGATCCTACAACTTTTTCAATGATGAGAATTGTGAAGGATTAAATATTCTTAGACTTTAAAAGGATAGACATGGTAATCATAAAAGAAGGAACATTTTTATTCCTTTCTCAAATGATTGCTCAACTATCCCTTTTAGAGAGGATATAGGATACTCAAAGAGATTATGTGGAAATTAAAAATAAGGTATAAGCTATTAGAAATGGGAAATCCTCATAGTTCAAAATTTATGAGGAAGGATTCATAAGATTTGGGTCATGACTATGTGTAATATAAAATCCTAATATAAATAGGGATATTTTGAATGATTCTTAAAGCTATACCTTCTCCATCCACCTAGGGAGTACAATGATGTATCGAGATCTTTGATAACACTATTTGTGGGACAATATGAAGAAGTAGATCATTGAACATACATAAAATTTCCTAGTATGAAAAAAAGTTAAGTTTTAAAGGAAAATTCTAAGGGGATGATGAAACCATTACCCATACCTATACAAAAATGGTAAAACAACACCATGGACTTTTTCATTGGACTTCTGAATAAATAAATGGGAAATAATGCAATATGGGTTGTTGTGGATCATCTTACAAAGGCTACTCTCTTTATTATAATTCAATAGGACTTATCACTTGATCAACTTGTGCATATATGCATCAGAGAAGTGGTGATGCTTCATAGAGTACCATTATCAATTATATATAATCAAGATATGAGATGTACTAACAAGTTCTATAAAAGCATCTAACATGCCCTAAAAACTGAGATAAACTTTAGTAAATCTTATCACCCTCAAAATGCTGGCTAGTCTGAGAGGAATATTCAAACATTGGAATACATATTAAGACTATGGTCAATGAAATTCAAAGGAGGATGGGGCCAACAACTTCCTATGGTCGAATTCTCTTACAAAAATAGTTTCCAATCAAGTATCCAAATGCCTCCATATGAATCCCTTTATGTAAAAAATATATAACATTGTCGTGTTGGGATGAAGTTGGTGAACATAAGATACTAAGACTTGAAATGGTTTAGGAAATGGTTGAAAATGTGAAGACCATTTAGTAACACATCAGGGATGCCCAAAGTTGAAAAAAGAACAATGTGGAAAATCATCGATGGGATATGGAGTTTAAGGTTAGAGATAAGGTATTACTCTACATATCCCCATGGAATAGAGTCACAAGATTTGGGAAGAAGGGAAATCTAAGTCCCATGTATATTGGCCCATTTGAGATTCCTGATCCTGTCAGAGTTGTGGCCTATAGAATAACACTTCCACTAACCATGTCTCAAGTACATTATGTATTACACATATCCCTCTTGATGAAGTATATACCAAATCCCTCACATGTATTGAATTCAAAGGTAGTACAGCTGTAAAATGATCTCTCTTATTAGGATCATTCGGTGAAGATCTTGGACTGTAGAGATAAAGTTATATGCAACAAGACTACTCACCTAGTCAAAGTACTATAGTGGAACCATAAATACAAAGAGGTGACATAAAAACTAGAGGAAGTGATAAAGATGAAGTACCCTCACCTGTTTTCACCATAGTATGTAAAACAAAATTTCATGGGAGAAATTTCATAGGGGGGAGAACGTAATGACCCATAATTTTATCAATTGAATTTCCCTTCTTATAATTATGTCATGTAGTATAAATCACATATATCATATAGAGAAACCAACAAAAAATTATTCCAATATATTAAGAATGATACATTATTTTGAAAATAAACCAATATTAATTCCAAATATTATAGTGGGACAATAAATATAAAATAATAAAATAAGAATAGGATAATTTTGATCTTTTTGATCCACCAGAATAATTTTACTCATGAAAAAAATTGTAGAATTAAATCATAACATTAATAATAAAACATTAATTTTGAAGTTGAAAGTATATATAAACTTTAGAGAATATAAGTGAATGAATATTGAATTCAATAATATGTATTTATAAAAATTAAGGAACCTATATGAGCATTACAAATCTAACTATTTGAATAGTAATCTGACTGTTTGAATAGTAATCTGACTATTGGAATAGTAACCTGACTATTCGAATAGTAATATGACCATTAGGAATAGTAATATGACTATTAGAATTGTAAAATCACCTATGTAAATGTAAAATAATATTTATATATCTTATAAAATTAAAATAAGATATATTTATATCATGGTGCAAGTAAATACTTTTTTTAAAAATGATAAATTGAGTGTTTGTATTTTTTGTAAAACATAACTATTTTATTTGAAATTTTATAATGAATATAATGATTTAAAAGAAAAAATATTTTAATAAAATTGATTCATAAATTAATATTATCTTTTATTATAATTATAAGATAATTTTATGATACCATAATTAATTTTTCAAAGGGTCATAAAATCTATTATAATATTAAAATTGGTATTTTTTTTAATAAATGATGATTTTATTTAAAAAATAAATATATTATATTTATAAAATTATTTTAAAAAAATGGAATCCATTTTTAGAATCTAAACATCAGAATATAGTAATTTTTAATTTTTTAAATTTTTCTAAAATTGTTGCATTTTTTGTGAATAGTGAAATATGGTAATATATGGTATTTTACATTATAAGCCAAATACATGAATTTTTGAGTCATAGATGATGTAATAACCCATTATATATAACTCACATGCACCATTTACTATATATATTCACAATAATCAATATTATTGATAGTCTTGAGCAAAAATAATAAACTAATGAATATAATAATTAAAAACACTCATCTCCTCCCTTTATAAATACCACGCCTCACCACCCCTTTTCCTCACACCATCTATGTCTTGAAGCCTAGAAAATATCTTCTAATTAATTTCCTCCCTGCTATACCCACATACATGTTTTTATGTTCTCACCAAAAGACTAATTAGAAGTTCCTTAAGGGGTCCTTCAAGGAGGTGATATTTAATAGGTAACATTCTCAAACTACCTCTTTTAATTTCTTTTCTTCTTCTACCTTATCCTTAACTCCTTCATCCATAAAATCATAATGAATCTAATATCATATATATACTGGAATATTATATTTATGATGTAATATATTATATTCACACCTTCTCTCATCTCCTCTTTTTCAATGAAAAATGAAACCATTTCTCATATTATGTCGGCTAACCACCGTCATGGATGATGAGTTTTCATTTTCCACTAATGACGTCATGGAAGGTTTAAATTCAATTATAATTTCTCAAAATGAACTAATTATGTATATTATATGTGGTTACACATTCTTTAAATAGTATATGGATGTAACATTAAATAAAATTAAACTAGTTTAAGATTTTTGGAAAAACAACCAAAAATAAACTAAACATTTATCATTAATGTTTTATCTAATGAATCATAATCATGTTAAAATAGTGATATATGGGAACATTTATACATTAATAAGTGAATAAATATAATTTCCTCTAACTTCTAGATTTTTATTTCCATTTCAAAATAATTTTTTTAATTATACACAAGTGAACCAGCCATCAAACCATGAAACAAACGCTCCAAGAACAATGAAATTAAACATTATAACTCATTTAAATGGCCATAAATAAACTTAATAAAACTATAATAAATAAAATATATGTGTAAGAGGTTCTAAATTAATTAATTAATCTAATTTGATTATCCATGACATTATGTTCAAGTTCATAATGCATTCATACATAAGGTAAGGGATCTCTCCAAACCTCTATATTTCCTATGGGCTACGTTTTCTCTCTCTCTTTTTCTCAATTTATATATCAATTCATATTATATAATTCTACCATATTCTATATATATGTATTTCAAACACACACACACACACACACATATATATATATATATATATATATATCAATTTATCTTTCTTTTATGGGAAATACATGTTTTAAAAAGGTTCCCTTCTCAATTCCTCTCAACAAGCAAACCTGATTAAAGGGAACTTCTCTGTTTCTTATGCATTTTCAAGTACATTCCATAGAATATTTTAAGCAAACATTTTTTTTAAATAACTCATTTTATCATGAAAAAATATTTTATTTCAATTCTAGTTTTATGGAAATATTTATGCCTTTATCCACTTTAAATACTCGATATTCTTTTCCCTAAAACTGCACTAAAGTTGGACTTTTTTAAAGTTTCTTAAACACTCTTTTTAATATTTTCACTTCATTTAGACATAATTATTAAATATATATTATTATTTTTACTTTTCCAAGAATTATTTAATCCCTTATTTCATTGATACCATTATGATACACCTTTTGGTTATGCCTTATGAGATGATTACAAAACCCATTTCTTTCCATGCATAACCCTTACATTTATTCCTTATGTTTTATTTCTTTATGTGGAACACAGATTCAATTGAATGTTATTATGGGTGTGAACATATAATTATCCAATTAATTAGGTAATGTTTTTTATGGTGAGATGTTATGTATATAATTAGAGAGTAAACCTAATCCATTATGGGACTTTGTCCACCATGTGATGTCATCTTGGAAGTTAGTCTTGACTCGTGTTTATTTCAGGTTATTTGTTGATGCCAAATTCCTATATTTCCATGAATTTCATGATTATATGTTATTTATTTTATGCCTATATATTTTTATTCGTGACCCATTCCTTTTATGTTATCCTTTTATGCCTTCTAAATCATGTTTTATGCTTTATTTTCATGTTTATTCCCTTACTAGTATTTTTGGCTCACTCCTTTTTTTATGTATTTATTAGGTTATCATATATAGTAATAAGAGTTAAAATGGAGTTAGGAGATAATTATAAAGATTAATAAAATGATTTTTTATTCTAGTTTTATGTTTTCTAATTATGTACCTATTCTTCCAAAGAAACATGGATTTTAGATCCTTGGTTTGTATCTAATGGATAATTATACATAAAATCATGTAATAATATGTTTAAAAGTCTTTGTTTGCTATAGTATGTGTCATTCTAGACTTAGAAATTTTTAGAGATATTGATAAGTCAAAAAAATGAGTTTCTATAGATCAAACTCTGAAGAGAACATGTTGACACCAAAATTTGTTGGGATGTTTTTATAAGGAACATGTTGATTATTTCTATTGAATTTTTTTATCAATACATAAATCATGTTCAAACTCACATTTCTTGTGAGGTCAAGGTGTATAGATATTTTATTTCAGATGATACTTAATCTAGTTAAAGGTTATTATATATCATGATAAGAGTTCATGATGCTAGTATATTGAAGGGAGCAGTAGAAGGGGTCCCACACCGTAAAATTGGTTTTTCACCACAAAATTTATTTAAGGAAGAACCCTTGTGCCACAAGATGTATACCACACCATGTAAATGAGTAATAAAGGAGGATCATTCCATGGAATATTTTCCATTCCATGGAATTTTTGAATTAAGAAATGGTAAAAATTGTCTATATAAAGCATGCCATAGAGTGAATGACTATGTTGAAGGGGAGGCACAATCAGAGGTCTCCGCATTATAGGAAAAATAGTTGCACTAATAGTAGAATATATCCCTAGAAAATATGGTACCACCACACCATAATAAATTTCCATGTTACAATATATAGTAAGATAGATTTCAAGTGTTTCCAGAGAATTTTCGACCGCTACACTCTAGCTCATATTCCACGCTATAGTCAAGAGAAATTATAAAGGACCACACTCCAGCCCATGGATTACTCTACAAGGAAGTTCAATAGAGTTTTTGGTGATGATATAATTTAAAATATATCCACACCATAGTGTATTTGCCACACTATAATATGTCATAACAATTAACAAATAATGGGTTTGAAGCATTTTTCTACACCGTAGTCTAGGTGCCCACACCTTAATTTATGAAATCAAGGAAATTATTTTGGGCATGCTAACTTAGCTTCACATTTTAATTTTGATAGTTATTTCATTGTATTATAACCAGTAATTAATATTTAATGGTAAATATTAATATGGTAGAGATAATACAAGTATTTTTATTGAAGAAGGGTATTTGAATTTGAAATTTAAATTCAAATCTAAATTTGAGGGATAAAATGGGATTTGGTATATAGATTCTTTGTGTATGAATATTGAGAACAATAAATGGTATAAAAGATAAGAATAATTAGTTCTATAAATATATTATATATTTATGATTTTTTGATTATCCAAAGAAGAATACAGGAGAATATTATATTGGTTGTGTTCATGTGATGTACATGAAAAGTTAAGAATCAACTTGTTCATGTGTAAGTTTGAATGATAATCTATGCTTATTTTGTGTAGTTTAAGTATATTGGGAGTGGAAGATTTTTTTACACTCAAATATTTGGTTAAATTCTATTTGGTCGAATAAACTTTAGTTTTTTTTTAATTTTTTATCATTGAAAAGTGCGGGATGTACCCAAGACTAGTTGGGAGACATGAAAACATTAGTTTTATGGTTATAACCTACTCATTATAATCACATGATGATTTTATTAGTTAGTGTGATATTTTAGGAATCCATATCAACCCAAGGACTATAATTCTCACTTTGAGAGGTGAAACTTGTAAATATGTTATGTTTCTTTATGTTGGGGTGTGTTTGGGTGTATTACAGCTATTATCACTACATCCTAACAGGATCCAAAGCTTATTTTGAGAGAAAAATATAAAATAACATTGATCACTAATTCACCCCCTCTTGGTTAAGTTAAATTTATCTTAAAGAGGTTCTACAAATGATATTAGAGGAAGGTTCCCCTTACTTATGATTGGATATTTAAAATTTTTGGAATTTGAATTCTCTCTCTCTTTAGTTAAAGGAGAATACGTTGATTTTTATTATATAAAATAATTTAAATTAAGTAAACGAAAAGTTTATTCCTACATTTTATGGTAAAATATACCTCATATGATAATATGGGATGATTCCATACTTGTTATCTATTAATTATGATGTTTTGTAAGTTATAACTGATGGGTTTGTCAACAGGATGAAGGTATTTCTATGACAACAAAAGATAATAAGAATTTTGAAAATTATGTTCATGGAAATAATTCTATTATATCATCACTCTAGTATAATGAGTTGTTAAAATTCAAAGGACTCAAAACTACAAAAGATATCTAGGATAAACTTAAATATATCTCTAAAGGAAAGACCAAAGTGATGTGAGCTAAATTGTAGTTTTGAAGAATTAAGTATGAATATATCTAGATTTATATTAATGAAACTATTGATAGTTTCTTTACAAGGGTGAATAAATTTGTGACCATGATCATGGGCTATGGTGAGAAGTTAGAATATGTTGATATTATTGAAAAAAATATGTATATTTCCATATAGGTTTGATTATAAATTCTCTACTTTGTAAGAAAACGATCCATGTGATATTAATCTTGTTTTTTTATAGTATTTTAATATCTTATGCAATGATGAAAGATAGTTTGATTAATAAGATAGTGAATTCTAAAAAATATACCTCTTTTAAATCCAAAAATTAAGAGAAGTTGAAGAATAAGGTTGTTGTTGATGACAAATATTTTTGTTCATATTCAAATATATATTGAGAAGTTTGATGAATTTATATCTATTATTTCACAAAACATGAGAATGGGTATAGTAAAGTACAATTAAATTTTTCCTTAAAATGTTTTAGGTTTGGAGATATTGGTAACTATGATAAAAGTTGTCCTAAATCCAAAACCAATGAAAATAGTAATGAATAATATGTTATGTCTAGAATATTATCAAAAAAGAAACATAATAATCTAAATGTTTCTTACAATAATAACTTTAATAAGTTCTATAAATTTTATAGGAGAAATTTTTTTCTAAAGAAGTTATTGGCAATGAGAATGATGATGAAGATGAGTTTTCATCTGGTTGTAAAGATACTAAAAAACTATTCATTGCTAAACTGAATGATGAAATATATCAATTGATAAAATTAGTTATGAAAGTTAAGAATAATAAGATATGGAGATATATTACATTTTTAATATATAATTAAAATAATTTTTATCAAAGATTTATAAATAAAATAAGGAGGTTAGAAAAAATGAACATGGATAATAAATCCTTTAATAGAAATGAATATGAATTTTCAAGAGAAAATTCAAAGTTTCTTGAAGAAGTTAAAGGGTTAAATAAGTTGTTTGATGATGATAATATTCTTAACATCAAGTTTTAAGAAATATTAATGAATAAAGAAAAATATTTTGATTATTTATAAAACAACTAGATCAGAATAGAAGAGTATTTGAAGATGTGAAAATCTAATTTTCAAAATTCTATTTCAGAAGTTGCAGAATGGTTGAAGAAGTGTGAATCTCAAGAAGAAAAATATAAATCATTCCATAAGGATTAGAAAAATGTTGACATATTGGTGAAAATAAATAAAGAATATACAATTCATAAAGAACAAGGTTGTGGATAAATCAAGTGATGTCCCAAAATCTATAAATTTTGAGAGTACCCAATTGAGTGAAAAAATATAATACAAATGGGGTGTCCGAAATAGATGAAAAGAATATTTATGTGGATATAAAATAGTTGGGATTTTACCAAAATTATATTTCACAAAAATGAGTTAAAATTTATGACTCTAAGAAGGGTGAGTGATAGTTAAAAAAATCTAGACATTATGTTACTTTTTAAGGTAAATATTTTTTAAATAGTTATTATTGTAATTTTGGGGGATTTATTAATATGAAAAAAAAAAGTTTTGGTTTAATTACCAACATCATAAATAGATTAAAATTTGTGATAGGAAAGGACTGATTAGTATTCATTTCTCTCAAAAAATAATGTTTATAAACTAGTTAATAAATATGGACAAAAGTCATAAAACAATTTTGATTTACTTGAGGAAGTCTATGGAAGGTGTGATAAACCTATTCATCATGATAATGATTTCCTTATCATTTTATTGGACCAAAAAAATATGAGTTTCAAAACTCAAAAACCTTATAAGAAGAAGAATAAAGTTAAGTAGGAGGCCTTAATTTTGTAAGTATCACTTAAATAATCTAAAGAGAAAATTACATAGATCTTTTAGAGCAAATGATCATCCCATATGAAAGGATATTTTAAACACTTGAAATATTATGAAGAGTAAAAATAAGTATTAGTGACTTTTGTAAATTATGGGTCACTCAAGATCAAAGGATTTGGTTTGAAATTTATTGGAAAATAAAATCTAAAATTCAAAAATACTTTATATGTTGATGGATAGAAACATAATTTTTTAAGTGTTTTATAGATTTATAATAAATAAAATAATTTTATGTGTAGAAAATATGGGTTATTTTTTAAGAACCTTGAATATTGAAATGAGGTGATAAGAGGACAACTCACATGAGAAATTTTTTTTCAAGTGGGTGATTTTGTAAACTCATGCTATCTAAGTATAAAAGAAGAAAATGAATTGTGGAATCAAATACTTATCCATATTGGAAAAAATAATATGAATTTGGTCACTCGAGGATTAAATATTTTTTATGTTCCATTGCAAAGAAGATAAATATATTATATTTGATAAATATTAAAAATGGAGAATATTGTTAACTCCTTAGAAATTAAGGAGAAGATTCAATATACTCAACCCTAAGAGATCATTCATTCAGATGTGTGAAGTCCTGTGAGGAAGTAATAAACCAATTAAGATAAGTAATTTATTAATTTTAATGATGAATTTACTCATGTTATTTGTTTCGTGTTTATGAATCACAATTCGGAGGCCATAAAACTATTTAAAAATTTTCAAATAAGCGAAAAAAATAATGTGGTTTTTCTCTCAATAATATTTGAACAAACAATGAAAATGATTTTAATAAGGAGAATTTTGAATATTATTTAGAGAATCATGGAATCCAATATGAACATAGTGCACCATACACACATCAATATAATGTGTGGCCAAATGGAAGAACAAATGTTTGGTGGAGATGGCTTGAACAATGTTGGTTGATTATGATACTTCTTGTTATTTTTTTAGACAAGTTACCAGTACATTGGTTAATATCCAAAATATATGTTTTCATAGGATGAACTCAAATATGTCACCTTATGAGATGTATTATAAAAAATATCCAATTTTTAAGTATCTCTGTGTGTTTAGCACCCCTTATGTTATAAATATGAAAGTTGAGAACCTTGTAAAGTTTTAAAATTGATGTGTTGATGGAGTATTTCTTGGATATCGTCCAAATAAAAGTGTTTATTGTTATTTCAATAAATAAATTGTAAATATCATTTATTTCTATGATGTGAAAGTATTGAATAAATCAAAGAAAGAAGATACACATGATAAATCAAGTTTCGGAAGTGATGATGATGCTGCATTTGTTAAACATCCAGAAGAAATTTCATACATAGATGAAAGTATTGAATATTTATATGTTAGTGAAGAATATTTAGCCATTTAAAGTGATGAGGATAAATCTCACTCATCTCACCCAAGTATGAAAATTCAATTTAATGTTCAAAACATCATTAGAGATCAAGGATAGTAATTTTAAACTAAGAGAACTATGAGGACCACAACTTTAATCTCATTGTACTCTAAAATTAAACCAAAACATGTTGAAGAAGAAAATAATCATGAATAATGGGTTAATTATATAAATGAAGAACTTGATCAGATAGAGACTAATGAAACCTGGGAGTTGGTACCCAAGCCTAAAGAAAATAATTCCTTCGGTACAAAGTGGGTGTTTTGAATAAAATTGAATAAAAAGGGATAAGTAGTGGGAAATTAAGTAATACTGGTTTGGAAAGTATATTCACAAGTTGAATAAGTGGTAATTAATGGGACTTTTTCCCTGATTTCAAAGGTTTAAACCACTGTAATTCTTCTTACTATTATATAAAAAAGAAATATAATATATTCCAAATGGATTTCAAGTCTAGTTTCCTCAATGTTGAGTTGGAATAGGAGGTATATATTGAGAAATAATATGGTTTCTTTCTTAGAGAAAATTTGAATTTTGTATTTAGATTAAATAAGTATTTATATAGGTTGAAACAAGCCCTTAGAAATTGGTATTCTACGATGGATATCTATTTTAAGAATTTGAATTTCAGAAAAGGAAGAGTGGAAAACAATATCTACATAAAATATTTTTTTAAAAGGGTTGAGGGTCAAGAAAAATTTATTGAGCACAAAATATGATAAAGAGGCATCTATTATTGTTATTTTCTATATTGATGACAACATATTTTTTAGAAATGATGAAGAAGTATGTGGAAAGTTTTATAAGGAGATAAAGGAATTATTTGAAATGTTTATTCTTAGAGAGATGATGTACTTTAATGGATTATATTTCTATCAAAAGATAGGGTGGATTTTCTTTTCTAAAGATAATTATTCTAAATAACTCTTGAAAAAATTTAGAATGGAATTTTCAAAATTTTTTTCCATACCCATTTCAATGTGAAATAAGTTTTTAAAATATGAGTAAATAATGGGTGTTAATCCTAAAGAATTTATAATTCTAATTAGAATTATGTTATATATCATAGATTCAAGATAAAATTTATTGTATGTTATTACACATTATTCTAGGTATCAAATTACACCAAACGAGTCACATTTGGTGGATGAAAAAAAATATTCACATATATATTAAAGTAATAATTTATTCTAGGCATAAATAGAACTGTGCTTGATCCATGAGCGATATAATCCAAGCCTAACCTAAAACTAAAAATTATAAAATGGGTGTGAGAACCAATATGATAATTATGGATGAAAAAAGAGAAATGACTCCCTATGTTTTACCTTTAAAGAGAAAACCATTTCATGCTATTTTAAAAATATAATTATATGAAAATATGGTTTTCTTTTACTTCCTAAAAAAATTGAAAACTTATATCTTAGAAAAACTATTTCACCTTTTTATTTCCAAAACAATTTCTAAACAGTTAAATACTTTCTAATAAACCATTTATAATAAGTATTATATATTTAAATAAGAGTTTTAGGACGAAATCATAATAGTGAAATAATTTTATAAAAATTCCACATAACATAGGGGGATAGAATACATATAAAATTTTTGTCACGATAACCTATAAAATAATCAAAATAGAGATATAAACATTCCCATAATCAATCTCGTTTAGCATCGTACACCACAATTAACCCACCCCATCACATGGTTTCATCCTCTCTAGATCTATAGAGGGGAATATCTTATAATTAGACTAGTGATCTAACTTAGGGCCACTAGTTAGAGTGTAATACTAAACTAGTGTATCATGTGTACCTAGATCTACCTTCTAACTACCCAAGGCTTCAAACTAAATAAAAATATATGTAAGTTTTATCAAAATATCATATACTTTCATATGAAATTATATTAACTAAAAAATCTTCCACTTTCTCACCTCTGAGATCCATTTTAAGTATAGACCCTTCTTCTATACATTATACATTTTCTTTCATTCAACTCCCATCTAAGTTCCAAAAATAAGGGGCATACCTTAAGAGTGGTTTTTATTTCCAAGTAAAAACCTAAAAGTGCTAATCAGGACCCATCATTTGAAAGGAAACACCATTCATTTGGAAAACCACTTTTTCCCAAAGCTTTTAAGTTCAAAACCACACTTCACACATACACACATATACACCTTGATATATATATATATAATCACCCATTATCACAATGTACATACTACCATCACGATGAATTAATATTCACAAATAGGTCACCTATATACATATATATGTATATGTACATGTTTATAAGTTACTTTTAAAATATTTAAAGGTTATAAATATCTTTGAGGATTTTTAGAGAACCAAAAATGAAATTAATCCTTTATAAAAAACTAATCAAAAGACTAAAACATCATTGGGTGTTTCAAATACATATGGGATAAATAATTTTGAAAACTAATCAAGCACTTAGGATACTTTTTATTTTAAAAAAAATATTGAAAACAAACTTTAATAAAAGAAAACCTTGATGAAAGATTCGATAAAAATGTGGAAAATAAGAGAGAAATCATTTCCCAGCATCCCAACCATTTTTAAACAATATATTTACTTTATATAATAATTAAAACACACTTTAAAACAATCATTAAATCATATTTCTCAATTTAAAGGCTTGTACATAGGGTAACCTACCTCAAACCTTGTTTCCTTTGACATTTGTGGCTCAAATCCAACCTAATGAGGTATAAAGGATCAAGAAGGAGCTAAATAAATCCTGAAAAAGAAAAACCCACAATTCATTTTCCATAATGCAATGGTGTGCCTCAAAGTTTTTATCTCCTTTTAGTAAATATGTTCAAAGGTTCCAAATGGGACTAGTCTTTAGAAAATTACATTTGTCTTTACACACACCTATACACCTATATATATAGATACTCCTATCTAATTGTAAATATTATTACATAATTGTGTGAATATGTGAAATAATGTATCTATACATTTATTTATGTATATCTATTTAAGTATTAAATATATTGTAAAATAACTAAAACATGAAGTAAAAGTGGGAAAATTATAATTTTACTCAAATGAAAACATATATTTTTTATTTTTTATTTTTAAATCACCAAGTTAAGGATCCAAAACCTTTTAATAAATTCCAAAATACCTTGTTATAAATTAATTTAAACCATTAAATAATTAATAAGGGTGGGTAGTCTATAAAATGTGGATTAAATCAATGCCAAAAATGTAAAACCCTTCAATTCCTACAAAAACAATAATGAATCCCAGTTTAATTTTAATAAATTTCGTAAACACACATAATATTAGAAGTAGATAATTTAAAAATGAATTTAAATGGAAAGAAAAAATTGGTATATAATTAAGGGTTGACTCAAGAATCAAACCTACCTTGACTCATTGGAGAATGATCTGAGGTATCGAAAATGAGGTGAAATAATCCATAAATTGACATTCCATTACCTAGAAATCGATGCTAAAAATAAATTAGAACTTGAAACCCCCATTATGGTTCAATCGATCAAGGACCACAATAATAAGAGGAGAAAATGGTCAAAAGAGGATGGAAAATGGAGAGGAACACTAACCTTGAATATTTGACCCCAAATCATGTAGGAATTGAATTGATTATTCAAGGAATGGATAAGATCACGGGATGGTCATGAATTATGGGAGGGGGATTCTTGTGCATCTTAGGTGGAGGTAAAGGGGAGGGGGTCAATTGAGGTTAAAAGGTAGAGGGGTAAAATAATAATTTTTTAATTTTTAATGGGTTGTGTCAATCTCACGATTTTCACATGTTTTACCCAAACCATACACTAACCATATTCTATTTTAGGTAACATATGAAGATCTTCATGATTGGTCCACATGGTTAAGGAAATTATGGTCCAACTATGATAAACGAGGCTTCTAAAATTGTAGATGCACCTGAATAGATTTCTCGTGATTTATTTTATCTATGTGGAAACCATGTTATAGGCCATTATCTTTTATTTCAAAGAAGTTAAGAAAAATGTGGGTCTTAAACTCAAAGAAAATAATAGAAATAAATAAATTAATAAAATATTAAATAAATAAATGGTTGGGTTTGGAAAATTCTCCCAATCATTAAAATTTTATTCCCCCATAAAGTCATATTTATACATGTTGATCTAGGAGAAAGAGGTGGTTTAGCATTTCCAAGCATAAATCAACTTCTAAAAACTATGTTTCATCCCAATAGCCAATTCGGCATGCCCCATATCACCAAAAAACACTAGATGTACAATGAATATGATCTATTTCTCAAGGATTTTAGATATTACATCCACAAATAAACCATTATACTATTACTAAAAGCATTGGGAATTTTCCAAGTTACCAACCTCATCACTTAGAAAAATGATGAAAGGGTTTAAGACAAAAAAATTGAAGGAATCAAGGGTTAGTGAAACCTGGAATCAATTAAGGAATGGTTTAGTATATAGAATCAAATATGAAAAAGAGGTTCTTGATAGTATGATGCTGGATATGGTGGTCTCCCTACCATATTTAGAATTTTACTAGGTTATTGAATCTTTGGAGACAACCCATCACTCCAAAACACAAACTAAAGACTCAACTAGGAGGGGGACCACCACAAAATTCCCTAACAAAGGAAACCACCAACCTTAAGAACTGAGTCCTAAGCATGGTTACCATTATCCATAAATTCCATAGGGAGAGGTTACCATAATCAGATCAGGACATCCTTCTCAGCTGAAGGTCTACTAAAAACATTAGGCTTAGGGTGTGAGGTGGTACATGCTTATGTTCAGAACTAAAACCAAACTTGAACAAATTTGGTCACATCCACATTTTCACATGAACATACATTAGTACCACTCACATTATCACCCAATCTTAATCACTATAGGAATCATGCAGGATAATAATAAGTTCTAAAAGAATCTACATAATACAAGACTGGTTTCTAGTCTAATAGACATGGATAAGAGTTTCACTCAAAAACTATTCATCATTCCATATATAAAATCCCAAAATACTAAGACAATATCAATAGAAATAGGATATCATAGGTCCAGGTATCAAAGTAGATAAAAATGTTCATTTCAAGAAAAAATAAACATAAGAATTCTCAAGACGGTTGAATAAAATGATTTTTATACCACTCCACTCAAAGTATGGGAAAGATCAAAAAATTTTAGGATAACCCTATCACATTCTAAGAAACCCAATTTGGAATGAATACCCCAAGGTACTGACTCTCCATGACTTCTCAAGACATTACTAGGAGGCTTAAGTAAAATAACCAAAAAGAAAGATCAAATAATATTCCCCAAACTTGAAACATAATAATTAAATTAATATTACAACCCAATAAATATCACAATAAATAAATCACATGCATATAATAATAAATAATTCATTTTGAAAAATTTCCAATTCTAGGCACCCAGGCTTCAAAATTCTAAAAAACTTTATCAAAATTTTCACATGTTATTAAAATATAATCTCAAAAATAGAATAAAAACTTCCATTAAAACTAAAATGTCCTTGAAAAGGACCACTTTTGATTCTTTACAAATTTACACATTTTAACTTTAAAACTTTTTAAAACACTGGTGAAAAAAATTTAAACTTTATTTATTTATCATTAAAAATAGTTTTGTTTCCATAAATGACATTTCATTTAAACTCCACTTTGATAACCCTATTTATATAATTTAAAAACTAAATGATAATATTTTAAAACCTATATTTTCCATTTTAAATCCCCATAAAAATAAAAATTAATATAATCAATGTGATATATGTTCCTCATTAATTCCTAAAAATATAATTTACACACATCTCTGAAAATTTTCAAAACATGAAAGGAGAGCCAATATTAAAGTTCTAAGGGTTAGTTTTAATACTAAACTTCACCTCATTGGTTGACAGGTTGGGTCTAAGTGAGTTACAACCATAATAAGATTTAAAACCCATGAAAATGGGCTACATATGGTTTTCCAGGCCATATTAGCCGATATTATGCCTCCAGTTTCATTTCCTTTTCACCTCAAATAATGGGAAATTATCAGAAAAATCATAAAACATAAATAAAATATCAAATATCATCAATCTGAATATATTCAAACTTAAAAATAATTAAGAGAGGTCAAAATTCATGACTCACAACACAACATCCCCTCATAACTTGAGGCTCTAAATAAAAAATATTTTCCGATGATCTCCCCACATGTACCACCCGAATTCTGACAGAACTATCTTCAATATATCATTACACCCCAAATAAAAAAGGGTGTGGATTTGATACCATTTTTTCACGAACCAAATAGGGTTTACCCTAAACCGGGAACCTAAACTGACCCATGACAAGGCCTGATAGGTGTTCTTGATCCTTCTAGTCTGGTGACTAGTGTTAGGCATAAAAATAACTCAATTGGGAATGATTTATCACCTGAAACAATGGATAAACAAATTGGAACATAGTAAATAATTTTAAAAAATGAAAAAAAAGAAAAAAAAGAAAACTAAACATACCTCAATGTGACCTCATGGGTCACCACCAACTATATAACCATGCTCACTCTATGAGTGACATAGGCCAAGACTAACCAAAAGCATAAAATGATAAATTAGGTGTAAGAAACATGATGCTCAGTAGGGATTCCAAAATATAAACCATTTCCTATGCTTTACCTTTAAATATAAATCTATTTCATGCTAGTTTGAAAATATAATTATATAAAAATATAGTTTTTCCCTTTTCTAAAACAAACAACAAGCTTATAAATTAGAAAAACCATTTCCCATTTTTATTTCCAAAACTATTTCTAAAGAGCGAAAGACCTTACAATAAAAAGTTTATAAAAAGAAACATATACTAAAATAATAGTTTCAATAATAAATCATAATAGTGAAATAATTTTATAAAAACACCACAAAATAGTGGAGAACATAATACATGTAAAACCATTTTCATGGGGGCCTAGAAGCTGGTTAGGATGGTCTAGGATAGAGCTATAATCATTCCCATAATCAATCTCCTATGGAACTAGACACCACAATCAACCTACTCCATCACATGGAATCACCCTCTCTAGATCAACCGAGGTGAATATCCCATAAGAAGATGAGTGATCTTACTCAGGGCCACTAGTCAAAGTGTAATACTTAACTAGTGTAGCATGTGTACCTAGAGCTCCCTCCTAACTACCCAAGGATTCCCATGATATAAAAATGGAGGTGAGTTTATCAAACAATCATATACATACATGTCACTTTCTTTTCACTAAGATAAACCATCCACATTCTCACCTTCAATATCCCTTTAAGTAAAAATCCTTTCTCTTTCCATGATACACAAACAATACACAAGTCCCCTTACTGGGATTATGTCACACACTGCACATCATACATCCCCACCCACATTCAACTCACATACCATTTCCAAAACCAAGGGTACCACCTTAATAGTGGTTTTTATTTCCAAGTATGAACCTCGAAGTTCCAATCGGGCCTCATCATTTGAAATAAAAAACATTCATTTGGAAAACCACTCTTTCCCAAATCTTTCAAGTTCCAAAACCACACTTCACACTTACACACATATGCATCCCGATATATATATATATATAATCATCCCTTATCCCAATGTGAATATTCTTATCACCATGAGTGAATATATGTAAAGAGATCATCTATATATATATGTGTGTGTGTGTGTGTATAAGATACTTTTAGAAGATTTAAAGGTTATAAATCACTTGTAATGATTTTTAGAGAACCAAACATGCCATTATGTATTTATAAAAAACCAGTCAGAAGGTAAAAACATCCTTGTACATTTCCTATACACATGGTAGAAATAATTTATAAAACCAATCAAGAAATTATTATTCTTTAAATTTCAAAACATGCTTGAAAACATACTATAATAAGATAAACCCCTAATAAAATCTTAGAACAAAACATGGAAAACAAGATAGAAATAATTTCATCACAACCATTTTTCCACAATCTATTTACATTATATAACAATATAAAGACATTTTAAAATAATCAAAAAAATCATACTTCTCAATTTACAGTCTTGGACATAGGGTAACCTACCGCAAACCTTGTGTCCTTTAACAACGATATCTCAAATCTAACCCAAGGAGGTCCAAAGGAGAAAGAAGGGCCTAAATAAAACTTAATAAAAAAAATCCCCAATTCATTTTTCATAATACAGGATCATGCCTCAAATGGTTTTTCTCTTTATAAGAAAAATCTTCAAAGGTGACAACTTGGATTATTCTTTAGAAAATAACATTTTTCCATATACACACTTATATATAGAGATACTCCTATCTGAGTCCAAATATTCACACATCATTGTGTGAATATGTGCAAACATGTATCTATAAATTTATTTGTGTATAGCTATGTAAGTATTAAATATATTATAAAATAAATAGAACATGAAATATAAGTGGGTAAAATATAATTTTACTTAAATGAAAACATATATTTGTATACTATTTATTTCTAAAACACCAAGTTAATAACCTAATATGTTTTAATAAATTAAAAAATACCTTGTAATAAATTTATTTGAAATATTAGATAATTAAAAATGGTGGAAAGTCTATAAAACATTGTGTAAACTAATGCCAAAAATAAAAAAACATTCAATTCTTATAAAAACTATGATGCACCCCAATTTTATTTTAATAAATTTGATAAACACACAAAACCCTAGAAGTAGATAATTTAAACATGAATTTAATGAGAAAGAAATAAATTATTCTAAAATTAAGGGTCAGTTCAAGAAGAAAACCTACGTCGATTCATTGGTGGATGATTTGAGGCTTTGGAAACGAGGTGAAGGAAACTAGAAATCGAAACCGCATGCCCAATAAATCAAGGTCGAAAAGAAATCAAAACCTAAAACCACCATTAGGGTTCAGCTGATCATGGGCCATAATAAGAAGAGGGTAAAAATTAGAGAAAGAAGAGGAAATAATGGATAGAAACACTGGCCTTGAATATCCTACCCCAAATCAAAAAGGAATTGAGTGGATTCATCAAGGTATATAGAAGACCGGAGGAGGGCCATGATCCATGGGAGGGGGATTCTCACAACTAATAGGTAGAGAAAAAAGGTAGAGGTATTGATTTGGGTCAAAATTTTGAAGGTAAAAATATGAATTTTTTCATTTTTAATGAGATGTTTGAATCACAAAGTTTCTGTATGGTTTACCCAAATTATGTGCCAACCATGCACCATTTATTGAAAAAACTGGAAGATCCACATAGTTGGTCTACACGGTTAAAAAAATTGTGTTCCAACAATGCTAAATGGGGCTACTAAAATTTTAGATGCACCTACACAGTCTCTACATGATTACTTTTAACGATGTGATAGACCATTCCCCTTTTTTTAAATAAATTTAAAAAAAAATTCTGAAACTCAAAAAAAAAAGGAAATAAATTAATTAATAAAATATTAAATAAATAAATAGTCTGGGTGTGACATGGAATATTTGATGGTAAAACTGAATTTTTCAATTCACTTGGGATGTGATAATTAAAGTACTATAAATTTATCAAAGAGACTATTTAGCATTAAAGAATAAAGAATATAGAACATTAATATCAAATAAAATTTCATCAAGGAACTTGTGGATAGAAATGAATTAAATGTTTAATTTTTTCCTATAAAAAAATTGTTGATGTATTCACCAAACCATTACTAAAGGAATAATTTCATAATCTGAGGTTGATTTTGGG
The DNA here is from genome assembly GCA_963277665.1 of Viscum album. Taxonomy (NCBI): domain Eukaryota; kingdom Viridiplantae; phylum Streptophyta; class Magnoliopsida; order Santalales; family Viscaceae; genus Viscum; species Viscum album. The sequence goes on from OY728128.1 coordinate 1,790,887,412, forward strand.
AATACAACCTCATCATTCTCAAGGATAAGGTATGGTGTTACTATCCCCTCTCTCTTATTGTCTTTATATATTATTTTTAAATGTGTAGAAAAATGAAAACATCAATATTTATTTATATTTATCTCATTGAAGTTTGTATAATGAGTAGAACATTTATAGGGGTAGTATTCATGGATATGTGTTTCTCTTAAGGAGAGAATATATTAATAAGAGTTCATAAAAGGGGAAAACAGTGATTTCAGTGTTGTTTAGGTTTTTGAACTATTCTAAAAGTTTATTAAAGTGTATGTAGTAGTTTTAAAGAGAAGATTTGGTATGATGTTGATGTTGATGATGAATCGCTAAATATGATATGATGAATTTGTTTTTCAAGTGGTACCTCATCAATATGAAAGGTTGAGATGTTCAGTTTTTAAGTTTATAGATCATTGTTATGCTATGTACAACATGTTATTATTTATTCAATGTTCTTTTTTCTTATATTGAGTTCACTTATATGGGATTATAATTATAGAATGGTGATCCATTATTAAGTATACAGAGTTTTACAGTGATTTATTTTCCTTGGTTGACAAAAAGGGGGAGATTGTTGAGCCTAAGAGGTTTTGAAATTGTTTGTATGGAATTTGGTGAAGTTTGGAGTGGATGTTATTCTTTGTATTGGATTTTTTTGTCAATATATAAATCATTTTCAAACTCACATTTCATATGAGGTGAATGTGTTTAGATATTTTAATTTATATAATTATTAAGATGAATAAAATTGATTATATATAATGATAAGAGTCTATGATGCTAGAAAATTTAAGAGAGTAGTATAAGGGTTTCTATGCTATAAAATAGGTTTTTCATCGCATAAGTTTTTTAAGGAAGAACACTTTCACCACAAGTTATATACCTTGTTGTGGAAATAATGAAGAAAGTAGGATCATTACATGGTATATTTTCTATTCCATGGAGATTATAAATATTGTAGTGGGATGAAAAATGGTATACAGGACCTCGCGCCACATAGTGAGTGTCTACGTTGTAGGGGAGTCTCAATCAGAGGTCTCTTTTCTATAGGGAAACTAGTTGTGCTGCTAGCAGAATATGGAATTAGAAAATCTGAGACCTCTAAACCATGAGTAAGGTCCATTATTCAATGCAAAGTAGGCTATATTTTAGGTATTTATAGAGAATTTTTGACCTCTACATTGTAGCTTGTATTCCACATTGTGGTCATAAGAAAATATGAAGGACTGTGTCGCAGTACATGGATTACGTTATAAGGAAGTTTGATAGAGTTTTTTGTGACACTATACTTTGTAAGACCTACACACCACAGTGACTTTCCTACACCACAATGTGTTCAACAAATTAAAAAATAAGTGGTTTGAACCACTATGATACACCACAATGGATGTTTTCATGCCATGATTTCTAAAATATGGGTAGTTCATTTGGTCATGCCAACTTGGATTCACATTCAAATTTTGGAGGTTATTTCAGTATTTTATAACCAATAATTTGAATTTAATACTCAATATTAATTTGGTATATGATCCATGGTTTGTTATTGAAGAATGTTTTTGTAATTTTAAATTCAAATTCAAATCTGAATTTGAGGTCAAAAAAAGAGGTCTCATGTGTAGATTCTCTGCATGAGAAGATTGAGAAGAATATAGGGTATAAAAGAGAGAGAAGAATAAGGATTTCTCAAAATGTACCATATAGTGAATATTTTTTGATTATCCATATAATAATAAATGATAATATTAAATTTTTTGTGTGTATGTAATGTACATACAAAAGTGAATAAGAAATTTTTTTTCTATACAATTTTGAAGGAGAATTTCTACTTGTTTCGTGTTGTGAAAGTAGAGTGGAAGTGGAAGATTTTAGCACACTGAAAAACTTAGAGGAATACTATTTGGTTGAATAATATTTAGTGGTTTCTTAAATTTTTATCATTGTAATGTGAGGGATGCATTGAATCACAGTCTAAAGACATGAAAACATGAGTTTTAAGTTTATACCTTACTCATTATACTCACATGATGATTAAATTGGTTAGTGTTATCATAGAGGAATTCATATCAAACCAAGGAATATACTTCTCACATTAAGAGGTTAACCTTGTAAATATATTTTGTTCCCTTATGTTGGTATGTGTTTGGGTGTGTTGAATCAATCATTACAACATCTAATATGCTAGAAATTCAATTTTTAGAGAAAAATATAAAATAGAATTGTTCATTGATTCACCCCCCTCTTAGTGATATTGCATTGATCCTAAATTAGTTCTAAAAGTGGTATCAAATGGAACTTACATTAATTTTTGATTGTGTATTTTAATTTTTTGGCATTTGTAGTCTTTAAATCATGATTTGAAGAAGAATTAATTGGTTTTTATTTTCTAAAATAATTTAAATTTAGTGAACATAAATGGGATTCCTAAATTTGATAGAAAAATATATCACAAATGAAAAGATAAAATGATTCCATATTTGATATCTATTAATTATGATGTTTTGGAAGTTACATCTGATGGGTTTGTTCCCTGATCTAAAGTTGTTGTTATGATAGAAACATATAAGAGAAATTTGAAAAATTATGGTATTGAAAATAATTCTATTATATCATTACTCTCATAAAATGAGTTTTAAAAGTCAAAGGACTCAAAACTTCAAAAGATATCTAGGATAAAGTTCAAAATATCTATTAATTAAAGACTAAATTAAAGTGATCTAAATTTTAGTATTGGAGACTTAAGTATGAAGATATCTGGATATATATTTATGAAAATATTGATAATTTATTCAAAAGGATGAATTAAGTTGTGAGAATAATCAGGGGCTATGGTGAAAAGTTATAAGATTCTGATATTATTGAAAAAATTTATGCATTTTACCAATTAAGTTTTATTTTGAATCCTTTTCTCTAGAAGAAAAGAATCTAATTGATATTACTCATGAATATTTTAATAGTATTTTAATATCATATAAAATGAGTAAATACAGTGCTATCAATTAGAATTTTAAGGATAAAAATAAATCTCTTTTAGTTCCACAAAAGTAAGTAAAGTTGAAGAAGAAGGTTGTTTTTTATGAAGAATTTTATTATTCAGATTCAGATGAAGATTTGGAGGAGAAGTTTTATGAGGTTAAGTCTCTTATTTAAAGAAACATTATAATTTAGAAAGGAAAGTAAAAGTGAAAACATTTCTTAAAATGTTTCATATGTGGAGCCATTGGGAACTATACTAAAAATTGTCTAAAATTCAAAACCAATGAAGATAGTAAATAGGAATATGATATGTTTAGAAACTTCTCAAAGAAGAAACGTAATAATCTAATGTTTTCTTAAAATTATAATGGTAAAAGGTTCTATTAATTTTATAAGAGAAACTTTTGGTTTAAATAAGGTATTGAAAATGATAATAAATATAAAGATGATTTTTCATCTGGTGTTGAAGATGCTGAAAAAATAATCATTTATAAAGTGAATAATGAAATATCTATAGTGATGAAATTAGTTATGAAAGTGAAAAGTAATAATATATTTATATGTAATTAATTATTAATATTTAATTAAAATAATGGCTCTCAAATATTTTCAAATAGAATAAGGATATCAAAAAATTAAAGATATATGATAAATCCTTTAATAGAAATGAATCTAACTTTGAAAGAGAAAATAATTAAAAAAAATTAAAGGTTTAAATAATTTTTTTGATGATGATAAGAATATTAAAATAAATTTGGAATAAATATTTAAGTAGAGAGAAAAATATTTTGATCATTTACAATAAAATTTGATCAGAACAGAAGAGGATTTGAAAAATTATATATCCAATGTTCATAATTATATTTCTAACGTTGGAGAATGTTTTAAGAAGTGTGAATCTCAAGAATACCAAAAAAAATAATTCCATAAGGATGAGAAAAATGCTTAAAATATTGGTGAAAATCATTTAAGAAGAATCAATTCATGAATAACAAGTTTGTGGCTAAATCAAGTGATGTTCCAAAATCTGGAAATTCTGGGAGCACCAACTTGAGTGAAAATTTAGATATAATTAGGGTGTGAGAAATAGATGAAAATAAGAATGATATGAAGAGAAAAAAAATTTGAGTTTACCAAAATTATATCTCACAAAAAGGATTTAAAATTGGTGACTCTATGAAGTTTGAAATATTGTTAAAAAAATCTGGACATCATGTTATTTTTTAAGAAAAATATGCCTTTTATTGTTATTATTGGAATTTTGGGGGATTTGGGAATATGAAAATATGTTTTGATTCAATTAAAAAAATTATAATTATATTATAATTTTTTCTAGGAATGGTTTTGGGGGATTTATCCCTCTCAAAAAAATTAAGTTTAAAAACAGGTTAAGAACTCTGGACAGAAGTCACAAAATATAACATCCCAACCTAGGTGCCACATACTGGTGCCACGATCTGATTCTCAACATGACCTCAGGTGTTAATACCTATATTACATAGTTGTTCGACTATCATTGAGGGTATAATATATAATTTGGGTAGACTATACTCTCTTTATCAAAGCAGCACAGCAGCAGAAATCAATATGTAATGTAATAAAGATAATACAATAACTAATAATAAACCATAAGCATTATAACCAATATCACATGGATAAATTAAAAATTTAGAAAATGACCATAAACCAAATTAGTAAATATTTCATTTCATACAAGTGTCAAGTGTCTAATGAAAACCCAAAATAAATATACCCTGACAACTCCCAAGTGGGTCCTGACATCATGTACGGTTCCCTCATCCATGCTCCATCCCAAATCTAAACTCAACCATCTAACATGGGGATACTTCCCTTGTCCTATCCTACAAACATGAAGTCTATTTGGGTACCAATCAGTCATTATAAGTAGGGTTTGAGTACAACTCAATAGGCCACCACCAATGGTGTCTAAATAAATGTTTAGTCTATAACAGTGTATGCAGTTGTATAAAGAATAATGATTTAATGACACAAGTAAATACATTTCAAATTTTTTATTCTTTATCTAACCACATAATACCTGCTTCTTCCCATTATGGAGTCTAAAACATACACCATAAGGATATAAATAATCATTCTTTCATGGGATTTAATTATTCATTTCATTACAATTTCATTTCTGGTACCTTGGAGAATCAGTCCAGGTGCCAATATCTTGAGTACATGGAACATTAATCCAATGTCAATATCTCAAGGGGACAAGAAAAAAAAATATAAACCCATGGGTATTTGGATAAATAGTCCCTGATCCACAATTCATTGTTCACATTCATGTATAGGGGACCTAAAGCATCATTCTGGCTCTCCATGGGTATTTGGAGTAGCAGTCTCTAACCCATAACTCATTGATTAATCATTCACAATTATCACATATCATATACATATCAAGGTTCAAAATAATTAAACTTCTTATCCATCATTCTGATTATGGCGCACTATTTCATTTATAAACCACAAACATAGTTCTTTACTTTAATCCCAAGGGATAACATAAACAATTCCCCATTAATCCATTCATCATCAATTATTCACATCTCATTAACCCTTCATGGTTAATGCAATCAACCCTTTAAATATCATTATTAAAATATACAACAATGATTTAGTACAATTCTATAAACCCCCTATTTCCCATTTTTCATTCCATAATTAACATTTCAAGAAAATTGGCACACCCCATGGGTTACCACCAAGCCTTGTCTCATTAACTCCAATGGGTCCAATAGGATCTGTGAAGGATTAAACAATTTCATGGAATTAAATTTATCTTTTCAATTTTTAACATAATTTCCAAATGTGGAAAATAAAAGAAACAATTATATATAAAATATAGTAATCAATACTATGAGAAATAACAATTATACCACCTACCCCAAGATCATTGATGAATTCTCACCAAACCATAATCCTCAATTCAATGTAGAATAGTTGGATTCACAACAACAGAGGAGATCTAGGATCAAAACATAGGATCAAGATACAATGAAACAAGATCCATTAAAACATATATCTAAACCATTAAAAATAGAGGAAATCAACCATCTCTAAAGGGAAAAAATATAGGAGAGAAATAGAAATCTAAACCATGGAAGATAATCTCTTATCAGGAATCCAATCTTCTTCCACTGAACCTTGGATTCACAAAGAAAGGAGTTTGAGGAGCCTTATAACCCTCTCTGAAGCCTCCAAAAAGGATATAAATCATATTAGGTAGATATATGGTGATTAGGTATATAAAACATGGGTTCATGAATTTTTAAATAAAATTTAAAGGGTTTAAAATCCCATGTGCATGGTTTCTTGGGCGGGTTATATGGTTTGACCAACCATGCGCCCCTACTATCTGCACAGTTACTCCTAAGTGGGTGCATGGTTTTCCAAACCATACACCAACCATATGATTACCCTATATCTCAAGTTTCATGGTTTGATTAGTTTTTCCACATGATTTATTATAACAATGTTCCCCCTTCCAGAAGATCAAAATGGGGTGCACGGTTTCCTGGTAAAAACCACATAGTTTTCTTTAAACGTACACTAACCATGCACGGCCTCATGGGATTCCAAAATTCTCCAAATTCACTAAAAACAGGCCCAAAGAAAAACCCAACCAAGATATTATAAAAACAATGGTAAAATAATACCTTAAAATAAGCATGATACATCTTTATAAAGGTTAAGAACTTACAATCTCCACACCTTATAATAGCTCATCCTCAATCTGTACTCCCAAGAATCACTAAGCCTCTAAGGTAAAAAGTTTGGGCCATTGGGACCATATATTATCTTAACTCTCCCATTTTTCCTCTTGAACTCAACCATTCTACCACATCACTTAGACCAATGTCATAGTCTTTCCCTGAAGAACTCTCTCACTGTGATACACAATAAAAATCAGATGCTCATTAAAGGACACATCAGCCTCAAGCTCAACATCATCAACATAAAATGCATGAGAAGGGTCAGGGTGATACTATCAAAGTTGTAACACATGAAAAATATTATTCATAGCACTATACCATTGTTAAATATCCAATCAATACTCTATTGGTCCAATCTCTCCACAATCTCAAACAGTCTAACAAACCTGGGTGCCAACTTTCTCTACCTCCAAATCCTACGGTGTCCCAATATCAATAACACTCGAAGGAATACACGATCTCCCATTGTAAACTCAAAAGTTCAATTGTGTTTATAAACAAAATTCTTATGTCTACTTTGAATTATATCCATATGTTTTTGAATCAAATGAACCTGTTCTAATGTCTCTTATACGTCACTTGGTTCCAACAACTCTGACTCACCCGCCTCCATCCAGAATAGATGTAATTTTCAAGGCCTTCTATAAATATCCTCATATGGTTCCATATGAATAGTTTCCCTATAACTATTATTATAGTTGAACTCAATAAGTGCTAATTGATTCTTCTAAGATCCCCTAAAAGACTAGGATGTATTCCCTCATCATGTCCTCAAGCACCTGAATAGTTTGTTCTAAATTCCCATCTATCTATGGGTGAAAAGGCATAATCAATAACTATTGGGTATCAAAATCCTTATTAAATACTTTATAGAAGTGAGAAGTAAAGTGTGAATCATGATCTGAAACTATACTCCATGGAACCCCATGAAAACAGACTATCTTTCGAACATACATATTCCTAAACTGATCAACTGTGAGAGTTTCTTAGATAGGAAAGAAATGGGATGATTTCATCAACCAGTTCAAAATCACCCATTTCATTTCATTCTTCTAAGAGATACTTGGAAAACCCACAACAAAATCCATTGTAACATCATCCCACTTCAATTCTGGAATGGATAATGGCTATAGAAAACCACATGGTTGTTATTTCTTAGCCTTCACCTACTAAAAGCTGTAGCATCGTGTCAAAAACATACAATCTCTTTTTTCATGTCCAGCCACCAATACTATTGACGTATTTCATAGTACATTTTGGTCAAACTAAGATGAACTGCGAAATTCTAGGCATGATACTCACACATCAACTCATCACACATACATATAGGCAAAAAAATGCGGCTATAGACATTGATGATCTCATCCTCATCTATAGTCCAATTGGAAGGTGACTCCCCACATTCTAGAATTTCCCTCAAGGTCAAACACTTTGTATCTTATAATTACTCTCTTTGATCCAAATCAGAAGTCTGGACTCAACTGATAAGAATACGAGGGCCAGCTTCTCCCTCTCCTCTTAAACATCCACATACATATTAGTGAACAACATCATCGACTTCCACTCAAATCTATACTACTGAACTATTTGAGTCTGTGTATTTAGGCTAAAATCATTAGAAACACTTTTTCCCTTCCCCGTTATATATTCTAGATCAAAATAAAATGACTATATATACTCCACCCATCTCCGTTGCTGGAGATTCAAATCTCGCTGTGAAAGGATATACTTTAAGATTTTTTGGTCTGTATACACAAAAAACCTTTCACCCAAAAGGTAATTCCATAAAAACTTTAAGACATAAACCACTATGGCCAACTTGAAATAATATGTTAGATAATTCTACTCCTATGGCCTCAACTTTCATGAACCATATGCCATTAATTGATCACTCAGCATCAAAATTACTTCAAGTATGACCCTAGACGCATCACAAAACAAGGTATACTCCTCACCTAGCTCGGGTAGGATCAAAATTTGTATAGTGGTGAAATGATTATTTAAATCCTGGAAGGAATTATCACATGATCTAGACCATTAAAATTTGATACCATTCTTGTTCAGGCCCGAAATAGGTGATTCCAAGTGAGAAAAGTATTAGATAAACCTTCGATAATAACCTTCCAAACCCAGAAAGCTTCAAATATCAAAAAGATTTTTGGGATTCTCCCATGAAATAACTACATAAACATTATCAAGTTCCACTAACACACCTTTGTCGAAGATGATGTGACCCAATAAATGTACCATGTTGATTCAAAATTGATGCATAGATAGCTTGGAATGTAGCTGATGCTCCCTTAGTATACTCAAAACGATGTCAATATATTATTCATGATCTTCATGATTCATTGAAACACCAAGATGTCATCTGAAAAAAATCCAAAAACTAATCCATGTACGGGTGAAAGATTCATTTCATCAAGTCCATAAACATAGAATGTATTTTTGTTAAACCAAATATAATTATAACAAATTCATATAGTTCATACCTACTTTTAAAAGCAGTATGTGGTATATCAGAAGGTCTAACTCTAAACTAATAATACTACAATATAAATTCAATATTATAGAACATTAAAACACCCTTATACTAGTAAAAACATCAATATGAAGAAGAGGATATCGGTTCTTAACTTTCATCCATTTTAACTTCCAATAATCAACACATAAACCTAGATTTCTATCATCCTTATTGGAAAATAGTGTAGGAGAACCCCAAAGTGATGTACTTGGATGATAAATCACTTATCCATTAATTCTTCCAGTTGAACCTTCATCTCCTGAATCTCTATTAGTGACATTTGGTAATGTGGAATGGAAACTGGGTCAGATCTTAGCATGAGTTCAATTGTAAACTCAATATCTCTCTCAGGTTGCAGCCCTGAGAAGTCCTCAGGAAACACATCTTGAAACCAATCCACTATGAGTGTAAAGACTCAATGTCTAACACCCCCATAATCCAAAAGAATAATTTCAACCTAGGCAGTGAGATCCCTCAGTTGCTGATGAACTAGACCTGCACTACCTACCTAGATATCTCATTCTCTATGATAAAAGTAACTATTACCCTTATGAGACATAAAGGTTACCCTATTATGGTAACAATCAATGTGGGGTCAGTATGATACTATTCAAACCATACCCAAAATCAAGCCAAAACCTGACATCTCAATCATGAACAGGTCCCAAAGGAAATGATACTCACTAACATTGAGGGAATACCCCTTGCATGGACAGGTCTCCTTAAACTATACACCCAATGGTGTATTGATCGTTATAACTCCACTCATAACCTCCATCATTAGAGTCAAACCCTTTACAATTTTAGTAGATATAAAAAAATTTAAGGCTTCTATATCAAATAAAGAACTATAAAGTGTATAATCTATAAGACTAGTACCTCTTACTTTTGACAGCCTAGCCTCTCTATCAATAAGTGCAAGATAAAATTCATGAAACTCTCCTTTCCCTTTTCTCTATGCTCTGGTCCGGTATCCCTATAGTGCATGACTCTACTGATATGGGAACTCTTGACCTGAAGTACAACATCCACCACCATGACCAACACAGACAATAGTACTCCAATTTTTGGATTGGTATAGTGTAGAAGACCCTTTACCGTACTCTGGTTCTATCTAACTCCTATATTACTACCCATCTTTCATGGATTCCTACAATACCTCTATAAGTGTCCCGCCCTATTGAAATCTCAGTAATCCACTGGTGTTTTTGGACACTGGCTATGAATGTGATCCATCCTACCACATTGATGGAAATGAAATCGATTACCACTCAAGTTAACTGATCCTTCTCCCTGGATACTCTGTTTACCGCTACACTAGTTGAAGTTCTTATAGAGATGCTTCCAACAATCGAAAGTCATAACTCTTGGTCATCTAGAAAAAAATACATGTACTCCATTAGAATCCTCATTTGGGTTCCCCTCATAAATGAGAGCCAGATTCACCACCTTGGAAAACTTATCTAACTGAAAGATATTAAATTGGGACTTAATCTTACATTTAATTCCATCCTGAAAACATTTTTCTATAGTTTCCTCATCTCCTTATAGTTCCAATACAAAGCATTGCAAGTCGCTAAAAAGGATAGCATAGTCCATCACTGACATGATCCCCTGCGTGAACCATAAAAACTCATCCACCCTCTCATATCTCAGTGTCTCTAAACAAAAGTTCTCTAAGAACTTCTCCTGGAAGTCCTTCCATACCATGCCCTCAAACTACTCATCCAAAACCTAAATATCCCACCAGCACTTCGATGATCCTCATAATATATAAGCTACTAACTTTTTTATTTTGTCTTCAGTAGTCCCTAAAAGATCTAGGATGGTTTGGGTATACTCAATCAAAAACTTAGCTACCTCAGGTCCAACTTCCCCAGTGAAGGTCGGAGGGTGCTGAAACTGGAACTCTCGGGTCATCTCAGACATATTCTGTACATCCCTCTCTGTGTCTCTTTCCATGAACTGCACAAAGCGAGAACATTTCTCACAGAAATTCTCTCCCAACTCTTCACCTAGGACTATTAGGGTCTCTTTCCCCACTACTAGAGGATCATTTCTAGCCATGTCCTCCTGTCATCCTATCAAAAAAATTCATTGTGGTGGCATGTCTATACAATTCTAAACACACATATTAGGACACATGACAAATCATTAACACATTTACACAATATAGGTTCATATAAATCCATAAAAATTCACCCCATTTACACCTCCCCATAGTCAAAATCGATTCACTATCACTACCCCCAACCATCCCTAACTTGGTCCATTGCTAACACAAGTTAACAACTCTCTTTTTTTAAAATTTCTCATTATACACTCATTTATTAACCATTTAAAATTTACATATTTATTATCAATTATAATTATCAATTTCATTATTATGTGAAATTTATTTTAAATTAATCAAATAAAGAAAATCATTTTTTTCATTTCCCAAAACCCACTCATAACTTTTTTTTCATGAATGCCTAAAATGATGCATGTTACATAAAATACTGAGTTCCTAGAATGATGCATGAATTCTAAACTCTCATGCCATACTGGTCCATGATTAAAATCTTAGAAAAAATAATATCACACTATAAAAGCATCACTTGAGGTGAAATGGCATTCAACTATAACAACCAATATTAAGAACAATAATCTCACCCTGTGTACTTGTTTTTCCCCTATACATGGGTTAGCTACTCTCATAAATGAGCTCATGACCAAATCCTGACTCATCCTAGTAACCTTTCTACCTCTCCCAAATTATAAGACAACTTAAAATTAAATAAAACTACTTTTATAACACTTTGTAATGTCCCGACCCAGGTGCTATATAACGGTGCCCCAAGCTAGTTCTCCACATGACCACAAGCACGCCTCCACATACACCAGAGGCTTATGACTAGAAGAAAGCATCGAATATGTAATGTAGAGAGACTATTCCATATTTATCAAATAATAAAAGTAGTGGAAATAAATATAAAATATAACCAAGACAATACAATAACCAATAATCAATATAGCCAAGATCATAAGGATAAATCCAAAATAAAGAAAATGACCATAAACCAAAGCAGTAAATAATTTGTGTCATATAAGTGTCAAGTGTATAATGAAAACCCAAAATAATGACACACTTAAAGCTCCCAATAAATTCAAAACGTCATTTTTTTCCCTCATCCATACTCCATCCTGAATCTCAACTAAGCCATCTAACATAGGGCACTTTCACTTATCATGTCCTACAAACATGAAGTCTATTTGGGTACCAATCAAGAAGCAGTCTGGCACCACAGGTGTATTTGGAACAATAGTCCCTAACCCACAACTCATTGTTCACATGTATGTATCGGTATCCTAGAGTAGCAGTCTGGATCCCCATGGGTATTTGGAGCATCAGTACCTAACCCACAACTCATTGATCAATCATTCACAATTATCACATATCATATAAATACTAAGGTTCAACATCATTAACCTTATTATCAATCATACAAATCACAGTAAACCATTTCATTTATAAACCAAAAACATGGTTATTTACTTTAATCACAATGGAAAAAATTAACAATTCCCCATTAATCCATTCTTAATTAATTATTCACATCCCATTAACCCTTCAAGGTTAAGCCAATCAATCCTTAAAATCATATTATTAAACCATAAAATAAGGATTTAGTTCAATTCCATAAACCCATTATTTTCCCTTTTTCATTCCATAATTACCATGGAATACCCCATGGGTTTCTATCTAGCTCAGACTCATTAACTTCAATGGGTCCAATGTGATCTGTGAAGGATTACACAATTTCATGGAATTAAATTTAACTTTTCGATTTTTAACATAATTACCCAATGATGAAATGAAAAGGCACAATTACATGCACAAGATCATAATCAAGACTATGGTAAACATCAGTTAGACCACCTACCTCAAGATCATTGATGAGCACTCTCCAAACTATAATCCTCAATTTAGGGTAGAACAAATGAATTCAGACCAACGGAGGAGATCTAGGGTCAAAACCAAGGATCAAGATCTAATGAAACAAGATTCATTAAAACATATATATAAACCATCAAAAATTGAGGAAATCATCCCTCTATAAAGGGGAAAAATATGGGATAGAGAAGAATCTAAAACAAGGAAGATAATCACTTATCGGAGAGCCAATCTTCTTACACTGGACCTTCAATTCGCAAAGGAAGGACTTTGACGAGACTTGGAACCCTATATAGAGCCTCCGAAAATTATGTAAATTATATTAGGTTTATAGTGTGATTAGGTATATAAACCATGGGTTTGTGAATTTTTAAATAAAATTTTAGTGGTTAATAATCATGCGGGCATGGTTTCCTGGGCAGGTCACAAGGTTTTAAAAACCATGCACCCTTATTATTTGGGGATCATAGTTTCTCATAAGTGGACACATGGTTTTTCAAACTATTCACCAATGATGTGATTCCCCTATCTCTCAAGGTGAACGGTTTTTGGAGGGTTTCCACATAGTTTAGTATAACCATGTGCCCACTTCTAGCAGATCAAAATGGGACACATGGTTTCATAGGGAAAACTATATGGTTTCCCCTAACCATTAGCTAACTGTGCATATCCCTATGGCTTCCAAAATTCTCCAAATTCATCCAAAATAACACAAAACCAAAACCCAAACATGGTATAATCAAAAAAGGGGTAAAATAATACCTAAAGACAATTGCAAAACATCTCCAAAAAGATTGGGATCTTACACAAAACAAGTTTGATTTACTTAAAGAATTCTATGGAAGGTTTTAGACATCTACTGAGTCATCATACTAATTATAACCTTACCATTTTACCTTCCCAAAAAATATTATTTTTGGTACTAAAAGCCTCATAAGAAGAATAATAAAGGAAAGTATAATTCCTAAATTTTAGAATTTTCACTTAAAGTATCCAAAGAGGAAAGTCCATGGATATTGGATAGTAAATGATCATCCCACATTGAAGGAGATTTAAAACTCATGAAAGATTTTGAAAATTAAAAATAAGACTTATTTACTTTTGGAAATTATGGGCCACTCAAGATTAAAGGAGTTAGTTCAACAGTTATTGGAAAATAAAATCTCAAATCCAAACAAAATATATGTTAATGTATTGAAACATAATTTGTTAAGTAATTCATATCTTTTTTATAAAGGAAATGAATTCCTTTTTAGGAAAGATGGGTTTTTTTCAATAACCATGAGGATGGAAATGTGGTCGCAAGAGGATAGTGAACAAGATTAAATTTGTTTCAAGTGGGTGATATTGGAAACACATGTTATCTAAGTATGAAAGAATAAAATGAATTATGGAATCAAATACTTGGACATATTGGAAAAAGAAGGTAAATTTTATTAATATAGGATATAATTTTCATGATTGTCTTTTACTGATAAGATAGCAATATTGGATGATCTCAACATTCCAAAGGGTAAAGATTTTTAACTCTTCACACAAGAAGGTGGAGATTAAATCTACTCAACCCTTCAAGTTCATTCATTCAGATGTGTCAGGACCATGAGGAAGAAATCAACCAATTTAGATAATAACTTTATTACTTTTATTGATGGCTTCACTCATGTTACTTGTTTCATGTTTATGAAGAACAAATTTGAGGCCTTAAAACAATTTAAATGTTTTTGAATAATTACATGAAAATAATGTGGTTTTTCTCTCAATAATATTCAAAAAACCAATGGAAATGAGTTTACTAATTGGAAGTTTAATTCTTATTTAGAGAATCATGGAATATAAAATGAACTCAATACACCATACATACCTCAAAAAAATGGTGTGTCTGAATGGAATAATATATGTTTGGGGTAGATGTCATGAAAAATGTTGGTTGAACATGATACTTATCATTATTTTTAGAGATGAGTTATTATTATAGTAGTTTATATCCAAAATTTGTTTTTTCATATTCCGAACTAAGATATGTCACCTTATGAGATGTATTATAAACAATATCCAAGTTTGAAATTTCTCCATGTGTTTTAAATCCCTTTTATTATCAAAGTGAAAGGTGATAATCTTGGAAATTTTTAAAATTGAGGTGTTTATGGGATATTTATTGGATATTATCTAAATGGAAGAGGTTATAATTATTTCAAAAAATAAAGTGAAAATATCCTTTATTCTTGTGATGTGAAAGTTTTGAATCAATCATAGAAAGAAAATAAAAATGTTAAATAAAGTTCCAAAAAGTGATGATGATTCTATTTTTGTTAAACAATTAGAATATATTTTAGATAAAGATGAAAGTATTGAAGATATATAGTTTAGTGAAGAAGATTCAACCATTTCAAGTGATGAGGATCAATATCACTCATCTCACCCATAGCTAATAATAAAATTTAGGGTTCAAAACATTATTATATATCATAGATAGAAAGGGAAAACTATGAGAACTATAGGGACTATAACTCATATCTCTTTGTACTCTCAAATTAAACCTAGATATATTAAAGAAAAGAATCATCAAGACAAGGTTGCTTTTATAAATGAATAATTGGATCAAATAGATAATAAAGACACTTGTGAATTGATAACCAAGCCTAAATAAAATAATTTCATTTGGAAGAAGTGGGTGTTACGAAACAAATTTAATAAAAATGGATAATTAGTGAGAAATAAAGCAAGACTGGTGTGAAATGTTATTCACAAGTTTAAGGAGTGGACTTTGTTGAGGATTTTTCCCTAGTTTCAAGGATTTAAACCATTAAAATATTTATTTATATTAAATAAAAAAGGAAATATAATATATTCCAAATTTATGTCAATTATTCTTTCCTCAATGGTGAGTTATAAAAGTATTTATATATTGATAAAGCATGTGTTTTCTTTCTTGGATAAAATATGAATTTTTAATGCATATTAAATAAGACTCTATATGGTATGAGACAATCCCTAAGAGCTAGGTATTCTTTGTCAGATATTACATTAAAGAAGTTGAATTTAAATAAATGAAGAGTGGAAAACAATGTCTACAAAAAATATGATAAAGAGGCATCTCTTCTTATTGTTTTTTATGTACTTGACATCATATTTGCTGGAAATGATGAATAAGTGTGTGAGAAATTTTCTGGGGTGAAATAATTATTTTAAATGTTTATACTTGGAGAGATGAATTACTTTATTACCATATAAATATATCAAAATAAAGGGTTCATTTTCCTTTATCAAGATAATTATGATAAGTAACTCTTGAAAACGTTTAGAATTTAATATTAAAATCTTGTTTTCATACCCATTTCAATGTGAAAAAAAAAATCAAAAGATGAGAAAAGAAAGGATGTTTATATTATAGAATTTAAAAAAATTATTGAAAATTTATTATACCATATAGCTTCAAGTACAAAATTATTTTATGTAATTACACTTTGTGCTAGGTATAAAAGTGAACCATAATAGTACCATTTGGGGGCTAGAAAATAGTTTCTTAGATATATTAAAGGCACAATTGATTACAGGATGAAATATGAAAACACACAAAATATTGATCTATTTAGTTATACATATGAAGATTAGGAAAGTTGTGTTAATGAAAGAATATAAACATCCAATGGAGTTCTTTATCTTGTAGATAGGTGTGTTTTTTGGCACTCTAAGAAGAAAACCTATTTGTATTTAAGCATGGATGATGTAGAATATGTGGTTGAAACTCATGCCATGACTTAGTTAATTTTGATGAAGACGTAGTTGGAATATTTAAAGGTTAAAGTTAATTCTTCACTTCTCATGGGAATTGATAATGAAAATGCTATAAATTTATCAAATAATCTACTTAGACATTCAATAATAAAGAACATTGATGTCAAATATCATTTCATCAAGGAAATTGTGGATAGAAATGAATTAGAAGTGGAATATATTCCTAACAAGGAAAAAATTATTGATGTGTTCACCAAGCCATTACCAAAGGAAGAATTTCAGAATCTGAGGTTGGGGTTGGGAATTAAACCTTATTTTAATCAAGGCTAAGGTATGGTTATATTGTAACCTCTCTCTTCTCATCTTTAGATATTGTTTTCAAGGAGGGGAATGACAACATCATTATTTATTTATATTTATCTCCTTAAAGTTTTCATATGGAGTAGAATATTTATAGGGGTATTCATTGATATGTGTTTCTCTTAAGTGTAGCATTTATTAATGAGTGAGTTCTTAAAGGGGGGAAACTATGATTTTAGCATTGTGCATGTGTGTGAATTGTTTGAATAGTTTATTGAAGTGAATTAAGTGGTTCTTAAGAGAAAATTTGGTGTGATTTCAATGTTGATGATGAAGCACTGAATATGATATGATGGATTTATTTTTCAAGTGGTATCTCATCATCATAAAAGGTTGAGGTGTTCAATTTGGAAGTTTATAGATCATTATTATGATATGAACAACATTGATAACTAATTTATTTTTTGTTTTCCCATAGAATAGCTAGTTGAAAACTCAAGAGGGGTGTGAATTAAGTTCCTATAATTTTATTTACTTTAAACCTCCCTCTTTGTGGTATGTGAGTTCAAATCTTTTCCTTAATAAAAATAGGTAGCAAAATTATAAAACCTTAGAAAAAAGTGATTGAGCACCAGATATTTATAGTGGTTACAGGAATACAAATACCCCAATATACTCCACCAACACTCTACCCCATGGGTTTAGTGATTTTCACTATGAAATCCCTTTTCGGGGGTCTCCAAGATGAGTACAACAAGTTGTTACTTGTTACAAAGTTGTAAGAACTTTCAACCAGGTTCTCCCTTTACAAGACTTATCTACAATATTAGCACACTAAATTTTAATGAGTGTAACTAAAATCAAGATGAATGAAATTTAAATAACTATTTTAGTACATAGTTGAAAGAAATAACTAATAGTATATAAAGATGTATCTTGAGAATATGATGATCTTCAAAGCACAGCTCTGAATGATCTTTGATTGCAATCGATAGACTTTTTAAACACGACATATGAGCATTGTATGTATAGGTATTATTTTTTAGATTTATTAGATTATTAATATATATGTGTATTTCTCTATTCTTCTTATTGTGTATGTCTCTATTTATGTATGTATTTAATTTCAATGGATAAATCTCTATATTTATATCTTATTTTTGATTTTGAACTTAATAATATGAGATAATCACAACAGTTGAGTAAATAATCCATTGAAAAGTTAATAAGAAAAATTATTAATGGAATGCATACATTCATTCCAAATATGAAATATGATTCTATAGCAGTGATGTTAGAAATTTTCTTATTTAGATTTTCCATTCCTAGAAAAGAGATACTTTATACAAATTGACCTTTCCTTAATTAGATAATTCCTTTTCTGATATGTTTAAAGTAATGAAATGACTTATAAATAGATTATTAAATTAATCATGACATTATGAATAATAAGTAGTTCTATATAATATATTCAAATGATAATAATATTCTTCATAAAATAAATTCTTGAAATTATTTTTAAGATAAAATATATCTTTGAATTATACTATGGATAAGATAAATTGAATTCAACATTGCATAGAATAATTCTTCTGCATAATATAATTATGTTAATGAAGTGTGATGCTTAACTTTCACAACTTATCTTGTTTATCTCAAGACAATATTTTTCAAATATCCTTTTTGTAAGATAAATACTTTTCATAACTACACTCTGACTAAAATATATATCTTTAAACATGTGGTGGCTAGTCTATTATATTTATAATATATTATATTATTTAGTAAGACAAACTTTCAACATGTATTTTTTTGATTATAAGTGTATGGAAGATAAACTTTCAAGACTTAAATTATTGTAAGATATAATACTTAGTTATAGATTGACATTTTACTCGGTGTAAGATGATCACTTATAGTCAACAAAAGATAAATTCTTTATAAAAAATATAATTAGAAACACTTAAGGAAAACTCATTAGAATAAAAATAGGGATTTTTTTAATCATCAAAACACATAAAACAAATATATGTTGTAACAACATTATTATTTCCATAAATCTCTCTCTTTTTATGATCAAAAACTCATTAAATAAAAGGAAAAAAAATAAAAAGAAGAAATTTTAATTTTTGTATAATCATTTTTATTCTCCCTATTTTTTATATTAAAAATTAGTAAGATTAGGAAAAATAACATGATTAATATTGCATCTCTGGTGGTCTCTGATGATCTTCAATGGTCTTCTGCATCGTTGGTGTTTTTGTTTCAATGTGGCAAGCTGGCTCTACAATGGTGTTTTACAGTGGTGGAAGATAAACGGTGGTTCAAGATTCAGTGTTTACGGTGGAGATATCTCTCTAGAAAGTAGTTTGTGGATAGTTATGAAAGTGGTTACTGAATGGATGAAGACAGCAGTCTCGTGATGATGATGGCAGGAGACATATCGTGACTTGGGCATTTGTGGGTACACATAGCTCAAGGTCTCCTTGGATAATATGTTTTTTTTTAATTTGGTACTTTGGCTACTTGAAATATGTATCCCTCTCTTTATGTTTTGGTTACCTCTAACCCACAAAGAGGATTATTTAAAAATACAAAAAAAATAGAATTGAGGAGGAATTGAGGGAAAAGAGAAACATAAAAAAATAATGAATAAATTCTAATAATAACATATAAAAACATTGAAAATATAGATAAATTGATCCAATGAATTTTGTAATACTAAATAAAGAAATAAATTAATTAAAATCATGAAATCATTCAAATATTTTCCCCTAAACACCATTCAATTGTTTTTGAGGCACCATTCCACTAAACATGAAAATTAAAAAATTATGTCAATTCTGTGGAGTAAAATGAATTTTTAGAGGGGGTATTTTAAATAATTTTGGTTGTCTATAAGGTGAAGAATATTTGGAAAAATAAGGATCAACATTTTCTCCAACAACATCACATAAAGTGAGTAAAAATGCTCCAAGTCTAGCTCAATCACATTGAGTGGTCCTTAAAGAGGTGGACTTAATGTTGATAGAAGCATGTCATTCCATTTCAATATCAAAATTATCTATAGGTAAAATAACAGTGTGGAATATTTTCAGGTAAAGGCAATGAGACTTCTTCTAAAAACCTAATATTTTCCCTTAGGTAGATTTTAGTAGGGTCAAAAATCTCCTTGAATCTTTGAGATTTAGAGGCATGACGGTTAGAAATAGAAGGTCCTGGAAGACGTATTCCTATAAATAAAATAGATCCTCCACACATGAATTAATTCTCTACATTATATCATGATTTAAATAATCCTGAAGAGTTTAAAATCATTCTAGACCCTTTGAGAAAATTTCTTAAATATATTTTCTAAATCTATTTTTTTAGAATAACCAATAACTAACTTCTTCAACAATTCAAACTAACTTTCTAACAAACCACTTTTACATTTATCAAGAATTATTTATTTTCATTTTGAAGATACTTGATGATTCTATGGTTCAGAAAATGCATCTACCTCTTCTTCTATTTCTTTTTCTTTAGGGGATTTTTTATTAATATTTCTTACCACCAACTGATGAAAATATTAAAAATTATTTTCTAACACATTAAAACTATTTTTCAATGATCCAACCATTCTTTGCAGACTAGTGATAATAAAACTAGTAACCTTTTTTATTTGAGTGGAAATATTTTGGATTTCTATTAATTTTTCTTTTAGCAAGAAATTGATTTCCTTCTGGTATTGATCAAAGGACATAATAGATCATTACAGAAATGAAGGAATCCTTCTAACTTTAGTAATCACATATTTTTAAATATCTTGAATCATTTCCCTAGAAATAATCTCACATTTCATAGAAGAAATGGAATAATTCATTTTTTCTATATCTAGATACACTTATAACAACATTGATTATACATCAAACTGGTTTGACTATTCTCTAGTAGGTTTCTTCAAAAACTTATCCAAAATAGATAGAACTAATAGCTTCAATTCACTAACATCATCTTTAGAAACTACTTTCTCATGAAGAATTCTAATATCACTTCTAGACTCAACTAACTAAACTTTTAAATATTCCATTTCATACATTAATTTTGAGTATCTTTCTAAATCTCTCTCATGAACATCGTCTAATTTTACTATGGGGATTTCTAAGCTTGTATAATCTTGATGAATATAAGAGAATCTTTCATGATGAACTTTTGTACATCGAGTGTTATCAACTTGTTGATTTTTACCTACATTAGGTACCTCCTCTATGTGAGATGGTTCTCAGTATTCTGATCTAACTCTTCATCTTATAACAAGATATGTTTCATCTTCTAGTTATTCTTATTCTTCTCCATCAGCAGCTTCTCGATTAATAAAACTGACTGATTATGTTATAACTTATAGATTTGTCTCCCCATAAATGGATACTTCAAAAGGAGGTATAGCACCTGACACTATTGAAATGGTCCTTTCTTGACCAAAATTAACCAAACTAGTAATGGAAAAGGCCAATTCTTCTCTAAAAACAAAATAGTAATAACGTCATGCTGAAATGTTATAGAAGTATGAGGTGAACTGGATTTAGGAGTAGTTTCTTCTCTAGATTGAACAAAAACTCTTAATATTCTTTTCTTTTAAATGAGAGTTTCATTATCTATAAAATCTCTTAAATCAATTCTTATCAGTGTTTTTTATAAATTAGAAATATTACTTATAGGGTCTAGACTAACAACTACACTAGAAACTTTCATGTGGGACAACTCCCCCTAAGTAGAAGTGGGGCCTATCTCAATTTCTCCTTTATAGCTAATAGGAATAGACTTATTTAAAGATGAATTACAATAAAAAAACATAATCATAATATATTCACACACAGTATAGTTATAATCCCTTAGAGGTGTGGATCTAAGTAATGCCTCAGCAGCACGCACCTCCCTCTGTAAAAAGCTAGATGATGGAAAATATGTTGTTGAAGCTGACCCCTAGGAAATGCAACAACGCTCGCAGATGTGTAGATTTTCAATAATGGGTCCCATATCGTACCTCAAATGAGATAAACCATGGTCCAATCTTGAGATCAAAACAAGAATCGCACATATCTGGGGCTTCTCTGACTGGAAACTGGTTCCCATCGACAAAGGGTATTTCCACATGCTGTTAAAATCGCAGGAGGTGCTTGATCAAGTTTGGAGGTTAGGAAATCTACATCTTAAACCTGGGTTTCTTTGTATCTCTAATTGGGATTTCATCTTCAACCTGAACACTGCTAGAAATACCATGGTGAAAATCTGGGTGGGTCTCCACAGGCTCAATTGGTATTTTTGGCATCCCAAAATTCTAAAGGACATCGCCTCTTGCATAGGTACACCGCTCAAAATCAATCAACGTACTTTGAATATTGATATCAGTCTTTATGTGAGGATTATGGTTGAAGTTGATATTTCTGCTAAAGTCCCGGATGTCATTTACTTCACTGTGAATGAGTATAAAACTGAGATTCGTGTTGAAACTGAATGAATGCCGCCATACTGTGAGTACTGTAAGATCATCGGCCATTCTATTCGAAAGTGTCAGGTAGTGCAAAACCAAGTTGCTCAGACCGTTGATGAGGGATGGACAGAAGTTAATCGTAAGAAGAAGAATAAAGTCTCGACTCCGATGATATCTGATGTAACACCCCAGGTAAATAAAGAATATGACATTTTTATATTTATCCATATTTGTGAATAAAATATTAATATTACTTTAAAGGGAATGCTATGCTTGATGACTTACCCAATACGCAACAACGAGTTCCTTTGAAATCTTACGTTGCACTCTAATAATAAAATAGATTTATGGTAGTTAACACCTAGCCGTTGTAATGACGGGAATGAACAGAACTAACTACAAAATAATTATATATGTTTGTCAGATATTTTTACTTTTTACAATAAATGTTAGAGGATTAAAAATGCAAATGAATCCAATTTTAAGCATAAATCTTTTAATATTCTTTAAAAGGTCGATTAACTTCTTTTGATAGAGAACCCTTTTTAAATATACTTTTGACAAATTTATATGTTTTATTTGAAAAAATAAAATTCTTCTTTAGAATCGGGACAACAAAATTTACTTTTGGTAAATTTTTGTTATTTTTTCGATAAAGTTCATTTTTTAATGAATATTGAAAATGTTGTATTTTAACTCAAAACCCCTTTTTAATATAATTTATTTATATGATTAGATTATATTTTTAATTGGTTTTAAAGTGAAATTATAATATATTTTTACCATTTAATCCAATAGTATTCATTGGAATTAATTTCACTTTGAAATTGGACTTAAACTAGTGTCAATCTTTTGATATATATTGTTTCATAAAAACACGCTATTTGTTCTGATAGCAGGAATTAATTATTAAATTAATTAATGTAACTTATATGTTTTGAATTTTGTAAAATAGACATCATTTTTGAATTCAGAATATAAAATATAGCTTAGGGTGAATTTTTGGTATTTTTCTGAAAAACTTCAATTTTTGATGAATAGTGAAACCACTAAGTGGTACTTAAAAAAACTGATTTTTCGTTTAAATGAAATTTTACCACCTCTATGTTTTGAATTTCAAAAATCCGACATACATGGTTTTCATTAGGAAGTAAAATGTGCTTCAATGGGATTAAAATAAATTTTTTTGGTGAATAGTAACTTTTAAGTTTTTAATCACGATTAGAGGTAATTAGTCTAATTTAAGGTAAAAATAATATTTTAATAATATGAAATGACCTTGACACATGTCATGCCCTTATTGGATGTGTCATGGCCGACCAATAAAATCCATGGGTTAACTTGGGGACTCCATGGAGCCACTTTGGTAGGAAAATGACATTAAAAACTTTTTATTTAATGTTAAAATAAAAATGTCACAAACATGTGTTGTTTTACTAAAACAATTTTTAAATAGGGTTATACAAGTCATATTTTTTACTATAAATATTCACTATAAAGCTAAAAATATTTCCTAAATCATTATTTTTTTTATAATTTTTAGACATTAAATAAATTAAATTATTTATGACACCATGATGATGCAGTGATTACCTCATTATTTAACGATTTAAATAAAATGAAAAGATAATGTAAAATCTAAGACCTAAACTTGTCAAAAACCTATTGGATGGATGGATTTAGAACTCTTATCACCTTATCCTAGAAATATATAATTTTGGGACCTTTAAAATCCGAAAATCATTTTATAATAAAGTAAAAGTTTTTAACTTTCCAAGAGTGCCCCTCCTCTCCTCTTATAAAAGGCCCCCAACTCTACCACCTTACCCACACCTCTCAATCCTTAGGATAATCCAACCCCTGCCCATTTCATCTCTCTACATCCCTCTATTCATCATTCAAGCCACACCTTTGGGCAGAATCCTTTCCAAGGAAGCCTTTGATCTCAAATCAAAAAGAGTTACCCAATTTAAAGGTAATGTTTTCCCTTGTGTTATTTTGTTTTATTTTGCTTCTCCAACCCTCTAAACTCTTTTTATTCCTTTATTTTGTAACAACACTATTATCTTAAATATACTAGGATGTTTTTATGTGAATCATTCGAGATACACTTACACACACCTTCATCTAATGGTTAAAGAACATACTGTTTCTGTGGATGGTGAAATTCTACCTCACGAAACGATGATTGTTCAATATTCTCTTAACACCTTTCATGGTGGCCATTATGATGTCACTATATTTTATATATGATATATATGGTATTTATGTTTTCTATATGCTTCTGAATTTTATATTTAAAACATTCCTTTATTCTTTTCATGTTGTGCAAATGTGATAATTTCATACGAGGAAGTGTGGACTACCGCCCCCTCAAGTGATGTGACTCGTTCATGCAATACATGGAATGTATAAAGAATAAAATTAATGAACATATGTGACCTATATAATATATATAATATAATGTAATTATAATATATATATATATATATATATATATATATCAGTTATTTTTAATTCCGTTAATATGACAAAGAAATGAAAGTAGCGTTCATGCGTACGTACGGCCTACCGTCTCCATGAACGGTGCATTTCATTTTTTTTATCTCCAAATGTTATGTATTAGTATAAAATGAATATGTACTGGATATATATGATATTTAAATCATAAATACTATTCTGGAGATGATTTACTTATAACTACATGGACAATCATTTTCAAACAAGTTCATTTTTGACTCATGTACCAAACATCGACAAAAACGTCTGATATGAACTCACATTATTAACCAATTATTATAACATTATAATATGTGATATGAACTGAATAATAATCTTTAAAAGAGGTCCTTAAGCAATTATAAATTGACCAAAGTTTATTATTCAGAAATATAAAGAAACGAACAAGACAAGTCAGACTTGAGGTAAGGGATCATACCCCTCTCTTTCTTTTTAAGTACACTCTTTTATGTCATTCCTTTTAAGATCATCTTTCTTATGATTGGGATGTTATTTTATATTACTATTAATGTACTTTTTTATTTTCATATTATGAGAGACTCTATTTTCTCTCATCAATCCATTTTGGAAGTTCTGAGTGGCGTCGTTATGCTGCTGAATTTTCGTAAGAGATCCAACCTCTCTCTTTCTTTTTAAGTACTCTCCTTTATGTCACTTCTTTTAATATCTTATTTTTTATATTGAGGGATGTTATTTTATATTCCTATTTCTTTAAATTTTATGTTAATATGATTAGAGACCCTATTTGATCTCATCAATCCATTTTTGGATGTTTTAAGTGGCACCGTTAAGCTGCCGAGTTTTCTTAAGGGATTTTTCATCTCACTTTTATTCCTGTGATATTTATGCAACATTTGAAACCATTTCCTTTGAGTGGTATATGTACTGCCCATTAATCTGCTCTTTGTGTAATATACTTTTTTTATGAGTATTTACATCAGTGTTGTATTTTCCTTCTTTCATGGGGTGTATGTTTCGAAAGATACCCAAGTCGGTAAGGGAACCTTTCACCCTTCTCTTTTTAAAAGACTTCTTTTGTTGGGTCTTTTAATTTACATATTTTAATGTTGGGATATGTTATTCTATATCAATATTGATGTAAATTTTATGTCCAAGTGATGAGATACCCTTTTTATCTCTCATCAACTCATTTTCTGAATTTTGAAGTGACTTCGTTAAGCTGTCGAATTTTTGCAAGGGAACTTCTTAACCCAATTTTGATTCTTTGGGATAAACTTGTACTCCTTGAATATGTCGTTCTATGAATATGTGTGAATGACCACTTATTGTTTTAAACTTAATATCAACTTATATTTGGTGTATTCGTTTGTCACACATAATTATGTAATTGATTTATCCTTAATCCAAGGATACCATCTTTGAAAGGGACTTCATCTCAATCTCCTTTCATTGAGGCATATATTGTTCTAATACAAGACTTTATTTTATACGGTGTATAAACCCCTTTGACTTTTAATTTTATACAAAAGTAATCTTTTTCTACAAATAATTTTACAAAATGACAAAAAGGATTGTTTCTTTTAAAGTATGCGGTGACAACGACCTTTTCTACCGCCGTGAGTATTATTTGGACTTTGGCTTCCTCAACAAGCTGTAATGTTTTTAAAAGTAAATAAAAACCATATAATATTTTTTTTATTTTGGTATTGAAAATGTCTTTTTATAATAGATTTGTTATGTCAATATATTTAAGTGATATATTGTGATCAAAGTGTGGAAATGTTTTATTTCCATTATATTTTTTTATGTCTTATGATTTTATAATGGTACTTGGACATTTGACGAGTGGTTACGTGATAAACCATATGACGGGTGGTGCCGTGAATACCAGGATGGGTGGTTACATTATAACCTCCAATGCATTGGGTATGGAAGTCGGCCATATGGCTATTCCATTAAGTATGTGTGGAAGTCGACCATATATTTATTCCATTTAAGTATGTTTATGTCCCAAGTAACCTTTATATGTTCTGTGTTCTTTATATTGTTTTTATGGTAATCTTTTGGTTACAAAAGGGTAAGTAGTGGTTTTTTATTCAGTGAAGAGTTTTTACTACTTCATAAAGGTGAAAAGTATTACTTTGGTAAAGTGCTCATGGTTTACTTGTTGTTTTGAAAAACTAACAGTTTTCCATCTTTGTGTATCCTTTAATGGGATTTTTATGCTCATCCCAAGTTTTTGAAATGTTTTCCACAGGACTTAAAGATGAATAGGGTCAAGGATGGGATCAAGGAAAGACATTCTATCTAAAACATGGAACTATAAATGTTTCTTTTTAAGTGTTTTTTTTTATTTTATGGAAACTTAGTAGAAGTGTCTCCTATGTAATCTTTTGAGATGTAATAGTTATGACCTAATTCTCTAAAACTCTAAACCTGAAAAGATCCTCTATGTGAATTATTCATTTAATTCATGATTAAGTAATGTTTAAGGTCGGGGCCTTATAGTTGGTATCAAAGGCCGGTTTAGATAACTTTAGAGGTTAGGGTATTCTCTAAGCATAAGTGACATTACCATAATGGTTAGGATTTGAGAAAGAGTCCTAGTTTTAGATAAAGTGAATGGGTAAATATATCTTAGTGTTTATCTTCCTCATTAGTACATGATGGTTTTGTTGATATACTCACACTGACCTTTTTGGTTTTAGTAAATGGATGGATCTAGAAGGCACCAAAGTAACAGTGGATGTGAAGGAAACTGTGACAGTTTTTTGAGTGAGCAACTGAATGATATAGGAGTTGAAATGAGAACTCTTGTGTTTATCCTCAACCAACTATCTGGAGTCATGATTGACCACCTAAACCTTGGTGATTTCTATAAGTCATCATATATGCGAGAAACAAATCCCTATGGAACTATAGGTAATAATCATAAAGGTAAGTGTGTTCAAAAACCTATGTGTCAAAGATGTGGAAAGAAACACCTAGGAAAATGTTTCAAAGGGACAGAAATATGCTATAGATGTGTAAATGAAGGTCATAAAGCAAGAACCTTTCATGGAAAAAGGAAGCATCTATTTGACTCAAGGAAAGGGAAAGATGTTCTTTCTGAGGGATCAATTGAATGTTTTAAATGTGGTGTGCATGGTCATTATGCAAACACATGTCCTATGAATAAGTTTCAAGAATGGGATCACCAAGATCATACAAATATTCATTTACCAATACTTAATGCCATTCCGATTGAGGATGAAGAAACTGACAATGACCAATCAAAGGTATGGATTATTTTATAACTTTTGTTTTCCTATTTTTGAATCATAGGATATGATTCATGATTTTATTTGTAGGAAAGAAGTATTTCAGAATAAGTTGGAAAGTAATGGTTAATGGATCATGAAGAATGTTGAATGAGTAAGAAGTCAACATATAAGGGCTTCAAGAGTTATGGTGAAATTATTAAGAGTATTAAGTCTCTTTTGATGATGGGGTTACATTAGAAGATTTTTTATAGTATGTGTAACCCTGATGTTTGATATATGAAAATTTTAATCAAGGAATAGTTATCTGTTATTTTGTGGACATAGTTATAAAGAACCATTTGGGTTTATATGATCCTTACTTTTGAGGTAATTATGGGTTACTATATGTTATGATGGAAAGTGAAAGGAATGAGATAAAATTGAGGTTAAATTATGTTATGGTTACTTTTGATGATTTTATCTCTTTTTGGGGAATGATTTGAGAATTATATAGTTTGGAAAAAGGACAACGTGCAGACCGTGTGACAACCTGTCACGTCGGACAAAACTACGGGAATCGAACCCACAACCAAAGTGCGACTGGTATTTATCACCTACCACTGGACTACATGAAGTCCCTGGTTAGTTTTACTAATTCTTTTTAGTTATATGATTTTATGAATTAAGAGTAAGTTGATTTTGGGTTATATATGGAAATTATTAACCTATCATGGAGGATATGTGATTAGGTTAATTACTTTTCAATACGAGACTTTAAGAGCAACTGATGTTGTTTGGAGATAAATGTTAGGATTTAACTTGGAAGACAATGTGATTAAATCCTTCAAATATTTGGTTTTCAATCTTAGTTTGGTTTAATTTTGGTCTTTGTTGAACTTTGGGTCTTGTTGGACAAATTTTGGAGATTAAGAATAGATTTCCTTTTTATAAAGGATTATCCTTTTTGGGTATTATCTGATCTTATACTAACCTTTCTGGTTTTAGTTTTGGTTAAGGTCTAAATACATGGGAAGTATACAGTTCCCTTTCTTGGATTAGGTGATTCTCTAGAAGTTGATTATAGCTCTCTTAATGTAAACAAGTCATCCTAAATACTCATCTTTTAGAGAAAATATGAGTTCGTGTAAGAAATCTATTAAAAGTTGAAAGTCAAAATGACAAGTAAGTATGTTTCCTTGTGTTTTAGTTAAGCTCAAAAATAAATTACTCAATGAAAAGTAACTAAAAAAATGTTGTCCATTAACTTTTCCTACTGGAGAATCCAATACCATTTAACCCATCACAAGTTTGTGATTTTCCGGAGGTTAACTTTCTCCTAAACATGTTTTCTATCACACTCCCTCAGAACATGACCCTTTGTTTTTTTCTTCCATATCCATGTTTTCATACATGGAATCCTAGTATGGTTTAAGTCGGGTGACCTCTGTACTTCCCTTTCTTTCTTTTAAAGTGATAGTTTAATTTACTCCTTTTCCGATGTGGGGCTTTCAATGAAGTTTCTGAGCCCAATTTTAAAATTTCGAGGACGCAATTCCCAAAAGGGGGGAAGGATGTAACACCCCAGGTAAATAAAGAATATGAAATTTTTATATTTATCCATATTTTTGAATAAAATATTAATATTACTTTAAAGGGAACTCTATGCTTGATGGCTTACCCAATATGCAACAATGAGTTCCCTTGAAATCTTACATTGCACTCTAATAATAAAATAATTTTATGGTAGTTAACACCTAGCTGTTGTAATGACAGGAATGAACAGAACTAACTACAAAATGATTATATATTTTTTTCAAATATTTTTAATTTTTACAATAAATGTTAGAGGATTAAAAATTCAAATGAATCCAATTTTAATCATAAATCTTCTAATATTCTTTAAAAGGTCGATTAATTGCCTTTTGATGGAGAACCCTTTTTAAATATACTTTTGAAAATTTTATATGTTATATTTGACAAAATAAAATTATTCTTTAGAATCAGGACATCAAAATTTACTTTCTGTAAATTTTTGGTATTTTTCCGATAAAGTTCATTTTTTAATGAATAGTGAAAAATGTTGTATTTTAATTCAAAACCTCTTTTTAATATAATTTATTTATATGATTATATTATCTTTTGAATTTGTTTTAAAGTGAAATTAGAATATATTTTTACCATTTAATCCAATAGTGGTCATTGGAATTAATTTCACTTTGAAATTGGACTTAAACTAGTGTCAATATTTTGATATATATTGTTTCATAAAAACACGCTATTTATTCTGACAGCGGGAATTAATTATTAAATTAATTAATGTAACATATATGTTTTGAATTTTTTAAAATATATATCATTTTTGAATTCGGAATATCAAATATAGCTTAGGGTGAATTTTTGGTATTTTTCTGAAAGACTTCAATTTTTGATGAATAGTGAAACCACTAAGTGGTACTTAAAAAAACTAATTTTTCATTTAAATGAAATTTTACCACCTCTGTGTTTTGAATTTCAAAAATAAGACATACATGGTTTTCATTATGAAGTAAAATGTGGTTCAATGGGATTAAAATAATTTTTTTGGTGAATAGTAACATTTAAGTTTTTAATCGTGATTAGAGGTAATTAGTGTAATTTAAGGTAAAAATAATGTTTTAATAATATTAAATGACCTTGACACATGTCTTACCCTTATTGGATGTGTCATGGCCGACCAAGACAATCCATTGGTCAACTTGGGGACCCCATGGAGCCACTTTAGTAGGAAAATGACATTAAAAACTTTTTATTTAATGTTAAAATAAAAATGTCACAAACATGTGTTGTTTTACTAAAACAATTTTTAAATAGGGTTATACAAGTCATATTTTTGAATATAAATATTCAATAGAAATCTAAAAATATTTCCTACATCATTATTTTTTTATAATTTTTAGACATTAAATAAATTAAATTATTTATGACACCATGATGATGCAGTGATTACCTCATTATTTAACGATTTAAATAAAATGAAAAGATAATGTAAAATATAAGACCTAAACTTGTCAAAAACCTATTGGATGGATGTATTTAGAAATCTTATCACCTTATCCTATAAATATTTAATTTTGGGACCTTTAAAATCCGAAAATCATTTTATAATAAAGTAAAAGTTTATAACTTTCCAAGAGTGCCCCTCCTCTCCTCTTATAAAAGGCCCCCACCTCTACCACCTTACCCACACCTCTCAAGCCTTTGGCTTGGAAAAACCCTGCCCATTTCATCTCTCCACATCCCTATCTTCATCATTGAAGCCTCACCTTTGGGCATAATCCTTTCCAAGGAAGCCTTTGAGCTCAAATCAAAAAGAGTTACCCGATTTAAAGGTAATGTCTTCCCTTGTGTTCTTTTGTTTTATTTTGCGTCTCCAACCCTCTAAACTCTTTTTATTACTTTATTTTGTAAGAACACCAGTATCTTAAATATACTAGGATGTTGTTATTTGAAGTATTCTAGCTACACTTACACATACCTTCATCTAATCGTTAAAGAACATACTGTTTCTGTGGATGGAAAATTTATGCCTCACGAAACGATGATTGATCAATATTCTCTTAACACCTTTCATGGTGGCCATTATGATGTCACTATATTTTATATATGATATATATTGTATTTATGTTTTCTATATGCTTCTGAATTTTATATTTAAAACATGCCTTTATGCTTTTCATGTTGTGCAAATGCGATAATTTCATACGAGGAAGTGTGGACTACCGCCCCCGCAAGTGATGTGACTCGTTCATGCAATACATGGAATGTATAAATAATAAAATTAATGAACATATGTGACCTATATAACATATATATTATACTGTAATTATAATATATATATATATATATATCTCAGTTATTTTTAATTCCATTAATATGACAAAGAAATGAAAGTAGCATTCATGCGTACGTACGGCCTACCGTATCCATGAATGGTGCATTTCATTTCTTTTTATCTCCAAATTTTATGTAGTAGTATAAAATGAATATGTACTGTATATATATGATATTTAAATCATTAATACTATTCTGGAGATGATTTAGTTATAACTACATGGACAATCATTTTCAAACAAGTTCATTTTTGACTCATGTACCAAACATCGACAAAAACGTCTGATATGAACTCACATTATTAACCAATTATTATAACATTATAATATCT
This sequence comes from Viscum album, assembly GCA_963277665.1. Lineage (NCBI taxonomy): Eukaryota > Viridiplantae > Streptophyta > Magnoliopsida > Santalales > Viscaceae > Viscum > Viscum album. Next base: position 1,790,920,033 of record OY728128.1, read on the forward strand.
GATATTAACTGAATAATAATATTTAAAATAGGTCCTTAATAAATTATAAATTTACCAAAGTTTATTATTCAGGAATATAAAGAAACGAACAAGACAAGTCAGGCTTGAGGTAAGGGATCGTACCCCTCTCTTTCTTTTTAAGTACACACTTTTATGTCATTCCTTTTAAGCTCATATTTATTATGATTGGGATGTTCTTTTATATTACTCTTACTATACTTTTTTTATGTTCATATGATGAGAGATCCTCTTTTCTCTCATCAATCCATTTTGGAAGTTTTGAGTGGCACCGTTAGGCTTCCGAATTTTCGTAAGAGATCCAACATCTCTCTTTATTTTTAAGTACTCTCCTTTATGTAACTTATTTTAATATCCTCTTTGTTATATTGTGGAATTTTCTTTTATATTACTCTTGCTGTAAATTTTATTTTAATATGATGAGAGACCCTATTTGATCTCATCATTCCATTTTTGGATGTTTTAAGTGGCGTCATTAGGCTGCCGAGTTTTCGTAAGAGATTTTTCATCTCACTTTTATTCCCATGATATTTATGCTACATTTTCCACCATTTCCTTTGAGTGGTATATGTACTACCCATTATTCTACTCTTTGTGTAATATACTTTTGTTTATGAGTATTTACATCAATGTTGTATTGTCCTTCTTTCATGGGGTGTATGTTTCGAAAGATACCCAAGTCGGTAAGGGAACCTTTCACCCTTCTCTTTTTAAAAGAATTATTTTGTTGGGTCTTTTAATTTACATATTTTAATGTTGGGATATGTTATTATATATCCATATTGATGTAAATTTTATTTCCAAATGATGATATACCCTTTTTATCTCTCATCAACTCATTTTCTGAATTTTGAAGTGACGTCGTTAGGCTGTCGAATTTTTGCAAGGGAACTTCTTAACCCAATTTTGATTATTTGGGATAAACTTTTACTCCTTGAATATATCTTTCTATGAATATGTGTGAATGACCTATGATTGTTTTACACTTAATATCTGGTGTATTCGTTTGTCACACATAATTATGTAATTGATTTATCGTTAATCCAAGGATACCGTCTTTGTAAGGGATTTCATCTCAATCTCCTTTCATTGAGGCATATATTATTCTAATACAAGACTTTCTTTTATATAGTGTATAAACCCCTTTGAATTTTAATTTTATACAAAATTAATCTTTTTCTACAAATCATTTTACAAAATGACAAAAAAGATTGTTTCTTTTAACGTACGCAGTGACAACAACCTTTTCCGCCACTGTGAGTATTATTTGGACTTTGGCTTCCTCAACAAGCCGTAATGTTTTTAAAAGTAAATAAAAACCATATACTCTTTTTTTTATTTTGGTATTGAAAATGTTTTTTTATAATGGATTTGTTATGTCAATATATTTAAGTGATATATTGTGATCAAATTGTGGAAATGTTTTCTTTCCATTATATTTTTTTTATGTCTTATGATTTTATAATGGTACTTGGACATTTGACGGGTGGTTAAGTGATAAACCATATGACGGGTGGTACCGTGAATACCAGGACGGGTGGTTATGTTATAACCTCCAATGCATTGGGTATGGAAGTCAGCCATATGGATATTCCATTAAGTATGTGTGGAAGTCGACCGTATGGTTATTCCATTTAAGTATGTTTATGTCCCAAATAACCTTTATATGTTATGTGTTATTTATATCGGTTTTATGGTAATCATTTGGTTACAAGGTAAGTAATGGTCTTTTATTCAGTGAATATTTTTTATTACTTCATAAAGGTGAAAAGTATTACTTTGGTAAAGTAAACAGGGTTTACTTGTTGTTTTGAAAAACTAACAGTTTTCCTTCTTTGTGTATCCTTTACTGGGATTTTTATGCTCATCCCAAGTTTTTGAAATGTTTTCCACAGGACTTAAAGATGAATAGGGTCAAGGATGGGATCAAGTAAAGACATTCTATCTAAAACATGGAACTAGAAATGTTTCTTTTTAATTGTTTGTTTTTATTTTATGGAAACTTAGTAGAAGTCTCTACTATGTAATCTTTTGAGATGTAATAGTTATGACCTAATTATCTAAAACTCTAAACCTGAAAAGATCCTATATGTGAATTATTCATTTAATTCATGATTAAGTAATGTTTAAGGTCGGGGCCTTATACCTAATGCTCAAGAAATGCACTCGGAAGTTTGGGTCAAGAAAGCCAATCTGACGGGTGAGAGCTCGGGAGTTACCTGGGCAGAGTAGGTCAAAGCAGAGGAAGTCAATAAATTCAACCTTGAAATCTCAGAAGAGATTCAACAGATGATTTTGGGAATCTGCAAGCTTCCTATGCATTCCTCATCTAAGGATGAGGTGGCTTCGTCAGCTCAAGAGCATGTTGATCCCGTGGTGTTGTCCAAGGATTTACATGATGTTCCAAAGGATTCAACATCAAAGGAAGTTGTTCTTGCCGATGGTTTTTCCACGCCCACTCCCCAGGATGATGTTGTATGTTTTATCTCAGTGGATACATAACCAAATATAACCTCCCTTGAAAATGGCTCTTCCACGCTCACTACCCAGGATGACCCTCAAGGTAATACTCTCACAGAAGTTCCAGTTTGAATCACTACTCATACTATTAAATGATCTGAACCTGAAATTTCATCCTTGTGAATTATATCGTCTGCTCAAAATGATAAGGATATTTCTTTATAGTTGACAAGGACAGTAGACATGCAGGCCACTCCTATTTTGTCTTCGGCTCCCCAATCTCGATCTTCACTCGAGATTGTTGATCCCTCTGGGATCAATGATAAAGTCACTAAGTCTTGTGCCAAAATAAATGAAAGTGTTATTCCTGATGCTTCTAATCATTTGTATGATTCCCCAATATGGAAACAGGTTTTAAAGACTACTCTAGCCTCTTCCTCCAAAACTAGGAGATCGAAGAAGAACCAAGGCTTGAGTGGTTCTAAGAAGAAAAAAAAGATCCAAGGCTCCAAACACCGGTTTTAATGGAGGCTATCTTTTGGAATTATCAGGGTATAGCTAACTCTGGCACTATTTCTGTTCTTAAAAGAGCTATATGGGCTCATAAACCAAAAAAAATTGCACTTGCTGAACCAAAAGTTAATTTCTATTTAAAATTTATGCACTTTTCTTCCTCTGGTTATAATTTCTTAGGAGCTTTTTATAATAGAAATATGATTGAATCCCTATGGATCTTTTATCACTCTTCTCTGAAAGATTTTAAGGTTCAAAACTCAACTGATCAACTGCTCACTTGTGATTATTTTTTTGATAACCTCTATATGTACTCCACCTTATTCTATGATAAGAATTTCTACCAGGATCGTCGGCCACTTTGGAATGACATGTTACTCTTAGCTAATTCTATCTCCGACCCCTGGTTTTTTATTGGAGATTTTAATGCTATCCTTTCCCCTTGTGAAAAACTTGGTCCTTCACATTCTCAAATCTCTACCATGAAGTTTAGATCCTCTATTGAAAACTATAATCTGGTTGAATTTAACCTCACTGGTGCCAATTTTACTTGGTATAGAAGGAATTATAATAGGATGGTCTCTATTAAACTAGATAGGGCCCTCGTGAATCTCCCAGCTCTTGATGCCTGGAACACCATTTTTAGCATCACCTTACATAGACTTTGCTCGGACCATCATCCTATTTTTGTTAGATTTCACTCTAAGAGTGCCAAGCACAATATTCCCTTCAAATTTAACAATTCTTGGTCAGGTGACATAGAGTGTTTCAAGATTATTCAAAATTGCTAGAATTCATTGAGTCAGAACTCGAATGCTTTCTCTTGTCCTATAAAGCATAAGCATCTAAATCTTTGTCTCAAGGGTTGGTGTACAGCTAAAACGAAGCAAATCGATAGGGACATATCCACTCTTGATACTGAACTCAATCAATTACAAAATAATTTCACCCATTCTGACTTTTCATCTAATCCTCAACATGAGATAAAAATTTCAATGAAGCTCAATTCCTTTTCAGTTCTTAAGGATAACATCCGCAAACAAGTTTTCAAAACTAAGTGGCTCTTTGATGGTGATCGTAACACCAAGTTCTAAAATGCTCTGCAAAGGGTTAGGAAAGTATGTCGTCCACTCTCCTTCTTAAAATACAATGACATCCTCTTGGACTTTGATGCCTCCATTGCTTCCCATGTGGTCTCTTACTTTGAGAATATCTTCAATGGGGCTCGTATTAACAAGGATCTCCTCCCCGGGATCATTCCATCCCTAGTCTAGGATGAAGACAATAAATTTCTCCTGTGCACTCCCCTTGACCATGAAATTAAGGACACTGTCTTTAGCCTAAACCCTAACAATTCCCCAGGACCTGATGGTTTCAATAATGGTTTCTTTCAGCAGCACTGGGATGTTATTCAAAAGGATGTCTGTAATATTTTCAAGACTTTCTTCTATAATGGGTCCCTTCATCATGATATCAACGCCCAATTCCTTACTTTAATACCTAAGGTTCCCAATGCCTCTGAAATTCACATTTTCCAACCTATTGCTCTTATCAACTCCCTCTATAAAATTATTACCAATCTCTTGGCCAATAGGATCTCCTCCTTATGTAACAGAATTATATCTTGGAACCAATTTGGATTCATCAAGGGGTGGTCTATTCAGGTTTGCATCTTCCTTTCTTCTGAATCCACCAATGCTCTCAATAAAAACTTTAGAGGAGGCAACATTGCTATTAAACATGACATAAGGAAATCCTTTGATAATATCGACTGGGGTTTCATTTTTAAGGTCCTTCAGGGCTTCGGTTTCAATGATGTCTTTATTAGTAGGATCAACTCTCTCTTTAACTCGGCTTCTATTTCCAACCTTGTTAATGGCTCCCCTAAGGGATACTTCAAATGTACGAAAGTATTCTGATAGGGTGATCCCCTCTCTACCATTATTTTTTCTATCCCGGAAGATTACCTTAGTCATCTCCTCACCTGTCTTATGCTTCAAAACAAAATTAAGCCCATCCAAGCAGCCCAAAACCTTAATGTCCCGACTCAATTACTCTATGAGGATGATATTATTCTTTTCCTAAATGGTGGAAAATGCAACATTACCAATCTCAAAGCTTCCTTATCTCACTATGAAGAGATCTCAGGTCAATCCAGAGGGTTGGAACAAATTTTTTTTCTTCTTTGGAAAAAATTTCCCTATTTCCAGAAAAAATTACATCATTGAGAGACTTGGTATCAAAGAAGGGTCCTTTCCTTTTACTTACCTAGGGTTCCTATCTTTTAGGGTAGTCCTAGATCTTCCTATTTTAATGATCTCCTTGATCAAATTATTAATCAGCTTTCCTCTTGGAAAGTAAAATCTCTTTCTATGGCTGGTAGATTCTGCCTGGTGAAAGCTTCTATTGTATCCAAAATGGTTTACTCATTGATGATTTACAGATGGCCTGCCAATCTCCTCAAGAAAATAAATACCTATATCAAAAACTTTGTCTAGATGGGGAGTATCCTTGATAGGAATCTTTTCACTATTTCTTGGTCTAAATGATGCAAACCCCTCGATAAAGGCGGTCTTGGAATAAAAAACCTCAAGTATGTTAATTAAGCCCTCCAAGCCAGACTCACTTGGAATCTAATAAATAACAAATCTGACTCTATTTATTTTCTTAAAAATTGTTTCCTGGATAAGCTCAAGTCCCATAATTTTACTTATGTGAATTCTTCCCTATGGCCATCCATTAGAAATTCCTTTGTCAATATCATGCACAACTCCAAATGGATGGTCAACTCTGAATCAACCCTAAAATTATGTCTTGACAACTGGGCTAGAGTTCCCCTCAATTCTATGCTTCCTTCAAATGTCATTTTGAATTCCATTAACTGTACCATAAAGAAAGTAATGCACTCCCCCCACTCAGACCTCCCTGATCATATTAAACATATAGTGTATGACTACATTTTCTTGAATGATGAGGGCATTCTTATTTGGGAACCATCTCACAATGGTATCCTTGATTCCAAAAGTTATTACAATAATTTTTTTTCCTCCTCTAAGTCTAATTTTTCTTGGTTGATACCTTTTGATAAACCTTGGATCAAACCATCCAGACTTAATCTTATCTGGCGTATTGCTCACAAGCGCTTACCTACGGAGGTTTGCCTTCAAACCTTTGGTTTCCATCTCAGCTCTCGATGTCACCTATTTCATCATCATAGAGAGGAAATCAATCACTTATTTTTGTCTTGTGCCACAGCCACTGCTCTTTGTAATTTTGTTACTGACATTTTTTACCGCATATGGTTAATTGCAGACTCTATTTTCTCTTTACTCAAAGGTTGTGTGGGGCTGGAGCTATCACCTCATATTAAAAATCTCTTTCTATCCACAGTGGCAGAGCTCATCCATATTATCTAGTATGATAGAAATGATATTATCCACAATAGCGCCTCACTCAATCTTGTTGCAGGGTGGGAGAGAATTCTTATTGTTTTCAGAGATGCATCCACCCTTCAGAAAGCCTCATGCGCTAACTCGGTTGGTGACTTTTTCATCCTTCAACGGCTTAGAATCAATGGGATCTACAATCAACCGAAGCACTTCTTTGAAGTTTTCTAGAAAACTCTGATTCCTATATGGATTAAAATCAACGTTGGTGGTTCTTATAAAGGAAATCCAGGTCCCGCGGGTTGTGGGGCCATCTTAAGGGACTCTAATGGGCATATTCATGGCTGCTTCTTTGGTGGTTGTGGATTTGCCTCCACCCTGGAGACTGAGATGATGGCGGTGATTCATGCTGTCAACTTTGTTAAGCTTAAAGGTTGGAATAATATCTGGATTGAAAGTGATTCCACCACCATTAAACAAGCTATTTGGAATGGTGTGGTTCACCTTTCTTGGTCTCTTAAAACACGTTGGAAGAACTGTCTCAGCTCACTCCAGGAGATTAGATACATTGCCACACATACCTATTGTGAAGAAAACATGGTGGCTGATGGTCTAGCCAAAAAGGGTATCAACCAGGACATTACGTGGAGTGAGGATTTACCAGTTGAGCTCCTTCCTTTTTATGAAAAATATTTTAATAAAACTTCCACTTTTAGACACTTGTAATTTTCCCTTCCTTTTATAATAATATTTTCTATCTTGGTCATTGACCAAGACATTTAATTTAAAAAAAATGGAAGATTGAATGAATTTTACTAGAAACTTTATCTCAATTTTCAAATACTTCACCAAATTATTCTCAATATAATCCTTTCCAAATAGTGACTTCATCATTTTTGGTGGACTTACCTCATCTATACCAACCAAAGAAGTTTTGAAGTCGGCATAGATTTTATGATGACATTTAAACAGATTATCTATTACCAAATAAGTTATCAAAAAAACATATATTATTTACAGTAGCTATAATCAAATCTTCATTATCACCAAAATGAAATGTAATTGTCTCATAAAATTCTAGAACTTATTTATCAAAGATGAAATCTTTTTTTCATCAAAAAATAATTCTCATCCTTGAATATTTATGACCTTTTTAAGTAACATATTTATATTGTCCAACCAACTGAAATCTATCGCTCTTCCACTTAAAACTTTTTTGGTAGTTCTTGAACATTTTATTCTACTAAAGGTATCACTATCAGTTCTTTTGTATTTATCCATTCTAAACAAGTTTTGGAAGATTCAAGAGTTAAGGAAGAGTGGTTTGAATAGTAATTGTCAAAGTTTTAGAGGTTTTCAAGGGTTTCACATGTAAAACTAGCTTGCCTTATTTTGAATTGTGGTAATCGAAGAGTTATGTAGTGTGATGTGAAGAGTAATAATGAAAAAATAGGTTAAATGTCATATTTATATGAATAATACATAAAATAGAGACACTAATTCTCAAATAAAATAATGTAAATAAAATATTTACTCAATTATAAAAACATGATACTATGTAAGTAAAATTGAAATAAATTCCAAAAAAGTTAAATAAACCCAATTCAGATTTGATAAAATTGAGTCTATCAGTAGGTAGTGGTTTGGTAAAAATACCTCTTAATTGATTTTCTATTCAAAAAAATTATAAATAGATATCACCCTTTTGTGCATGATCTCTTAAGAAATAATGTCTTAAATAAATGTGGCTTGTTCTAGAATGGCTTATTGGGTTCTTTGAAATGTTTAGAGCACTCATGTTATCACATTTGATTGTAACGCAATTAAAGTTGAATCCAAAATCCATTAGGGTTTTCTTAACCCATAGCACTTGCAGCATAAACTTCCTGCTATAATATATTTAGCATCTGCAGTTGATAATGTTACAGAGTGTTTTTTCTTACTTGACCAAAATACTATATATTTACCAATAAAATGGTAGGTTCCTAAGGTGATTTTTTTATTTAGTATACATCTATAAAAATTAGAATATGAATATTATGATAAATTAAAATCATAGGTGTTGACCTCACCTGTTTTGATAATCTCAATCATGTATTCATATGTGTTGAAAATCCCAATTATGTTTTCATTCTCTATGATATTGTTAAGTATCATTGATCTATACTTTAATTCTTTAAAATCTGTGATCAAAACAATAATAATCTTTAAAATAGTCTTTGGAATATGTTAATCCTCATTTATCCATGTTCATACAATTTATAAATTGATTCTAACACAATCGGATGTGTTCTGCATAAAACAGATAAGTAATCTGCCTATAGCTACTGATAAAGAGCTACCGGTACCCAGTCTACCGATAGACTTAGTCTACCGACAGACAGATTCACTGATATACTTAACACAGAGCTACCGATGTGCTTATAAATGTAAGCTACTGACTTACAGACAGCTACCAATACAAACATAGAGCTACCGGTGTAAGTATAAATAACTACCGATGGAATAAGAGTCACCGATGGACGAAGCTACTGACAGACTCACAGCTACCGATACCGACGCATGAAGCTACCGACGCATGGAGCTACCGACGCATGGAGCTACCGACGCATGGAGCTACCGACGCATGGAGCTACCGACGCATGGAGCTACCAACGCATGGAGCTACCGATAAACAAATTCACCGATACAAGCATGTACCAACCGACGCATAGAGCCACCGATAGAGTCAAAGCAACAAATGAAATTGAGCTACCGATGTCCAAGCTACCGATGCTGATTATCTACCGATCACTCGACTCACTGTTTGAATTTCTTTATTTCCTATCTATATTTAATCTATCCAACGGTCATATCATGTACATTTTAATGATTTGTCAAATATCTGATAAAGGTTGTCGGATGTCAGGAACCCGTACCTCGTACCTGCAGAAAGGAAATCTTTTCTGTCCCCTGTTGCCCGTGAGATAAATACGAGAAGACTACGCTGCCCAGCTAGCAACAAGACGAGAGTGTGGTGGATGGAATATACCAAAAACACAAGAACGAGAAGAACACAGAGAAGCTCATAGACAATCAAGCATACTCGAGAAGTGTTCTATGCATATAAGAAGAACACTGAAGAACTTCAACCACTACTTTTTCACTATCTGTGAACCTGGAGCATACGACACTCTGTTTCTCAAACAGAAACGAGAAGAGGACTCAGACTCACTTCTGATCGAATCCAAAGGAGTCCATAGCTACACTGAAATCACTAGAACCACTTATAAACTCTACATCTCTTATTCTATGATTTATTATTATACTTTTCGAGCAGTGTGTGTTATCTGCTGTATCTAACACATACACTGTCTCCTGTACTTAAACTGGAGGATTTGTAAATCCTTACCAAACTCTTTCATTCTTTCTTTCCCACGAATAACAGTGGTAGAGGTCGTGTGTGACCTGGACAGCTGGTTGCTGTTGTACTGTTTCCCACGAAGAACAGTGGTAGAGGTCTTAGACCTGGACAGTTGTAAACTGTTGAACCCCGATCCAGGGTGTGGATCATTTTTATATAAACTTTTGAGAGGACTAAGTCTCGGCTTGAGACTGAACCTCTTGGTTACATTTGTTGTGCCATCTCTTTCAAAGTTTTATTTCGCTGCTAATCACTTTAAAACCAATAATGTTTTTAAAGTTACTTTGATAATTAAATTAGCAAGTGTTTATGTTAAGTGTAGATTAGTAAGTTAGTTTCAAAATATAATCACACACTCCTGTGTTGATTAACTGGGAATTAATCAATCCCTTGAGAATCTAACAGAACCTCTACTTTAATATAAATTCACTACAGTTTAATTTATTATTTTATTTGGGGGTCTTTAAGACAGTGTTTTTAATTACAGAAATTTTAATTGGTACTCAATTCACCCCCTTCTTGAGTAAACCACTCCGACCAACACTTGGTATCAAAGGATTGAAAATACTTTCTAAAAGTACTCTACTTTTGAACTGTGATTTTAGTTGTATTTTAAAGTTCTTAAAATTTCTGTTATATCTAAATTTTTATCTCTTTAAAATTTTCTCATCATGGACAATAGACTTGAGGGTGCTGCTACTAACCGGCCACCTTTCTTCAATGGAACTAATTATGCTCAGTGGAAACTGAAAATGAAAATTCATCTAGAAAGCATAGGTTTTGATATTTGGACTGCTATTGAATCAGAATACAAAATTCCCACTACTGCTAGATCTACTTGGGATGAACCTATAAAGACCGCTTACAATAACAACTGTAAAGCTATGAATGCCTTGTACTGTGCTCTAGGAGATGAAGAGTTTAATAGAATTTCTTCTTGTAAAACTGCATATGAAATTTGGGATACCTTAGCTGTTTCTCATGAAGGAACAACGAATGTTAAAGAAATGATATTGAACACTTATACTATCAAGTATGATAATTTTAAAATGAAGCCTGACGAACCCATTTCTGACATGTATCTCAGGTTCAATGAAATTGTCAATACAATGATCTCGCTGGGAAAGGATGTCTCATCGAAGGAACAAATTATGAGAATTTTGAGATGTCTACCTGATAGATGGAGAGGCACATCTGTCTCAATCAGAGAATCATGTGACATTGCTGCTCTACCTGTCAAGGAACTAATTGGCAAGCTGATGATGTATGAAGAAGAGCTTAAAGTGAATAAAGAGGAAGAAAATGAACCTCCAAGAAATTCTGTCGCTTTCAAATCTTCAACTTCAAAGAATAAGGACAAAGAAAAGCTTCAAGATGTAGTTGAAAGTTCAAGCTGTGAAGACAGTGAAAGTGATTCTGATAGTGATGCTGAGATGGCTCACATTGATAGAAGATTTAAGAAATTTTATAGGAAAAAGAAGTTCTTCAGAAAAACGAATTATAAGGGTAAGTATGATCACCAAGGTAAATGGAAAAAGGATTGGAAGAATAATGACAAATCAGATGATGTTGTCTGCTATGAGTGCAAGAGAAAAGGACACATTAAAGCCGACTGTCCAAAGCTGAAGTATAAAAAGAAATATGAATATAAGGACCATAAGTTTAAGAAATCCATGAAGGCTACTTGGAGTGATTCTGAGGATAGCTCTACTGAATCTGAAAGCTCTGAAACTGAATACAAAAATAAGGCAAATATGTGCTTTATGACAAACACTTCTCAGGTAACTGCTGAAACTCCTGCTTTAAATTATTATTACTCTGGAGATAATGCAGAATCTGACTCTGATTCTGGATCAATTTCTAAAAATGAATTGTTTGAGTACTGTGATATGCTGGAAGAGACATGTAATGAACTTAAGGATAAATACAAGTCAATAAAGAAACAGCATGATCTCACCACTACAGTTAAAACCGAACTCACTATTGAAAAAGAGAAGAATGCTCAACTATTAAAAGAAAACACTGAACTGAAACTATCTAATGAGCAACTCAAGAAAGACTTAGAGAAGTTCACCAATGGCAAAAATACACTAACACAGATGCTATGAAAGAAAATAGCACCTAAATATACTACTGGTATAGGATACCAACCTGGACAAAGGAAAATTTCCAAAACTAGATTCATTTCTAAATCTGGACAGAATGAAGGTAATTCTGGAACTTCATATGCTTCAACCAGTTATATACATAGCTATGGATCTAATAAAGTCTATCTTTCAAAGCATATCAATTCTACAAATTATATGAGACCCATTAGACAAATATGGGTACCTAAAGTGTTATTGGCTAACCTGTCTGGACCCAAGAAAATCTGGGTACCAAAATCATCTCCCATCTGAATCTGTTTTGTAGGGAACTTTCTTAAATAGCTCCTGTAAAGAGACCTAGTATTTGGACAGTGGATGTTCAAGACATATGTCAGGAGACTTCTCTTGTTTTAAGAGTTTAATAAAAGTTGATGGAGGCTTTGTCACCTTTGGTGACAAATCTAAAGGAAAAATCATCGGCCTAGGCCAGATTGGTAACACTGATTCAATTTTGATTTCTAAATTTTATTTGTTGATGGCCTTAAATACAATTTATTAAGTATTTCTCAGTTATGTGATGATGATTTTCATGTTAAATTTGAAAATGATTCTTGCAAAGTTTTTAATTCTAAGAATGTTTTGGTATTTTCTGCCTTAAGAAATGAAAATGTTTATGCTGTTAATCTGAATTCTTTAGCTAAGCAGAATATTACTTGTTTGAATGCTTTTCATAAAGAATCTTGGCTATGGCACAGAAGATTGGGACATTGCAACATTCACTCACTTAGAAAACTCTCTAGAAAAAACCTAGTTAGAGACCTACCTAAATTAGAATTCCCAAATGATAGAGTGTGTAACCCCTGTCAAAAGGGAAAACAACACAAAGTTTCTTTTAAATCAAAGAAATAAGTTTCGACTTCTCAACCACTTGAATTGGTTCACATGGATTTGTTTGGACCATCAAGAGTTTCTAGTTTAAATGGGAATCACTATGTTTATGTTCTTGTAGATGATTTTTCTAGATATACTTGGGTATATTTTCTAGCTCACAAAAGTGAAGTTTGTTCTTCTTTTGTTAGATACTCTAAATCTGTAGAGAACCTTAGTGGACTTAAGATTAAAACTTTGAGAAGTGATCATGGTCGTGAGTTTGAAAATCAAGATTCTGAATCTTATTGCTCACACAATGGCTATACTCATAACTTTTCTTCCCCTAGAACACCCCAACAGAATGGTGTAGTAGAAAGAAGAAACTGAACCCTTCAAGAAATTGCTAGAACCATGCTCAATGAATATGACCTGCCTATTTATTTTTGGGCTGAAGCTGTAAATACAGCTTGTTATGTCATTAATAGAGTCTTAATCAGACCTGTTCTTAAGAAAACCCCTTATGAATTGTGGAACAATAGAAAGCCTAAGGTTAATTACTTTAAAGTTTTTGGTTGCAAAGTATTTATTCTGAATACTAAAGATAATCTGGATAAGTTTGCTTCCAAAAGTGATGAAGGAATTTTTCTGGGTTATTCTATTTCAAGTAAAGCTTATAGAGTATTCAATAAGAAAACTAAATGTGTGGAAGAATCTGTTCACATCAAGTTTGATGAAACTGATCCACATGAGTCTAAAACCTCTCTTGAAAATATTGAAGAAGACTTATCTGTCCTGGACATTAATGATAAATCTAAAGAACCTGTTATCAAAACATCCAGTTCTGGACTTTTTCCAGAATCTGCTTCTGTTGAACCCGAACCTATAGATGAACCTGAAATTTCTAGTCCAACCTTTACCAGATCAACGAGGATTCTAAAGAATCATCCTTTAGAAGCTGTTGTTGGTAATATTGATAGAGGAACACAAACTAGAGCTTCTCTAAGAAACCAGGTTGAACATCAAGCCTTTCTTTCACAGCTAGAACCCAAAAATATCAATGATGCTATCAATGATGAATTATGGGTAATGGCTATGCAGGAAGAATTAAATCAGTTTGAAAGAAACAAAGTCTGGGAATTAGTTGACAGACCTAAGGACACTTTGACAATAGGCACAAAATGGGTCTTTAGAAATAAAGTAGATGAATATGGAAATATAGTTAGAAACAAAGCTAGAATAGTTGCACAAGGATATAGTCAAGAAGAAGGTATAGACTATGAGGAAACTTTTTCACCTGTAGCTAGACTAGAAGCCATTAGGATCTTACTTGCATATGCTACACATCTGGATTTCAAGTTATATCAAATGGATGTGAAAAGTGCATTTCTAAATGGTTTTATAATTGAAGATGTTTTTGTAGAACAACCACCTGGATTTACTAATCCCCATTTTCCAAATCAAGTTTTTAAACTTTCTAAAGCTTTGTATGGTTTGAAACAAGCTCCAAGAGCTTGGTATGATAGACTTAGCAATTTCCTTATCTCAAATGGTTTTACTAAAGGGATTGCTGATCCAACTCTTTTCATTAAAAGAATCTCTAAAGATGTTTTAGTTGTACAAATATATGTTGATGATATTATTTTTGGATCTTCTAAATACTCCTTATGTACTGATTTTTCAAAAAGTATGCAAAATGAATTTGAAATGAGCTTAATGGGAGAACTTAAGTACTTTCTTGGATTTCAAGTATTTCAAAATGAAAATGGTATTATTTTTAATCAAAGTAAATATACAAAGGATCTTTTAAAACTTTTTGGTCTGGATAGTATCAAGGAAAGTGAAACTCCTATGAGTACTACCTGTAAATTGGATGCAGATGAAACTGGGAAACCAGTTGATCAAACAAATTACAGAGGTATGATTGGTAGTTTACTTTATCTTACTGCTAGTCGACCTGATATTATGTTTAGTGTGTGTATGTGTGCTAGATTTCAAGCTAATCCAAAAGAATCTCATTTGCTTGCTGTTAAAAGAATTTTTAAATATCTCAAACACACGGTTAACTTAGGTTTGTTTTACCCAAAAGGACAATCCTTTGAGTTAATGAGTTATTCAGATGCTGACTTTGCTGGTTGTAAGTTAGATAGAAAAATCACATCAGGAACATGTCATTTGCTTGGAAAATCTTTAGTTTCTTGGTGTAGTAAGAAACAGAACTCAGTTGCATTATCTACTGCCGAAGCAGAATACATAGCTGCTGGTAGTTGCTGTGCACAAATTCTGTGGATGAAACACACTCTTTTGGACTATTGATATGTTTTTAAACATGTTTCAATCAACTATGATAACACCAGTGCAATAAACATCTCTAAGAATCCTATATCTCACTCTAGGACCAAACACATAGATGTAAGACACCATTTCCTAAGAGATCACTATCAAAAAGGTGATATTTCTCTTGAATTTATTGGCACTGAACATCAATTGGATGATATTTTCACTAAACCTTTAAGTTCGGATAGGCTAAGTTACATAAGACACGAATTGGGAATGTTTAATCACAACCGATGTGAAATTCTCACTGATGTGAAATTCTCACCGATGTGAAATTCTCACCGATGTGAAATTCTCACCGATGTGAAATTCTCACCGATGTGAAATTCTCACCGATGTGAAATCCTCACCGATGTGAAATTCTCACTGATGTGAAATTCTCACCGATGTGAAATTCTCACCGATGTACAATTCTCACCAATTTTTTTTTCACCGATGATTAACACACACCGATGCAATGTGCTATATTTTAAAACTTCTGTCTGCCGCCAAGAATATGAATCGTTTTATTTTATTTTATCTTACTCTATTTTAGTCGTTTATTTGGAATTCCTAAATGATAAAACTAAGTCTAAGCCACTTCTTACCTCACCGAGCTCAAAATCTCTCACCTTCGAACCTTAGCTCCCAAATCGACCAAGAACCCTAAACCCGCGATGGCAAAAACTAAGATTCCTATCGTCAGAGATGAAAGTGTAGAACCAAATGCTAAGAAGCAGAAGACACAGCATAAAGCCAGTGTTAGTGAAGTCAGAACTAGATCGGGAAGGCGACCAGTGAATCCTCACTTGCAGAATAGAGACATAGTAATCGAGAAGGAACTGTGTGTGGAATGGCTACTGCCTAGCAAATCGTTAGTACTCGAGATTCTGGAGGACCAGAAATGGGTGGATTGTTTCTCGAATAACAATGGCCCATACTACCCGAAGTTGGTAAAACAGTTCTACGAGTTTGTAACCTTCGAGAAGTCTGAAAATGAGAATCGTGTAAGCTCATTTTTAAATGGAAAAGAGATGTCTTTTTCTTCAATAGAGTGGGCTGAGTGTTTGAAAGTACCACATGAAGGTGTCTCTGGGTATGTATCAAGAGCAATGCCACCTAGCAGTGATATCTTTGATTATGAAACCGCCTTAAAAGAACTGACCGGTAATGGGAATCAAAGGCAAGTGGTTGCTGCTGAAATGGATGGAGAGAATCGACTGCTCTTCAAGTTTGTTCAGCATGTGTTGATACCGAGGCGAGGAGATTTTTCAAATCTGAGATATCAAGATATCTATCTTCTTCATTTTCTAAGACATGGTGTAAAAATCAATCTGTGCAGATTGTTAATGCTTCAAATGGAAGACATGATTAGACCAAAGTCAAAGACTAATGCTTTATTCTTTGCCAAGCTGATTTCAGTAATGATAAAAGTGAAAGGAATAGCTGAGTCTCAGGATGAGACAGTTGTAGTCAGGAACAATTTCTGCATCACCTCGACTGTTTGTAAGTACATGAAAATTAACTGGAACCCATGGAAGGGAGAATGGGTCAGTGATGATCAGAAGATATATGATAGGTTTAATCCTGTGGATCATCCCTCAAGACCAAAGGATATGAGAGATCCAAGTCTGAGACCTGATGAAGAGGAACCTGTTTATAGTGATGAAACAGAATAAGAAGAAGAAGAAACTCCCATGGATGTTGGAGGAGATCCAGACTTTCCCCCAAGTCCTATTGCAGAATTGGTTTATTCTAGGAAAGGAAAGGTAGAGGAAATTTTGTCTACTTATGAGGAAGACCAGTCTGTACCTCATCAAGAAGAAGAGGAAAAGGAGAATGTATCTGAATCGCCTGCTTCTGGTAGTTTAAGTATGAGTCCTTTGATTGGAATCTCAGCTATGCCGACTGCTGAAGTAGAAAGAGATACAGAAGAAGTTGTACCTGTATCAGAAGATCTTCTAGATGCTGCACCGATGGAACTTGTAGTAGAAGATTCTGATGAAGAGAATCCAGCACTGAATGCTGTTGTGATACATGAGAATGCACCCATTGAGGGGGAGCATCAATCTGTTCTTGGAAATGTTACAGTAGCTGTTGAGTTTGGAGACTGGGTAGAAGACCCAGGGTTTATAGTCTGTGAATTGGATTATCCGGATTCTGACAATGAGATGTCTGTGAATAGACCAAAGACCAATTATGATCTTGATTTTGAGTTGTTGCCCGATAATGTGGTCAGATTTCATGATCTGAATAAGCTGAAAGAGGACCTCAAAACCAGTTTTGTTGAAGAAGTGAAGTTAATGGAAACCTCCCTTGCATCCTCAATTCAATCAATAATGACTGATTCTGTAGTTAGTTTGACCTCAGTAAATGGATCTGCTGCAGTTGTCCCTAATGATTTTGTCTCTAAATCTGATCTTGAATCCATGAAGAATGAGCTGAAAGAATCATTCAGTGTATCAGTTGCTGAGATGAAGCAAAGCTTTAATGAAGAAATGAAAATGTTAGAGAGATCCTTCGAGCTATCTCTGGCTTGTAATTTATCTTCTTTTGTGTCTGAGCTTATGGAAGAAGTGAAAGAGTTCCAGACTCAGTCTTCTAGAATTGAAGTAGATCTTGAAGCTCTCAAGACAACAGTTGTTGCTTTGGATTCTTATAGGAGCTCCAAGTCTCAAGCTGACAAGGACCTAGCTTATGTGAAGAGTGTAGTAAGCCAGTTTGTCTCGGTGTTTGAAAGTTTCAAAACCTCAGTGAAGGATCATGTTAAATTACAGGACTCTCAAGTTCAAAGCCTAATCAGTGGTTTGTCTAAGAGTTTCAAAGAAACTGTTTCCTTCTCTCTTGGCCCTCTCACATCCAAACTATTAGTTGACTTGAATCAAGTTCGAGCAATGTTGAAGGAGGAGATTGGTTCTATTTCAACCAGTGGCTCTGTGGACTCATCAGAGTTGAGCCGAGTGGTGCTTTCTACAAGAGATTTTGCAAGAGAAATAATGAAGATTGTTCAAGATTATATGAGAGAAGCCTCTGCCTCTCAGGAAGCCATAAAGAGCAAAGTGGACTACTACTTCACCAGAATTTTCACCAAGCATC
Source organism: Viscum album (assembly GCA_963277665.1). Taxonomy (NCBI): domain Eukaryota; kingdom Viridiplantae; phylum Streptophyta; class Magnoliopsida; order Santalales; family Viscaceae; genus Viscum; species Viscum album. Next base: position 1,790,938,179 of record OY728128.1, read on the forward strand.
AACTCGATCACCACTTCAAGCTGATGTTGGAACACATGAAGCTCCCTCCAGTAACTCAAGCTTTTAGAGAACAAGTGAGACAACTAAGACAATTGACTCCTGCCTTGGAGAAAATCATGGAGAACAAAGATGATTTCATCTCTGCTATGGAAAGAGGAGGAGGAATTATTATGGATTTTAGAAATTTGTTACTGCCCTTCTTGCATGTTGAAGCCAGACCAGTCATCGTACCTCCTTCTTTGCCTGCTTCTGCCTCAGCTGTTTCCACAGTCCAGCTGACTCCTGCTCAAGCTATTCGAAGCCTCACACCAATGATCACCCAAAGATCTTCAACCTACAGGCCTGACTCTGTGTCAGTGGCCCAGCCTCCTTTTATCATTTCTGGCATTCCAAAACCTTCACCTGCATCCTCACCACCCGAACCTTCTTCTGATCCCAAGGGAAAATCTCACGTTGAAGATGAGGATTGATCCAGTGGCCAGGATTTTTGATAGGAATTCATTTGTATTCTGTTTCTGTTTCTGTACTTTCTGACTGCTCTAATACAGAAGAACTCTTTTTACTTCTCATGTTTTATTTGTCTCCTATATATGCTTTCCCACTTTTTGATTATCACAAAGGGGGAGAACAATAAGAGGGGGAGAACAATAAGAGGGGGAGAACAAAATGAGAGAATGAGAAATATTTAGGGGGAGAACAATAAGAGGGGGAGAACAAAATGAGAGAATGAGAAATATTTTCAATGGAGAAAAATAACCTTCTTTTCAATTTTATCTCTGATATTATTATGTTTCTTTTTACCTTCGGTACCTTATGATTGTTACCTCTGATAACTTATGTCTATATCATACTATTTCTATTATCTCTGATGCTGTTTTCTCTGAGAAAATTGTCTTCAATATTATACACTTTACTATTATATTTTCACTATGTTAAATGCCCATATCATAAATTGTGATTATCAAAAAGGGGGAGATTGTTGACCTCACCTGTTTTGATAATCTCAATCATGTATTCATATGTGTTGAAAATCCCAATTATGTTTTCATTCTCTATGATATTGTTAAGTATCATTGATCTATACTTTAATTCTTTCAAATCTGTGATCAAACCAATAATAATCTTTAAAATAGTCTTTGGAATATGTTAATCCTCATTTATCCATGTTCATACAAGTTATAAATTGATTATAACACAATCGGATGTGTTCTGCATAAAACAGATAAGTAATCTGCCTATAGCTACTGATAAAGAGCTACCGGTACCCAGTCTACCGATAGACTTAGTCTACCGACAGACAGAGTCACCGATATACTTAACACAGAGCTACCGATGTGCTTATAAATGTAAGCTACTAACTTACAGACAGCTACCGATACAAACATAGAGCTACCGGTGTAAGTATAAATAGATACCGATGGAATAAGAGTCACCGATGGACGAAGCTACTAACAGACTCACAGCTACCGATACCGACGCATGAAGCTACCGACGCATGGAGCTACCGACGCATGGAGCTACCGACGCATGGAGCTACCGACGCATGGAGCTACCGACGCATGGAGCTACCGACGCATGGAGCTACCGATAAACAAAGTCACCGATACAATAATGTACCAACCGACGCATAGAGCCACCGATAGAGTCAAAGCAACAAATGAAATTGAGCTACCGATGTCCAAGCTACCGATGCTGATTATCTACCGATCACTCGACTCACTGTTTGAATTTCTTTATTTATTATCTATATTTAATCTATCCAACGGTTATATCATGTACATTTTAATGATTTTTCAAATATCTGATAAAGGTTGTCGGATGTCAGGAACCCGTACCTCGTACCTGCAGAAAGGAAATCTTTTCTGTCCCCTGTTGCCCGTGAGATAAATACGAGAAGACTACGCTGCCCAGCTAGCAACAAGACGAGAGTGTGGTGGATGGAATATACCAAAAACACAAGAACGAGAAGAACACAGAGAAGCTCATAGACAATCAAGCATACTCGAGAAGTGTTCTGTGCATATAAGAAGAACACTGAAGAACTTCAACCACTACTTTTTCACTATCTGTGAACCTGGAGCATACGACACTCTGTTTCTCAAACAGAAACGAGAAGAGGACTCAGACTCACTTCTGATCGAATCCAAAGGAGTCCATAGCTACACTGAAATCACCAGAACCACTTCTAAACTCTACATCTCTTGTTCTGTGATTTATTATTATACTTTTCGAGCAGTGTGTGTTATCTTCTGTATCTAACACATACACTGTCTCCTGTACTTAAACTGGAGGATTTGTAAATCCTTACCAAACTCTTTCATTCTTTCTTTCCCACGAATAACAGTGGTAGAGGTCGTGTATGACCTGGACAGCTGGTTGCTGTTGTACTGTTTCCCACGAAGAACAGTGGTAGAGGTCTTGGACCTGGACAGTTGTAAACTGTTGAACCCCGATCCAGGGTGTGGATCATTTTTATATAAACTTTTGAGAGGACTAAGTCTCGGCTTGAGACTGAACCTCTTGGTTACATTTGTTGTGCCATCACTTTCAAAGTTTTATTCCACTGCTAATCACTTTAAAACCAATACTGTTTTAAAGCTACTTTGATAATTAAATTAGCAAGTGTTTATGTTAAGTGTAGATTAGTAAGTTAGTTTCAAAAGATAATCACACACTCCTGTGTTGATTAACTGGGAATTAATCAATCCCTTGAGAATCTAACAGAACCTCTACTTTAATATAAATTCACTATAGTTTAATTTATTATTTTATTTGGGGGTCTTTAAGACAGTGTTTTTAATTACAGAAATTTTAATTGGTACTCAATTCACCCCCCCTCTTGAGTAAACCACTCCGACCAACAATAGGTTTTTGTAAAAAGTAAGGAAAGATTCATAGTTCCTTTTAAATATCATAGAATTATTTTGGAATTATTTAAATGAGATTCTTTAGGATTGATTGAAATATTGAAAAATGGAATATTGGAAACATATTTTCTGGTCTACATATAGTAAGATAAAGTAAACTTATAATGATTCTTTTATACAACTTTTTGTCAACTGGTTTTCCAATCTCATCTATATTAAGTTTAATATTAGATCTTATAGGATATGAATAAGTATTATTTTCTTCAAGTCAAAACTTTTTAAGTAAATAAAATATATATTTTATTTGGTTTAGGATATTTCCAAAATCTTTTTGATAAATTTGAAATCCTAGAAAATAGTTTAATTCACCCATCATACTCATTTAAAAGTCCTTTTTGATAAGTTTTGAAAAATGTTTACACAACTTTTGGTTTTTTAATCCAAAAATAACATCATCAACATATATTTATACTAATAAAATATCAAAGTATGAAGTTTTATTAAATAATGTAGGATATTATTTTCCTAATAAAAACTCATTTGATAAAATAAAATAGCTTATTCTTTCATACCATGCTCTAAGTTTTTTTTTAAGTCTATATAGAGATTTGGTATGTTTAAAAACATAATTTTGAAAGTGAGAGTCTTAAAAACTAAGCAGTTGTTCAATATAAAATTCCTACATTAAAAATTCATTTATAAATTCATATTTAACATCCATATCATAAAATATAAAATATATATAAGATGCATATGCTATAAGGATTCTAATTGCTTCTACCCTAGGCATAGGGGAAAATATCTCTTCATATTCTATTTCTTATTCTTTATTGTAACCTTTTGAAACTAATATAGATTTATTTCTAGGGATCACACCATGATCATACTATTTGTTTCTAAATATCCATTTAGTTATAATGACAAGATAATCAAAGGGTATTTCAATAAATTACATTACTTTGTTCCTCTTGAACTGGTTTAACTCATCTTGCATAGCTAAAAACCAACTTTCATAAGATAAAGCTTCTTCTATAGTTTTAGGTTCTAGATAAGATAAAAATGTATAAAATTTATCTAGATTCCCTATATTTCTTATAGTTCTAACACCTTTATTTAAACTTCCTCTAACTATTTCTAGGATTTCTATGTTTCCTATGTATCACACTTTCTAGTTCACTAGCATCAACTCTTACTCTATTTGGTTCAAAATAATCAAGTTATAAATCATCATCCTTATTGTTGTTAAATAGAGTTTTCTATCTCATGTTATTAATATAATAACTTATCTCATTAGTTTGAGTCATTTTTTGATCAAAATGATAACTTTCATAAAATTTCACCTGATTTGATTCCTCAAAGGTCCTTGACCTTTTTTTTTGAAAAATCTATATGCTTTGGAAGTAGTAGAATAACCTAGGAAGATACCTTCATCATCTTTTAGATCAAACTTACCAAGATTATCCTTGGTGTTTAAAATGTAAACCCTACATCCAAATACTTTACAGTATCCTACCTTTGGTTCTCTATTATTCCATAACTCATAGGTTATTTTCTTTAAGATAGGTCTTATTAAAACAATGTTAATGAAATAAAATGTTGTGTTAATATCTTCATACCAAAATGAGTGGTAATGTTATATTCACATGACATTGTTCTACCAAGTCTAAACAGATCCATATGGATAAGCTCTATAAATATAGATTTTGAAACCTCTTTAATTGGTTTAAAAATGACTTGTGTTGTGTTCCCACTTGACATGCATCACACAATTTCCTTTTATCAAATTTAAGTTTGGGAAAATTAGAAATTAAATTTATTTTGGATAAATTTTTCAAATAATTAATATTACAATTTACAATCCTTCTATGTCAAATCCATGATTCATCAATTTGATCATTCAAAAAAATTACATTTTGTCTACACAAGGAATTAAGATCTAAAGTATATAAATTATCTATTCTTAGTGCTTTAAACTTGTGAGATTTATCTTTGAATACTGAACATGCATTGTTTGAAAAATACAATAATAACCGTTATCACAAAGTTGAGAAATACTTATCATTTCATGCTCTAATCCTTCAACATACAGTACTTTGTTGATGAAGATAGATTTTGGATTTCCAACTGATCCAATTACAATAATTTTTACTTTTTCATTATCACCAAATGTGACATAGCCTCTATAAATCTTAGAAAGTGAGTGAAATTTTGAGAAATCTTTCCTCATATGTCTTAAAAAACTAATATCCATATAGAGATTTTTATTTTTAGAACTAGGAAAAAAATAATTTTTATAACATTTGAATATTTCACCTTGACTTCCTATTCAAAAAAATTATTTTTTAAGTTTATTTTTACCAAGAATTTTTTTTAGGTAATCCCCACCCTTATTGGATACACTTACAACATCTTTTATGTTTTTAACCTCCTTACATAGGTTCTCAATTGTGATATCATGTTCAATACATGATGTAGTAGACTTTTAAAAATGATCTTTCAAATCTAAAATTTGTGTATTTAAGTTCTCTTATTCATTAAAAAAAAATTATAGAAACTCTTGAGATTTTTTTTATTTTTTTAATCTTTCATATTTAGTTTCTAACATGGTATAGTATTCATTTAATTCTTCATATGATCAATTTTTATTTTCTAATTCACACTCATGCTGACAAGAATAATAATAATTTACCTCATCTGAATGCTCCATGAAGCAAATGTTTTCCTTTTTTTAAGAGCTTCATATTCTGATTTTAAGGATTTACATTCAATATATTCTTCATAATCACTCTATTTGAACTTCATAGCCTTCTCGGATTTCTTCTTATATCTGTACTTCTTGCATAACTTCTTATTAAAAATTTTATTTTCATGAAATTGTGGATATTCTAACATGATATGTCCTAGATTTTTGAACTTAGAGTAAATTATTTATTTAGATTTTTCACCTTTCTTCCTATAATTTTTTAAGGGTCTTATAAACCCTATTCTCTTATTATAGAACTTTCTAAACTTTTAAGAAAACTGTGTAAGTTCACCATTTGATCCAGAATAACTTGAGGAATCTTCTTCTTTTAATGTTTTAGTGATCTCTAACCCTTTGTTATATTTTTCAACTTTATAATTTTAACCTTAAATGTATCATTTTAACACCACAATATTTTATGGCATGTGTCTTTATAAATAAATCCAAATTCTTAGATAGTATATGTTACACACGACACCAAACTTAAATGAATCGTGATATAGTATTAAATATTATTATTTTAACACTAGTTGTTAAGTTGGAGAGTGTGAAAAGGATTAACAAAATTATAAAAATATATTTTACACATTTTTATAAAATTAATTAATTGATAATGAAAATAAAAATCAATTTAATATAAAGGATGTGTTTTTATTAAAAAATACTATATTTATGCCCATAACGGTATTTTATCATAATAAATTAAATTAATAAATATTATTAAAAGATATTAATGAAATGTATTTTTTATATATTTAAAAAAAAGTTTTTAAGTTCATTGGAATAAATTTCTCAATGAATTTGGATACGAAAACATTTCAATATTTTGGACGTTTTTTACTTTAAAAACTTATTTTCTTGATCCGTCAATGGGATTAATTTTTAATTAATTTATATAAATTTTGTTTTTTGAATTTTGAAAAATGGATTACATATTTTGAATCAAAAGTTCCAAATTTACTAAATATACCCATTTTATTTTTGGAAAAATTATTAATAGTAACTTTCGTAGTTTTTATTACCACGGTTAAGAGTAAATTGGGTAATTAAGGGTAAAAATAATATTATAAAATTACCATAACACATATAATGATTTTATTTGATGATTATTATTCATCCTTAAGAATTAAAGTATCTGTTATGAGACCATTTATGGCCTTTTATATGATAATATAACCTATATAATATTATATTCAAAGGAAAGTCAATTTTATCATACTTTTGTTTTTAATAAGAGAAATATTTTTAATATGGGTTTATATAGAGAATATGTTCAACTATAAATAGTATTTAGAAATATTAAATTTTTATCTACATCAAGGTAATTTATTTATAATTTTTAGTGATAAAATAATTTCCTTAAATGGTGACACAATGATGATGTAGTAATTATTTAATTAGTGAAAGAATAAAATAAAGGATATTAAAAATATTAAAATAAATATAGTTTGATATAATTAATGTTATACACTATTTTTTTGGATGAATTTGGCATGTGAGTGATGAGTTAAAATTTTTTTTTTTTTGAAGATATTATGTTATGATATTATTAAAAATTCAAGTTATGAATAGTTTCAAAAATGACATTAATGATATTTTAAAATAAATAATATTGTATTAAAAGATATAAAATTCATAAAAAATTAAATTCAGATAAATAATTATGATAAGTCATAAAATTTCATAAATGACTCATTTATTGGTCTTTTTGATTTTATATTAATTATATTAACCCTCAAAGTGTAAATTACATGATATCACGGTAAGAAATAAAAAGGTTAAATAAGGGTTAAAGCTAAAAGATAAGAATTAAAAAATAGTCAAAATTATATGATTTTAATTGGATGAAGGTATTTAGACCCAATATCATCCTATATTATAAATTAATAAGTCAGGAGACATTTTGTATTATACAATTAATTTATATTAATTTAATATTTCAAAGATTTCCAAGAGTGCCCCTTACCTCCCATATAAAAGAGAACCTCTTCTTCTCTATTCCTCAGACTTGAAAACCTATTTGGTTTGACCAATTTCTTCTCAAATACCTTACTATAATACATCCCCATATTCTAGATTCATTATTTTAGGCATAACAACCTCCTTATATGTGTTAAGGTGTTAATTAAAGGAGATTGTCTGAAGAAAATGTATCGTTTTTAATTAAGTATTTATATTTTATTTATTCTTACCCTTACTTCAAATATTTTTCAACCATGATGAAATAATAAATCCATAATCATCAATATACTTGGATTTTATTATTTTAATATCATCACCTAAATCCATCTCTACTTCCATCAAATGGAAAATAATTATTGTTCATGTGTACGGTGAACCACCGCCTCACGAACAGATATAATCAATTTTCCATCACTTCCTCTCAAGACTGGTTATAATGATATAATTAAAGTTTATATATGATATTAATGAAATATTTATCATTATTAAAATATAATATATCATTTAGGTTCTTAATTTTCTATGCACATAATAATGATAATGTTTTTTGTGCATACGTGTGAACTATCACTTCCACGAAGCGATGAGATTCGTTTTTCATCACCACATCACATGGATGATATATATAAGTATATTTAAAATATTAATATGATATTAATGATATTATTATAATTATTTAAATATAAAATAATACTTACCTTATTTCCATAATGATCATTGAAAAATGGAAATTTTACTCATGTGTACGTACGGCTTACCGTCTCTATGATTGTAACTAGTTCATTTTTCATATCCATATTTAATAGTTAGATTTAAAAGTATAATTTATATATAAAATTTATTATTATTTAATGAATATTATTCTTGAGATAATTTAATAATGACCAATTTAACTATAGACATCATACCAATGTCATTTTGGACTCAAGTACCGAATATCGTCAAAATATGTGACGTGAACTTAAATAATTAAGTAATTTTTATAATATGCTAATAATTGATATAAAAGGAATAATAAACTTGAAAAATTTACTCAATAAAGTAAATAATTAACCTCAATTTATTATTCAGTAATATAGATATTGTACGTGACGAGTTAAACTCAAGGTAAGGGACTTCGTCTCAGTCTCCTTTCATTGAGGTATAGTTTGATGTTATACACCCACCTTATTTTATGAGGTGTACATACAGCCCATTCGAATTATCATGTCATTAATTTATTTTTTATCAAGTTATTTAATTTTTTTAAATTTTATTCTTTCATGGGTCTTATGATTTAAATGTTCAAAGTGGTATGGGACACCTTGAATGTTTAAATATTTATTTATCAAATCGTTTTCTCCATGTCAATATTCTTGATATTATTTTATATATTTATATATATAAAAGTATTATAAATAAGATTTTATGTCTATTTTTAATTTCATTCAAAGTTTTTCAAAAGTAATTTTTTACATGTTTTATACAGAACATTTTGAAAAAAGAAAAAGGAATGTTCTATTTTTTAACATACTCGATGACAATTACTCTCCTACCGCTGTGACTATTATTTAATTTCTATCTTACTTTGCAAGATTATAAACTTTATTAAATTAAAAACCCTCTTACCTTATTTTTGAGATATTTGGTATTGAAAATGGTTATTTTTAAAATAAAATTTTATTTTTATATTAAATTGTTTTTCATATGGGTTTAATAAGAGTTTTTCCTCAATAATTTTTCTACGATTTTATTAGAGTATTTTAATCTGTGTAAACACCCTTTGTTTAATATTATGATTAATTGAGTTTGATCTATTGTGATATCATCTACTAGATTTTATTGAATGGTTTATGATAATTTTGATTGTGGATGTTCGATTTTTATGTTATTCATGGTTTATGGTTAAAGTATTCACATTTTATATCATTTTGTATGCTAGTTTTTTTTAATACAAAATTTTATGTTGTTTATGTTTCACCCAATTCATATGAGGAATGCATTTGTCTTAGTAAGTGACTAAATGGGACCACTATAGACCCTTAATGTATCAGTAGGTCTCATAAGACAAAACATATATGGATTTGGATGAGGCTTTATTCATTTATTTTTAGATGTCTTGGAATAGGCCTTGACTATATGTTTTAGATGCCCAATATTATGCATTCCATCATTATGAGATTAGTTATTGATTTCCATGTGATTATACGACTAGTTGATTATTCATGGTTAAGTTTCCTAGGTCAAGTGATTATTAAAATGGCATGTGTTTCAGTTATTTACCTTTCCATATTGTTTATGTTATATTTATTCATAGATTCTGTTGTTCCCTTACCCTTACTAAGCATTTGAGATCACCCTTATTTTTTTCATTTCCTCAAGAATCAAAGAAGTGTACTAAGAAAGATATACAGGGATGTGATAATTGGGAATAAAGTTATTATCAAAAAAATATGTTGTAATTTGTTTATTCATTTTTAATATAAGACTCATGTATGTAATCTAGTTTTCCAAAACTACTAAACTATTTGGTCCTTTTGGATTTGACTCTTTGTAATCATGACAATGTAATACAATAATTTACTCACTCCAAGCTTCTGGGTCAGTTTGTTAAAGTTGGTATCAGAGGAAGTTTAGTAGAAACCTTGGGAACTAGATTTACAAAATCATGGATTAGAAAACATAACCCTGTGATTGAATTTGAGAATAAGACTAAGTATAAAATAATATTATATAGATTTATTAATGACAATTGATAACCTAGGTTAAACTTAAGAATTAATATATTGAGAAAGTTTCATGATTTATACATTCTATAAATGATTCTTCAGGACTATATCACTATTATTAGTGTTGAACACATTGTGCTTTGGGTTTTAGTCAATGGTTATAATCAGTAAGGTTGTACAAGTAATGGTTATACTACTGATGATAAAGTGACTACAAAGGAAAAATGAAAGGAATGTGGTATTAATGAATAAGATGATGAATCTTATTTAATAGTTTAAGAATAAAGTATAATGATTAAAGTTCTTGTGTATTTGTATTTAATAATTATTTCATCAATGGTGATCTGGTTATAAGAATCATGATATATATTATAACGATTCTATTGCAGTACTTATTCTTTAAGAATATGGGAGTGTGAAAGTTTTAGTTAAGGTTTTTAAGGTGATAAAATATTTGGTATATGAAGAAAAATATCTTCATTATTTCTGGGTAAAATCTAATGATAACTTGATTTTGGAAATTTAGTGACCATCCTTATAAATTTTTTGACTGTGAATTTGGACAGATGTATTTGGGATGAGTCTTAAGGTTAGAATGAATTAAGTTGAACATTGGATATTATTATTTGAGGTTAAATTTTTATGTATTATATTGGATATCATGTGTTAACCATTTTGATTTTGATAATATTTAAAGTCTAAAGGAATGAATGTTGGATCTTATGATTCATTAAAGTTCTTCAGGTGTGAAAAATTCAAGTTTAATATCCATTTCTTGGCATATGAGATGAAGTAAAAGTAGATTAAAGTAAAAAAAGGATGATATTATGCCTATGACATGGAAATAAATCAAGAAAGTTCTTATCTAGCTAGTAAAATAATCCCTTAACTATAGAAAAGTAATTTTAACAAAAACTCAATTCATTTAATTTTATTACGGAGAAATCAATGACCACTTTAAACAATCACAGATTTACAATTTCTTTATGGTAGACTTTCTAATGATCATATTATCTAAAACTCTCCTCAGAACTTTATGATTTTATTTATCTTTCATGTCCTAATTTTAAATTTTCACTAATTTTATCCTATTCTAAGACCAAATTTTTTTAGTGACCTTCACATTTCCCTTTCCCTCTTATTTAGAGGATGTTTTATTAACCCTATTTCTGATCCGGGTTTCCCATAAAGGAATTTTCAAATATAAAAAATTGATTTTAGAATACAATTTTGTAATTGTGAGGGAACAATATATTGAATGAGGGGATAATTTAACACCCCAAGATTTTACGGTATGTTTCTTCTTAAATAAATTCACTTTCTTAGATATTATATGTTGCACATAACACTAAACTTAAATAAACCGCGATATAGTATTAAATATTATCATTTTAACACAAACAATTAATTTAGAGAGTGTGAATAGGATTAAATAAATTATGAAAATATATTTTACGCATTTTTATAAAATGAATTCATTGGAAATGAAAATGAAAATCAATTGAATATAAAGGATGTGTTTTTATTAACAAAATTATATTCATTCCCATAATGGTATTTTATCATAGTAAATTAAATTAATCAATATGAGTGAAATATATTAATGAAATTTATAAGTTATATATTAAAAAAATTACTTTAAATTCATCCAATAAGTTTTATAGGATTAAGATAAGAATAAAGCCAATTTTAAGCATAAAAGGTTATATTTTTCTAAAGGCAGTTGTTTCCTCCTTTTAGTGGTGCAATTGTTTTAAATTAAGTTTTTGTCACTTTTATAAATTATATTTGAAAAAATAAACTTATTAATTAAATTAGGAATACAAAAATTTACTTTGGTTGAATTTTTGGAATTTTTATGATAAGATTCATTTTTTGATGAATAGTGAAAAAAAATAATGTATTTTAATTGAAAACTAATTTTTTTGTCTAATTTATTTATATTGATTTTAAAGTATAATTATATAAATATTTTATCATTTAATCTAATTTAGTTTATTGGAATAAAATGTTCATTGAATTTGGATATAAAAACATTTCAATCTTTTAGAGGTTTCTACTTTAAAAACTCGTTTTCCCGATCCTTCAATGGGATTAATTTTTAATTAATTTCTAAATACATATTTTGAATTTTTAAAAATTTATTCCATATTTTGAATCATAATTTCCAAATTTATTAAATATGTTCTTTTCATTTTTTGGAAAAAATATGAATAATAACTTTGGTAATTTTTATTACCACAGTTAAGGGTAAATCAGGTAATTAAGGGTAAAAATAATGTTATAAATATTATAAAATTACCCTAACACGTGTCCTAATTTTATTATATGATTATTTTTAATTCTTAATCATTAAAGGATCTATTATGAGACCATTTATGGCTTTTTAGATGATAATATGACCTTTATAATAATATATTTAAAGGAAAAGTCAATTTTGTCATACTTTTGTTTTTAATAAGAGAAATATTTTTAATATGGGGTTATATAAATAATATTTTCAACTATAAATAGTATTTATAAATATAAAATTTTTATAAATATCATGGTAATTTATTTATAATTTTTAGAGATAAAATAATTACCTTAAATGGTGACACGTTGAGGATGTAGTAATTATTTAATTAATGGAATAATCAAATAAAATATATTAAAAATATTAAAATAAATATAATTTTATATAATTAATGCCATCCAAAAAAATTTTGGATGCCTTTGAAATGTTAGTGATGAGTTAAAAGAGTTTTTTTGAAGATATCATGTTATAATATTTTTAAAAAGTCAAGTTATAAATAGTGTCAAAATTGGCATTAATGATATTTTAAAATAAATAATATTTTATTAAATGATATAAAATTCATAAAAATTATATATTAGGCTAAATTATTGGGATAAGTCTTAAAAATTCATAAATAACTCATTTATTGGTCATTTTGAAATTTTATAGTAATTATATTAACCCTCAAAGTGTAAATTACATGATATCGCGTTAAGAATTAAAAAGGTTAAATAAGGGTTAAAGCTAAAAGATAATGATTAAAAAATAGTCAAAAATTATCTAATTTTTATTGTATGAAGATATTTTGAACCAAAATCATCATATATTATCTTCTAAATTAAAAAATTTGGATCTATTTAGATGATAAAATTAATTTATATTAATTTAATATTTTGATGATTTCTAAGAGTGCCCCTCACCTCTCTTATAAAAGAGAACCTCTTCTTCTCTATTACTCACACTTCAAAAACTTTTTGGTTTAGAAAATTTCTACCCAAAAACCTTCCTAGAATCCCTAACCACATTCTAAAGGCATTATTTTAAACATAACACCCTCCTTATAGGTGTTAAGTTGTTAATCAAAGGAGATTGTCTGAAGAAAAGGTATTGTTTATAATTAAGTATTTCTATTTTATTTCTTCTTAAACTTCATTCAAATATTTTTAAAACATCATGAAATAATAAATCCAGTATCCTGAATATAATGATATGTTATTATGTTAATATTATCACCTAAATCCATCTCTACTTCCATTAAATGGGAAATGAATTATCATTCATGTGTATGGAGAACTACCGCCTCGTGAACCGATATAATTTTTTTCCTATCACCGTCTCTTAAGAATAGTTATAAGGATGGAATTAAAGTTTATATATGATATTAATGAAATATTTATCATTATTAAAATATAATATATCATTTACAGTCTTAAACTTACTTGCAAGTAAAAATGATAATGGCGTTCGTGTGTACGTGTGAACTATCACCTCCACGAAGTGATGTGATTCGTTTTTCATCACCACATCACATGGATGATATATATAAGTATATTTAAAATATTAATATGATATTAATGATATTATGATCATTATATAAAGATAAAATAATACTTACTTCTTTCCATAATGATCATTGAAAAATGAAAATGTTACTCATTCGTATATACGGCTTATCATATCCATGATTATAACTAGTTCATTTTTCATATCTATATTTAATGGTTAGATTTAATAGAATAATTTATCTATAAAATTTATTATTATTTCATGAATATTATTCTAGAGATAATATACTAATTACCAATTTGACTATAGATGTCATACCAATTTCATTTTGGACTCAAGTACTGAATATCATCAAAAAATACAACATGAACTTAAATAATTAAGTAATTGTTATAACATGATAATAATTGATATAAAATTAATAATAAACATGAAAAAATTACTCAATAAAGTAAATAATTAACCTAAGTTTATTATTTATGAAGATAAAGATTGTACATGATGATTCAGACTCAAGGTAAGGGACTTCGTCTGAATCTCCTTTCATTGAGGCATAGTTTGATGTTATATATACACCTTGTTTTATGAGGTGTATATACAGCCCCTTTTACTTATCATATAATTAATTTATTTATTATAAATTTATTTAATGTTTATTTAAATTTTATTCTTTCATGGGTCTTATAATTTAAATGTTCAAAGAGGTATGGGACACCTTGAATGCTTAAAGATTTAATTATCAAATATTTTTCTCCATGTCAATATTCTTGATATTATTTTATATATTTATTTATATAAAAGTATTATAAAGTAAATTTTATTTATATTTTTAATTTCATACAAAGTTTTTCAAAATTAATCTATAACGTGTTTTATACATAACATTTTGAAAAATGAAAATAGAAATGTTCTATTTTTAACGTACATGGAAAAAACGACCCTCTCGGCGCCATGACTATTATTTAATTTGTAGCTTACTTTGAAATATTACATATTTTGTTAAATGAAAAACCATATTCCCTTATTTATGTAATATTTGGTATTTAAAATGGTTATTTTTAAAATAAAAGGGTATTTTTATATGAAACTTTTTTTCATATGGGTTTAACAAGATTTTTTCCTCAATAATTTTTCTATGATTTTATTATAGTATTTTCATCTATGTCATCACCCTTTGTTTAATCTTATAGTTAATTAAGTTTTATATCTTATGATATCATCAACCAGATTTTATTTAATGGTTTATGATTATTTTAACTATGGATGTGGTATGTTGATACCATTCATGGTTTATGGTTAAATTATTCACATTTGTATGCTAATTTTTTTGAATATGAAAATTTATGTTGTTTTTGTTTCACCCCTTCATATGAGGAATGAATTTGGCTTATTAAGTGATAGGTGGGGCCTGCTATAGCCTCTTGATAAATCAATAGGTCTCATAAGACAAAGAAGATATGGATTTGGCCGAGGCCTTACCCATTTATTTTCATATATCTTATACGAGGCATCGACGGTATGTTTCAAATGTCCAGAATTATGTATTCCATAATTGTGAGGTTAGTTATTGATTTTCGTGTGATTATTTGACTAGTAGAATATCTTATCTTAAGTTTCCTAGGTTATGTGATTATTTAAATGTCATGTGTTTTAGTTATTTACTTTGAAATGTTGTTTATGCCATATTTACTCATAGATTTTTTTGTATTCTTACCCTTACTGAGTATTTGTACTCACCCTTATTTTTTTCCTTTACTTAGGAATCCAGGAAGTGTACTAAGAAAGATATGCAAGGATTTTATAATTGGGAATAAAGTTATTTTCAAAAAAAATATATGTTGTAATTAGTGTATTTATTTGTAATACAAGACTCATGTATGTAATCTGGTTTTCCAAAAATACTAAATTGTTCGGTCCTTTGGGATTTGATTCCTTATAATCATGTCAATGTATTATAATAATGCACTGGATCCAAGTTTCTGGGGTCAAGGCATTATATAATTTTCTTTCTTCATCATTTTATATTCTCCAGTTTTAGCTTACATTTCTACTTCATACATCATAATAGTTCCAATGAGATATTTTATTTTAAAATTATTAAATATTGTAAATTATCTAGCAGAATATAAGATCCCACTCCACTTTGGTGGTAAAACTCTGAGAACTTTCAATTCTTACTCAGGCTCAGTAATAGGTGTTCCAAGAGAAGAGGCATTATTCAAAATCTTGGCGATTCTTCCATTCAACTAAGTAATTCTATATCATTCATCCATTTTGAAGGTTTCAAACTAAATCTTGTCCATATAATATCTAAGGTCCTTCACATTGTTTGTATCCTCATAATAAACTACTATAGTATTCTATATTTAATGAATTATTTGACATTGCAAAACTAGATTAAACTCAAATGGAACTAACCTAAATATTATAGAATTTGTGGATTTAGAATTTAGATCATATCTTGAATCAGTTTTAGCACCCATGTTTTTTTTTTGTGTATTTGTAATTTCATAGGGATTTACTACTTTAAGATAAACCTTTAAGACAAGTTTCTTCAAATATATGGTCATTCGTGCCTTCCGGCAGCCATAATTTTTATCGCTAAAGTAAGGTGCTCTAACCATTGACATTCCTTCTATGTTATCATCCATATCATCCATTTGAAAGTATATATTTTGACTTCAACCATTGATAGATTTAAACTAAAGATTTACTAGCTCTGATACCAATTTTTTTCTAAGATAATGGCTATATAGAAACTAAATAGGGGAGTGGATTGAGTTCCTAAAATTTTCTTTACTTTAAACCATCATATTTGAGGAATACAAGTTCAAATATTTTCCTTAATAAAAATTGGCATTAGGATTATAAAATATTAGTGGAAATATATTTACAACATATATTTATAGTTGTTCGGGGTATATAAATCCCTTTTTTAATTCCACCAACACTCTACTCCACAAGTTTTGTGATTTTCACTATGAAAACCCTTTTTTAGGGGCTCCCAACTGAGTATAAGAATCTGTTACTTGTTAAAAAGGTACAAGATATTTCAACCAGGATATACCATTATAAGACTTATCAATAGTCTTAACACACTCAGTTAAACTGGGTGTAAATAAAATATAGATGAATAAACTTTAAAAACCTATTAAAACATGATATTGAAAGAATAAAATGATAACAGATGAATATACATCATGAGAATATGATGATCTTCAAAGAATATATCTATATGATCTTAAATTGTAAATGGTATGCTTTTTAAGTGCAGTACATGAGCAATGTATGTACAGTTATTCTTTTCTAACATTATCATAATATTTTTATGTATGTGTGTGTCTCTATTCTTCTTGTTGTGTATATATATATATATATATATGTATGTATGTATGTATGTATTTTCAATACCTAACTCTCTCTATTTATATCTCCTCTTTGATTTTGAACTTAAGGATATGAAATAATCACAATAGTTGAATGAATAATCTATTGAAAATTTGATAATGCATGCCATTAATGGCATGAATCCATTCCTTCCAAATATAGAATATGATTCTTCCATGGTAATGTTAGAAATTTTCTTCTTCGGATCTTTCTATTCCTGGAAAAGTGACACTTTATAAAAATCAACCTTTCCTTAATTAAACAATTCCTTTTCTAATATGCTTAAATGAATGAAATGAATTTTAAAGAGGTTATAAAATTAGTCATGAAATTATACATAAAAGTTAGTTCTTCATAATATATCCATCTGATAGTATTGTTCTTCATAAAATAAATTCCTTAAAGGATTTATAAGATAAAATAGATCTTTGGATTATATTGTATGTAAGATAAACTAAATTCAACATTGCGTAGAATAATTATTCTATGTAATATAATTATGTTAATGAAGTGTGATATTTAACTTTCATAAATTCTCTTGGTGCTTTCATGATAATATTTTGTGAATATACTTTTTATAAGATGAATATTTTTCATAACTACCCTTTGACTGAAATATTTGTATTTGAACATGTTGTCACTAGTCTATTCTATTCATAAGATATTATCTTATGTTATAAGATAAAATTCAAAAATTATTTTTCTAATTTTGAGCAGATGGAAGATAAACTTTAAAAACTTTGATTCTCATAAGATAAAATACATTGTCATAGATTGATATTTTTTTCAATGTAATATGATCACTTATAGTCAACGCAGGATAAATTCCTAATAATAAAATATAATCTAAAACACTTTAGATAAACTAATTAGAAAAAAAATAGGTATTTTTTGAATCATAAAAACACATAAAATTGAGATATGTTGTAACAACATATTTATGTCCAAAAATCTCCTTATTTTTGATGTTCACAAAACCCATTGAATAATGTGAAAAAAATGACAAGAAGAAAATTTAATTTTTGTATTATTCTTTTTCTTCTCCCACTTGTTTTAGATATTAAAAATTATTATTGGGGAAAAATAATACAATTAATTTTTCACAGAAGCAAGTTTAAATAGTTAATACTACTGAATGTGAACAAAATTTGGCATGAAGTTGTATTGGACAAAAATATTGAGAAGCAGAATTCATTAAAAAAATCAGTAAAGAAAAGAGAAAAATAAAACAAGAATAGTGAATAAATGATAATAATAAAGTAAAAAACATTGAAAATATAGATAAATAGATCCAATGAAAGTTTTAATTCTAATTAATGAAATAAATTCATTAAAAACATACAAGTATTTAAATGTTTCTTCTAAAACACCATTCAAATGTTTTTAATGCACTAATAAAATAAACACACAACTAGGAAAAGTATGTCAATTTTTTGGTATAAAATGAATTTTAAGAGGGGTGTTTTAAATTATTGTGGTTGGACAGAAGGTAAGGAAGATGTAGAAAAATTAGAATCTTTATTTTCTCTAACAATATCACCCAAAGTGAGTAAATATTCTCTAAGTCCATCTCGATCACCTTGAGTGATCCTTATGGAGGTGGAATGAAAGTTGAGAGTATATTTTTATGCCCATTTTATATCAAAATTATCTATAAGAAAAAATGATAGCTTATAAGATGGTTCAAGTAAATGAAATGAGTATTATTCTAAAAATCTAAGATTTTCACTTAGGTGGATTCCAGCGAGGTCAAAAATCTCCTTGAATCTTTGAGAGTTTTTCTGACGCTTTTATTGGGTAGTGGTCTCCTTCTGTGTTTGTTTGATGACGATGCTAGAATCACAGTTGTTGCCATGCATTCCTACTTTCCAAAGGTGGGTGGATTTCCTTACTTTCAACAAAAATGTATACTTTTTATTAAAATGGGATAATGGGATGCTGGTTCCTCCTTCCATGTATTCCTCCTCATAATTCATCTCCTAATTCAGGTTTCCCTCATAGATTTAAGTATATTTGTGGAACTAATTCCTAGTTACAAGTATTTTTGGACACCAGTTAATTACACTACTTCCGTCTAGTCATTCCAAGGGGTATTGACAGAGCAGCAACCTTTGGTTAGGGGAGTAGTCATGTTGGGAATTTCTGGTATGTCTGGACACTGGAACATTGGTCACCTATATTCTTACTCATAGGAGGGCATATCATGGAGGCATATCAAGTATGGAACCTGAGGAATCTCTTATTGATTGTGGGGTATCTAATGAAAAAATCATATCTTTTGAAGTTTTCCTCAAGAATCCCATGTTTGACACGAGGTATAAGTGTGATAGGTCATGAGTTTAATGTCTTTTAGATATGGAGTGGATTGATCAGGACACCCCATGAAGGATGATCAATATGGTACATCCGTAAGAGGGAATGCCTAGAAAGTTTACCAATGGATGGATTAGAACACCCTATGATAGTGGATCTAATAGGTGTGTCCCATAAAGGGAATATGTCACACTGTGAAGGTTGATATGGACACCACTGGAGGTGGATTAGGGAGGTTCACCCCTAGAAGGAGGGCACCAAGCTTAACCATTGGTAGGGATTGAACTGAAAAGAGGCATCCCATATGCCCTGTTTGGGATATAGATATCAAAACCCACATAGTTTGATGGATGGTGTGGGGCTTACGCATGAGTGATACCATTCACAAGAGGATTTCTCTTGGTTGGATCGTGTTATGTTTTATGGGGATTATGATAGGATATTCCTGGATGTTTCTAGGATCAGAGACGTTATGGATGGGGCTTATGTGTAGGAATGGTTCATATGGGTGGAATGATTTTACCGAGATGTGGAAGCCTGAGTAAAGTCAAGATAGATTATGGAAGAATTGGATGGAGTGTATGGAATGGATAGATTGGATAAAATGGATGGAATGGATGGAATGGATGGATTATTGGTCTTAAATCTCAAAGAGGCTTCCTATGTATCCCAATTAGTTGGGAATCAATGTCTACGTTATTTGATGGGGAATCGGGGGTTTACAAATGAGGAGGAGGCCCATGGTACCTGGAGGATATGTGATCTCTCAGGTGAAGGGAATGATGTTACCAGGGATGTGACCCAAAGGAGATTAGAAAGAATGTAGATGTTCGGTTTAGACCTCAGGGAGGCTTTCTACGTATCTCAGTTAATTGGGAATCAAATCCCACATAGTTCAAAATGAATTTGGGGGCTTTAACCTAAGGAAGAGGCCCATGGAAATGGATAATATGGTTGAGGATTACTCATAGAAGTGGAACATTGAGTATATATGGGTTTCATGGTTTCTACTAACCTCAAATCTCACGTGAGTCATGCTCGGTGTGAGAAACAAGAGGAAACATTTGACCTAACATTTGTGTCAAAAAAGATGCACCAACGAGAGATGATGTGTGGATTATGCATGGAATCTACCCATAGACATGGTGAAAAATCCCAAATGGATAGGGATGGGGTGTTGAGAGTGCCCTTCTTCTCTCTGATCCTCATTTCTAGGGTAGGAAAAGAGGATCAACATTCCTACCTTATACAAGAAAAGTTAGGGGTTTTGTTAGCTCCACTATGTTAAATACCCTGAGAGGGGGTGAATCGGGGTATGAAAAATTAAAACCTATGACCCTTTTGATCTTGTTTTGTTTTTGAACAAAACATTATTATCCCTCTTTCTTGTAGAAACGTATGAACAAAAATTATATCATGCGCGAGACATATCAATTTTACTTGGTTCACCTTCACTGGGCTACATCCAAGGAGCATACAACTGTAGTGTTCTGATGTACCAAATTCACTAAGGATCACTTCAAAATTACAAGATTTAGGCTAGATCCTCAGGCTCACTACCTTTACAATGTTTAGGGTCAGCTCGCTACTTTCTCAAGGGTCACTCCCTGAGTCTCTTTCTCTGGATCACTACTAGTGTAAAGGATCATTGTATTCATCTTCCTTTCCTCACTGCTCTAGAAAGGTTCCACACATAGTTTATGGACTTGTAGGTCCCTTAATTTTCATGAATGAACACATCCTTAATTGTAGATAGATTCTATGTTGAAGTCCTATTTTCACCCATAGATGAAATCTAATTTTCCACATATTTTTAGTTTGAAGAAATTTCATTCATGAACTATTTAAGTCCTTACACAAACTTATTTTATTCCTTCATGAACTTCCCTAATTCCTCTAGGAACTGCCTTTCACTGTGTGGTGAGAATGCTTCATGGACAACCTCTCCTTCTATGGACAGACTCTCCTTCTATGGACCGTCTCTTCTTCTGCATACCACCTCTTCTTCCACAGACAGTCTCTTCTTCTGTGGACATCTGATGCTCTGTGGACTACTGATGCTTCATGGTCCCTTTTTCTTTATGATATAACAAGCCCTGAAAAACCCTTTCGTGAACTATTCCTGCAAACCACTTCACCCTTCATGGAATCCTCCCTCACAAATAACTTCACTTCATGGAATACTCTCTCGCAAACCACTTCGTACTTTGCCAAATTCTTCCTGGAATGATGATATTTTCTAAAGAAATTTTCTCTCTGATTAATGATGTAATTATGGGTCTTTATATAGTCATATAGATCCACAAAACCCACTAATCCAAATTACCTAAAAAATTTATGTGGTGCAGTCTTCACTGCGAACTGTGCTATGTCTTCTGCATAGATTCTTTCTTAATTTTTGGTAGCTGATGTCTTCCCCAAATGAAAACACTTAGTGGGACCAAAAATCACTACCTCTCAACTGAAAAAGACAAGCCTCTTGTGATTTTTGGTTTGCGTGGTGCATAACCCCTTTGAGGTAGGCATAATTCATTGCCTCTGTCCACAAAATGTAACTCCCTTCATGGTTCCACAAAACCCTTTTGCAGTCCTTTAACTCCACACTTTGTGGTCGTGAACTATTTTCTGAGAAATCCTTTGTGTAAAACCCTTTTTTGATTTTCTTTCTCTATTCCACTGTGTACTTGCCTTTGTATCCCATGAACTGTGGTCTATGAACTCCTTTGTGGAAACCCATATTTTTTCATAAAACAAACTCCTGATTTTGAGGCCCAAAAATTTGGTAAATAATAGGAAACTATACCACCTAAAATATTTTCTTCAGCAACACCTACCATACTAATTCTTGTTCATATGGATTTTACAAAAAATACAATCAACCCAAAAACACCAAGATGGCACCTTGAGGTATTTTTTCCCAACAATACCCCCCTTTGGGTTTGTGGACAACTCTTCACATTTTGATACCCCTCTAAAGATTCTTCCGTCTCTATCAGTTTCTCCCCTGTCTTGCTTAAGACATTTTCTCCCCTTTAAATCCATAATTTCTCCCCCTTTTTCAATATACTCGAAGGTTACTTCATTGTGGTATGCAACTATTTAAAGAAAACATATCATCACATTAGAGAAAAACACACCATACCTCAAAGAGAGGGGGTCCCACATCCACACATTTTCAAGTTTGGTAAGTTGACTGAACTCGAATATTCAGTAAATTCCATTAAAATTCATCTTTTGGGTAAGGCCTTTATTAGAATGTCTGAAACCTATAGTTTTGTAAGCACATACTCCAACTTTACAAGACCTTTATCCACCTTCTCCTTGATAAAATGATACTTGATTTCAATGTGATTTATCTTTTAGTGATGGAATAGATTTTTTCTAAGATTTATAGCACTTGAATTATCACAATGGATTCTGATTGGAGGCTTCACATCCACTCCCATATCATAAAGTTTATAACTCATACACAATAACTGTGTGCACACTTGAGTAGCTACAATATATTCATCTTTTGTATGCTCAACAAAATTTAATCTTATTTCTTGTTTATACAAGAAATAAAAAATTCTTTAAGATAGAATGCACCACCTGATATCTATTTTCTATCATATGCTGAACCAACCCAATCTACATCTTTATAGCTCAATAACTCTTGCTAATATTTTTCATTATACAACAAACTGAAATCCATTGTGCCCTTGATATACTGAAGTATTATTTTCACTTTAATAAAGTGGGTGTCACTGGGATTGCTTTGATATCATGCTACTTTGCATGTGGAAAAAACAATATCTAGTCATGTTTCTATTAAGTACAATAGGATTCTAATGATTTGCATATATTATGTGACACTAATCTCTTTGCCTTTATCATCCCGTGAAAGTTTCATCTGGGTAGCCACCAGAGTCATAATATCCTAGGAATTATTCATTCCAAATCTTATCAAATCCTTATTGACATATTTACATTGATAAATTAATGTGTCATTCTTCCCTTATGTCACCTGTAAACTGAGGAAAAGATTAATTCACCAATCATTGACATTTCAAATTCACTTTTCATGAATTCTATGAATTTCTTGCACTAAGCTTCATCTAATCTACCAAAAATTATGTCATCAAAATATACCAACACCATCATCATTTGATTACTATCATTTTTGACATATAGATTGTAATCAACACCACTACACTAAAAATTGAGCTTTTTTAAAAACAGATCTAGTCTTGAATACCATGCTCTTAGTGCATGATTCAACCCATATAGCCGCTTCTTCATCAAAAAAACTCTATTATCATCTTCAAGAATGAGAAAACCATATGGATTATCAATATAAACTTCTTCCACCAAAACCCCATTCATAAATGCTGACTTGATGTACATCTGGAAAACTTTCAACCTTCTTTTCACTATGATAGAAAAGAATAATTTGATTGTTTCTAGCCTTTAAATGGTTGAAAATGTTTCATCAACATCAATACCTTCTATCTGGGAGTACCCTTTTTACACTAATAGTTATTTTTTCAAATCATTGTGCCATCTTTATTTATATTATTATGAAAGACTCATTTATTACTAAGAAAATTCTTATCTATTGGCCTCAAAACAATCTCTTGTGTCTAATTCTTATCAATTTTATTAAGCTATTCATTCATATCTTAGACCCAGTTTTCATCTCTAGCTACTTCCTCAAAATATTTAGGCTCTACCTGTGATAAGAATAATGTTTTTTCTAGAGTCTTCATCCTCATTTTCTTCATTGGTGCTATATGATCACCAATTATATTTTTTCTACCAATTTCGACTCGTCTCTTCGATATTTGTGAAGATAATAGTTTTTTCTAATAATTTTCATTATCTAAATCTTTTTATGAATCAACCTTTGGAATTAAAACATCCCTTGATCTTCTTATCTCTTCATTGTTATCCTCTTGTGACTGGTCATGTATTTATTAATGATTCTTCTCATTCTCTACTATAGTTATATCTAGTCTTTTAACTACCTTTCTTATCTGCTTATTAAATCATTTATATGATTTATTTTTCTTTGAGTATCCAGGAAATATCACTTTATCTCCATAAGATTCAAACTTCATGTGTTTCTCCTTATTGAGAATGAAACACTTTTGAAAACTTGAAAGTACTTCAACATTATCTTCTTTCCATACTATAGCTCATATAGAGTCTTCTCTTCTTTCAGACATTGTAACACCCTATTTGATGTGTAGACTGATTTCATCACTTCTTCTTTCCAAAACTTATAAGGAAGGTCTTTCTCAATGATCATCGTTCTAGTCATATTGTTGATAATTTGATTTCTTCTCTCAACTACTCAATTTTTTTGTGGAGTTTTTACTGTTGACATTTGGTGCCTTATCCCATGTCTCTCAAGATAATCCTCTACTTGGATATTTGTGAACTATGTTCCATTATTTATTTGAATCTTACATATTCTATGACCCAACATCTTTTCAAATTCCCTTGGATATTTTTTTATGCAACTGAACACCTTATATTTGTGGGTGATGATTGAAACTCATGCCATTATGCTAAAATCATCAATGAAGAGAACATAATATATCCTCCCATCAATAGATCTTGGTGAAATAAGTCTTCACACATGCACCAACTCAAGTAATTTTTTGACCTTTTCTCTTTTTACTTATACATATTTCAAATGATCTTACCTTATTGACAAGCATCGTACGTATGATTATGATAATGTGATAACCTAGGGAGGTATCAAGAAGTGTCATATTTCACCAGATATTCCAAGGATGTTTGGCTCAAGTGGACAAGACATTTATGCCATAACTTGTTTTCTTCTTCCTTGAATAGAAAGAATATATCTTTTTCTCCACTTATACACTTTCCCTTCAAAAAAAATTCACCTTCTTTTTCCTTGATGACACGTAATTTCTTTGAAAAGCTTATGGAATATCCCAAATCACACAGTTGACTTGCACATAACATGTTGTGACTAATATGTTTAGCATCCAATACATCTACATGTCTCGTGTCTTTTCTCCAAAACTTGGCTTTTCTTAAGCCAATAATTTCCAGGCCTTCATCATTACCAAATATTACAATACCTTCCTTATCGTAACTAATTCTAGTCACCAAATCCTTATTTCCTATTATATGATAGGTGTATCCAGTTTCAATTATCCATATTCCAATGCAATATGATGCATTGAAATCAATCTCTGTGACCACTACCTTTTCAACTATCTTATTTTTTGTCCTTATTTTTGACTTCATACCTGGTACAGATTGATAATATTGATATTCTTTAAAGTATGATGGTCCAAATTCATCTTTCAATGATGCCAACCAATTTTTCATTTTTATCTCATTTGATGATACCTTGTATTGCTACTTATAAACACATTCATTCTACTTTAGAACATTTCTATGCATTATTTATGAGAAATATCTTTCCATGTGCCTAAATCCTCCACACCTGAAAAAGTTATCATCAAATAATGATCTAGAATTTTGAACTATGTATGGATACCACTGTTGATCTCGTTCTCTTCGATACCTCTTGACTACAGAATAGACATTTTGTGAGTGTCCCATCTTTCCACAATAATAAAATCTCATGTGGGATGAATTACTATTTAGTAATACTACACTACTGGTTCTCCCTTGGGTTTTTGAATCTTATGGTTTTGATTTATACCCAAATCAATCTTCAATCTCGAATTAAGAGCTTCTTGTCTGACTTCAACCATTAATTCTTTCTATTTTTGATCAAGACTTATATCATCCTTATCATTTGGATTTGGTTGTTTCTTTTGTTCTACTGGACCTCTATGATCCACTTGCATCTTTTTTTTCTTGAATGATATACTTTACCAATGTCATACCAAGAGTCAAGATTTTTTCCTGGTCCTTAACACTTCATTGTAGGTCGACGAATTTTTCTTCAAGTTCTTTAGTATGTTTGATTTGATCTTTTCCAGTGTTGGTCAAACTATCAATTTATCTTTTTTGTTCTTCTATTTTGAGATTTTACTCAAAATCATTTTCTAATCTATCTGGAAGTGAAGAATTCAGTTTTTTAATTTATTCATTCATCTTAGACTTCTCTTCTTACTACTTTTATATATAAAGTTTGTCATCATGAATCACTTTATTGGATTTCTTCATTTTGGATTTCCAAACATATATTTCCTCAAGATAATTTTCTAATTCAACCAGAAGGTCAAATATTCTTCAGAATTATCCTTCATCATTATTATTTTCTTCCCTTGGTTGAGAATTTCTAACAAATTCCACCATATCATCTACTTCATGATCCTTGTAGTCCTCTAGCTCTTCTACCTTAGATTCTTCTAAACTATCATCTTCCTTTGAAAGAAGATTTTTATTTTTGAAGAAATTTCTCTTGAATGTTTTCTTACCTTTCAATTAGGCTAAATACTTCTTCATGTGAATTTCAACTTCATCCCCGTCATCTTCTTGAAACTTATTTGGGCACCTTGCTTCAATATGTCCAACCTTTCCATATCGAAATCATGCAAGTAGATGTTTCCCTATAAAATTTCCTTTACCTGTCTGTAAATTTGATGAAAGGAATGACATGAATTCATCTATATCTTCTTCTTCCTGCCCATATTCAATAGTGAGATTCTTCATAGCTTTTAATTCCACTTCTTTAGAGTTCCCCTTTTCCACAGACTCATTATCATCATTTCTCATCTCGTAAGAAACAAGAGTATTATGCAAGCTATCCAATGTCATCTAATTTGGATATTTATCTTCTAATATAGAAACTTTTTGGATTGAACCAAGGTGGAAGTATTCAAAATATGTTCTTTAAAATATTTAAATCTTAAATAATTTCTTTAATACCACGTATGTATTCCACAATAACATTCAACTAGTCAAAAAATGCATCAACAGACTCATTATGGTGCATTATGAGATACTCATACTTGTTCTATATAACCTTATGCTTTACATCTCTGAATTTTGAGTCACCCTCATAGATATTTAGAAATTTTTTCCACATATCATGTGATGACTTACATGACATCACCTTTTTATAGATATAATTAGACGGGGTTCCCCCTGAAGCATTGATTACATTGGCGTCATCATCCAATTATCTATGTTATGATTTTGATAAAACATTACTATCTATACTGGCAGAAATACCATGCATTACAGCTATAAATACATCCCTACCCAATGATCAAAAGAATTTTTGCATTATATTCTTCCATATTTGAAAATTATTTACCTCAAAGATCTTGATCCCTTTGTGATTAATAGTTTCCATTTCTTCAACTAAGATAGAACCACTAACTTTCAACCTTTATCTCTAATACCAATTGTTAGCTCTACTAGGTTAAATACCCTAAGTGGGGGGTGAATCAGGTTATGATAGATTAAAACCTCTACCCCTTTGGATATTTTTTTGTTGTTAAACAAAACACTCTTATCTCTCTTTCATGTAGCGATGTATGAACATAAATGGAATCATGAACGAGATACTGTTATTTTACTTGGTTCACCCTTATTGGGATATGTTCAAGGAGCATACAATGTCATTGTGCTAATGTACCAAATATACTAAGGCTCATTACCAAATTACAAGGTTCAGGTTAGATCACTTTTATGCCCAATCTCACTACCTTTACAATGTTTAGGGTCAGCTCACTACTTTCCCAAGGGTCACTCCCTGAGTCTCTTTTTCTAGCTCACTACCAGTGGAAAGTATCATTATCTTCCTCTTATTTTTATCACTACTCTGGAAAGGATCCACATTTAGTTTATGGACATGTAGGTCCCTTCATTTTCATGATTGAACACATCCTCAGTTGTAGATAGATGCTCTGTTGAAGTCTTATTTTAATCCATAGATGAAATCCACTTTTCTGAATATTTTTAGTTTGAATAAATTGCTTTTTAAAATTGTTTTAGTCCTTCCATGAACTTCCTTTCTTCCTCCATGAAATTTCCTGCTTCCTCCATGAATTTTCTTGCACCGTGTGGCATGAGTGCTTCGTAGTAAACCTCTTCTTCTATGGACCACCTCTCCTTCTACAGACTACCTCTCCTTCTGTGGACTGCCTCTCCTTCCATGGACCACCTATTCTTTTGCAGATGAACGATGCTATGTGGACCACTGATGATTCATGATCCCTTTTCCTTTGCAAGATAATAATCCACAAAAACCCTTTCGTGAACTATTCCCATGAACTAATTCACCCTTCATGAAATCCTCCCTCATAAACTATTTCACTTCAAAAAATCCACACTCATGAACCACTTCAAACTTTGTCGAATTCTTCCTAGAGTGATGATATTTTATAATGAAATCATCTCTCTAAGTAATGATGTGATTAGGGGTTTTATAAATGCATATAGATCCACAAAACCCACTAATCTGAAATACCCAAAAAAATTGATGTGGTATAGCCTTCACCAGGAATTTTTCTATGTTTTCCATATAGACTATTTCTTCCTTTGCAGTGGATGATGTCTTCTGTGAATGAAATACCTTTGGGACACCAAAACTCACCACCTCCCAACCGCAAATGATGGGCCTCCCGTGAACGGTAAACCTCCCATTAACTGTTTATTCTTCACAGTTTGCATGGCGCATATCCCCTTTGTGGCAAGCACAATTCATCACCTCCATCAACAAAACATAACTCCCTTCATGATTCCACAAAACCCTTTTTTGGTCTACAAACTCTATGCTTTGCAGTCGTGAACTATATTCCATGAACTCTTTTTCGGAAAAACCTTTAACATCTCTCCTTCTCCATTCTGCATACCTCCTTTGTAGTTTTTGTACTATGCTTTGTGGTCTATAAACTGCAGTATGTGAACTTCTTTGTAGAAAACCATCCTTTTCTATAAAATAAACTCCCAATTTTGAGGCCCAAAAATTTTGCGAACACTAGGAAACTACACCAACTAAAATATCTACTTCGACAACACCAACCAAACTGATCTATGGTCATCTATCTTTGTCAGAAAACACAATCAATCCAAAAACACTAAGATGGTACCTTAAGGTATTTTTACCCAACATGCATACTCCAGGAGGTATTCCCAAGGTGGATGACATTCCTTGTGGGGAGGATGTCATTTGGTGTGAGGAGGATCTCATTATGTATCACTCATACACGGTACATCCTTTACATGTTGAATAGGGTAGGTCCATATTTTAACATCATGTTACAAGGATGATGGTGTTAGGCAGTTTTATGTCATGCATTGCAGATTTCAGGCACTCACTCCTTTCCCCTTGGGCTTATATAGTCATCACAAATGCGACCTTAGGTGGGACATGGCTTTAGCAATTCCAGGTTGGAATGGTTCAGAGGATTGGTCACTCATGAGGTCCATGTTAGCATCCCTATGATGAAAATAAATAGGGATTAGCATACCTATGATGAAAATAAAAATTTAGGTAAATGTATGCATAAGGGGAATATGGGACATCTCACAAGGGACCAGGAAATCACTATGCACAAACATAGAGGGCTGGGAGGAAGAGGTGCATGAAAGAGATGAGGGTTACACACAAGTGGGTCTTTAACATGGTGTTTTAACAAAGGAACAATCCATGGAGCATCAAAGAGTGGGTATGCACAAGATTTTAGGCTTTCATGCAAGGCCAGATCTCGTGAATAAGATTCTTACACTCCCCAGACTTAGGCTAAAATAGGTTGGGTGAGGTCAAGAAACTGTGGTACCACACAAAGTATGACCCACAGGGAACCTATCATGAATTATCTTATACCTTGAGGTTTCAATTCTTGTGAAATATCATGGAAGGCAGGTCTTATACATAGCATAGTGATGCTTCGACTTCTGGAGGATCACCCTAAAGAAGGGGGTGCACTTAAATATATAGATGGATCCTTTAGTGACGATGCATAAGATCCAAGGTGTAGAAGAGGTCTTACACACAGCTGTTCCATGATTTGTGGTGAGCAAGAATGCAAAGGGCTAGTAGACGTCATATTGGATGCACAACAGGCTTGTGCATGGCTGCCTTTCTTACATGCACATTGCTTGTCCATTTTGAGGGGATGGGGTGCAATATGCATGTTTGATATCTCATTAGGAACATAAGGTATTTTTACACAGATTTAAATATTTCACACACACATTGAAATGTTCATGTGCCATACTTTATATTCTCATGATGTTCTGTTGAGTTGGATAGTGCCATCGGTTTACCCAAAGATGGACTATTGTGGATTGTGTGGAATTCAGTGCCAAAAAATGCCCCCCTTAGAATCTAATCTAAAAGGGGTCCAGAGGGTTATCTTATGAGGTAAATGCAAAAGAGAAGGGTTGATTCCCATAGGTGTGCACAAAAAACATCAATGAGCGCACAAGTTCCCTTACGCACATGTGGAAGGTCGGGTCCACATTTATAAATAAGCAGGGCGATATGTATGGTACCTTGAATTTCTATGTGATAGGAAAATTGTTCTCATGCATGTAAGTTTAAACTTTTGGTGCAAAACACTGAGATTTTGATGCTCTTTCATGAAGCTTTTGATTCTTCCACGATTCTGGCTTTGTGATAATTCTGACATTTTCCACACTTAGAGGCTGATCTTTCATGAAAAAACAACCTTTTTGTGCCAAAACTTTAGTCTTTCACACATCATCCTTTGTATTTCCAGGCTTATTCAACACAGATGGTCAGTGGAATGCATCTGATATCAGAACTTTAATTGCTTCACAAAGAGAGAAGGTGATCAATAACCCTTAGATACTTCATGCCAGGAGGTGTATATCAGAAAAACATATGCTTCTTGGCATGATGACACAGTTACAGAAGGATTATATCCTAATAGATAACCTCACATTGTGGAACTTCAGGTTTCCAAATGAAGTGACCATCCTAGGTTACAAATCTAATTCTCCATGGTCATGTTTCACATGTGAATATATCCTCCAGTTATACAACATCAATGTTCATGGCCACACTGCCATAGATAATCGGGACATGGACATCTATGTTTTAAACTCAAGGACCAGGGTGATCATAGGAGATGATCCAAAGGTGGAGGAGTTCCCTATCTACTATGCCAGTACCTTCAAAATTAGTATGAGGAATGATAATGTGGGTTATTATAAGGATTGGGACTTGAGGTATAGGGAAAACTTCACAAGTGAATGGGAATGGGAATACTGGGTACGCTACACATACGAGGATTTCAGAGTATATTTGTGCAATATCAGAATGTATGAAGTATTATGGAAATCACAGTTCCATATCTATCATCAATAGGATCTGGTGCTAGAGATCCTTATACAATGGTCTCCAGACATGAACATGTTCCACCTCCACCATGGGGAAGTTGGAATCAGTTTTTGGAACATTCACTGAATCGGAGGAATTCCTTTGGAGGTATTTCAGTACGATGAGTTCCTTCCATCGTAGAATACTTGTATGGATAGAGAACTGACCCCTATCCTAGCATGGCATCTTTTGGAGGTGGTGAAGGAGAAGCAGAAGATCAAATTCATCCAAAAGAATATCTCATTTCAAGTATGGTTCAACTTATTCCCCAAAAAGGATGAGAAGGTAATAATATAGGGTCAAGGGAAGTAGTGTTTGATCGCATCGCAAAGGGGAAATGTGGGATCATATTGGGTGATCCTATAGGTAGGAGAATATAAAACGTGGGGGTACAGCATGGTCAGAGACTGGAACCCACTAGTTCACTACGCTGCCTTCCTTTCCACTTTCCTAAGTGGATGGTTGTTTTAGTGAGGGACACAAGGATGGGGATACACTTGGGGACCTTGGTGAAGGATGAGATCCTAGAAGATCGCAATAGGGTTAACCTAGGAGTGACTCTGTTGGTTAGGATCTATAGCATCTTGGGATGTGCTGTAGGGGGGAACATGCCTAGGATAATCTTTGGGTTGTTCTAGTTCCTACATGGTTGGATTGAAGTAAATTTTGGCGGATATGAATTCTTTAATGCCATCCCCCCTACAAGAACTGGTCTATTTCCATCCATAATGAACATTGTTGGGGTTCAAACACTGACTCTTCATGATGACGGGGTTGTACTCCATATTGGAAACCACAAAAATTTCAACTTCCACCCCTCCCACACTCTAGTTGTCCTGATGGTGGACAACCTATGAAGTTTGTGGGAGCAGATAGAGAACTTACATAGTTTCAGGGGTGGTGTGTTGGTGGCCCGGATTGATATAAAGGTTCTATGTGAGTCATACATGTAAAACTATATCTCAAGGAAATTTGGATTCATTAAACAGGTGGCAAAGAAAGTGTACACTAAGGTTCATGAAGAGCATAACCCTTGTATCCTCCAACAATTGTGGTGCATGCTGACGACTACAATTTTTTATGAAACTATCATGTTTCCACCTATAGATGTCGATGTCATCCTATCAATATAATATTCTAAAAACTAGGTTCAGGTATATCTAGAGGAAATATTTTGAAAACACATTTGGATGATTGTACCAGCGAGCGTAGATCCATAGCAGTGGGAAGGCAGACGGGATGCTACCTAATAGGCAATCCAGGCACTTGGGGTAGAAAAATATGGAACCGTAGTGGTGGGGGAATCTAAGGGTGTAGCCACACCTCCACCTCTTGAAGGGGAGTGGTCCTGAAAGAGACCTCAGGGGGGGAAATAGTCCCCAGGGAAGAATTTGAGGTAATTCTTGTAACCGGATGTTGATGCTATATTTCATTCCCTTTAGTCCGCCTATAGAACACTACGACAATCACTGATGACAAGGGACTTGTGGAGAAATCTAGAGCAGGATAAGACCAGATTTCAAGAATTCAGGTGCATTTAGGTTATGGTCAAGGTGAAATTACATCGAAGGAATGTGTACCTAATGGCCATGGATATTTACACATGTCAAAGGGGGAAGTATGAGGCACCTCCCACTCTGGTAAAGGTGTTTCTTAGACAAGATTTAGATTATGAGGATACTCCACATGAGGATGACAGTGATGAGGAAGAAGAAGAGGAGTATCCTAGTGATAGGGAATCCTAGGGGAAAACTTCTCAAGGGAGTCCCTGGGAATGCAGTGAGATAGCAGGTTCTAAAGAAGATCTAGTTGAATACCTCTCGATAATATCAGCTCACATCTATGATATTACCCATTTATCTTACTCAGATCCACTAACCAAATCTTATCTTGAATAAAAGCACCTCAATAGTGATCAAAGGACCCCCACTGCTAGGGGAGAAGATGTGTTAGTGGGTGCGAAGGAGCATCATCTAGGGCTTGCACCTAAGGTCGAGGCAGGTGGTGATCCGGTCGTAGTTGAGGTGACTAGTGGTGGTCCATTTGAGGAGGTTGGGATGGAAATCTCAGAACCCTAAGTTATTCCCGCCATCTATGGGGGTCCATGCCCTAGAATTCCCATGGAGGAACCCACTATGAGTGAGAAGAAACACCCTAGGTGGATCATTATCCAAATTCCTCCTCCTCAAGGTAAGAGAAAAAATTGAATTATCCAGTCATGGTTGGATTTTCACGGAGCTTTAGCATCAATGTGTTTTCCTATTACATGCATCTTCTACCAAAATGATTCAAGGAGAACCAGTTTCAATCATAGAGATACCCAATGTTGAAGGTTATCCTATGGGGGAAGTCCCTATGGTGACTCGAGAGCTTGACCCAGTGGTGCTCAACTCATGTAATTCCTTAATTTCGCAGAGTCATACCTATAATTTGATTACCAGATTGACTTAGGTGCTTTGTTCTATGCAGTGTTTGGAAGACTAAGAGTTCAGCGAGTAGATGGGGTCATGGTATCCATGGGATATCTTTTAATGGATTCTCTTTCCCATGAGGAGTCATTTTTCCAAGAAAACTAGGCCTTGGTGATTTCAGATGAATAGGAAGTTACGGCCACGAGTGATTCCACTGGTGGGGTAGAACTCAAGTCTGGTAGGGTAGAGGGTGATGAAGAAGAATCAAGTGATGATGGTCATCACCATAACCTGGAGCCCAGACAATCTTAAAGGATACCAGAGGAGGACCATCCTGCTGAACTCCCTGCTACTTTTCCAAAGTACAAACTTGCAGATCCTGAGGATCTGGATGACACTGACCCTGAGGTGACCGAAGAGAATCACATCATCTAGAATAGGGCATGGAGGTTCATTAAATGGTTCATCAAACATACTCTAAAGTTTCAAATAGTGAGCCAGATGGGGTTCCTTCACCTTTGGATACACAATCTATGCATCGGAGGTGCATATGCTTGAGACCTTCATGTGATGGATCGTGACTACCTCTCCAAAAATGTACAATAGGGGAACCATTATCTAGAATTTTCCTTGTTCCAAGATAATTATGACAACATATGAAAGATTCAAGAAGTCAACCAGGAGATCTAGTAGCTAGAGGAGAAAGTGGGTGAGAATGATGCCTTCCTCAAAACTCAAACAAGAGTCATTAGCAAATTGAGGGATTATCTATAAGATGCCTAGAACCAAATGAAGTAGGAAACTGCTCAAATTTCTGATCTATGGGTTGAGTGGGGTCGATCACAGACAAGATCTGATGATCTTATTCTAGCGGTCAATGATAAGGAAGTAGAGTTTGGGAGGAGGCGGTAAATTCTGGAGCCTACTCACTGTAGATTGGAAGAGTTAAAGTTCTCAATCATAGGAGCAAAGATATAGGGGAAATTTTTTTCAAGACTCGTGAGAGGCTACAAGATGTGGATGACCCTTTATATACGTCAAATTGTTTCCTTTCTCACTTTTGAAATTTTTAATGTGCATGAACACATTTCTTTATTGATTTAATTATCTCACTTCAATCATATTTGAGAGACAGATAATGACCAATCCCTAAGATCATGTGCATCGGGCCCAGTGTGAGAAACAAGGGATGACCACATGATTGTTCATTTTGTATGAGAGTGTCAGATAATCATTGAACACTTGGGGTCTTCTATTGTTGACTGACCACCAAGATTTTTTGGGATGAGAGATGCTATGGCTGGAGAATATGTATCTCAGAGTATCCAACTTGCTTTTCCCAATGTGCTCTAGTGCACAAATGGGATAACGCCAAGGTCGTTGGAATCTACTCAAACAAAGGGGAATGGGGAGTGTGAATCACAATACTCAATATCTTGAACACAAAGAGAGTGTCATGGAGATACATGATAACTATTAACCATGTTCAAAAAACATAACATCCATATTGTTAGCCTAAAATAGGGACAAATAAGGAGGTTCGACCATTGACCATGTTCGAAACACAGAACCTATCTCGTAATGTCATCCAAAGTATTCAGGAACATTGGCCCAGAATGGTAGGTGAGCCAAAGTGGCATGATACAAAACTGTTAGGGGTTCCCTTACTCTGAAATCTTGAAGGAATTAGATTTTTATTGATTTTTAGATAATTAACCTTTTAAGGGGTGAGGGGGAACCCTTCCATGACCCGTAGACCCAGAGTCATAAGGCTCACAAAGCATGGGAATGGAGTAATGGAATGCTCTTGGAGTTACTCCACCATGTCTTAGAAAACACCAGTATAGGTGTATTGGTCTAAACAAAAATCAAACCTACCTTCCAGGGGAGCACAATCTCAGATTCCAAGTGATAGTAGACAAATTTAAACAACGTGGTATATGACCAGCATCAAAAAAGGACCTATCAGGTGAGAACCTAGGAAATTTTTCAGTTTTACGTCATGAAAATGAGGATGATGGATATGTAGTTTAACATCATATGGTAAGTACTATGCATGGTAAAGTTTAACGTTGTGTGATCGGGACATGTCCAATAGTTTAACGTCATATTATTGGGATGTTGCATACAATTTAAGGTCATAATGCTTAGAACCTGGCCAAAAGTTTAAATTTGTGTTACAAAGACTATAGAAATTTATATTCCCAGTATATTTGTGTGACACAGAGGAAATAAACCTGACGCAAATGGTCCAAAAGAGGCTTGAAGACCAAGTAAGTATTAGGAAATAGACAAATGTCGGCGTGAATGAGGATTGAGGTCCCCATGTCCTACCACACATTCCTAAAGGGGGAATATTTAGTTTAAATTTATTTCTAGACATAGACTTCCAGTTTAAGGTCATAGAGTTTTAGAAAAAAGGGAAGAAGGATTTCTAAAATAGGTATATTTAGCACAGTGGGGTGACAGAACTAATATTAATGAGGCCATAGGAGGCCTAGCGCCACACCACATTATCCAAGTGAGGCTCTTAGTTTAAGGTCATAGATTTTGGACCCAGAATCCCTTATGTGGTTCAACCACATCAGTACCCACCACACCAGAATTCCTAAGCCCACGTGAGCCATGTTTGATGTGGGAAATAAGGAATGGTGCAGGGGTCTACCCGACATTTTTAAGCACACATTGGGGGAAATACCAAGGGTGGAAATCCACCACAACATAGGAGGGTGTAAAGGTGGTAAGTTGAGACTTCGGTCTGGATGAAAGGGAAAATGGTAAGTAGGGATCGACTGTTGACCATGTTCAAAACATAATAACCACCATCATACCAGTCAAGAATGGAGCAAGAAAATGTGGGACTACAAAAAAAATGTTATTTTTATAAGGGGTTGTTTTTTTATTTAAAGGGGGTTATAACCCCCTCTAAAGGATTTAGCAGAGGTTATGGTGAACTGCCACTAAAATGACCACAATGTAGGGTTAGCGACAATTTTCCGAAACTACGGGTATATCTGAATGAATATTAGAGATGGTTTAATTATAAGGGGTTTAAACCCCTTATAATTACACCATAAATATACTATATATATATATATATTAGGTTCTTGGGGTACAATTACATTTAAACACAACACACCTCACACACAGGCTGGAAAGGCAGGCTATAGCCCCCCCCCAAGGGGATAGTCCACCCATCAAACCATATTTATTCAATACATGGCCCGTAGGCCTAGAGGGCATGAATCTCATTACATGGCCCTTAGGCCCATATTTTTTACCCAAAATCCCACTGATGAATAGTGTTTCTATAGTACCCGGCTACAATAGTACTTTTTATAGTGATGTCGGTGCCACAGTGTCCACCACCACTACAGCGTCACTAGTGTTACAGTTTCACTACGGCTATAGTACCTACGCCCAATGAGTGTTGAACCCCCAACCTCTAGGTAGTATTACGGGGTTATTACCACTAAGAAAAACCCTAACTACATAAATCTATCATAAATAGACAATTTAGAAGGGGCTTAAACCCCTTCTAAATAAGGTATCAATTTAGGGGTGGTTTTAATCGCACCTAATTGATTTGAAGGCCCAAATTTAGGGGTGTTTTTTCAACCATCCTTAATTCACTAAACTCTTTAGGGGTGGTTTTAACCGCCCCTAAATATGTTCAATTTTTTTAATTATTTCTACCCCGCACAGACCCCTCCCTTCTATCTCATTCTCCCTCCATTTCTCTCGCGGTCCCCTCCTATTCTCCCTCCATATCTCTCACAGTCCCCTCCCTTCCCCTCCCTTTCACTCTTGTTCCCCCTCTGTGCCCACTCGCACACTACCCAGCCTTAACCTCCCATGCTCATTGTCCAATCCCCCAATACCTGAACCCATTGTAAAATTAAACCTTAGGTGGGAATCGAACCACAGATCATCCATTCCTGAAGGCCCGCACGCCTACCACTGCTACCACTTTGACAATCTAACTTTGTAATTATATATATACATGAATATATTTATATATATTTCATTATCTATTCTAAAAAATATTATTTACATAATATATTTAAATATATAATCTATATATAAATTTATATAAACTATATATTTATATGTATATACACATATGTTTATATATTTATAAATATATTCATATAAATTATTTATATACTTAAATACATATTTATATATTATATACATTTTTATTCATATAATATGTATAAATTATTATATTTAAATATATAAATATATATTTATAAATACATTTATATTTTTGTGTATCTATTTATGATTTTATATAATATTTATAGATATAATATAATTATAATATATATTTATTTAATTATATTTAAATACTTATATATCTTTTTTTGTGTGTATTTATGATAATAATAATATTATTAATTATTATTATTACACGTATTTTTTAATCTATAAAAATTATTTTTTGGTTTCATAAATACTAGACATTTATTTTAAGTTTATATCATACATATATTATATTAAATACATTTATATTATATATATATGTAAATTATTTATATACTTAAATACATATTTATATATTATATACATGTTTATTTAAAGAATATATATATAAGTATTTACTTAATATATTTATATTAGGCCTTTAAAAATATATTTATATAATGAATTTCAGTACATATATTTATTATTATTTACATTAATATATATATATATATGGGTATAAACTATAAAATATTAAAAATAATTATTATATAATTATTATTTTATGAAATGAAATTTATAAAAAAATTATATCTTATATAATTAATATTATATGAAATATGATTTATACAAATATTTATATAATTTTACATGAAATATAATTTTATATTATATATAATTAATGTGTATATT
This sequence comes from Viscum album, assembly GCA_963277665.1. Classification (NCBI taxonomy): domain Eukaryota; kingdom Viridiplantae; phylum Streptophyta; class Magnoliopsida; order Santalales; family Viscaceae; genus Viscum; species Viscum album. The sequence continues at coordinate 1,790,977,524 of OY728128.1, forward strand.
ATATATAATAGATATTATATGAAATACAATTTATACAAATATATACTTAATATTATATGAAATACAATTTTATATTATATATAATTAATATTATATGAAATATAATTTATAAAAATAATTATATAATATATTTCAATACATATATTTATTATTATGTACATTAATATATATGTATTTCAATAAATATTATTATATAATATTGTGTAAATTAATATATATTTATTTTTATAAATTCTATTTTGTATAATATTAATTATATATAATGTAAAAGCGTAAACATATTATTTAAAAATATTTTTGTTATTATTATAATATAAATTATAAAAACTACAATCTTGGGTTTTTATATGATATATTTTTTATATAAATTATATTTATGCATATATTTATATAATATTTTTATACAAATATGTTCGTATAATGTATTTAAATACATCTATATGTTGTGTTTTAATTGTGTGTGTGTGTGTGTTATGGAAGTTGTTTTAAAAAAATAGTGGGGGTTCATAACTCCTTTAATCTCTTAAATTAAAGGGGGGTTTGAATCCCCTCTAATTTAAATACATTAGAGGGGGTTTTGAACTCCCTCTAAATTAAGAAATTTGTGGGGGGGGTTTGAACCCCCTCTAATTTAAGATATTAGAGGGGGTTTCAACCCCCACTAAAATCCAACTAGATATTAAAAAAATAATGTTAAAAAATTTGAGGGGGTTAAAAATCCCTTTTGATTTAAGAAATTAGAGGGGATCCATAACCCTCTCTAAATTCGTTGATTTGTGAGGGTTGTACATAACCCCCTCTTTTTTATAGAAAATTAATTTAGAGGGGGTTAATAACCCCCTATAAATTCTATGATTAGAGGTGGTTGTGTAGAACCCCCTCTAATTATACAGAAAATGAATTTGGAGGGGGTTGTGCATAACCCCCTCAAAATAACCCCCTCTAATTTACAGGGTTTTTTTGTAGTGATCAATCGTTGACCAAGTTCAAAACATAGGATTTTTCTTTTGGTGTCAATGATCCATTAGGGCATTGGCCCAGCATGGGAGGTGAGCCAAAAATGATGTGAGACCATCACTGTTAGGGGGTCCATCTGGATTTGAAAGGTGATAGGAATCCAAACTGAGAAAGACTCGAAGCATGGAATGGGCGTATCATAGAGTGAGATTCGATCCTAGGTTTTGTGAATAGATTAAGGTCATTTTTCTTGGACCTTAAGCTCTCATTTTAAGGGCATGATGCTCAAACCATGCTTTCATACAGTTTTAAGTTGTGATTCTTGGACTATGCTTTCATACTATTTTAAGTCATGATGCTTGGACTATAAGAGAAACATTCTTTCCAATGATATATTTGTGACACAAAAGTGATAAAACCCAATGTGAATGAGGGGAAAGAGAGCCCACATACCACATAGATACCTTAAGATTAACTGCATACATTTTAGGGTCATAGTTCTTGGACTTTAATTGAATCCAAGGGGCCAAAAGGTTGATAGACTTGTGGCTGGACCCATAGAAAAAATTTTCAGGCATCGCTACATATCCTATAAGGATGGGAATCAAGCCACACATGGTTCTAGAAAAAACATACAGTTTAATATCATATAGTGAATATGAAGATGAACATACGTGAGGAAATATCATTACTGGACCCGAGATTGAAGACATGGATGTCATTGCATATCTTACTAAAGCAAGAATCAAGCCACGTGTAGTTCTTGAATGTGACATGGTAAGAGACCAACACTGGTGGGGAAATACTCTTTTTTGAGGGAACTGAGGCATCCCAAGATTATCATGATGCATCCTAAAATTATTTAGGGCACAATTATAGTTTAACGTTGTGTGTTGAGGATGTTAGCTCCTAGTTTATGGTCATAGAGTTCAGACCATGAGGGATGGTGTCTCAAATGGGCATGTGTAGCACGGTGTTATAGAAAACCAGATTTTAATAGAACCAAGGGGGACCAAAACGACATAACATATTCATGATAATACCTACATATAGTTTAAATTCATGATTCTTAGAATATAGGCTCCCAATTTAAGGTCATGGAGTTCGAACCTAGGGTAAGAGGCTCCCCAAAACGGGTATATGTGGTGCGACGGAGTAATAAATACAATGTGAATGAAGGCCTAAGAGTCCTAATGATGTACCACATCTTCCTAAGGAGGATTTTTAGATTGTCTCTATAGACATATGTATGGTATGGTTGTAAATAATACCTAACATGAATGATCTAAGGAGTCTTGTGTTCCATAATGGGGCCTTAGGGTGGGAAAATAATGAATCTATGGATAGGCCCAAATAAAAAGTGTCAGGGTATTGATATGTATCCCATGAGGAAGGGAATAAAGCCACACATAGTTCTAAATGGAAATATCCCTACACAGGTATGACCTGTACCCAAGGATGGGGTATATTTTTTTCTTCTTCTACTTTTTTTGTCTTTTTTCTGAGTGGCTGGGATAGGATACAAAATCTGGGTGTCATTACATATCTTATGTAGATAAGAATCAATCCGTATGTAGTTCTTGAACACATCATGGTAGAATAACAGTGATGAAGGTGATGTCCTCTCAGGTGAGAACACCATAGTGTTACACTTCTACAAAACTAGGTTTATCCAGTGCGAGGGTTTTAACACTGCTAACTAAAAAGGTTGTTAAAGACCCCATTTTTTAGTGCTAAAAAAAGCACTATTAAAGGGTGTCTTTAACAGAGCTTTTTTTAGCACTGTTAAAGGGGCTCTTTAATAGTGATAAAAAAATGTTGTTAAAGGGGGGCCTTTATCAGTGCTTTTTTACAAGCACTGATAGGGGTTTTATCAGTGATTTTTTAGAAGCACTGATAAAAGACCCACTTTATCAGCATTTTTTTACAAGTTCTGATAAAATTATACTTCAAAAAAATTAAAATAATATATAAATATATTTATATTGATATAAATATAATATATATTTTTTAAAATATGTTTTAGATAAGGTAAATTGGAATTTTCACTTAATATATAAGATATTTAGTGGAAATAACTTATAAACTAATTAAAAAAAATTTGTAATTAATAAATTTTCTTATTATTACCAAGTAATAGTCATTTAATATCAATTTGAAGATAAAAAAATCAAAATACTAATGAAATATCTAAAATAAGTTGAAAATGTAACTCGAACTTCAAACGGACATAACTTTTGATCAAGGTGTTTCTTTGGGTTCTACCACATATCAAATCAAATCCTGGGATGAAATCTATGCCCCCAATGATATAGGTAAGCCTCTTTCACATTTTTCAAGGCCAAAAATGGCCTAAAAGGCCTCCAAAATTGAGTTTTTAGTCAGCGTATCCCAATTTTTTAACATTTAATGAATTTTCAGGCTCGTTTATGGGGGTTTTTTTGCTCTTTTTTGGTGGGGATTGAATTTACTCCCAGGTATTACATTCATATTGATATTATGGTTTTAAAATTTTATCATTTTTCACAATTTACTATTATTTATAATCAAATATATAACAATATATACATATTTTTTATATATTTACGCATAAAAAATTAATTTTATAAATAAATAATTAATCATATTTACATATAAAATATATTTATTAATATATAAACATATTTATAAATATATGGATAAAAAATTTAATAAAATATATATAAATATATATTTATATCATAAAATGTGAAACAAAATAGTATAGGGGAGTGGAAAAGGCTTTGATGTATATGCTGGAGGTCTAGGGTTCAAAACTTGATAAAGGCAGTGGTGCGAGTGGGAGGGTGGTATTATATAAAGTATTGATAAAGGGGTAGGGGGAGCACTGATAAAGGGGTAAGAGTGGGAATCATTGATGAAGGGGGTGGGTGGGGGAGGGAAAAAAATTATATTCCCTTTATTAGTGGGGCCTTTATCAGCGCTTTTTTAGCATTGTTAAAGCCCCCCTTTAATAGTACTAAAAATGCTGATAAATGGGGTCTTTAATATCACTAAAAAACACTGTTAAAGGACCCTTTTAATAGTGATATTTTTAGCACTGCAAAAGGGTGTAAAGACCCGTAAAATTCAAGGAAATTTTTTTCTTAATGTTCTTTGGAATTTTACAAGAATGCAGTTTCTGACGGCACCTGATTCCGAGGCCCGGTGTTCCCGGAATCATTTTCCGAAGTTTGTCTTGGGTACGTTCAATGAACGAACGAGCGGGTTTTTCTAACTTTTGAACCGGTGCTTGGAATCGAATTCCGAGGGCACCGATGGAATCACAGCACCGGTATTTTCCTAGAAACGTCTTTTCCGAAGTTGTGTTTGCTCGAGTGTGGTTTTTAATTTTTGGGGTTAAGTTAAGAAATAAAATAAAGTGGTGCAACAACTTTATTTTTATTTCACTTAACAGCCACTTAAAACCACTTAAAGCCGCTTAAGCTCAGTGAAGCGGATAGGGTGGAACCCAAAATATCCTACCCCCTTGGTAGGATATTTGTGAGGTGGGTCCCGCACGAGCCCCACCGTTTCTTTTCCTTTAAGTAACGCACCCGCGAAAACTCCTCTTTAATGAAAGTCAACTGGTGCGTTTTCTAAACTCTTAACGCTCCTATTAATTGGACAGTTAAGACGTTACCATTAATTCACCGAATTAATGGTTCCTTTCTTAACTTGTTTTTCAAATTGTTGGCATGTAAATGAAATAAGACCAACGCATGTCTTTCTTGTGGGTGGCTTGTTGAGAGGATTGGCAGAATCTCTAAGTCCTTCATCCTCCTTCGCGAAGAACGCGAAGAACGCGAAGAACACCGAACCCTCGGAGATCGATGACGCGACGCCGTGTACTGCGACACCGACGAATCTCCTTCTGCGACATTCTTCCGCGACGTTTCTTCCCCGCAACAATCTCCGATCATCAACACCGATTGAGGTAGGGGATTATGGATCTTTTAATTTCATTTGTGGATTTTATTCCTCAACTTGGGTTTAAACGTGCAATTAAACATGTGTGTTTTCTTTAACCCTCGGAGATCGTCGATGCGACGCCGTGTACCGCGACGACGCGACACCCCTTCCGCGACGCGACGATCCTCTTCTTCCGCGACGGTCATTTCCGTGAAGAACTCTCGTCCGACGACAACGACGAGGTAGGGGTTTGTTTTATTTAAATCTTTGTGATTTATACCTGCGGCGTTTGATTAAACTATTTTTTTGTGAGACTTTTAAAACCGCTAACGTGGTGGGTGCGGACTAACAAACAAGTCTGAACCCACCGCCCCTTTCGTTCTTGGTGTGTGAAATGGTGGACATCGACAAAGTAGGCCGCACGGGCGACGCGGGGTCCTCGCAGTGAAGGACGGACCCTGGGAGGACCTTTGGCGAAGACGGCGTGATTTTCCGACCACCAGAACTCATCCGGTGGTCCGCGGAGTGACCCACCGGCGCGCCACGCCGGCACAGCGGCGCCGGCGGCGGAAGGCGGCGGCGCCCGGTGCGCCGCCGTGGAGAACCGTCGCGGCTGAAGCCGCGGCGGCAGCAGCGCAGTCCCGCGACCGCGCGGGACCAGAGGACCACAGGACGCAGCGGCCCGGTCGCGTCTGCTGGCAAGGGTGGCCCCATGCGGGGCCATGGTTCTCTCACGCGGGGGCTGCACGCCCCCCGCTCCGCTCAGACGTAACCGGCCGAGCTGACCCGCCGGCCGGGCCGGGTCGCACCCAGGCCAGGCCGGGCCGGGCAACCCTGGCCAGGCTGGGCCACACCGGCCGGGTCGGGTCGACCCAGGGGGGTTGGGCCGGGTCGTTCCGGGCCCAGATCCCCCGTTTTCGGACCTTTTCGGTCTTTTGCTTATAACTTGTGCTATGGGCCTCCGATTGATGTACCGTCAGCGCCGATAGGATCCTTGGATCGAGACGGTCGTTTCGGTATATTACACTCAAGGTTTAGGAATACTTTAGGTTCGGCCGGGTTGTTTCATACACGAAACCAACCGGGCCCTCAGAGCGGAAATGCTTATAACTTGAGTTTCGGATGTCCGATTGATGTGCCGTCGATTTTGATGGATTCCTCTAAGTGAGACGGATCTTTTGGCTTACTCCACCTGAGGTTTTGATGCAGGTGGAGTACAGTCTGGTTGGTTTTGACTTAAAAACTAATCAGGCCCCTGGGACGAAAAAGCCAATAACTCTCAGACCGGGCGTCTGATTGACGCGCCGTCTACGACGTTGAGTTCATATTGACGATACGGAACTTTTGGATACATCAACTCTAGACTATGTGTCAGTTGATGTATCAGCCTCTCATATCATGGATAGGACCCTCCTGAACGAGCTTGTTGTGTGCGGGAACCCTAGAGTTGGCTGCGACTGCGATGACGACGATGACTGTACAGAGATCCTCAGTGGATTCGACGGCAATGACTACAGCACTCAGCGATCCTACATGGATCAGTGATACAGATCCTGTGTGGATCCGATCCTGTGTGGATCAGCGCTCAGTGGTTCTGTGTGAGCCAGCGCCTACAGATCCTGTGTGGGTCCGATCCTGTGTGAGTCATTGCAGGGGTTAGTTACCTATCGATCCTGTGTGGGTCAGATCCTTTGTGGGTCATTGCGGGGGTTAGTTACCTATCGATCCTGTGTGGGTCAGATCCTTTGTGGGTTATTGTGGGGGTTAGTACCTATCGATCCTTTGTGGGTCCGACGACTTAGATGAATCAGTGGCAATATCTGATCATCTCTATCGTCATTCGAAGAAGTATACCTGTGTGAGCTGAATTCTGTTTTGCTTTCCTTTGTGGATTGAGTTTTGCTATCCTGTGTGGATTGCGTTTTGCTTTCCTGTGTGGAATACATTTGCTTTCTTGTGTGGACTGGGTTGTACTTGGGTTCGGAGGTTAGAGCGTACTGGAATTGGTGACTTAGGTATATGTATGGGCATATACATAAGCAGTGTCAGATGTTACTTCGTGATTGTATCTTTACTTTGTGGTTCATCATTTTTGGATCTTGGGAGACCTTCGGGGGTCTCGGGGTCCCTACTGAGTAGCTTATACTCACCCCTGCACGGGCTATGCCCGCACTATGTTGTGTTGGTTGCAGACGACGGACAGCGCTGATCGTGGTTGAGGTTTGCGGAGCAGGATGGTACTTGGAGGTGGACCACTGGGCGGGGTGTACTCAGAGCGGACGGCTGGACCGAGGAGCTGTGGAGGCTATCTGTACTCACCCTTCAGGTAATATTTCCAGTGGATGGCTCGAGGATGCGGCTTTACTTTTCAGTTTTTATTTTCCCTTTTCGAGTTATACTTTACTTTCAGTTTGGGTTTGTATTTTGGCCCACTTACTTTTCCGCATTTACTGTTGTACCCAGTTTTTACTTAGTGTTTACTTCTACTGCTTTCTTGCTCTGTGGTGTTTGTTTACTTTACAAAGGCAATGCCTTCCCTTTTTACCAGGATTTACACCTTGGTGCTAGTCGCCAGCCCCTGGCCTATGGAAGGCGGGCTTCGGGTAGTCACGGCACGGGCCCTGAGGACGGGTCGTGACAAATTGGTATCAGAGGAGTTTGGTTCTACTGCAGAACTTTGGACTCTGATCTTTTTCTATGTGAAGCAATAGTGTTTAGCGTATTGGGTGTGGTTATCAGTCCAGGGAGTCTAGTGTTGGTGCGGCGGCCGACGTATCCGTACACCAGGACCCTGACTTCTGATTTCCGACTTAATGCACAAAAACATTGATTGCATGTGTGTTTCAAGTTTTCTTTGTGATTACTATGTGTCAGCTCACCAGGTATACTGTTCTGACCATGGCGCACCTGTTTCCCTTTCAGGATGTCCCCATGACAGCAGCCATCTAGGGTTCCGAGAGTTATGTGTGATGACAGCCCACCGAGCGACGAGGCCTCGGTACAGGGCCCCTTGACAGCTGAGGCACCGGCGGTACCTCTACCCGCCGAGCCACCGATGCTTCCAACCCCAGCCGCTGACGATGCACGATGCCTTAGTGCACTGCATGAGTTCCAGCGCCAGCGACTGCCCAGGTTCCGCGGGGAGACAGACCCCCAGGCAGCAGAGGACTGGCTAGAGGCAGTCGTACGAGTCTTCAAGCTAGTGAGAACACCAGCAAACCTCATGGTGATCCTCACAGCAATCCTATTGAACGCAGCAGTGGGATGATGGTGGAGCTTGATGCTCCAGGTGAACGATGAGGCATCTCTTCTTTGGTCAGACTTTAAGAGCCTCTTTCACTCAGAGTTCATCCCATCCACCCTTCGTGCGGTGCGCATCCAGGAGCTTCTACAGCTGCGGCAGGGCAGCTTGACGGTCGCCCAGTACTCGGCGAGATTTACCGATCTCTCGCGCTACTCGACAGACATAGTACGAGACCCATTCTTCTAGGCCCGGACCTTTGATCAAGGATTGAGACATGATATCAGGGCATCGTTGATCTCCCTCAGCATCCCGACTCAGGCAGGAGTACTAGAGCGAGCCCTTTTGATCGAGAGCTTTCTTGCTGAGCCTTCATCAGCGCCGAGACCTACCGCGGGGCGACACGTAGTAGAGTCTTCTGCAGCAGGCAGTCGACGGATGACTCATGGGTCCAGGTAGACCAGACCCTCATGCAGACGACCTCAGGACACTGGATCAGCAGTGCGGGGAACACAGTGTGGAGCCAGTCTTTCGAAGTCAGGTAGTGCTACGCATGCGGCGGGCAGGGCCACATGGCTCGTGACTGCCTGACCCGCCGTGCCGAGGATCAATAGACGGTTGAGGGGCCACCCAGGCAGAGGCAGAGGGTCGACCGTGGTGGTCAGAAGGGAGCAGGCGGTCGAGGCAGAGGAGTTGGCTGAGCGGTAGGTGGTGGGTGACACTTTGAGGCTCTACCACCACCACCACCAGGAGGTCCACCTCGACCACAGGGAGCTGGCGGGCAGAGATAGGCACTGCTCCAGGAAGTGGAGGCCTTCGACCACGGCGCACCCAAGATGATTCGAGGTACTATCTGTGTCTATTCCACCCTTGATGCAGTTATTATAGACACAGGAGCGAGTAACTCTTTCATAGTCGTTGCCCTTGTTCGGAGCTTGGAGATTCCGACAGAGTTGTTAGCTCGATCCTTACGGCTAGAGACTTCTACGGGAGCAGACTCAACGATTACGCACTGGTGCCGGCAGTGTGAGCTTACTCTAGGAGGAGAGAGCTTCAGTTGGGATCTTCTTGTAGCGATGTCGAGGCCTTACGACGTCATCTTGGGCATGGATTGGTTATCTACGGTTCATGATCAGATCGACTGTTTTAGGCATAATGTGCGATGTGTACACGCCAACTGGAGCAGGTTCACCTTCACCGGCAAGAAGGGAGCCTTCACAGCATAGGATGGACTCTCATAGAGGAGAGGACAGCCCATCACTCATTAATTGGCTAGCCTCGTCCTAGGAGCATTTGATGTACGGAGTCCTGGTTTTCCTGCAGTGGTGGATCAGTATGCGGACGTTTTCCCCAACGACATTCTAGGACTACCTCCTCATAGAGAGGTAGAATTTTATATTGATCTGTACCCCAGGATAGCCCCGATATACACTCCAGCATATCGGATGGCCCCCGCTGAGCTTCGAGATCTACGGTTACACTTGGAGGACTTGCAGGGCAAGGGATTCATCTGACCCAATGTTTCACCATGGGCTTCCCCGATATTGTTCGCCAAGAAGGCGGACAGGAGCTTACGACTGTGTGTCGACTATCTTCGCCTGAACCAGGTGACAGTGAGGAACAAGTATCCACTACCGAGGATTTATGACCTCTTTGATCAGCTCAAGGGAGCACGGTGGTTCTCTAAGATAGACCTCAGGTCAGGCTATCATCAGCTCAGAGTTCAAGATGAGGACGTGCAGAAGATGGCCTTCAGATGCCGGTATGGCCACTATGAGTTCTTGGTTATGCCTTTTGGCGTAACCAACACTCCAGCAGTGTTCATGGGTCTCATGAACAGGATCTTTCAGCCATAACTTGATCGATTTGTCGTGGTCTTCATCGACGACATTTTGGTATACTCGACGACTGAGGAGGAGCACGCCTACCACTTGCGGGTTGTACTAGACACACTCCGAGAGAACCAGCTTTATGGAAAGCTCTCGAAGTGTCAGTTCTGGTTACATGAGTTCCACTTCTTGGGGCACGTCATCTCTTAGGTGGGAGTTGCAATGGACCCTACGAAGATCAAGGCAGTGCTAGCTTGGGAGCCACCCAAGAGCATGACGGAGGTGCGGAGTTTCTTGGGACTAGCTGGATACTATCGGAGATTTCTGCCAGACTTCTCCATAGTTGAGGCACCACTCTCAGCTCTTAAGAAGAAGGGGAAACCCTTTTTGTGGTCAGACAGATGTCAGCAGAGCTTCCAGGAGCTAAGACAGAGATTGACCAGCACACCTATCTTGAGGTTGCCTGAGGAGGGAGTAGGGTACGTAGTCTACTGCGATGCATCAGGGACCGGACTCGGATGTGTACTGATGCAGGAGTGGGTAGTGATCGCCTATGGATCATGTCAGTTAAGGCCGCATGAGCAGAACTACGCTACCCATGACCTGGAGTTAGCAGCAGTGGTCTTCGCTCTAAATACATGGTGACACTATCTGATGGGCGAGTGCTTTACAGTCTTTTCTGACCACCAGAGTCTCAGGTAAATCTTCTCACAGAAGGACCTGAACCTGAGACAGTGGCGATGGCTCGAGTTTCTCTAGGACTATGACTTTGAGATAGTCTATACACCTGGGAAGGGGAACGTAGTAGCCGATTCTCTCAACAGGAGGATGGGCATTCAGCTACTTGAGGAGGCGACAGAGCAGCTAGCCGCTTTGCATATATCCTTCGTGGATAGAGATGGAGCATCCTTCCTTCAGTCTCTCATAGTCACTCCTCCAATACTGCAGTGGGTCAAAGAGGCACAGCGTGGGGACGCTGAATGTGAGACGCGGCATGCACAGATATCCTCAGGACAGGCACCTGATGGTTTCTCCTTTGGAGCAGAGCACGACGTCATTTTCAGAGGACGTACCTTGGTACCAGTTTCTTTACAAGAGGAGGTGCTGAGAGAGTTTCACACTTCTCCTTTTGAGGTACATCCTGGAGTGGCGAAGATGTACCAGGACCTCAGACGACAGTACTGGTGGCCGGGCATGAAGAAGGTTGTGGCAGAGTTCGTTTCTCGATGCCTCACCTGCTAGCAGGTGAAGGCAGAGCATCAGGTACCAGCAATCTTGGTACAACCCTTGGAGGTCCTGGAGTGGAAGTGGGACGGCATATCTATGGACTTCGTGATTGGGCTTCTGCACACTTCCAGAGTTTACGACTCCATTTGGGTGATTGTCGACCGACTCACCAAGTCGGCTCACTTTTTACCCATCCAAGAGCAGGGCTCAGTGGAGAGCTTGGGGCGTCTCTACGTTCAGGAGATTGTACGGCTTCACGGTGTGCCATCATCTATCGTCTCCGATCAAGATGCTCGCTTTACTTACCATCTTTGGAAGGGGTTGTAGGAGCCTTTTGGGATGTAGCTACGTCTGAGCACCGCCTTTCACCCTCAGACGGATGGTCAGACGGATAGGACCATTCAGACTCTCGAGGACATGCTCCGCGCATGTGTCCTTGACTTTGGTCATAGCTGGGAGGACCACCTACCATTGGTGGAGTTCGCATACAATAACAGCTACCATTCCACCATCAGGATGGCACCATACGAGGCATTGTACGGCCGACCTTGTAGATCTCCTTTGTGGTGGATAGACCCTGGGGAGTCAGCACTTGTGGGACCGGAGATGGTCCAGGCCATGATGGAGAAGCTCCAGGTCATCCAAGAGCGGATGAGGATAGCTCAGAGCCGGCAGAATTCTTATGCGGACAGGAGGCGGAGGCCACTATAGTTCGAGGATGGCGACCACGTCTTCTTGCAGGTCTCACCTCAACATGGATTACGGAGATTTGTTCGTGGCGGCAAGTTATCTCCGCGCTTCATCGGACCCTTCCAGGTCCTCAGCAGGATTGGCGAGGTGGCTTATTTCCTGGCTCTACCACATCAGATGCACCGGGTGCACGACGTCTTCCACGTATCTCAGCTGAGGAGATACGTGCATGACCCGACGCATATCATTGACCATGGGGAGCTGGACATTGATGATGGGGCGACTTTTGCGGAGGTCCCGGTGGAGATCGAGGATCAACAGGAGTGGGTCCTACGTGGACGGTCAATCCCTCTAGTGCACATCAGATGGCAGCACGACAACCTCCAGGAGAGCACTTGGGAGCGGGAGGCTCAGATGCGTGCTCAGTACCCTCATTTTTTTCCCTAGTTCATGATGTATCTTTACGGGGACATAAAGCCCTAAGGTGGGAGTAATTTAAAGACCTGTAAAATTCAAGGAAATTTTTTTCTTAATTTTATTTGGAATTTTACAAGAACGCAGTTTCTGACGGCACCTGATTCCGAGGTCTGGTGTGCCTGGAATCATTTTCCGAAGTTTGGCTCGGGTACGTTCAGTGAACAAACGAACGGGTTTTTCTAACTTTTGAACCGGTGCTCGGAATCGAATTCTGAGGGCACCGAGGGAATCACAGTGCCGGTATTTTCCTAGAAACGCCTTTTCCGGAGTTGTGTTTGCTCGGGTGTGGTTTTTAATTTTTGGGGTTAAGTAAAGAAATAAAATAAAGTGGTGCAACAACTTTATTTTTATTTCACTTAACAGCCACTTAAAACCACTTAAAGCCACTTAAGCTCAGTGAAGCGGATAGGGTGGAACCCAAAATATCCTACACCCTTGGTATGATATTTGTGAGGTGGGGCCCGCACGAGCCCCACCGTTTCTTTTCCTTTAAGTAACGCACCCGCAAAAACTCTTCTTTAATGAAAGTCAACTGGTGCGTTTTCTAAACTCTTAATGCTCCTATTAATTGGACAGTTAAGACGTTACCATTAATTCACCGAATTAATGGTTCGTTTCTTAACTTTTTTTTCAAATTGTTGGCATGTAAATGAAATAAGACCAATGCATGTCTTTCTTGTGGGTGGCTTGTTGAGAGGATTGGCAGAATCTCTAAGTCCTTCATCCTCCTTCGCAAAGAACGCGAAGAACGCGAAGAACGCCAAACCCTCGGAGATTGACGACATGACGCCATGTACCGCAACACCGACGAATCTCCTTCCGCGATGTTCTTCCGCGACGTTTCTTCCCCGCAACAATCTCCGATCATCAACACCGATTGAGGTAGGGGATTACGGATCTTTTAATTTCCTTTGTGGATTTTATTCCTCAACTTGGGTTTAAACGTGCAATTAAACCTATGTGTTTTCTTTAACCCTCGGAGATCGTCGATGCGATGTCGTGTACTGCGACGAAGCGACGCCCCCTTCCACGACGCGACGATCCTCTTCTTCCGCAACGGTCATTTTCGCGAAGAACTCTTGTCCGACGACAACGATGAGGTAGGGGTTTGTTTTATTTAAATATTTGTGATTTATACCTGCGGCGTTTGATTAAAATATTTTTGTTGTGAGACTTTTAAAACCGCTAACGCGGTGGGTGCGGACTAACGAAAAATTCTGAACCCACCGCCCCTTTCGTTCTTGGTGTGCGAAATGGCGGACATCGACAAAGTAGGCCGCACGGGTGATGTGGGGTCCTCATAGTGAAGGACGGACCCCGAGAGGACCTTTGGCGAAGACGGCGTGATTTTCCGACCACCAGAACTCGTCCGGTGGTCCGCGGAGCGACCCGCCGGCGCGCCACGCCGGCACGGCGGCGCCGCCGTGGAGAACCACCGCGGCTGAAGCCGCAGCGGCAGCAGCGCGGTCCCGTAACCACGCGGGACAGAAGGATCACGGGACGCGGCGGCCCAGCTGTGTCCACTGGCAAGGGCGGCCCCACGCGGGGCCGCGGTTCTCTCACGTGGGGGCAGCATGCCCCCCGCTCCGCTCGGCCGTAACCAGCCGAGCCGACTCACCGGCCGGGCCGGGCCGCGCCGTCCGGGTCGGACCCGGACCCGGGTCGGGTCGACCCCGTTCGGGCCGACCCAGGGGGGTTGGGCTGGGTCGGTCCGGGCCCAGACCCCCCGTTTTCGAACCTTTTCGGTCTTTTGCTCATAACTTGAGCTACGGGCCTCCAATTGATGCACCGTCAGCACCGATGCGATCCTTGGATTGAGACGGTCGCTTCATTATATTACACTCAAGGTTTTGGAATACTTTGGGTTTGGCTGGGTTGGTTCGTACACAAAACCAACCGGACCCTCGGAGCGGAAACGCTTATAACTTGAGTTCCGGACGTCCGATTGACGTGTCGTCGACTTTGATGGATTCCTCTAAGTGAGACGGATCTTTTGGCTTACTCCGCCTGAGGTTTTGATGCAGGTGGAGTACGGTCGGGTTGGTTTTGACTTAAAAACCAACCGGGCCCTTGGGACGAAAAAGCCAATAACTCTCAGACCGGGCGTCCGATTGACGCGCCGTCTGCGACGTTGAGTTCCTGTTGACGATACGGAACTTTTGGATACATCAAATCTGGACTATGTGTCAGTTGATGTATCAGCCTCTCGGCTCATGGATCGGACCCTCCCGAATGAGCTTGCTGTGTGCGGAAACCCTAGAGCTGGCTGCGACTGCGACGACGACGACGACTGTACAGAGATCCTCAGTGGATTCGACGGCGACGACTACCACACTCAGCGATCCTACGTGAATCAGTGCTACAGATCCTGTGTGGATCCGATCCTGTGTGGGTCAGCACTCAGCAGTTCTGTGTGAGCTAGTGCCTACAGATCCTGTGTGGGTCTGATCCTGTGTGAGTCATTGCGGGGGTTAGTTACCTATCGATCATGTGTGGGTCAGATCCTTTGTGGGTCATTGCGGGGGTTAGTTACCTATCGATCCTGTGTGGTTCAGATCCTTTGTGGGTCATTGCGGGGGTTAGTACCTATCGATCCTTTGTGGGTCCGACGACTTAGATGAATCAGTGGCAATATCTGATCATCTCTATCGTCATTCGAAGAAGTATACCTGTGTGAGCTGGATCCTGTTTTGCTTTCCTTTTTGGATTGAGTTGTGCTATCCTGTGTGGATTACGTTTTGCTTTCCTGTGTAGAATACATTTGCTTTCATGTGTGGACTGGGTTGTACTTGGGCTCGGAGGTTGGACTGTACTGGAATTGGTGACTTAGGTATATGTATGGGCATATACCTAAGCAGTGTCTGATGTTACTTCGTGATTGTATCTTTTCTTTGTGGTTCATCCTTTGTGGATCTTGGGAGACCTTTGGGGGTCTCGGGGTCCCTACTGAGTAGCTTATACTCACCCCTGCACGGGCTATGCCCGCACTACATTGTGTTGGTTGCAGACGACGGACAGCACTGATCGTGGTTGAGGTTTGCGGAGCAGGACGGTACTTGGAGGTGGACCACTGGGCAGGGTGTACTCGGAGCGGATGGCTGGACCGAGGAGCTGTGGAGGCTATCTGTACTCACCCTTCAGGTGGGATTTCCAGTGGACGGCTCGAGGCTGCGGCTTTACTTTTCAGTTTCTATTTTCCCTTTTCGAGTTGTACTTTACTTTCAGTTTGGGTTTGTATTCTGGCCCACTTACTTTTCCACATTTACTGTTGTACCCAGTTTTTACTTAGTGTTTACTTCTACTGCTTGCTTGCTCTGTGGTGTTTGTTTACTTTACAAAGGCAATGCCTTCCCTTTTTACCAGGATTTACGCCTTGGTGCTAGTCGCCAGCCCCTGGTCTATGGAAGTCGGGCTTGGGGTAGTCATGGCACGGGCCCCAAGGATGGTTCGTGACAAAGGGGGCCTTTGACAGCACTTTTTTAGCGCTGATAAAATCTTCGAGCCTTTAACCATGCTCAAATTATCAGTGATTTTTTATTGATGATAAAGGAATATTGTAGCACTGTTAAAGGCCATTTTTGTAGTATTGTTATTTTATTTTTCATCATGCATCTAGGATGATAATTGTTATGCAGTTTAAAGTTGTGCAACTAGGATGTAGATGTTATGCAGTTTATCTTCGTGTGGCTAGGAAAATAATTTTTATGCAGTTTATCATCATGCAATTAGGATATTAGGGAAGAAGTATTTCGAGAGGAATTTATATGATGTGGTAGCTATAACTTAACATGATTGAGGGCCAAGGAGGCTCGCACTGCTCCATACGCTTCTAAAGAATACATGTACACAGTTTAAAGTCATGATGCCTAGACTTGAACTTCTAGTTTAAGGTCATTGAGATTGGACCGTGCACCCAATTTAATGTCATGTGCTCAGGATGTAAAACTCCTTATGCAAATTATTGCTTGAGAAACTTGGCATTGGTTGGAGGAGTGATGTTCTCTCTATACATAGTGACCAAGGAGTACGCACCATTGGAATAAACCTTGTGAATGATGTATGGTCCCTCCCAATTGGGTTCCAACTTGGTTGGATTTCTTCAGGGTATCATCGGTGTTTGGAGATCCAAAACTATATCACCTTGGAGAAAAGAGTGAAGGCAAACCTTCTTGTTGAATGCTCTGGCTATTTTGTTTTGGTGCCTCTCTATATGTACAAGGCTCGAAGTCTGTTTTCTTCAAGGGATTCTAGTTAAGCTAGGCAGACTTCAGCTATCTTTTCTGACACCTTCTGATCATATACAGTTGTTTGGAGTGATGGAAACTAAATCTTGATGGTCAAGACTACCTCTTTTTTGTACACCAAGTAATATGGAGTCAACTGGGTGGTATTTCAAGTCATTGTAATCCCAGATGTCATTGGGGAGCTTGTCCAGCCAACTCTTCTTATTCTAGACCCCTATCTTCTGAAAAATGTTGGAGAGGGTTTTGTTAAACACCTTGATATATCCATTCTCCTACGCATGGTAGTGGGAAGTATGGTTGGACCAGATGTTGTACCTAGAATAAAACTTCTTCATCTCAGTTTCTCGAAAGCTGGTGTCATTATCAGTGAGAATAGTATGAGGGACTCAAAACCGATGGATGATATTGGAGCTCATGAATTACACAATAGATCGGGCTTTGAATTATTTGAGAGTAATTACTTCTTCCTAGTTGGAAAATAAATATGTTGTAGTCAGAATGAACCTACACTGGTGAGATATTGCTGGTGGGTATGGTCCCACAATGTCGAGCCCCCAAACTTCAAAGGGACAACAATACTTGGTGGTATGGAGGAGCTCTATCAATTGATGCACGAAGTTGGAATGGATCTGACATTCATGGAACCTCTTGGAGAACTCGATAAAATCATGGACCATAGTGGTCCAGCAGTATCCCAGGCTTCGAATATAGTGAGATAGTTTTAGACCTTCCTGATGAGCATCGCAGGACCTGGCATGAACTTCTTGCATGACATGTGGAATCTCTTCTCCTTGAATGAAACAGAGGATAATTCCATCAAACCCATGTTTTTAGAGATTCTTCTCGAGTTTGGGATCACTTTGGAGGGTGAAATCCACTACACGCCGGTGGATTCACTCATGTTTAGCTCAGTATAATGGGAGAACAAGATTCTAGAGATACTCAATGAAATGAGTGGTCCAATCTGAGGTTCCTTCTATAGTGGGTGGATATGGGGGTCCTGATGTGGAGGCTCCATCCACCAATTGGTTTACTTTCTGGTCGTCATTATTATCTATAAGGATGAGAGAAATGATGCGTTGATATTCTACATGAATGAATAGGTCATCCTACTTGGTTTCTTCAAGTGAGGCAGCTATAATTTCCAAGGCATCAGCTCGACCATTCTGTGATCAGGGAACATGAGTCACTTCTGGTTAAGAAGATAACTAGGCCATCAGTTGTCTAGTTCACTTTAGCAAGGACACAAGCTATGGATTTCTGATGATATAGTCACCATTTATTTTCTTTATTACTAACTTAGAGTCTCTATTTATGTGAAAATGGAGAACATCAATCTCGAGAGACATCTTGAGACCGATAATGAGATTCTGATATTCCGCCTTGTTGTTGGTGCATCTTTTTGACAGTAGGAATGAATATGGAAGGACAACCTATGTCAGGGTGATAAAGAAAATCTATAGTCATACTCTCTTATGCTTCGGTTCATTAATAATTTTACCAGATAGACTCCGGGAGGCACCATCAAAATGAATTTTCTAGCATGACGTAGCTTGATCCACTAAGAGGATAGCCTCATTTTGGAAATCAAGATCTAGGGACTGCTCTGTAGGGGCCATATGAGCAGCCAGGATGTCTTCCAATACTTTAACCTTGACAGATCTCTACATAATGAATTTGATATAGAACTGCTAAAGGATCACCACCCAGCAGGCCAATCTTCCTATCAACATTAGAATATTTGGGATATACTTTAGTGGATCCACATGGGACATCAGTTGTATCTCGTGATGTTGCAGGTAGTATTGTAACTTTCATACTATAAAAACAATCATAAGGTATCTCTTCTCGATAGAATAGTATCTATACTCTATATCTAGGAGTATTTTATTGAGATAGTATAGACTATTCTCTATCCCTTTGTTATTCTTCTGATCAAGCAGGGCACCGAGGAATCATTCCAAAGCGGTCACATAGAGGATCAGAGGCTTTCCTAAAACATATGGTATTAGAAATGGAGGTTGTAGTAGGTACTTATTGATTTCCTAAAATTCATCCTATAACTCTTTATCTCATTGGTAAATAGTGCCTTTCTTCATGAGCCTGGAAAAGGGATTACACTTAACGGCCAGATTTTTGATGAATCGACGTATGTATGCTAAGTGGACTTAAAGGCCTCAGAGCTCCTAGAGGTAACTCAAAGAAGGATTCTGGATAATGTATTTGATATTCTATGGGTCAATTTCAATTCCTATTCACCTAAAAATTAAGTCTAGAAACTTCCCATAGGTAACCCTGAAGGCGCACTTCAAAGGTTTCATCTTCAAATGTCGGGAGTAGGGGAACCTGAACACTTTCTCGAGATCTATGATATGGTGCTAACACTGGTAGGATTTGACCACCAAATTTTTCACATATAATTTCACTAGTATGCTAAGGATTGGTTTGAATATGTGGTGCATGGATCACTGATAGGTGGATCCTTCATTCTTCAAACCGAAGGGAATTACCTAATAACAGAAGTTCCCTTATAGTACTCTGAAGATGATGGATTCCTCATCTTTAGGGGACATCAAAATATAATTGTATCTAGAATATCCATCCATAAATGAAATATTTTGTAACCCATATGTGGCATTGATCAACAACTTTTTCACTATAAGGGTAAAATCATCCTTCGTACAGTGGTGATTGAGGCCCCAGAAGTCAATACAAAATCTGATCTATCGTTTCTTCTTCCTAACAGAAATGGTGTTGGTCATCTACCTAGGGTACTAAACTTCCTTGAAAAATTTGGCTTTTATGATCTTATCAACTTTGTCCTTGACCATGGAACCATGAGAAGGGTGCATTTTCCTAGGAGGCTATTTAAACCCGCAATGATTCATTAGGAGACCAAGATGGTGGATGAAGACTTAAGGGTCTAGTCCTGGAATCTCATAATAAATCTTGGAAAACACATCATGATGCTAATTTAGGAAATCCACATACTATTTTTGTTTCTCTATAGGAATGGTTGCACTGATCAGCGTTGGCCTTGGATCTGTCTCAGTGATACGATTCACTTGAACCAACTCATAGACGATAGTGGATACACCCTCTTAGAATATAGAAGGATCATATGCCAAATCTTCTTTATCATCTGAGATAGGGGAATTAGTGGTAGTAGATGGATCATCTAAGATGACTGATTCTAAGGGAACACTGGTGCCCACTTGGGATGATGTGGACCCTTCACTAAGAGACTCCTCCTCTACTAAGACCATGAAGATAGTGGATGTCATAAAAATTCCTTCAGGCCTTCGATTGAGGGGTTCATGCATGATGTCAAAGAAATAGTGGAATTTTGGTTTATGTTGGTTCAACCAATCTCTTTGAAACAAACACGCGTGACGTATGGTTATATTCATGAGGTAAAAATCTCAACACCTTATAGGGGAAGGGGTTTCTAGTATCAACTGATCCTGACCTATATAGGAGTACAAGGTAATATTCAAATGTTATTTGTACTTAGGGACATGGTTACCTTTCCTCTCAAAGATGAAAAATCAATTCCCCAAGTATGGAATTATAGCCTCTAACTGGTGAATTGGGAGGATGAAAGTATTATCCAAATCTATCCAGAAGTTGAGTACAATGGTGGTGTGCTCAACCTTGTTGGTTTGAACTTGATTGTATTTTCTATGGTAATATATTTCTTCCATGTAACAAGTATTTACAAGATTTTAAGGTATATGTGTCACCTTGGAGCATGCCTACTTGATCATTGAGGGGGTACTTGATAAATTGGTGGTACGAGGAGGGAAATTTTGTGTGCAGATGGATTTAAAGACTTCCCATCAATGCGTTGTAGGTGGTATCCTTTGAGACAACCATGAATTTAGTGTTTTCTAATAAACCAACAAACTGGGTCTTCAAACAGATTATGTCACATAGTCTCTGTCTTGTCCTATAATACCCCTTGATTTTTAGGTCATATGGAATCAGGTCTACTTCTATCAGCCCCAACCTACGGAATGTTTGGTTCGGGATGAGATTGATCCCAGAACATGTGTCTACTAAATAGTGGCATACTTCCATGCCATTGAACAGGTTAGTGATGTAAAGTGGGATGATGTTCCCCTATATGAGGTAGCCCTCATCTTCTCTAGATAATGATATGATGGATTGTTACTCTTCTCATTCAATTTCTTCAACATAGAATATCTTTGCGGTATCTACCTATATTTAGAACTATATGAAGTTTATCGAGGATTCTTTGAGATCCTCACACATATATTCTAATAGGAGGATGGATTCGAGGATTGGTAGCTTTATAGGAATGTTGGTGAGGTGCTTTATCACATTGTACTTCCATGATAGATGCACATTTCTGCTCACATGAGGCTTCTCTTTAGTAATAGGCATGATAGTCACTGTTGGATGAACCATTGGATTTTGGATGGTGTTATAAATGTCTTTAGGCTCATCAAGAAACTCTCCCAAAATCACTACTGGTTGACTGTTGTCTATCTAAGGCCTGGATTTAATTGGAAATAGCCAATCATGGTATGTTCATGGTTGTTCTTCCTAGTCAAGTATCACAGTCAGTGTTGGTGGTGAGTTTGAAAAAATAGGATAAGAGGTTTGTGCCAAATGAGTTCTACGAAAAACCTATTGTCTGATCTCATTTTCATGCACATATTAGCTTGGAGCAATGTCCTAATCAATAAGATGACTTGAATATCCTTGGATCCTTCAATGATGGCATCGACTGGAGAAATTTGAGGGATTTCCTGATACTCCTCATTGCCGGGAACCATGTTGGGATCCACAATCTCAACAGTATTCATAGAGGCATACTTTTGGCCATCATTGGAGGAGTCTTCCAATACTAGATGGGCTCTGGGGGGAATTCCCATCTCTAAAGTTATGAAATCATCAAGGTTATGAAATGGATTTGTCACTGGTGGGGTACTTTGATTTCCCTTGCACCATTGATGTTTTGATGTAGACGCAAAAGTGGTATCTAGAGGAGGTGTAGAAACTTCAGGAGGTTTGGGTCGATTTAATCAAGCACAGATGACACCATGTGTGTAATAAACCACTATACAAGACAAGAAGACACCATACTTCTGATTTCCATGGCTAGAGACCTGATTCCATTCACCAGAACCTTCATTGTCACTGTCGAGCTCAACAGAGACACGTGTCACCTATTCCGGGATAGGGCCCAATCTGACTACGTCATTGTCCACTTTGTCTTAGAGCCAATATTTCAACACATATAATTTCTTGATGGTATTTATAAGGATTATATGGTAAAGGAATTAGTCAAAAATATCAGTTATCTCAACCTCGTGGGACTTCCTACACTCTGGAAGTTTCACAACCCCTTTCTCTAAGGCACTACAGAAATAAATAAGGACTTGTGCTTCCTTGAAGAAGTATGTTTAGTTTCTTCTATCTGGGAAGGGAACTTTGGGATATTGGCCCTAACGAGGAATAGAGCCACATAGTCTCACCTAACCATTAGTACTTGGTGGGGTAGTGCATAATGATTCTATGTTGGACGAGGCTGAGCCTGAGACTATTTCCCTTAGTGAGGTTATTCTTTATAAGGTTTTGTTGGGTGAGGCTCTATTCGTAATAGATCTAGTGGATATAGAACCTCTACATGTACTATATAAGTATTCTCCACCTTGGTAGTACTTCTTATAGGAGCTGAAAGAGGCAATGGATGCACATGCATGGCTTGCTGAAAGGTTTCTTCTAGTCATTAATCCTTGTCATATAAATCCCAAAATCCACTTGGGAAGTTTTGAGTGATGAGGTAAGGAACCAGTTCAATCTTAATGTATCCCACTCATATCATTAGTGGTTTTTCTTGGGTCAGCAACATGTCAAGTGAATACATGAGGCCCTTCCATCGGGTGATAAAATTCGCGACACATTCATCTAGAAATTTCTTACACTTGAAGGGGTCGTAAATGATTTTCCTTCATGTGGTGGAGCTGAAATGGTAGAGAAACTTCATGTGGAGGTCTTAATAGCTAGTGATATACCCAATGGGTAACTAGATGTACCATACAAATGTGGGCCCTTCCAATGTTTGTACAAAACATAAGAGCTTGATAGATTCATGTTGCTCTGGGGTTCCCAACATGGGTCCACACCTTGAGGTGAAGTGGGCCAAATGTTGCAGTAGGTCATATATCCCATTGAATAGGTAAATCTAGGATTCCTGAAATCTATAGGTGCTCATATGTCTTCCATCCATGCTAGATATGGATTTCCATCGGGTGGGATTACCACCTGTCGCGTCTCAAGGGATTTGAGGTGAGCAATTAGAGAAGCTATTAGATCATCCTGGCAGGGGTTCTTATCTTGATGAGGATCTTTGACCACCATTGCATTGATAGGCTCATCAGCATGATAGGTAAGCTCAGTGGCTCATGGAGTGGTATGTGGAGTAGCTTGTGGAGCAGCTTGTGGAGGAGCTTGATCGGGGGATCGATGGCGGTTATCACGCTGCTCAGGTGGATCCAGTGACACATACCATGGTTTTTTTTCATAAACTCTGGTCTCTACCCTATTTTGATGCATAGGATTGTCAAGATCGATTAAGGGTAGTGGGATAAGAAGTAATTGTGGCTTCCCCTACATCCCTAGTGGAAGAGGAACATGATCTTGTCAAGTATTACCGTAATCTAAGCACCTCTCGGCAAGGCGTTCAGCAACGATCTCGTCAATGAGCCTCCTCTGATCTGCTATATACTGGATCAAGGCATCCATAGTGTGATAAACCTCTGTCTTATGCATGAAATCAGATAGATTAGTGGGCTTATAGGTCCCAATATTATCTTTACCCTTGTTGGTATCCCAAGCAAAGGTAAATTATGTTGAGGTCTCTCCAAGTCTACATGCCTGCCTTTGCAGACGATTGTGGACACCTGTATAAGGGTTCACCTAATATTGCACTACCCCATGGGGTAGGTCCTCTTCATTGGACCCTATGTCAGTGTCCTTTTCTTTGAGTAACCAAATATTATCCATATTCACCGCAACTATACCCATAGGTGTATCCTCAATATCACCAGGAAAGTTAGGCTTCTATAGGATGGGACTGAAGTGGAGAGAAGTGTACTTCCCCTAGCCCCATATCTGTATGTGTGAGGATGCCTATATAATAATTCTATTTAGCACTGTTAAGATCTGAAAACATATTTACTGGAGGGTCCAGTGGTAGCTAGGTGATGTAGGGTGCTAAGCCACCGGGAGTGCTGCCAACTCGACCATGAGTCACTACTGATCAATGTCATAAAAATGCTCATGGCTCTTTGGGTAGACCAACTAATAGTCATAGAGGCAAAAACATGTCACCCAAATGGTGTGGAAGAAACCCGTGACCTCATCTTGGGTGAGAGACTCTAGAATGTTGAAGTTGGGAATTTTATTTGGCCAAAATACCACTGACAATTGATCAGTAGCCAGAGTATCCCATAGGATTCTCTTATCAGAAGTGGGGTCTAACTCTTGGTTGGACCAAGATTCAACTGGTGTTGTCCAAGAAACTGGCGGTGACACTGATGTGAATCGGTACGGCAATGGACTAGCCGACGAAGGATCCACTGCATGCATCGACTAATCATCGTATGTAGGGTCATCTCTTGGAGGCGATACCAACTGCATCATCACATCTCTATATGATTGGGTTTTTACCACTACCGCATGTGCGAGGGTGGCGGTAGTCATCTACAGGTCTATCGGATGCTCATTTTCTATCAAATCCCAAAATAATTCTCTATGATCACAAGTAGAGGAATAGAATGAAACTAGAAATGGAAAAGATGACTACACCAAAAGACCCTATAAGGGGGTTAAATCTTCATCCACATGCATGTACCTACGAATGGATTTAGGGATCTGGTGCATCTCACATTTTGGGATGATAAATTTTACCATCTGGGATCCTTCCCCAGACTCTGATGTAGATGAATGGGGTGAAGGATCCATCATTGAATTCCATTCAGATTCAGAATCAGAGAATCAAATGGGATTAAAAATGATTTGGATCTTCCTAAAAAAATTTCCTTTGACAGCGGAGGTTTCCCATTCTACCTTGAGATGGTTCTTTAGGGTGGTGAGGTTCTTCAATGTGGGGAGGACCTTCATGCTGGTTGGCACTGGAGTAGGGAGGACCTCTTCTTTGGATGATTGGGATACAGGGAGGACCTCCATATCAGTTACTATCGAAGTGGGGAGGACCTCTACTTGGACTATTGTGAGGGTGGGGAGGGAATCCACTATGGATGTTCACTTAGTAGAGATGACATCTACTTTGGTCAGTGTGAACATGGGTAGGACCTCCATGCTGATTGTGAGAGAGGGTAGGGCCTTCTTTTTGGTGGGTTAAAGTGCGAGGATGGTCTTTGCACTTATCAAACTAGACATAGGGAGGACCTCCATGTTGATAAAAATTATTATGGGGAGTAACTCTATACTGGGTGCTGAACGTGTGGGGAGGACCTCCACTGTGGCTGGTGGAAACATGGGGAGGGCCTCCATGCTGGCTGGTGGAAACATGGGGAGGGCCTCCATGCTGGCTAGTGGAAACATGGGGAAGGCCTCCATGAAATATGGTTATTTCACAAGGAGGGACTCCATATTGGTTAGCGTGGGAGTGGTTAGGACCTCTGATTGAGCAAGGAATGGCATGAGGAGGGCCTTGGAATTGAAGGTTCATAATACGGGGAGGACCTCTATATCTAGAACCATAGGCATGGAGAGGACCTTCGTACTGGAACGACAATGTGGGAAGGACCTCCACTTTGATAAATGCTGGAAACATGGTGAGGACCTCCATGTTGAGTGTGAGATTAGGGAGGACCTCCACTTTGATAAGAGATGGTACATGGAGGGCCTCCTTATTGAATCTCATCATCATGAGTTGTCCCGTAATGGATGCTAGTGGTGCCAGTGACTAAAAGAGTCATCCTAGACTTCCTGTGGGGAAGCTAAGGCCTTGATTCTGACTAAGCATTGATGGGTAATTTCTCTTCAATGGAAGGGATCTATAGGAGTGCATCGGGTGTGGCAGGATCCATTGGAGCTATAGAAGACGATGCCCCCTGATGGGTATCCACTTGATCTCGTGCCTGATGTTGGCATTGGGTCATTTGGACCTAGGTTGTAGGAGCATGGGAATAGACCACCTATTCTTCATCCTGAATGACCAGTCATTGTGGACATTGATGGTGCCTAATGGGATTCCTCCTTGGTAGATCCAAGGTAGTATTCTCAGCTGGGATGACCCTGGAATCCCCCACCTCCTCGGCGTTGGGGTAAGTCTTAGGATCACTCTGGGAAGAGGCTTCTAAAGCTACTCATCATTGGAGTGGGGATTAGTGGATCCCTACATGGACCTTACTAGAGATGGTGTCAGTGGTGCTCAGAAGCCTCCAGGTCCTATCAAGCCATATCCCTCATGGGAATGACCCCCATCCTACTCGTACTATTGTACGAGGGAGTCCATCAACCTCCTATGAATGATTTCTAAGGATGATACAGGGAGTGGGAACCCAATATCTATAGTCACATATGAATTCATGGTAGAGGTGAAGTCATACTGGATTAATGAATTGATATTTACCCTGCCCTTGTGTCTGCGGGCAGGAGGAAATTAGTTTCTTGTAGCTTGGGTCCTATAAAGAAGGAAGATTCATATTTCAATATAGATACTATGAAAGTAATTCCCAATTTTCTATCATCATCCAATCCTTCATTTTTGCAGATAAATATCAACACTGACGATGTCATAGACCAGAATTCCCAATGTTTAACTACCCCAATTTCTATTGAGTTCTTTGTTAGTCCCATAATTTGATTGATGGGACATGGAATCGGATATCTAGATCTAGTTACATGGTTATCCACTAATCTCTCAAATTCTACTAGTCCCCATGTTGAGGAAAAGAGATTCACATTAGGTTATCCATTTCTATTTCTGACACTTTCACCGGGGTGCGGCCTCATCATTTGTTCGTTCGACGATGAAGATGGTGTCGCAACTGTTGTCCCACATTATCTCTTTCCAAAGGAAGGCATCTTTCATCACTTTCAACAGTTATGTATTCTCCTTGATTAGAATGGGATGATGGGATGTCATTTCCTCCTTTCTTAGATTCCACCTCAAAATTATTCTCCTACTTTAGGTCTACCTCATAGAGTTAAGTATGTTCATGGAACTCATTCCCAGTGTCATCTTTTTGTGGATGTCGGTTAATTACGTTGCTTCTATCAGGACATTCCAAGGGGTCTTGAAAGGGCAGAAACCTTCAGTTAGGGGAGTAGTCACATTGGGAATCACTGGCATATTTGGATGTTGGAACATTGCTCACCTTTATTCTTTTTTATATGAGGTAATCTCATATAGTAATCTCAGGTGTAGAACCCAAGGCATCCTATATCGATCATAGGGTATTTGATGCAAAAGGAATATCTTCTAAGGTTTTCCTCAATCATCCCAGGTTTAACATGAGGTATCAGCATGACAGGTCATGAGTTTAATGTATTTTAGAGATAGAGTGGATTGATCAAGATTCCCCATGGATGCAGATCAACAAGGTACATACCTAGGAGGGAACACTTATAAAGTTTACTGATGGATGGATCATAACTCCGTATGAGAGAAGATTCAGGATGTGTATCCCGTAAAGGGAAGATATCACACTATGAAGGTTGATCTGGACACCACTGGAGGTGGATCAAGGAGGTGAACTCCTAGAAGGGGGTAACCAAGGTTTACCATTGGTTGGGATTTAACCTAAAAAATTCATCCTGCTTACCCTATTTAGGAGATAGGGATCAAAACCCATGTAATTTGATGAATGTTGTGGGGCTTACGCATGAATACTGAACTTCGTAAGAGGATTACTCTTGGTTGGATTGTGTTGGATTGTATGGGTCTTATGAATGGGATCTTCTTGGGTCATACTAGGTGTAGTGATGATATGGATGGGGCTTATGTGTAAGAATGGCCTGGATGGGTGGTATGATTTTACCAGTATGTGGCATCCCGGGTAAAGTCAGGATGGATTAAGGACGGATTAGATGGAGTGGATTGAGTGGATGGATTGGATGAAATGGATTGAATGGAAATAATGGACGGAGTTTTAGTCTTAACCATAAAGAGGCTTCCTACGTATCCTAATTATTTGGGAATCAAAGTCCATGTAGTTCGATGGGGGCATAGGGGATTACACTTGAGGAGGAGGCCATGGTACCTGGAGGATACATTATCTCTCAGGTGAAGGGAATTATATTTCTAGGGATATTACCCAAATGATATTAGGATGAATTTAGGTGTTGGGTTTCGACCTTATGAAGTCTTAAAACATATCATAGTTAAATGGGAATCAAATCCCACGTAGTTCGGAAGGAGTGTTGGGGATTACACATGAGGAGGAGGCCCATAAAAATAGAGAATATGGTTATAGCTTATGTTTATAAGCATCCCATTGAGGATTTATGAGTTTCATGGATTCTATTAACCTATAATACCATGTAATTCATGATCGGTGTGAGAAAAAAAATGAAGCAGTTGACCTGATAGTTGTGTCGCAAAAGATGTTCCAGTGAGATATGATGTGGGGCTTATGCATGGAAGATGCCTGTGGAAATGGAAACAAATCCTGAAGGGATAGGGATGGTGTGTTGAGAGTTCCCATCCCCTCTCTAATCCTTGTATCTAGGAGAATTAAAGAGGATCAATAGTGCTACCTCCTGTAATAAATTATAGGGGATTACTCTAGGAGGGATGCCCAAGGAGGATGTCATTCCCTATGGGGAGTATGTCATTCTATGTTAGGGGGATCACATTCTATGTCACTCATACATGGTAAATCTTGAATCTATTTCATAGGGTAGGTCCAAATTTTAACATGATATTATAATAACATAGGAACAAGGTAGTTTTACGTAATACAGTTCGAACATATGGGACTCACTCCATACCCCTTGGGCTTACACAACCATCGCATATGTGACCCTAGGTGGGAGATGACTTCCAAAATTCTAGGTTGTAATGGTGTGGAGGAGTGGTCACTCACGAGGTCCATGTTAGCATCCCTATGAAGAAAATAAAGGGGGATTAGCATACCTATGCTGAAAAGTAAAAGGTAGGGAAATTCATGCACAACGGACATATGGGACATCTCGTGAGGGACCATGAAATTACTTCGCCCAAACTTGGAGGTCTATGTGGAAGAGGTGCATGAAAGCGATGAGGGTTTCATGAAATAGGGTCTTGAACATGGTGTTTTGAACAAGTAACAAGCCATAGATCGTCAAAGAGGGTGTTTTTACAATATTAGAGACTTGCTCTCAAGGTTAGGGCCAACGCACAAGATTTTTATGCGCCCCAGACTTAGGGTGAAAGATGTTGGGGGAGGGTCAATCCATTATGGGCCCACACGAAGGAGGACCCTAGGTAACCTATCATGAAATATCTTATACCTTGAGGTTTCCATTCTTGTTTTATGTCACAAAAGGTTGGTCTTACGCACAAAAAAGCAACGCTTCAACTTCCGAAGGATCACCCTAAAGAAGGAGGGTGAACTTCAATATATAGATGGATCATTTAGTGATAGTGCACAAGATCCCAAGTGTGGAAGAGGTCTTTCGCATATTTTTTCCTTGATCTGGGGTGAGTGGGCATGAAAAGGACCAGTTGAAATTTTATTGGGATCAAAACAGGATTATGTGTAGCTACCTTTCTTGCACACAGAAAAAACCACTTGCACACACCTTTCTTGGCCATTTTGAGTGGTCAGGGAAAAAGATGTCTGTTTGAAATTGCATTGGGAGTTCAAGTGATTTGCGCATGGATTTCAATATTTTGTGCACACCTTGAAACTTTCATGTTCCTTCCTTCATATTCTTGAGATATTCCGTTGAGTCAGATGGTTCCATTGGTTTACCCAAAGATGGACCATTGCGGCTTTGTGTAGAATTTGGCACCAACAGAAAGGTAGAGGCATGACAGTTTGAAATAGGAGGTCCCGGTAGATATATTCCTCATATCTGAAATATATCCTCTACACATGCATCAATTATCTTGACCATTTCATTCTTTCAATAATACATAAGAGTTATAAAATCATTCCAGGCCCTTTAAGATAAATTTCCAAATAGATTTTGTAAATCTCCCTTCCTGGCACAACCAACAACTAACTTCTTCAATAATTTAAACTGACTTTCTGAAAAACCACCTTAACATTTAGTAGGTATTATTTATTTTATTTTTAAGATACTTGATGATTTTTTGGTTCAGTAAATACATATACCTCTTCTTCTTGTTCTTCTTCTTTAGAGGATTTTAGCTTAAGATTTCTTACCACCAACTGATGAAAATATTCAAACTTCTTTTCTAACACATAAAAATTATTTTCCAATGATCTAGTTATTTTATTAAAAATATTGATAATAAAACTGATATCCTTTTTTACTTGAGTAGAAATATTTTGGATTTTTTGTGCTTTTTTTCTTTAGTAAGGAATTGATTTACTTTCGAGATTGATCAATGGAAAATATTGATCTTGGTAGAAAATCAGGAATCCTTCTAACTTTGATAATCACGTATTTTTGAATATCTTGAATCATTTACTTATAAATAAGATCACATTTCATAGAAACAATGGTATAAGTCATTGTTTTTATATCCAGAGACACTCCTTCCAACCTTTATTTTAAATCCGACTAGTTTGTGGATTCTTCATTGGGTTCCCTCAAAAAAATATCTAAAATTAATTGAATTAACAGCTTCAATTCACTAACATCATATTTGGAAACTAATTTCTCATAAAGAATTGATAAGATGAAATTTTATATACATTTTATAGCCATTTAATTAATTATTTTTCATGTTTTATTCAATAATTCAATAGTTATGTGTTTATTATTATAGAGAATATGTTTCCAATATTCCAAAGGAAACCTTGTGAAAACTGGAAAAAAGTGGGCATTACACATCATGAATCACTTACATGATGTGAAGGAATCATTAACAACATGTCAAAAGTTGTGAAGAAAGTCATGAATAAATTAAAATTCATGAAAATATTACATGATGTGAATATACAATATACATAGTGTAAGATTCAAAGGTCTCTTACCTCTTAAAGTTAATGTTGTGAGAAGTGGCATGTTGTGAGTTCCAATTACGCATCATGAGATGATCCCAATCTCCAAATATTAAATATTTAGGCATGGATTCATTCTAGATCCAAAATATGTGGAGAAAACCATGTATTGAGATTACACGATGTAAGAAGTTTACACGTCATGTAATTTACTTACTATTTATTTTCCAGGGCGTGCACAGCAGTGGAGAACATTCAGAAATTTTAATTTTTTCTCTGGTTTTTATCTTGTTTTTGTCTCTTATTTCTATCTAAAATCAACTCTAGATAATTACTTTTACCATTTTTGATTAAATATAAGTGTCTCTAATTGTTATATGCACATTATTTATTTCTTTTATTGTCTCTTACCATTCTGACGTCTGTCTTCCGTTTCAATTTATGTACGACAGTGGATTCACCCTATGTTATTGCTTGTTTACTATTTCAAGTGTTTGATTGGTTTATTACTTAATATGATTCAAACTGATTTATTCTTGAACACTTGATTGAAAAATTCCATATTTCAACTATTTTATCAACTTGTCAAACATGTCTACAATTGTTTCTTTGATATTGATTATTACTGTCATGGGTGGCTAAACTGCTTAGAGTCAGGATCGAGAGTAGGGGTGTTTTGAAATTAATGAATCTACAAATCATAGATTGGTAAACCAAGGCTTGTAATTAGTTACATAAAAAAATTATTCCATTATTTTAGGAAAACCTGACCATGGGAAGTTTAAATAAACAAACATGGTCTGATTGGAGTAGAGTAGGCTATGACCATTAGCCTACAACACTTTCTATCATATAAGCTAGGATTAATGAATCTAGGTTGTTAGATATATCTAGACCAATTAATAGTTTCCTCTTAGATATATCTAGTTGTTTTTACCATGACCAACTAGTGTTTTATATATCGCTTTGTAGCCTAATCCCTAGGACTATCCAAGCTAGGACCGAGAATATCCTATTTACCTAAACCCTGAAATTGACCTTGATTCTTATCTTATTTTTGAACCCTAAACTAAACTCCATAGATTTATTTAAATCCCAAAATCAACCCAATTTGTGAGGAATCCTATATAAAGGGTTTTAATTCTCTAGTTCCTTGTTATCTAATCTTTCCCTATGGGTTCAACCCTGCACTACCTCTCTATTATGTCATTTTAGTAAGTATAGTTTGGGATAAAAAGAAATTATAGTCTAAACATAGCCCATGTGAATTAAATAATGTGTACAGGTCCATAAAATTTTGGAATTGTTGTCAGGGAATAAATTTTATGATGCTTAGGTATAGGAACCTTTAGCAAAAACCTGGGATTATCTCACCCATCCCCCTTTCTCTTTTTATTCATTCCTTTTTCTTTTAGATGTCACTTCATCCTTATTATTTCCAGCCTAGTGCATGCATCAGGGCCCCCTGAATTGTTAAATGATTCTCAATTCCCAAGAATAATTTACATTCATGGATGAAATCAAAAGGTACCTTTCTTCACATCGTCATTCAAGTATGGAGGACCACAACAATCTTGTAGTTCCCAACCCACCCAACATGCAATATGTGACACCAGCACTTCCAAGAGATCAACCCCTACAACTAGAGCACACCACTATAGATTATGGATTGTCATGAATCAATTGTGTCACACCCAGTATTATGATTCCTCCTATTCTGAAAGATAATTTTGAAATAAATCATAGACTCGTCAGTATGATCCAGAATATGGGTCAGATCAATGGACTTTAGAGTGAGGATCCTCATGAGCACATCTCCAACTTTTTGGAAGTCTATGATAGATTTTGCAACAATGGATTATCCTCTGATGCAATTATATAGTGATTATTTCTATTATCCTTGTGTTATTGATCCAAGTATTAGCTAAAAGATAAGATCCCAAGTCAATTATGACTTGGGATGAACTAGCCAAAAAATTTCTAGATAAATAATTTCCACCTATACAGACTTGGAAACTTCAGAATGGCATCCAAAATTTTTATCAAATGGATGGATAGTTATTTTGGGAGTCTTGGGATAACTTTAAATAAATTATTAAGAAATTCCCACATCATGGACTTTATGTATGTCTCTAGATATAGACCTTCTATCATGGTCTCCAACCCGCTGCTCGTACAAAGGTAGATGTTTCCACCAATGGAGGCTTAATGTTGAAAAAATCTAAAGTAGGCTGAGCACTTCGAGATGAGGTATACCACAATGTCTAACTATGTAAGATCAATCATAGACCTCCTCAACATGGAATGCACCAAGTTGAATAAAACACACGTCTAGTTTCACAAGTATAGACCCTGGATAAGAAGATGGAATCCTTTAATCTACCTATTGCACCCCCCCCCCCTCCTCTTGTAATGGAGATTAAATCATGTGAAATTTGTGGTGGAACACGCTTATATAAAGACCGCATGGTAGGAGTATATGAACAACTAATACAGTATTGTAATTACATTAATTACAATCATCAAAACCAATAATACCAGAAACCATAGCAGTATTACCAATAGAGGTTGACTCAACAGCTTCCACATAACAATCAAGGGTACTACCAGTAGATAATTGGTCAAGAACCAATTAGAAACCAAGGAAAACTTGGATATCCACCTATGAATAATGTATGTATGCAACCTCAGCAAGTTCCCCAATATCCTTTCCCTCTTATAGGCCAGCAATAATTTCAACCAGCTCTGCAAAGACCACCAAAATCAGTTTCACCTCTTCAATAAAATTTAGATAATCTTATCACAACCTTTGTTCAAAAGGTAGATCATAGGGTGACCACCCAAGAAATTTAAATAAAAAATCAAAGGGTTTCCCTCTAAAATCTCGAACATCAAATGGGTCAAATCTCAAAGACCTTGTAGGATAGATGGTCAGGTACGCTATCTGGTAATAGTGAGACATACCCAAAGGAAGAGGAAAAGGTAGTGGAATTGAGGAGTGGAAAAGTGATATATTTTTAGAAACCATGAAGAGGAGAAGAGAAAAATTCTGATGAACTTGATACACCTACAACAGTTATTGAAGAAGATGACAATGAGAGAGCAAATAGAACCGATCAAGAGAAACCTCTGGAATTAACACCTCCTAAAAAATCTTTAACATAAGATCAACCCAAAGAGGATATATACATTTCATCACTATATTAAAAACCACTTATCCCCTTTCCAGAAATAATGAGACAAGGAAGAATCAAATGGAAATATAATAAATTTTTGGATTTGTTCAAGAAATTTCACATAAACATCCCATTTACTGAATCTATTTCCCAAATGCCTTCCTATATGAAATTTCTCAAGGAAATATTATCCAAACATAGGAATATGGAAGACCTAGGAGTAATTTTCTTAAATGAAGAGTTATCTAATATTGTTTAGCATAAAATCTACCAAAATGATAGATCCTAGGAGTTTCTCAATTCCATGCACCATATGAGAATACAACTTCGGAAGATCCCTATATGAATTAGGATACAAAATTAACCTCATGAAAATGAGTGTATCTAAAAATATGGGACTCAAGGAACTCAAGAAGACTAGATTAGAAATTCAATTAGATTAATGATAAGTTAAGTATCCTTAAGGGATTCTTAAGTATTTTCTAATCAAAATTGGTAAATTCATTTTCCCAACAGACTTCCTCATTTTGGGTATGAAAGAAGAAGGATAAAATCTAATTATTCGAGGCCAACCATTCCTAGCCATTGAGAAGGAACTAGTTGATTTTAATAAAGGGAGACTTATATTCAAATAAGGTGATGAACAAGTTGTGTTTTCCCTAGTGAAAGCTACAAAACAAATATATGATTCTTTTGACCACAAAACTATCTTTATAAGTGGAGAGAAGAATGAGTACATGGCCATTGAGGATGATAGTGATGAATTGTCTCCTAATAAAAGGGAAGAGTATGACATTGATGAAACAAACTACACAAAACCTATTATAAGGGAAATGATCCTACCATTTATACCATCGTTCATTCATCCACCAATGCTTGAGATGAAACCTCCCCCAAGAACACTCAAGTGTTCTTTTCTAGAGACTATGATTGCACTACCAATCATCATTAACTCATAAATGACATGGCCACAAGAGGAAAATCTGATTGAAGTCCTAAAAATACATAATAAGTCAATTTCCTAGGGGTGGATAACATCAAAGGGATCAGACCCACATTATGCACTCATAATATTTTATTAGAAGAAAGTGTGAAACCTAAATGCCAGCCCTATAGGATACTCACCCCACCAATAAAAGAGGTAGTTAATAAATAATTAATGAAACTTCTGGATGATGGAGTAATTTTTTCAGTCTTTGAAATTGAGTGGGTGATTCCATTACAATTAGTTCCAAAGAAAGGTGGCCCTGCTGTTGTAAAGAATGATGAAGATGAATTGATCTTGACTCTCACCATTGCTGGATGAAGAGTATGCATAGACCACGGAAACTTAAATATAGCAACTTGAAAAGATCATTTCCCCTTTCCTTTCATGGATCAAATTCTGTAGAGACTCACAAGACATGAATTACACTATTTCATATATGGGTATTTAGGATACAATCATATTTTATTTGACCCAACTGATTAATTCAAAACAACATTCATATGTTTATTCAGTACCTTCACCTAAATACACATATCATTTGGTATGTGTAATGCACTGATGACCTTTCAAATGTGTATGACACATATATTCTATGATATGGTAGAGTAATTATTGGAAAATTTTATAGATGATTTTTTAGTTTTTGGAAGATCCTTAGATGTATGCTAAAACAATTTTAAACTAGTCCTTCAATGATTTAAAGAGAAGTGTTTAGTTTTAAACTGGGAAAAATGTCACTTTATGGTTCAAGGAGGCATAGTCCTCAAACAAAAAATCTCCAAGTATGGCATGGAATTTGATCCTGCAAAGATCAAGGTGATAAAATATTTACCTAATCCCTCAATAGTTAAAGTCATAAGGAGATTTCTAGGTTATGTAGGATTATAATATCGCTTCATGAAAGATTTTGAGAAAGTTGACCTCCCTCTAACACACCTATTAGTAAAGGATACCCCTTTTGAGTTCACTGAAGAGTTTCGATGGGCATTCATCATTTTAAATAAAATCATTATGTCTGATTATGTTTTCATTCCACCAGACTAGGACAATGACTTCAAGTTAATGTGATATGCAAGTGACTTCATTGTAGGCATTTTCTTAAGATAGTAGGTTGACCAGATTTTCAGTACCATCTACTATGCTAGTCAAACATTGAATAATGCTCAAGTAAACTACACAACCACCAAAAAATATCTCCTAGTAGTTATATTTTCTTTCAAAAAAAATTATCCTACTTATTTTTGAAAAAGGTGATTATTTACACTGATCATGATGCCCTAAAATATTTGATGAGCAAAAAGGATGCTAAAATAAGACTGATACGGTGGATCCTATTATGGAAATAATTTTACATTGTTGTAAAATACACAAAAGGGACAGAGAATGGTGCCATTGATCATCTATCTAGACTTCCACTGACCCTCATTAAGGAAGATGATAATCTGGACATCAAGGTCAACTTCCCTGATGAAACTATTTTTTCCTAAACACAAAGGAACACTCGTGGTTTTACAACATTGAAAACTATCTCACCATAGGATCCCTCTACCCAGAATACTCTTACCAGCAATGGAGTATATTTTTATTCAAGTATTCACACTACTACTAGGATGAACTGCTACTTTTTAAGCATTGTGCTGATGGATTAATGCAGAACTGCATCCCAGAAGACAGCATCCAAAGTGTGTTAGACATGTTTCACACATCATAAACTATAGAAAATCATGGACCAGAATTCATAGTAGAAAAAATCCGGAAAAGTTGACTCTTTTGTCCCATACTCCATCAAGATACAAGTTTTTTTTCAGAGCTATGATCGGTGCCAATGAACTAGAACCATTGGGAAAAGAAATAAAATTCCCCAAAACCCAATCATGGAAGTCAAAATTTTCAACGTGTTTGGAATAGATTTTATGGGGACATTCCTTAATTCACATAGAAGGTTATATATCCTTGTTGGTGTTTACTATGTCTCAAAATGGGTAAAAGTTATAGCTACCACTCATGACATGGAAAAAGTGGTCATGAATTTCTTAAAGAAAAATGTTTTTTCAATATTCAAATTTCCTTGTCTACTTATTTGTGATCATGGAACACATTTTAACAATAATTTTGTTAAAGGAATACTAGGGAAGTATAAAATCTGATATAACATAGGAACTCCCTACCACCAGAAAACAAGCGGGAAAGGTTAATTTTTAAAAGGTGAAATCAAAAAAAAATCTTGAAAATACTATGAATACAAATTGAAAGTATTGGAGACTAAAATTAGATGATTCACTCTAGGCATACCATAAATTTTACAAAACATCCATCATCACCACCCCCTTCCAATTAGTGTACGGTAATCCTTTCCATTTACCCATAGAACTAGAGCATCACTCATACTGAGCATTTAAGAAGATGAATATGGATTCTCAAAAAGCTGGGGAATTTAAGATTCTATAGTCAGATGAACTGGAAGAGATAATAAAGGATGCCTATGAAAATTACATGATTTATAAAGATAAAACCAAGAAATAGAACAATCAGTACATCATGTGATGAATTTTTGTACCAGGGAATAAGTTCTTATTGTTCAACTCCTTATTAAAATAGTTCCTTAGGAATCTCAAATCTAGATGGTTAGGACCCTTCATGGTTGTATAAGTATTCCCCTATGGGACCATCAAAATTCAGAAAGGAGGAGAACCACCATTCAAAGTCAATGGTCAAATATTGAAGATTTATCAGGAACCATTCCACAAGGGGTGTGTTATCACTTTGAAATTCATTTGAGCACCATTGAGTCAAGCTATCAATTCTAAAAAAAGCGTTGAATAAGAGGCATCCCAGGATAGGTCAACTTAGGATAGAATAAGATAAAGTATAATTGGGAAAGATGAGAGTAAATTACAATCAAACATCATAGTTCTAGGGACACAAGGGGATAAAAATACCAAATTACACGTTTTGTAATCAACTACATGTTATGTACGGTTCACGACCTGAAAAAAATTAAATTCACAAATTTCACATCATTTACTCAAATACAAATTGTTTAATTTTGCAACTTATTTATGTCGTGAACCTAGGGTTCATGACTCTCAATTATAGCCCCTCTCCTGATTCTCTCTATCTCACGTGAACCACCCCTACCCTTTGTTCGATCTATCTCTGTCACCTCACCCTTACCGCAACCTCCTCCTCCCCCTCTCTTAAACCCATCTCCCTCATCATCATCATCATCCTCTATTTTTTGCACCTAAAATGGTGTGCATGAATATGGTACAAACTCCCCTCACTGATCCCATGCCCAATCGTGAGGATATACCTCCAACCAAGTGTCAAAGGGATCATACACCTCCATCACCCCCCACTTCAAATTACTCCAGCTCCATTTCAGACTCTACAGCACCCTTGGCCACCCAGGTCTCCTACTCTACGTCGAGAGGGTCACATGATGTTTCTCGCCCACATTTTCACCCCATCCTACACTTTTCCAACCCTAAGCACCAGGTCACACTAGTCCATTTGTACACTACCACAAAACTAGGTTTCCACAGCACCACCCTTTAACAGCGCTAAAAAAAGCGCTGATAAAGGGGTTGCATTTATCAGTTCTAAAAAAAGTGCTGATAAATGGTGCTTTTAACAGTGCTAAAAAAAGAATTGTTAAAAGTGGCCCTTTATTAGTGTTTTTTTAGCACTGATAAAGGGGGGGCTTTATCAGTAGTTTTTTCCCTAGTGCTGATAAAGGGTATATTTCAAAAATAAATTATATTTCATAAAAAATGATATATTGATATATAAATATACAAGTATATTTATATTGATATAAATATAATATATATTTTTTAAATATGTTTTAGATAAGTATAAATAAACATTTCCACATAATATATAATATATGTAGTGAAAATGGCATATAAAATATCTTAAAAATATTATTAATTAATAATTTTCTAATTATCATATACTAATAATAATTTAATAACAATTTGAAGACACAAAAAATCAAAAAATTAATAAAAGATATAAAATAAGTTGAAAACGTAACTCAAACTTCAAACGACCATAACTTTTGATCCGGGTGTCCATTTGAGCTCTATAGTATATCAAATCGAATCCTATGATGAGATCTGTGTGATAGTGATCCAAGGGGGACTTTTTTCACATTTTTCAAGGCTAAAAAAGTCCTAGACAGCCTCCAAAATTGAGTTTTTAGTCCGAATACCCAAATTTTTTAACATTCAATGAAATTTCAGCCTCGTTTCAGGGGGTCTTCTGACCTTTTTCACTGAGGAATGAATTTATTCTGAAGGTTTACATTTATATTGATATTATGGATTTAAAATTTTATCATTTTTCATAATGTAATTATATTTATAATCAATTATATAACAATATATATATATTTTTTATATATTCACCCATAAAAAATTAATTTTATAAATAATTAATTAAAAATATTTACATATAAAGTATATTTCTCAATATATAAGGCTTATCTAAATAAAAAACTAATATCCATTTTATTTAAAATACAAATGTATTAATATTTATATACCTATATAATGTGTGTGTGTGTGTATTTGTGTGCGTCTGTTTTGACAAACTGATATATATTATCTATATATTCTAAACATATGTATATACATATTAATATATAATATTTGTAAATATTTATAAATATGTATAATTATACTTAAAGATACACATATAATATATATGTGTGGGTGTGTGTTGTATATATGTATTTATTTATTTATAAACACACAAAAAAACATATTTTATAAATGTATTTAAAACTGATCTTATAAATATATATTAATATACAAATAAATATACAGATAAAAAATATAAATATATATAAATAAATAGATATAAATATATATTAATATATGAATAAATATATAAATATAACTCTGTGTGTGTGTATGTGTGTCTATACTAATATACGGATGTATATATATTAATATAACTAAATATATATATTGATATAAATATATATATATTAATATATATATATATATATTAATATACGAGTAAATATAACTATATATATATAAATAAATAGGTACATTATTAAATGGAGAGCAAAGAAATATGGTGGAGTGGTAAAGTCTTAAGCACCCAGGCAAGAGGTCTTGGGTTCGAATCTAGGGGGAGACAGGTCGTGCGCATGGGTGGAATTGTTTCTAGCACTGTTAAAGGGGGTGGGGTGGTGGCTGGGGCATGTGGGATGGGTGGGGGTGGCTGGGGAATGTAGGGTGGGGGCAGGGGCGCTGTTAAAAGGGGATTCAAGTGTTGTTGAAGCCCCTCCCCGATATGCATAATTTTTTTTATTTTTTTATGTTTTTTAACTTTTATCAACGCTTTTAAAAAAGCACTGATAAAGGACCCATTTATCAACGCTTTTTTTAGCACTAATAAAGGACCCCTTTTATCAGTTATTTTCTTAGCACTGATAAAAGGGATCTTTATCGGCCATTTTTTTAGAACTGTTAAAGGGGACCCCCATTTATCTTCGCCTTGATTATTAGTGCTTTTTAGCACTTTAAATGCGCTTTTCTAGCACTGATAAAGGCCATATTTACACTAGTGGTAGGAGAATCCTGTGAAGACTAGTAAAAAATTGGATTTGGCTATCCTACCATGTCTATACATCATTTAGGAGGTCCTCCACCTCATTAACTGCCTGCACATTACCCCCATATCTACATATATCTGAGTTGTTTCTTAATCTTATCCATTTTTTTCACCTTCCCATTACAATTCTCTTATCATGTTTCAAACCTGCGGGATAATATTTTTTCTATTGAAGGATTTTTCTTTATAAACCATCATTAAAGTATCCCAATTATAAATTAAGATTCACCAAGTATCCTCATGAAATGACACTCATACTGTGAGCTCTCAATTCCCTAAATTCATTTTCAAAATTTCTATTTCATTCTGCCTATGCTATATCTGTCACATCTTTCCCATGAGGCTTTTTAGGATAGTGAAAACACTATCTAATTTTAAGTGTGGGGGAGTTTTTCTTGAACTTAACTATTAATAAAACTTAATTATTTATTTTTTTCATCTATTTATGATATATTTTTCATTGAAATCATGATTTAAACCTAAAAAATTATTACACCCATTTAAATAAAAGATAGCGTTAAGTTGGAAATTTTTTAATTCCATGTTTGTCTCCTATTTATATTTTTTATAATGATTGTTGAGTTTAGTAATTTAATTCAAATTTAAAATTTTTTAAATTTCTTTTAATTGACTTATTACTTGATTTTTATACCTTGATTGATTCATATTTGATTTTATATACTCCTATTCCTAAGAGGATTCTGAGCCTATGATTTCATTTTCTTTTCTAAGCATATTTATTGAGTGACACCTTGGACATGTAAACCTATGAGAACTTGCATTAAGATATTATTGAGGCTATGAATGAACAAATACAATTTTAATATTATTGAGTAAATATTTATGGATCTAATTTTTCCTAAGAGAGAGCTTACATTTTTCCTTCGTTTAGCCTTTAGTTTCCATGAATGACCTGTTTATGATATAGTTATTCCAAACTAATTATCCCTTATTACCCTACTCTTGGTTTTATGCATGATTATACATTGAACAAAGTGTAGGAGAATTTTCAATATATGGATATAGGATGTATTAATTGAGAATATGTATTTTGGTACTTTACCAAACTAATTTTTTAAGATCCATAATTTATTTCTGGAATTTTACACTTACCCTAGTCCTTTAAAAAATATTAAAGGAAAAAAGAAAAATATTTTGGGTTGTGTATTAGGAAGGTCAAAAATAACCATTTCCAAATTGACGAATCCCCTGAAGGATCATATGTGGTTAGTGTATGGATTTGAGATCTGGGCTAAACATAAATTTCAAAATATATAAAAGAAAAAAATAAAATAAAAAATAAAGGAACATGGTACATTTTTTATACATACTTGAAGCACTCATGGATCCATTTTAAGCTTATTAGAGCATGAAAACTATTTAATCTTGAAAGATCCACACCACTACACTATTCCTATTTATCATGCATTAAACTTTATATATTACTCTCATTTTGAGATTAATTTTCACTTTTTACCTACTTTCCCTTAGCCTTGGATTCATTTTCACCTCTTTCATGAATCCCTCATGGTTAATTTTGTATTTTTATTTACAAAGTGGAGATGATAGAACCAATGAAAGACTATGGTTAGGAACATGTATTCAGGGTATGATCATAACTCCAGTTACATTTTACCCATATTTATTAGAGAAAATTCAATGTGGGGTAAATTTTAAAATA
Source organism: Viscum album (assembly GCA_963277665.1). NCBI lineage: Eukaryota > Viridiplantae > Streptophyta > Magnoliopsida > Santalales > Viscaceae > Viscum > Viscum album. Next base: position 1,791,019,715 of record OY728128.1, read on the forward strand.
GGTAATAAATTTAAGAAATATTTTTGAGGTTGTGATTAAAAGATTAAGAATTTGTATAAAGGAATTTAACTATAAAGCATGAGAAATTTTCTCTACATAATTGATTCTAGAGGACTGACTTTTTATGCTTACACTTAGTTTTATTTTCCTAGTTGTAACGAATGTTTCTTGTTTTAAAAGAAAATATTTCTTTTGGAATACCTATTGATATGATTTTTTCTTGAGGATAATAAATTATTCAAGTGTGGGGGAATTTGATAATCCGAAATTGTATATACATTTTAAAATCATTTAATTAATGATTTTTCATGTTTTATTTGATAATTTACCAAGTTTGTGTTGATTATTTCATAGAATATGTTTCCAAGATTCTAAAGGAAAAACTATAAAAATTGGCCAAAAGTGGACATTGCATGTCAAGAATCACTTATAAAAAGTGAAGGAATCATTCACAAAATATCATAAGTCATGAAGAAAGTCATGAAGAAATTACAAGTCATGAAAATATTACATGACATGAATTTAAAATGCACATCATTTAAGATTCAAAGTCTACTTCCTGCTTAAAGTTTAAGTCGTGAGAAAAATCATGTCATGAGTTTGATTACACGACATGAGATGAGTCGAATCTCTGAATCCCAAAGATTCAGGATGAGATTTGTGCCGTATCCAAAATATGTGGATAAAATCATGGATAGAGACTACATGATGTGATAATGTTACACGTCATGTAATTTCCCAACTATTTATTTTATAGGGTGCACATAGTAGTGGAGAACATTCCGAAATTTCACTTTTTTCTCTGGTTTTTATCTCTTCTATCTCTCTTAACTCAAATATAGATAATTCCTTTTACCATTTTGATTAAATACAAGTTTCATTGATTTTTCTACATGTTTTATTCATTTCTTTCATTACTATTACCATTTCTATTCCCATATTCCATTTTTCATTTCTGTTAAACATCAGCTTCACCCTACGTTCTTGCTTGTTTACTATTTCAAATAAGTGTTTGATTGGTTTATTACTTAATCCATCCAATGGCCCAAAGGACTTCATTTTTTATTTATTTTTGATAATACACCTTTCAAGGGGTGATTTGGAACCCTTACAAGGCCTGTAGGTGTAAGTATAACATGGATCGTAGTCCTTAGAGGAATTCATTGCTCGTAGGATTCAAACATTACATACAACCCAGACTAACTACTTAGAACTGCTCTTCCCTAGCATCTTCTTCGTGATATCATCTCTCCACCTTTTCATGGATGTTTGGTTAGGATTTCCCATGCATGCACAGGCTTGTTCCGATGGTAGGTTCCATACCCTCTCATTCTTGCAATTTGTTTAGCTTATTCTATGGTGAAAGCTCCTTGCTCATCATCCTTATGGAGCTTGTTCCTTATAGGTTTTCTGGTTTGCATCTACACTTAAGGAGGCCCAAAGTCCTTGAGATGGTCTGAAGACCTTGAGGTGGCCTAAAGGCCTTACTGACCTGAAGTCCATGGTGGCCCAAAGGCCTTAAAGGACTCGGGGACCAAATCGGTGGCCCGAAAGCCCAAACAGGGGAATAGTCTCGGCTACTACAGTACCAAACAGTACCTGCTACAGTTCCCGCTATAGTACTACTACAGTACTTGGAAATTAACTCAGTAACCCTAATCTTAGTAATCAATTTACATAAAAATTGTTTATTCCATTATTTTAGGAAATCCTAACCATGGGATTTTTAAATGAGAAAACCTAACCTGATTGGAGTAGAGCAGGTTATAACCATTATTCGATGAAACTTTCTACTATAAAAGCTAGGATTAATGCATCTAGGTTGTTATATATATCTAAACCAAGGAATAGTTTTCTATTATATAAATCTAGTTAGTTTGACCATGAACACTATTATTCTTTACACCTATTTTCATCCTAACCACTAGGACTACTCTAAGCTAGGACTAAGATTATCTTATTTACCTGAACCTTGAAATTGACCATGGTCCCTATCTTATTTCTAAACCCTAAACCAAAATCCATAGTGTTAGTTAAATCCAAAACTCAACCCAATTCATGAGGACTCCTGCATAAATGGTTATAAGTCATTGGTTCCATGTCATCCAATCTTTCCCTGTGGGTTCGAGCTCGCACTACCATTCTACTATGTCATTATAGCGAGTGTATTTTGGGATAAAAAGAAATTATAATCTAATCATAGCCCACGTGAATTAAACGAAATATGTGTAAACATCAAGAATCTTAATATCAATTATATAATCAAATAAACAAACTTTCAAAGATTATATTTTAGAAATTAATTTGGAGTAACTTTCTTGAGCTCTCTTATCAGCAGCATCCAATTCTGTTGTGGGAATTTATAATCTTGTTTGAGCTTGAAAAATAGGAGAGAATCTATCTTATTGAACTTTTTTACTCTGAGTGTCATCAATTTTTTTTATTTTAACCTAAATTAGGTACCTTATATTCATAATATGGTTCTCCATATTCTAATATGGCTCTTCTTTTTACAACAAGATGAGTTTTATCTTCTAGTTCTTCTTGTTCTTCTCTATCAGTATCTTATCAAATAATAAAACTGACTAATTTTATTCAAACTTTTCAACTAATATCCCCATATTTAGATACTTAAAAAAGATTTATAGGACCTAACACTCATGAAATGGTCCTTCTTTGACTAAAATTAATCAACCTAGTAATGGTTGAGGACAATTATTCTCTAATAGACAAAATAAGAATAACATCTGGATGAACTGTTACAGAAGCAGGAGGTGAAATAAATTTAGAAGGAGTTAATTCTCTGGATTGAACAAAAAATCTCAATATTTCTCACATTATAGTGAGAGTTTAATTATCTATAACATATCATACATCAATTTTTTCACTGGTTCTTCCAAAGAAGCAGGATTACTTGCAGGTACTAGACCAACCACTTCACTAGAAACTGCCATGCGGGATGACTCCCCCTAAGTAGAAGCAAGATATATATAAATTTCTTCTAAAAAACTAATAGGTAGCAGCTTATTTAAATATGAATTCAAATAAAAATCAATTCTTCTTAATATATTCTCAAACAAGATAGTTAGACCATGACAATAGGTTACAAAAGTGTCATCCAAACTGACATTAACTTTATAGAAAAATAACATCAACATCCTTCTAAAGGGATAAAAATTCACTCACTTATTTTGAATGTGATGTGTATAATTCATAATATAATGTTCCAGTTTTATATATTTCTTGATCATAAACAAATATATTAATTTAATATTTTGAAATATATATTCTTTAACTCATTGTTCCATTGTGCAATGAAAGACTGAATAAATTTTACTAGAACCTTTCTCTAGGGTTCCAAATCTTTCACCGGATTCCTCTCAATATCATCCATTACAAACAAAGACTTCATCATATTTTTATTATAGAAACCAAAGAAGTACTAAAGTCAGCATAGTCTTCATGAGGACATTTGATCACTTCATCCATTTCCAAAGAATTTATGAAAAAACCATTCTGATATACAGTAGCTATAATCAGATCTTTATTTTCATCGAAATGAAATATAGCTCTCATAAAATTATTGAAATTATTTCTTAAAGATGAACTAGGTTTTTTTTCATCAAAAACAAATTCCCATACTTGACGGTTTATAACCTTTTTTAGTAACATATTGGTACTCTCTGTCCAACTGAAATCTATCACTCTACCACTTAAAAAATTTCTAATAGTTATTGAACGCTTAATTATTATGAAGGTATAACTATCAGTTTTTTTTGGATTTCACTATTCTAAATGGGGTTTAGAATATTATAAAGTTATTTCAGAGAGGTTTGGATAGAAAATATTTGAAGGTTTAGGGGTTTTCAAGGGTTTCGCGTGTATAACTAACTTACCTTATTTTGTTTTTTGGTAATTGAAGAGTCATGTAGTGAGATGTGTAGAGTAATCATAAAAAAATTAGTTGATGTGTCCAATTTGGTATGACTAATAATTAAAATAGTGACACCAACTCTCAAATAAAATAAGGTAAATAAAATATTTACAAAAATACAAAAATAAGCTACTAAGTAAGTAAAATTGAAATTAAATCAAGAAAAGTTAAAGAAACCTAATTCAGATTTGATAAAATTGAGCCTATCATTAGGCAATGGTTTAGTAAGAATGTATGATAATTGATTTTCTATTCAAATTAATTCTAAAGAGATATCCCTATTTTGTGAATGATCTCAATATAAATGATGTATTAAATCAATGTGCTTTGTTTTAGAATGGTTTATTGAGTTATTTGGAATTTTTATAGCACTCATGTTATCACATTTGATTGGAACTTAATTCAAGTTTAATTAAAAATCTATTAAGGTGTGATTCATCCATATAACTTGTGCACAACAACTTCTTACAGTAATATATTTGGCTTCAACTAATGTAATGTTACAAAGTTTTGTTTCTTACTTGACCAAGATACTAGATATTTACTAAGAAAATGGCAGGTTCCTGAGGTTCTTTTCCTATATAGTATACATCCAAAAAAATCAGCATTTAAATATGATCTTAAATTAAAATCATAGGTTTTTGGAAAAATTAAATAAAGAGATGCATTTCCTTTTAAATACCTTAGAATTTTTTTGGCAGCATTTTAATGAGATTCTTTAGGATTGAATTGAAATATTTTAAAAATGTATATTGAAAACATAATACCCAGTATACTTGTAGTAAAATAAATTAAAATTACAATGATTTATCTATATAGATTGTTTTTATCTAGTTATCTAGTCTCATCCATATCAATTTTAATATTGGATCTTGTATGAGTTTAATAAGTCTTAATTTTTTTAATTCCAAACTTTTTTAAGTAAATAAAATATGTATTTTCTTTGAGATATTTAAAAAATATTTTTGATAAATTTAAAATCCTATAAAATAGTTTAATTCACCCATCATACTTATTTCAATTTACTTTTTCATAAGTTTTGAAAAATCATTACATAACTTTTGGTTTTTTGATTCAAAAATAATATCATCAACATATATTTGTACGAATAAAATATCTAAGGATGAAGTTTTCTTAAATAATATAGGATCTTCCTTTCCTAATAAAAATAAATTTGATAAAATAAAATATATTAGCTTTCCATACCATGATCTCGGTGCTTGTTTAAATCCATAGAGATATTTTCTAAGTTTAAAAAAAATTAAAGTGAGGGTTTTTAAAACCATGAGGTTGTTCAACCTAAAATTCCTCCATTAAAAATACATTTAGAAATGTATATTTAACATTCATATGATATAATTTAGAATTAATATAATATTCATATTCTAGAATGATTCTAATTGCTTCAAACCTAGCCATATGGAAAAATTTCTATTCATAATTTATTCCTTATTCCTGATTGTAACCTTTTGCAAATAATCTAGATTTATTTCTAGTTATCACACCATGATCATCCTAATTCTTTTCTAAATACCCATTTAGTTCCAACAAAAATATATTCAGAGTGTCTATCATCTTTTTCTCATACTTTGTTTTTCTTGAACTGGTTTAACTCATCTTGCATAGATAAAAATAAACTTTCATCAATGAAATATTCTTCTATAGTTTTAGGTTCTAGCTGAGATAAAAAAGGAAAAAAATTATGCAAGATTTTCTATATATATTATAGTTCTAACTATTTCATCTAAAATTCCTATAATTGTTTCTAGAGGATGGTCTTTAAGGTTTCTAGGTTGTCTGGGAATCACACTTTTTGGATCACTAGCATCAACGCTTACTGGATTGGTTCAAAATAATCAAGTTTGGAATCATCATCCTTATTGTTGTTAAAGAGAGGTTTAGGTCACATGTTTTTAATAGAATCACTTAGCTCATTAGTTTGAGTAATTTTGTGATCAAAAGGATCAATTTCATCCAATTTTACATTAGTTAATTATTTAATAATCCTTGACCTCTTTTTGAAAACTTTTAAGCTTTGGAAGTAGTTGAATAACCTATGAAGATAAATTCATCATCTTTTGGATCAAACTTAAAAAGATTATCCTTTATGTTTAAGATGTAAAACTTTTATCCAAATACCTTAAATTATCCTACCTTTGGTTCTTGATGATTCTATAACTCATAGGATGTTTTCTTTAGGATTTTTCTTATTATAACTCTATTAATGACACAACATATTATGTTAACATCTTCAACCCAAAAATGAGTGTGAATGTTATATTCACATAAAATAGTTATAGTAATTTTGAACATATCCATATGGATAATATCTATAGGTCTAGATATGTAAACCACTTTAATTGGTTTAAAAATGACATGTTTTTCTTTCCCATTTTATATGCATCACACAGTTTATTTTATCCAATTTAAGGTTGGGAAAATTAGAAATTAAATGTCTTTTGGATAACTTTTTCAAATAATGAACATTATATTATCCCTACCTTATATTCCAAGTCTATGATTCCTTAATTTCATCATTCTAACAATTTACATTTTTTCTACACAAGTAATTAAGATCTAAAGTATATACATTATCTATTCTTGGTGCTTCAAACTTGAGATATTTATCTTTGAATACTGAACATGATTTGTTAGAAAAATCAGTTGAATGACCATCATCACAAAGTTAATAAATACTTATTAGGTTTTTCTTTAAGTATTTAACATAAATTAATTTTTTGATGAAGATAGATTGTGGATTTACAACTGACCAAATGCCAACAATTTTTTCTTTTGAATTTTCACCAAATGTGACATAGTATCCTTCAATATTGGAAAGTGAGTGAAAGTTTGAGAAATATCTACTCATATATCTTGAAAAAACACTATCTATAAAGCATTTTTCACTATTTTTCTTGTGTTTTATTCAGTACAATGAATCAAACAATAATATTTTATGGTACCCAAATACTCTTGGGTCCCGCAATGTTAGCTACAAAATACTTGGGGATCCAAATCTGTTTTTGTTTTCTAGAAAAATTATCAACACATTTTGAGAAACTTTTTGTAAGAAAAGAATTTTTATTTTAAAAAAATGAAGATTTTTCAGATTAAAAATATTAGATAATTTACTACTTCTCCACAGTGAAAACAAGTAATCTTGGATTGTTTTTTTAAAAATAATCACAAAATAATTTTTATAAAATTTAGGTCTTCACCCTAACTTACTATTCCAAAATTTTCCTTTTTCGGTTGATTTTGACCAAGAATTTGTTTTGGTAATCCTCCCCCTTAGTTAAGACACTTACAACATCTTTGAATTTTTTAACCTCCTTCCTTAGGTTCTCAATTATGAAAAATTTTCATTACATGATATAGTAGAATTTTTCAATTGATCTTTAAAGTCTAAAATTTGCATATTTGAGTTATCTTATTTATTAATAATTTTGTTATTTGACTTTATAATAGATTTGTTTTTCTTTTTTAAGATTTTATATTTTGTTTCTAACATGGTACAATATTCATTTAATTCTTCATATGAGAAATTTTCATTTTCTGATTCACACTCATTCTCATAAGAATAATAAGAATGTACCTCATCCAAATGTGCCATGAAGCATATGTTAGACTTTTGATTTAGAGATTTAGATTCTGATTCTAAGGATGTAAATTTTCAAGAGTCTTTAAAATTACTCCACATGACCTTCATATCCTTCTTGTATTTCTTCTTATATCCATACTTCTTGAAGAACTTCTTATCAAAAAAATTATTTCCATGCAATAGTAGATAGTATTTCTTGATATTTCCTTGATTTTTAAACTCATAGCATCATAATTCATTATAGTTTCTACCTTGATTTATATTCTTGTTTAAGGGTTATATAAATCCTCTTCTCTTGTTATAGAACTTTTTGAACTTTTGGGGAAACTGTGCAAGTTTATCATTTGATCTAGAATAGTTTAAGGAATATTATTCTTCATATGTTTCAGATATTTGTAAACCTTTTTTCTTTTTGTCATCTTTAAAAGTTGAAACCTTCAATGAAACATTTTCTTGTTTCTATATTTTATATTCTCTAGCTTCAGCTTCTATTTATGCTTCATACATTATAAGAGTTCCAATAATATCTTTTATTTTAAAATTCTTGACTTTTGTAGATTGTTTGATGGAATATTATATTCCACTCCACTTTGGTGGTAAAAATCTTAGAAATTTAATACTTTATCAGGATCAATAATAGGTGTTCCTAGAGTAGGAACATTATTCAAAATCTTGGTAAGTTTTATATTCAATTGAGTAATTCTTTCTCCTTAAATTATTTTTAATGTTTCAAACTTTAGTTTCACTATATCATATCTAAGGGCCTTCATAATGTATATACCCTCATAAGAAACTATTATATTAGTCCACATTTCATGAACTTTTTTACATTGAGAAACTTGATTGAACTCATCTGGACATAGTCCACATATTATAGCATTCGTGGATTTATAATTTAGATCATAACTTTCTTTAGTGTCAGCATCCCATGTTTCTGGTTGTTACTTTGGAATTTCACAGGGCTTCATTTCTTAAAGATAAACCTTTAAGCTTAGGTTCTTCAAATAGATGGTCATTTATTCCTTCTATTAACCATAATTTTCACCATTAAAGTAAGGATATCTAACTATTAACACACCTTCTCTATTATCATCCATAGAATCCATTTGAAATCAGGTATTTGGACTTCAACCTTTTATAGTTGTGAACACAAGAGTCACAAGATCTGATACCAATTGTTTTCCTATATAATGGCTAGCTGAGAACTCAAAATGGGGGTGAATTGAGTTCTTAAAATTTTATTTACTTTAAACCACCCTCTTTGAGGTTTTTGAGTTCAAATATTTTCATTAATAAAAATAGGAAATGTAATTATAAAGTCTTAGGGGAAAGATATTGAATACCAAATATTTATAGTGGTTTGGGGAATAGAAATATCCTAGTCAACTACACCAACACTCTGCTCCATGAGTTTGGTGATTTTAACTATGACATGCCTTTTAGGGGGGATTACAACTGAGTATAAGCAGTTATTACTTGTTACAAAGGTACAAGATCTTTCAACTAGGATTTCCCTTTACAAGACTTATCCATAGTCTTAACACACTCACTTACAATGCGTATGAATTAAATTGAGATGAATTAACTTTAAAGAAATATTATAGAACATAGTTGAAAGTAAAAACTAATAGTAGATGAAGATACACCCTGAGAAGATGATGATCTTCAAAGCACAACTTTTTATGATTATTGATTGTAACTAATATACTTTTTAAGCATATCAAATGAGCATTGTATGTACAGGTGGTATTTTTTAACGTTATCAAAGTATTCATATGTACATGTGTGTATTTTTTCTTCTTGTTGTGTATGTATCTATGTATGTAAGTATGTATTTGTATTTTAGAACTCTCTCTATTTACATCTCCTATTTGATTTTGAACTTAAGCATATGAGATCATCACAACTGTTGAGTGAATAATCTGTTGAAAAGCTGATAAGATGGGTTATTAATGGCATGTGTCTATTCCTTCCAAATATGGAATATGATTTTTTGTGGTGATATCGAAAATTTTCTTCTTTATATCTTTCCATTCCTAGAAAATGACACTTTATAAAAAATGAAATTTTTATAATTAGACAAATCGTTTTATGTCAATCTTAAAGGCATGTAACAACTTATAAAGAGATTACGAAAGAATCTTGACATTTTTCATAATAGCTAGTTCTTTGTAAGATATCCAACTGATAGTATTTTTCTTTTTAAAAAAAATTCTTGAAAGGATTTTTAGGATAAACATATCTTTGAATTATACTATGCATAATATAAACTGAGTTCAATATTTTGTAGAATAATTCTTCTACATAAGATAATTATATTACTGAAGTGTGATACTTAAATTTCAAAACTTCTATTGGTGCATACAATATAATATTTTGAAAATATCCTTTTTTTAATATGAATACATTTCATAACTACACTCGGACTAAAATATTTGTCTTTGAACATGAGATAGCTAGTTTATTATCTTCCTAAGATATTATATTATGTAGTAAGATAAACTTTCAACACAGAGTTTTATGATTCTAAGAAGATGGAAGATAAAATTTTAGGACTTCAATTATCATAAGATAAAATAATTTGTAATAGATTGAAATTTTACTCATCATAAGATGATCGCTTATAGTCATAATAAGATAAATTCCTTATAACAAAATATAATCTGAAATGCTTAAGATAAACTCATTAGAATAAAAATAGAGTTTTTATGAATCATAAAAACACATAAAAACTGAGATATGTTAGAACAACATAAGTTTGTTTAACATTTTTTTACCTAAGAAACATTCTAATCTATATGATATTTGGTTTAAGAAGAATCCATCTGCCAGGTACTTCAAAGTTTTTGGAAGTCCGTGATTTATAAAGATCAAAGATAGCAGGCTGGGAAAGTTTGAAGAGAAGGTAGATAAAGGGGTCTTTATGGGATACATTTCTAGTGGTAGTGGGTACAAGTGTTGTAAAAAGAGGCTAAACATGATTTTTAAATTATTTGATGTTAAAATATGTGAATATCAACACAATTTTGAAGTTTTTATTGAGGCGTGATAAAATAAGAGGTAGCAGCAAGTAGAATTTTGAATCAGTTTACAAAACAATAATATTTTGAGACTAAAGTTGTAATTATAGATTCTAATCATATTTCAGATGATGAGTCTCTTGAAAATAAATGTGTAATATATAAAGGGTTTAAAAAAAATATTGATACAAATAATATGATGGGAAATCAGGAGGTACCAATGCAGACAAGAAGACTGGGAATAAAAAACCAAACAACTCATATATCGTAAATTGAACCAAGAATTGTGGTTGAAATTATTGATCATTAATAATGGGTTCTAGCTATAAATGTTTAACTTAACCAAATTTAAAATAACTTTACTTTTAGTTAGTTCTAAGACCCAAATATAAAAATGTGATTGGAAAAAAATGAGTGTTTAGAAACAAGATTATTGATAAAGGAGTTGTGAAAAAGAAACAATTTCAAGATAGTATATAAAGGATATACTCAAATGTAAGGCATATACTTTGAATAAACTTTAACTCCAATAGAAATTCTTGGAATAATTAGGATATTTTTAGTAGTGACTATAGACAAGCATTACCAAGTATATCAAGTGGATGTGAAATTAGTATTTTTGAATGGTGGACTTGAGGAATAAGTCTTTATTGAGAAACCAGATGGTTTAATTCTTGATTTTTATGTAATCATGTTGTAAATACTGATAAAGGAATTATACTTCTTGAAATAGGCTCCTAGATATTTTCACTCTAAACTTAATTTGTTCTTGAAGGAAATGGTTTTCACTAAAGTAAAAGCTGATAGTGTATGTTGATATAATTTTTTCTAGTGACAATGAGTACCTTTGTGAGGGATTTTTTAATAAAATGAAAGAGTAGTTTGATATTTCCATGCATGGAAAACTAAATTATTTTTTGGGATTATAGATTGAGTCGAAATAAATTCCATATTTTTTCACAAGAAAAATCTGTCAAAGAGTCATTGAAAATTTTTGTAATAAAAAAATCAAGAGAGGTTTCAACATCAATTTCTATTAGAACCAAATTGTGTAAGGATGATAATGACAGTAAGGTTGATTAAAAAGATTTTAGAAGATTTTTTGGAAGATTTTTTTATTTAAAAGCTTCCAAACCTAACATAGCCTATGCAGTGACACTTTGTACTATATTTTAGAGTGACCCAAGGGAGGTATATAAAAGTTGTGGTGAATTATGGATTGTTGTATAGATGTATTACTGATATGAACTTACTTGGATTCACTAATACAGATTAGATAGGTGATTTTAAAGATAGAATATCCACTTTAAGTGGGACTTTATTCATTGGTGAGGGTCATGTTCACTAGTATAGTAAGAAATATAATTCAGTTGCACTTAGTATGGCTGAGGTGGATTATGTGGCTACTACTCATGCATATATACATGTTTTATAGATGAAAGTGAATTTAATAGATTTTAAGGATGAAACTAAGAGACCATTGAATATTTTTTGTGGTAATCTGGGTGCAGTAAATCTGTCAAAGAACCCTGTGAAAAATTCTAAATCCAAACACATAGGCATCAGTCATCATTTCATAATGGAAAGAGTGTCTAATAGAGATATCAAGCTGGTATTTATAATCAGAATCAGATTCAAAATATCTTTAAAAAATTATGCCAATGGATAGGCTTGAATAGTGGAAGTCAAAACTACATGTTCTACCCTCTCCTCTCACTTGACTAAGTGTATAACTTACCCCCCCCCCCACTGGTATTTGGATTGTGTTGAATAATGTGGATAAATAGTGATGCAACTCTTGACCAAAGGGGGAGATAATTCTTGTTGAAATGATGAATTTCGCTACTTGGCAATCTAAATTTGTAGATATTGATATATGTTGGAACCATATATAAGTGAGGAAGGGATGTGTTAATTGAGGGAGAGTTCATTTAAATCACTTATTCATACTTTCTTGACATCGAGGGATAAAATTCTCTCAAAAATATAACCTAATATGGTTGTGTGATGAAAGATACTTCTCATAAGAGATAGGGTGTAATTTAATTCTTCTCATGATCTTTAATGAGTTATGAAATATATATGAGATTATTATAAAGATTTAATTAGAGTTTTTAATAAATCTAAATGGGGGAGATTTAATTACCCTTGTATTAGTTTTTTTATGGTTTGAACTTATTATCACACTAAGCTTAGGAATCATTAGATGTATTTGATATGTTGTTTGAGGGTGTGAATAATGTTTTTGAGATGTTAAGAGAATATATTAGGTGACTTCAATATGTTTTATGAATATTTTAAGAAAATATAAAATTATATTTGGAGATGAAATTATAGATAAGTCATTTCTGGGTAGGTGTGTTTTTGCCTTTATGTAAGCTCCATTGACAACCTATGCCTAAGTGTCATTGCCTAGCAGACATGAAAATTACAAAAGTAATTCCAATGTAAGTTTCATTTTTTCCAACATATCTGTGATCCCTATTTATCGTAATCACATTTTGATTCAGCATAAGTGTTATCTTCCCCAACATAGGTGTTATCTGGATGAGCGTAAGTGTCATCAAATCTGGGTAAGTTTCATTCCAAAATTATAAATTTTTAGAGATATTATTGGATGAAAAACAAAGTTTATATAAATCAAACTCTGAAGAGAAAATAAAACTTAATGATTCTAAATTTTATCCTTGCAGATTAAAACATCACATTTAATATGCGGTTCAAGTTGTTTTATGACATAAATCAAAGGGTTGTTTTCAATGAATATTTGTTTCAAGTTTTGAGATGTTTTATCTAAAAAATGTTGTTGATATAAAAGTTGTGTATGTTGAAGAAGAATATATAGGTAGTAAATCTAGAATGAAAGTGGGATGATGTGATATTGATATTTAGTTCCAAAATCACTTACAAAGAGTGTAGTGATTCAAGTGAGGTTGGTTTTGATAATCTGAGATTTTATTTTCTAAGTTGTTTGAATCTGATAGTTTGAGAATATGAATTGCAGAAGGGTACTTTAGTAACTCACATGGATACACCATCCATGATGGAATGATTTTTGGAAAAAAAATGTGTTGTAAAGTGGGGTTTCTCAAAGTTCCACAATCCTTTTTTTTATATTTTCTGAAAAAACAACTTTATGGATTAGTGGTAACCGAAAAACACAAAATAAAAATTATAGGAAATAAAATTACAGAGTTCAAAACATCCACTGCACAAATGAGTTCAAAATTTAAAACATAACATCCAAAATCATGAAATTCAAAATTTGAAAAAAATTCATGTTCCATGAGATCTGATCTGGGATACACCTCTTGCTTCATGTCAGATACCCACATATACAATCAAGAACCATGCTAGGAAGAATTGAAAAATTCAAATTCAAAACCATCAAACGGATTACGGACCATCTCTTGTAGTGCCTCCCAAGAAACCAACCCTTGAACACCTCACTGCCATCATCACATCATCAGCACTAGTCACATCATCGCCAACCACCACCATCATATTGTTGGAACCAAACATGACCATGCCATTGACGGTCAAAACCTCAACACCATCTACCTCCTGATGCTGCTCGTTCAGACTCACATCCCAAAGACCCATAAAGACCACCACACAACTCCACCTTGGAGAGAATGGTGGGATCTAGATCCAGAGAAGAGAAAATAGAGGGAAGATATAGAAACAACATCAAGAACCTTGGAACCATCGACGATGAGGAAAGTCTCGTTGTCGATGTCAAGGAACACCATTGAGTCTATCACAGACAACATCGAAACATTTATTCATCATAGCCTTCACACTAAAGACTGGAATCAAACAACCAATAGCATAACTACACCATACCAAACCTGTCACAAAACACATCCAAAAAAGAATAAACACCATATCAAAAAAGGAACCAAGATGGAAACGAATCCGAAGATTAAACCCTAAGGGAAATGGGAACAAGAAGAATAAAGGGGGAAAAGAGCAACTAGGAGAAGCGGACAAAAATCAAACAAAGAAATAGAAAGGTCAAAACCATAAAGGAAGAACAAGGAAATGCAAGAGATCCATGACCGCAGAACTGAAAATCCTAAAAAATCAATGAATTTGATGATCACAATCCGACCTGGAAGGGAGTGGTAGATCACGAGTTTAGAGCATAGAAGTGGTAGCCAAGGAGAGAACCAATGCACCGCCACTAAAGAAGAGAAGAAAAATAGGATCCGAAAGCAGGTCAGAGCAGACCAACCATGAGAGAAACCCAGGGGGAAAACCCTAGAAGCACCCTAATGAATGAAGAAGAGAAGATTGGGGGAAAGAAAATTGGGGAGAAGGAACCCTTTTGGATTTCAGGAAAAATATGTTACATATTTTTTCTATTTATGGTTATTGATTATGATGGAACCCATATAATTCTCTTAAATGATATGCATTTTGGAAAATCAAATTGATGAATATTTTTGAAGTAAAAAAAGATTAGTTTTTGTATAAATATTTTATGTGAGATGATACTAAGAAATGGGGAAGTGAAGTGAGTTGAGTATAGAAGAAGAGTGTCTGGTGCTCAAAGCTCAAAACCAAGAATCTACATCATTTTAAGATCAAGAATCCAGTGAGTTTATCTATGTTTGATATTGAAAAGTAGTTATACATCAGTATCTACATGAAGTGAGCAACTGTTCTTGAATATCTAGAAGGATTATTAAGGAATATCCACATCTATATTTATTTAAGCAATTGAACTCTCAAGAATATTTTACTCATTTTGGTTACATTTTTTGTATGTAGGAAATGCAAAAATGCATAGTTTGATGTGACTCTGGATAGGCATAGTGAAACTCCATGTCGACATTGTAATCTAGTAGTCTTTTGTTCTTATAGTGAAGAATTTGTGGTTGGGTAGACTAATCAACCATGGAAAGGAGTAGGTTTTCCATAAAGGGGACAAACATTATAAAAATACTCATGTTTATTATTCCTTTACTTTCTTCATACATGAGTCAGAATGAGATTTTATAGTTGAGTGAATAGAACTCTAATAGGTTTTTAGAGTTTGATTCAATTAAGAAGAAATTATAAAAATTGGTATCCACTGATTCATCCCCCCCCCATCTCAGTGGAGTAATCTGATCCAAGATGCTTTAATATTGCATATCTAAAAAAATTATTCCTCTATCAAGTTATGGAAAACATATATTTTCAATAAAATATTCATTTTATTCAATCACATCTCTTCACAAGGTACTTTGAATATTTATCCAAATTTTCCACAAAATATTTCACTTAAATACAAAATATTTAATTGTCGAATATGAAATGATTCCATTCCAGGCACTTAGTTTCACTAATTGAATTAATTATACATGTGTTGAGTGATGTTTCAAGCTCTTCCTCACAAAACCCCACTATACTGAGTAAATTTTTCTATTTTTTTAATGCAAGTAACAATTTACCTCATTCAAGTCTCAGTCTACCTCACACAACTATTGATATATCTCACAGAAGCCCTAGATTATCTCATGATGCATTGGTTAGTCACACAATTAACTGCATTGAGTATAATTTTCTAGACTACCACATTCATTTAAAAAAATTTAATTCATTCATATTTATTTCATGAAACTTATAACATTGTATCACATAAATATTTTTTTAATGACTCACATTTTCCATATTTTATTTTTGGATATTATATGGATTATTTTTTATACTAGGCGTTGTGATGATGTGATATTCCAAGACTTAGTGTGCCCAAAATAAATTTTTGAAATATATTAAATAGCATGCATGTATAGTTTTCTAGAAAAAGTGGAACAACTCCCAAATAAAATCCCATATTAGAAATCTAAGGGCGTCGTTGAGTTTATAATGTGGTTTTTACCCTAGGGGCGACATAATCTTTATCGGAATGGGACATTTATGAAAAATTTGTCACAACCATGAAATTAATAAACTAAACAAATTAAAGAATTTATTTTATTTTTATTCGACACATTTATTGACTTTCCTATAAGTATATGGTTATGATTATTTCCTCTGGGTTGGCCGTTTAAACCCTAGAGATCTAGATGACCGCTGGAGAGCATTCTTGGAGAATGACAACAGATCAGGACCGGATCATGGATTGTTGCGCCAACAGAGTTCGTGGATCTCATCAATAATAAAAGCATGGAACTGTTCTTTATCAATGATTGATCCAAACTCCAGGTATGATGATGATTTTTTTTCTATCCCATTACTTAATCTCGGAAAAATGCGGATCAATTCAATTAACAGAATTGATATACACATCGCTAGTAGAATTAAATTGATGGAATTTATATTTTTTACTCATTGTAATTATCCCTCTTTGATTACCCTTTTCTATGACAAATAATTGAGGCCAAATGAATAAATTTTAAGTTTCATTCCTTACATTTTTTGGATTTTGTATTTCTTCCCCCCATTTTTTGCACATTCATCGTGGCCATTTCTTTTGGCTCGTAGTTCAATGAATACCTAGTATTTTATCGTTGCACGACCGTTCTTTAGTGAAACGGATCAATATTGTGGGTTTGGTTCATTATCTATGATTAGATCAAGGTGCGATGATGGAGGTGGATGATCGGTGGTGGATCAAACGGATTTTTGGGTTCTATTCTTCCCATTTTTTTACATATGGTGATGGTGGCTCAACGAGGTGATTTCGAAGAAGATTCGAGTCTGAATTTCATTCAATCGATGATAGAAAGGGCCATTAGAACCCTGATCTATAGGTTTTGACATGGTTGATGGATTCGGTGACACAAGAGATAGCGTGAAAGAGATCTCAAAGGATCTAGAAAATCCTGATACACATAGTGTGTATTCTGGGATTACACGTTGTGTGAGACCCCCTGGCTGCGGTGCTAGGGTTTCCGCTAGATTTAAGTATCACACATTTTATGACATGGTCACATGCCATATGAACACTCTATGATGGATCAATGTATACTTCATGAATTACACTGACATGGCTAGAAGTACACATCCAGTGACACACCATGTACTTGGACATGGACATAGCCACCTGTACATGGGTTGGAACATGGACACAGCCAGCAGTACACTGACATGACCGATGGCACATGGTTAAGTGTTGGGTGATCTATACACATTGTGTACTATTCCTATATGTTTTGTATTTCAATATTTAAATGATTTGTGAGGATTTACCACATGGGCAGGCTTAGGGATAGCTAGACACACTGTGTACCACTAGTACACACCGTGTAACCCCTTAAAGAGTGTTTTTAGCTCTTCATTTATTTAGTATGGACTATTCTTGGTTGAGTGTGTTCCCTTGTTCCATTCCCTCAAGGGTATAGTGTGGAATTTCATCCACATCATAGGATTTTGATCCCATCTAGAGGAGGATTCTCAGATAGAGTGTGCAGTGTCCCTCTGTGAGACTAAAGTGTGATCCTCTATCATCTATATACCCTAGGTGGGTTTTGTAGAATCAGCATGACCTCCTTGAGTTGGGTGTTGATCCTCCATATATTAGTTTGTATTGGCAAGATTCATGGTATCTTTGGCATATGATCCCCTATGTAGAATTTTGATCCAGATTGGGTTTTTGGTGTCCCCCAATGGTTCTAGGAATGACCCCCTATATGAGTATCAGTGTCTTCTAAGACTAGTTATATTTATTAAGTGAGTCCCAATGACCTAGACCTCTTTTATGATAGTATTTAGTGATTTCATGGCTCATGGAGTGGATTATCTCAGAACAAGCATTGCTTCAAGAAGAATCTTGTGGTTGGCAGTTAGTTGTGACCACCCAGTGGCTCGATGTACTTTCTATATATATCTGGGTGTTTTCTATTATACATTGATTGTTATATCTTTTTATTGAGTTGAATATTCTTGATGATTCTTGTTTAGTGTTTTTAGGGTGTCCTACTGGGTATTTTTATACTCACCTCTATATGGGATCTGCCCGCACGTGTCATGTCTTATACAAATGATGGCCCTATTGACCATGTCTTTGGAGGATGCGGAGCTAGTGAAGTATATCTTGAGATTTTTAGAACGAGGTGTTTTTTGGGAACTTAAATTTAACCTTATTCATTGCCCTTGGACCAGGTTGGACTCTATCATTTTTGGTTGGCCATGTATATGTCCCTTTTACCCTTTTAGTACTTTACTGTCGTACTTTGATTGTGGGATTATAGACCTATGCATGCATTTGTTCAGTTGTTTTACATTTCATCATTTTTTTGTCTTAGAGATGTATTCATGTGTGCATATACACTAGTCTAATACCTCCCATCTATAGGATATGCCTACTCGGCACTGTTCTCTAGCCCCTGGCCTATTGGAGGTGGTCTTGGGGTAGTCATGGTTCAGACCCCGACGGTTCGGGTTGTGACAGTGAATAGGGATAGTGCTTCATATCTTCATTTGATGGTTGTTAACCCACCACTTTTACAGAATGTTAAGGATTCTTAGTGTGGACATGCCGATTGTGAGACCTTACATACTTTAATATCCACCAAACATACTCCAGATGGATATTTTGAAGGTGGAAAGAATGTTATCCTTTTCAGAGGACAAATGATGGTACCTTTGACATTGTGGGAGGAGGTGATGTGGTAGTTTCATACATCCCCTTTTGTGATAAACCTAGGTGTGGAAAAGATGTAATAAGACCTCTGATGCCAGTTTTGGTGTCCAGATGTGAAGAAGGGAGTTGTATATTTTATCTCTCAATGTCTCACTTTTCAAAAGGTGAAGGCTAGGCACCATGTTTCATTAGATTTAGCCCAACCCCTTGAGGTGCTAGAGTGGAAGTGGGATGAGATATCCATGGACTATATGATAGGCTCACCATGTACGTCTAGGGGACATGATTCTATATGGGTGATTATAGACCAACTCATAAAATCGTCCCACGTCCTAACTATTCAAGAGCAGAGTTCCGAAGAGAGTTTGGGATATCTCTATCTGCAGGAGATTTTTTGACTCCATGGAGTTCCATCGGTGATCATTTTATAATGTGATGCTCACTTCACATCACAATTATGGAGAGGACAATGGGATTATTTTGGGATTCAGTTATGCTTGAGAATAGTGTTCCACCTCCAGACTAATGGTCAGATAGAGTAGAGCATCAAGGTCTTGGAGGATATGTTTTAGGCTTGCATGTTGGACTTTGTCCATGGTTGGGAGGATCATATACCCTTGGTGGAATTTTTGTACAACAAAAACTATTATTCCACTATTGGTATGGAACCATTGGAGGATTTTTATAGGAAACCCTATGGGTACCCACTTTGTCTGAATGATCTAGGTGATTCAGTACTTATAGAGACTTGGTTTTAGCCTTTTAACACTTTGAAATATTTCTATATATATTTCTATAGTTAGGAACTCAAACGATGTGCAATTCTGAGGCCTGGTGTTCCTGAAATAAATTATATAAAATTAAAGTATATTTTATATTTTACACACAATGAAAATGGGATAACTCTTAAATGGTATCTTGGATTGGAAATCTAAGTCCACATTTGAGTCCAGAATGTGACATTTACCCTAGGTGAGTTATAACTTTCATTGGCGCGGGACTGCTATGGAAAACGCTATCCAGGGGAAAAATCATAATTAAATGTAATTATTTTACCCCTGATGTCATACTAAATAAATTTCAAATGGAGTATCAGATTGGAAATATGATACTACTATTGAGTTCTAAATGGGATATTTTTCCTAGGCATGACATAAAATAAGAGGGTGCGATAGTTTTGGTTTTTCTGTGTCGAGCGGGACGGCTATAAATAGGGTTAAGTGATTCATATTAGGGTTGAACCCTAATCTCACTCTCTCTATATAAAAATCCTAATCTCTATATCTAGATGTTATTTTTAGTTCTTTACTGGAATGAGGAGAAAAATTCACCAAATCTTTGGTAGGTTGAAGCAAGAGCGTCGTCGACGCATCGCCTGCAATGAACGGTCGGATCAAGGTAGGATTTATCATGTTTTTGAGTTCCATTTTAGTTTCTCCTTTGATTAATCAATTTTTGGATATTTTATTATTTTTCTATCATTGAATCATTAATGGACGCATGAAAAAGACCATCGATCTGTGTTTAAATTGTCATTCTTGTTCCGTTCTTTGGGTTTTCTACCGATAACTTTTGGGCACGTGAGATCACTGGTGGATCAATGATCTGAGGTCATTACAATGAAGTTATCATCATAGGGGTCCTAAATCCACTGATGGAATTGTGATCGGGTGACCAGGTCAAGCCTGGAAATCTGTAGAACAGACTGTTAGGGGCACTGCCAGCATGGTGGCCGGCAGTGGCGGTCCACAGAGCGGCGGTGTCGTGACGTGGTCGTGCTGTGACGTGGTCGTTCCACATGTCCTGACTGTCGGCTGGGTGGGGTCACATCGTGTAATCCTAGGAGGAAACTTCCGCCATGAATCCAGTGCGGTCGGTCGGCCACATTGACGTCGGCGGTGACCAAACCACCTTTCAGACCCGCTGTCAGTAGCGGGTTGGGTCGTGTCGGGTGAGGGGGTTGGGCTAGCGTCTTGGTTCAGGTAAACGGGATAGGTCCAACCCAGAGGGTTAGACCCAACAAACTAGGTTGAACCTAGGTTAAATTCTAGGTCGACCCGAGGTTGAATGATGGTCAACCTATCGCAGCGTGGGTGCGGTCGACCATGGGTCGGACCGGCCTCAGTACCCTCTTTTTTGGATTCAAATGCTTGTATCTTTTAAATTAAGCATTCGTTTGATGCACCATCTATAGTAGCGTGTTCCTCCCTTCGATTTGGACCTTTTGAGATAACTTTGGGAATTTTAAGTTCAGGGTTAGATTATGGGCCCCACTTTGACCAGTTCAAGTGGATTGTGGTGAAAAGTGCATTTTTACCGGTTTTCCATTTTGGGAACGCAAATAGCTTATATTATGTGTTTCTCTGCATAGAATTTTATGGTGACCTCAGTTTTGAAATATGGGTTATGAATCAAGGTTTTCCTAACTCGACACTCATCTAGTGGTGTTCGATGACGATAGTGATGGCAGTGATGGTTTCAGAATCACTATATCAGTATCGGCCTACCCTCCAGTGGAGCTGGATAGTTTCACTCTTTGATGAATCTTCCGGGCTTACCCTCTAGTGTGGCAGGGAAGTGGCGTTCATCATCTTCTCTTTCGATCTTACCCTCTAGTGAGGATGGGAAGTGGTGTTCGTCATATTCTCTTTCGTCCTTACCCTCCATCAAGGCTAGGCAGTGGCATTTTTTAATAACCCTCTAGCGTATCACCCTTCAGCGGGGCTGGGTAGTGGCGTTCACCGATGAACCAGTGATCAGGCATGTTTTGGTGTAACCTTGGATTCACAAGTAATAGGGGTGCTTTATCCACCAAGACGTTTCCTGGTGACGTGGCCTAAAATTTTGTGGATGAGACAGACTTGTCCAAAGCGGATAGTATCAAGGTGTGGTGTTTGAGCTCCTTTGAATTGTTGTTCAGGTCAGACGTGCGGACTTTGGGCATCAATGGTGGTTACTCCTGGAACTGTTGGCAACTATTTACCTGGGTTGAGTTTTGAGATGGAGATCCCCTTACTCTATCTCATTTGGATTTATTTGGTTTGAGAATATATATATATTTATTTACACCCTATCGTATCACCCACTCCTTGGGTTCTAGTTACTCTCTTTCCAGGAGAGGCAAAGATGTGTGGGGTATGCCGCATGATTTCCATGTCTAGCTTCTTGTGGTTGGATGATTTTACTCTCCTACTATAGGTAGAAAAGACTCAATGATAATTTCACCTTCTCACTATCTCTAGATCCTTATGTTTGGATAAGCTTACTTCACTTCCTTATTGGGTTGAGCAGCACTCGTTTACTGTACCTTGTTCTATCTGTTGTACTTTCTTTCCTTTGTCTCTCTTACTGCTCTCCCTCCTCTTCGGAGAATCCTACTGAGTATGTTTATACTCACTCTTACATGGTATTTTCCCACATGTATTGTGTTTTATGAAGATGATGGATAGGTTTGATCAAGACATTAGGGAGATCAAGATCACAAGTGTATGGGCCGTGTGTGGTGGTCACAATTGGATTCCCAGAGCAGGGATTCCTCGGCAGCTTTAATTTCAGTTTTCTATCAAGTTGGGACATTGTACTGGTTGGGCGTGTATTTTACCCCTTTTTGTAATGCCCTGACCCCAGTTACCCAGATTCGGTGAATTATTACATAACATTGGAATGATCACAAGGAAATCATGTCTCGAAAGACCGATCAGTTTAGTATTATTGGAAACAAGATTCATACATAAGTTCAACTTTACAACTTGAAAAGAAATACAACGCGAATTTATTCCATTGGAAACATCCAAGCCTCCTAAATAATTCTTGTAAGTCACTCATAAATAACTTATT
This sequence comes from Viscum album, assembly GCA_963277665.1. Lineage (NCBI taxonomy): Eukaryota > Viridiplantae > Streptophyta > Magnoliopsida > Santalales > Viscaceae > Viscum > Viscum album. The sequence continues at coordinate 1,791,042,682 of OY728128.1, forward strand.
CATATCCTAGGAAAATGAAACATAAGAAAGGGGTGAGCTCAAACGCTCGGTAAGGGTAAGAAATACAGCGGAATATAACATAAATATTAAGCATGGTGAATAATTGAAACCACATGCCTTTACCAATAATAAACATGAATAATTTTATGGCAGGAATATGAGCTGAGTAAATAATGCCATAATAAAACATAATAATTGGTGTTCTACTAGTCGAATGACCACATGAACCATCAATATTATTTTCATAATGAGGAAATGTATAATTCCAGACATTCTGAAACATTTTTTCAAGGCCTAGGCCAAGACGTCTAAAAATGATTAAGGCCACAGCCAAAACCATATATCAAAATTTGGAAATGGTCTCGGCCAATTCCACATCTAGTTGTATCATGAGACCTACCGATGCATCGAGGAGTTATAGAGGGCTCCACCCATCACTTACTAAGTCCAATACATTCCTCATATGAAAAGGTTTAAACATATCATAAACATTCATATTAAAACTAGCATACGAAATGTCAATACTTTAACCATAAACCATGAATGTTATAAAAATAGCACATCCATAGTCAAACATATCACAAAACCTTCAATACAATATGGAAGTTTTGTATCACAATAAATCAATTTCAAATAAACTTAAAATCCATCAAAGGATGTTGACATAGATGAAATCAAAACCCTTTTTAGAGAAATATCTCTTTCTATTTTGAAATCATTTAAAATTCACATAATTATAAAGAAAACATTTATTTTGAAAATATTATTATAATCTTTTAAGGGAAGCTTTTATGATGTTATAATGGCGGAAAATATCCGCACCCATCGTATAAGTTAAAAAAACATTCTTACCTTAAATTTGTCGAAAAGGTCAAAAAGTACCTTGTTTGGAAAATGACGGAAAGATTAATTTCAAAACACATAAGGGTATAAATGACTTTAACCCATTGTCTATTAAGTATTAAAAAAAATTTTGAAATACATTTTTAAGAACCATGGATGTGAATGATAAAGAGGTCCCAGTAGATAATTACGTATAAACAACCTCGGATAATGAAGAGATTGTAGAATTAACCCTTACCTTGTACTTTTCCTTGGTCGAGGGTTAGTTAAACTCTTATATAATGGTGAAATAATTGTTATTAAATTATAAAATAATAATATACATTAATATGATATCATATATGATCTTTTAACATTGCATCGTTAATAATATCTTAGTATTATCGTTGTTTCGAGTGTTAACGGATTCATTTTCCTTTATATTATTTGTTTTGTGAGTCATATTTGTTATGGATAGGATGTATATCATTCATATTCATAATGATATAATGTATTTAAATATTACATTTAATCATCAAATGAAAATTAGTCTTGAATGGATACGATGGGGAATGAATCTCATCGCGTTTGTGCAGATGGTAATCTGTACGTATGCACGAGCGACAATATCATTATTTTGATATTAAAATAATATATAGTTGGATGTTATATCATATATACAGAATAATTATCATGTTATATTTATTATTTACATCAATTACACGTCATTATTATACCCATCAAAATAATAATGTATTGAATAACAATTACACCACGACGTGGAGACGGTAAGTCGTACGTATGCACGTATGGTGACATGTCATCCAAAGGATAGATAGAATAATGAATTTGGTTGTACCATATTTATAATAACATCATAGTATATAGAAGATACTGGAGTTATTATTTTAGAAAGGAAATAACAAAGATAAATGAAGTGGAAGAAGACAGGAACTTGAAAGAGGTGGTGAGATATTTACCTCTTCTTCGGGTTCTTCCTTTTGATTTGATCAAAAGGGCTCCTTAAGTTGGATTTATGACTAAAGGAGGGCCTCTGGGATTAAGGGAGGATAGTTGAGAGGGTATTTTGGTAGGGTTTGTCCGAACCAAAAGGCTTTGATGGTATGAATTAGAGAGAAGGGGGAGTGCCCTTTTATATGAGGGGTGAGGGGCACCTTAGGAAAAACATAAAATATTATTTTATAATAAATTCATATTCGGTTTCTAATGGCTCCAAACTGATTTATTTAGAGACTAAGGTGGTTATGGGTCTAAATCCACTCAATAAATAGGTTTTAGAAAAGTTTGGGTCACTATATTAACCTTATCTTTTAGATTTAACTCTTAGTTAATTAGTTTGACATTTACCATGTCTCTTTGTATTTTTATATTATTTAGTTAATAAACTTACTATAAGCTGCCAAGAGAACCCCAAGTGGTTCATTAATGACATACCTATCATCATATAAGTCCTTTGTCCGAACTTTAGATTTTTAGGAATATTATATCAATTAATAATATAATATTTGTTTTAAAAACTCCTTTATGTCAATTTTGACACTATTTAATGATTAATTTTTTTTAAAGTCTTAAAAACTTTATTAATTTGAAAAAAAATCATTTAATAAATCCTAAAATGTCATGTTAACCAATAAAATTCATTTATGGCATCAAAACTTTCAAATTATATTTATTTTAACATTTATAATACCAATTATTTGATTCTTTCATTAAAAAGGAAAATATTGCATCATCATTGTGTCATAAATAAATTTAATTATTCAATGTCTAGAAATTATAAATAAAATACCATTATGTAATAAATATTTTTACCTTTCTAATGAATATTTATATTTGAAAAGATAACATATATAACCCTATGTAAAAATTGTTTTGTTAAAAGATATATGCTTATGTCATTTTTTTATTTACTTTAACTTAATTAATATAAAGTGTCATTATCACTTACAAGTGACTCCATGGGGTCCCAAAATCGACCCAAAGATGACCATGGTTGGACATGTATCATCCAATAGGGTTAGGAAACGTGTTAGAATAATTTAATATTATTATAATATTATTTTTTACCCTTATTTACCGGATTTACCCTTTAACCATGGTAAATAAAATATTTACCGAATTAATTATTCAAAATGTATAAAAATAAAAGTTACCTATTTACAAAATTTATACATCCTGATTCTAAATATGGAATCCATTTTTCTAAATTCAAAACACAGAATTGGAAAAAATTAATTTAAAATTAATTCCCGTTGTCAAAACAAAAGGCGTGTTTTTTAAGAAATAATAACTATCAAAAGATTGACACTTGTTTATGTCTAGTTTAAATGTGAAATTATGTCCAATAACCAAAATTGTATTAAATGGTAAAAATATATTCTAACTATACTTTAAAACCACTCAATAGTATAATTTATCACTATAAATTATTTGGATTAAAAAAGTTGTTTTTAATTAAAGTTTAGTATTTTTCACTATTCATCAAAAATTGGAAGTTCTCAGAAAAATACCAAAAATTTACCCTATTCTAATTTTGATATTCCGAATCCAAAAATGAAGTCCATTTTTAAAGATAAAATTTATAAAATTTTAAAAAGTGGGTATTAATATTCATAACGGCTAGTTTGATTGGTTGTGGTGTGTGTTAGAACTCGAAGTTGCGTACAACACATGCTATTGTATTATTCAAAGAGAAGTGTACCATGAAATCTTGGGATGTTATACTTTTCCTTTCTATTTACTTTACTGTACTCATTCCATTTTATTGGTCCATACATGCTTGGGTTTACTTTTACAACAGGTTGCATCTTTTACTTTTTCTCCCTCTGTACTTTGCATCGAGTTTTCTATGTGTGTGTGTGTGTATAGGTACTTAGAAAAAATACTACACATTTTTTTGTGTCTTTGGTGCTAGCCAACACCCCCTAGCCTATGGAGGTGGGAATGGGGTAGTTGCGGCTCGGGCCCTGGTACAGGTCGGATTGTGACAAAGTGGTATCAAAGGTGGTTCGACCCTTGGGAAATTTTTCAGAGGTTTCCCTAAAAAGGTCTTGGTTGGGTATAGAGAAATAGTGTTGACATGTCTCGAGAGATGATTTCAATCTAGGGAGTCCAGTGATGGTGTGGATGCCAATGTATCCATACACCAGGACCCTGATTACCCGCTTGTCAACTCGACATGCTGAGACACTTGTTGCAGGGATTAATGGTGCATGCATCATATAGGATCAAGTATTTGACTATCCTTATCGAGTTATCTCCCCTTTGTTTTTGTTAGTGATATATATATATATATATATATATATATATATATATTCTCATCTGACTATGGTACTCCTTGATAATTTTCAGAATGCCTCCGTGAAGACAGTCTTCCAGGTTACCCGTTCTAGATCATAACAACGACCTAGCGAGTGATGAGGCCTCAGTTTAGGGGCCATCATGAAATTTCCTTCCTCTAGGTGGACCAGTAGCAATACATCCACCTATGGAGTATCAGTTAGTACTGGAAGCATAGACCAAGGACAAGAACAGGTTGATCACGCTTCGTGAGTTCCAATGGAAGAGACCAGTGAGGTTTCGTGGTGATCCAGAGCCTCAAGTGGAAAAGGATTGGATAGAGTCAGTGATCCACCTTTTCAAGCAGGTGTAGACATCAGCAGACTAGATGGAAGCCTTGGTATCTTGCCTTTTCCTTAGGCTGGATAGGTGTTGGTGGTGTTTAGTTACCCAGATGCATGATGATATAGCTCTCTCATGGGATGAGTTTTAGCAGCTATTTCGTGAGGAGTACTTCCCCTCGAGATTATGCGCCTTCGAGATTTAGGAGCTTCTATAACTGTAGTAGATATCCATGATAGTAGCTACATACATGGATAGGTTTACTGACCTTACACGCTACTCCCTGGATATGATTTGTGAGAGTTACTTTCGAGCATGGAAGTTTGATCAGGGTCTCCGCTGAGATATCCATGCAAGATTAGTGCCCCTATGCATCCCTACCTATGTTAGGGTGATGGATCTGGCACTCGTGATGGAGATTTTCCTAGTAGAGGGGTTCCAGTTAGCTGGTACTGGCAGTGGTCACTTCAGAGAAGAGACGTCCACAGTAGATGAAAGACGTCAGGTAGTAGGGTCGTGATGCAGGGGACCTTTCCAGGATCAGGCTCATCCACATGGTCGGACAATAGTAGGGAAGTGAAGAGCACTGGTTAAGGCCAGATAGGGATAATTCTATGTGTGTGATGGGAAAGTTCACTTAGCATGAGACTACCTGACCCGAAGACCTAAGCATCTCAGGCAGGCAGTAGGTGTACCACCACGGCAGAGACAGCGCCATGATCAGTGTGGTCCCTAGGGAGGCGGTACTGGAAGAGGAGTAGGACAAAGAGGACCAGGTGGTGGGGGATGGCACTATGAGTTCCCACCACCACCAACAGGTGGCCCACGTCAGGCTCTGGGAGTTTGCGGTTGGGGCCACGGACAGTTACAGGCTATAGATGTTTGTGATACTATAGTGCATGAGATGATCCAAGGTATGCTCTACGTTTATTGTACTATTTCTTTAGTATTATTATACATAGGATTCAGTCACTCTTTTATATTGTTACTCCTAGTATGGTAGTTGGAGATCCCAGTAGAGTCGTTATCACAGTGGCTTGTTCTTGAGGTTCATAGAGGAAGTGCCTCATCTATTTCTTTAATCTTTTGGAAGTGCGAGCTTTTTTTTGAGGAGAAATGTTATTGTAGGACTTACTAGTCATCACTATGGGGACTTATGACAACATATTGGGAATGGATTGGCTTTCAATGGTTTGATCCCAGATTTATTATCATCGCAGGCTAGTCATATGTCTGCATACTGATGGGACGGGGTTCACCTTTCTTGGTGAACAAAGCCTCATAGCAAGGTAGGCGAGTGTTTGAGTCAGAAAATACAGAATTTTTCCAATCAGCTAGTGAAAGTTACCCATTGTGTAGCAGACTCATCAGGCACCTAGGTTCCTTTAGTTTTGGAGGATTACATGCATGTATTCCCCAAAGATGTCTCGGGATTACCTCCAAGCCTACAATTAGAGTTTTTCGTCAATTTGCATTCAGGGACATCCCCGATATCTTCTACAACATATCTGATGGCACCCACCGAACTCTAGGAGCTATGTTTTCAGTTGGAGTACCTTCATGAGAAGGAATTAATCAGGCCTAATGTGTCCCCCTAGGAAACTTCAGTTCTATTTTTTGAAGAAGTAATATGGGAGTTTGCGGCCTTCTGTGGATTATCATCACCTGAATCAGGACACAATAAAAAATAAGTACCCCTTACCAAGAATCGATGACCTATTCAACCAGTTTCAAGGTGAGAGGTGGTTCTCTAAGATCAATTTGAGATCTGGTTACCACCATCTATGGGTTCGTGAGGATGATATTCTGAAGTTGGCCTTCTGATGTAACTACAGGCATTATGAGTTCCTATTGATTCCCTTCGGTGTGACAAACTCCCCCACTATTTTCATGGATTTAATGAACCAAGTCTTCCAATCATACTTGTACTGGTTTGTTTTATTCTTCATCGATGACATACTCATCTACTCTATGTCAAAGGAGGAGCATGAAGAACACTTGAGGATGGTCCTTGATTTACTCCGACAGCACCATCTTTATGGAAAACTCTCAAAGTGTCAGTTTTGTATACATGATGTTCACTTTATGGGGAATTTCATCTCTAAAGAGGGTTTAGTTATGGATCCTATGAATATCGAGGTATTTATTTCTTGGGAACCATCCAATAATGCATTAGAGATGTGTAGTTTTCTTGGTTTGGCTGGGTACTACTAGAGATTTGTGGCAGACTTCTCCAGGATCGTATCACCTTTGACCACTATATTGCAGAAGGGATAGCCTTTTACCTGGTCTGAGAAGTTTCAGAATGACTTCAAGTTATTGAGGTAGATTTTTATTAATGCTCTAGTTCTGAGACTACCAGAGGAGGGCATTGAGTTCGTAGTTCACTACGATGCCTCAGGAGCGGGACTCAGTTGTGTTTTTATGCAACGATAGGCAGTCATCGCATACAAGTCGAGGTAGTTATGACCCCATGAGTAGAACTATGTGACTCATGACTTGGATCTCACAGTAGTAGTCTTTACCTTGATGATGTGGAGACACTACCTCCTGGGATAAAGCTTTGTGGTTTACTCGAACCACCAGAGCCTCAGGTATATCTTTACCCAAAGAGATCTGAATATAAGGAAGCGACGCTGGATGGAGTTCTTGCAGGACTATGACTTTGAGATCATCTATATACTAAGTAAGGTCAATATTGTAACAGATTCCCTCAATAAGAAGTTCTAGGCTTTCCTAGTGCAGGAATCTTTGGAGTAGTTAGCTACCCTATAGCTGACCCTACTGGAGGAGGTTACAGCTTTTCTGTAGTTGATGGTGTTGAATCCTTCGCTCCTCGAGCGTGTGAGAGAGTCCCAGCTGGGAGATATCGACTACGAGGTTTTGCGTGACTATATATCCACAGGTGACACACTTTATGGATATTCTAAAGGATGTAAGCATGATATCATGTTCCAGGGAAGAAGAGTGATTCTAGTTGCAATGATAGAGGAAGTGATGTGGGAGTTCCATGCTTCTCCATTAGCTATACATCCTAGTGTGGGGAATATGTACAGGGATATCTAGTGGTAGTTTTGGTGGTCTGGCATGAAATGAGACGTTGCTAAGTTTGTCTCCCGATGCCTTAACTGTTAGTAGGTGAAGGTTGATCATTAGGTTCCAGTGGGTTTGTTGCAGCCTCTCGACATCATGAAGTGGAAGTGGGATGGAATATCCATGGACTTCGTCACAGGGATTCCACTCATAGAAAAGGGTCATGACTCCATCTGGGTAATAGTGGAATGACTCACCAAGTCATCACACTTCCTAGATATCAAGGATCATAGTTCAGTGGAGAGTTTGGGGTAGTTGTACTTACGAGAGATTGTCCGCCTCCACAGAGTACCCTCGACGATTATCTCTAAATGTTATGCACAGTTTACGTCATGCTTGTAGAGAGGCCTATAGGAGGATTTTGGGACCTGGTTGTGAATGAGTACGGGCTTTCACCCCCAAACTGATGGGAATACCAAGTGCACTATCCAAGTGATAGAGGATATGTTTAGGTCCTGCGAGCTAGATTTCAACCAGATCTTGAAAGATAACATGCCTTTAGTAGAGTTTGCATACAACAATAGTTATCACTATACCATCGGCATGGCACCATACGAATCCTTATATGGGAGACCCTACAGGTTACCTTTGTGCTGGAAAGAGGTTGGAGAATCGTCTCTTGTGGGCCCATAGTTGGTGCGAGCCACGACACAGAAAGTGCATGTCATCTGTGAATGGATGAAGACGGCCCAAAGTAGATAGAAATTGTACTTAGAGCTTCATCGTAAGGCCTTGGAGTTCAAGCAAGGAGACCACGTATTCTTGAGATTATCCCCACAATGTGGAATGTGGAGGTTTTCCTGAGGATTCAATCTATCCCCGAGGTTCATCTGTCTATTCGATATCATACGAAGGGTTGGTGAGGTTTCTTACCACCTTTCCCTACCCCCACAACTGAATTGGGTGCATGACGTCTTCCATGTGTCATAGCTGAGGTGATATGTGCATAATCCTATGCACATCATTGATAGGGGTGAGATGAATATTGAGGATGGATCCACCTTTGCGGAGCACCAGGTGGAGATTGAGGATCGACAGGAGAAAACCTTATGTGGATGGTCCATTCCCCTGGTTCACATCCTATGGCAGCACAAAAATGTGTAAGAGAGTTCTTGGGAATGGGATATCCAGAAGAGGGCTCAGTATATTGAGTTTTTTTTCTAGTTTTTTTTTGGGACGAAAATCTTGAAGGTGGGAATAATGTAGAGACCTATTTTTATCCTTATAACACTTTGAAATATTTCTATATATATCCAAAGTTAGGCACTCATATGGCATGAAATTTCGAGGCTTGGTGTTCCTGGAATAAATTATATAAAATTAAAGTATATTTTATACTATGCACACAATAGAAATAGGATAAGTCTTAAATGGTATCTCGGATTGGAAATCTGAGACCATGGTTGAGTTTGGAACGCAGCATTTACCCTAGGTGGGGAATAACTTTCGTCATCGTAGGACTCCTATGGAAAATGCTATCCAAGGGAAGATTTGTAATTAAACGTAATTATTTTACCCCTAATGTCATGATAAATAACTTTAAAATAGAGTCTCAGATTGGAAATCTTAGATCACCATTGAGTTTTAAATGGGGTTTTTTTCCTAGGCATGGAATAAAATGAGAAGGAGTGACGGTCTCGGTTTTTCCGCACCGAGCGGGATGTCTATAAATAGGGTTAAGTGATTCAGATTAGGGTTTGACCCTAATCTCTCTCTCTCTCAAAAGCCTAAGATCTCTCTCTATAGCCATTATTTTTCATTCTTCACCAGAATGAGGAGAAATATCCTCCAAATCTTCGGTGAATCGAAGCAGGAGCGTCGTGGACGCATCGCCTAAAACGAACAACTGGATCAAGGTAGGGTTTATCATGTTTTTTAGTTCTATTTTAGTTTCTCCTTCAATTACTCAATTTCTGGATATTTTATTACTATTCTATCATCAAATCATTGATGGCCACATGAACACGACCATCGATCTATGTTTAAATTTTCATTCTTCATCCATTCTTTGGGTTTTTTGCCAACAACTTTTGGGCGCATGAGATCACCAGTGGATCGATGATCTAAGGCCATTGTAGTGAAGGAATCATCACAGGGGTCCCCGATCCACTGAAGGAATTGCGATTGAGCAATCAGATCGAGCATGGTGATCTGTAGAATGGACCACCAGGGCACCGACTGTGGGATGCTCCGCCGGCATTCTACAGAGCGGTGGTGGCACCGCGGTAGCGGCAGTGTCATGACGTGTTCGTGCCACATGGACCTACTGTCAGCTGGGTGGGGTCGCACTGCGCAACCCCAGGAAGCGACCGACCCCGAAAATATCATGTGGTCGGTCGGCTGCATTGATGATGGCGGCGACCAAAGCACAATCCAGGCCTACAGTCGGCAGTGGGCTGGGTTGCGTCGGGCGAGCGGGTCGGGCTAGTGGCTTGGGCCAGGTCTAACCTAGTGGGTCGTACCTGGGTCGACTCGGGGTCAGCCAAAGGTTGACCACTGTGGTGGCTACAACGGAACAGGCACATTCGGTCATTCAACCACAAGCTGGACCGACCGTAGGCCGAACCAACCATGGCGGTCAACCGTCGTGGAAGGTAGATCAACCACGAGTCGGTCTACCAGCCCCAGTACCCTCTTTTGTAGATTTAAATGCCTGTATCTTTTAAATTGGGAATCTGTTTGATTTTATATCTATAGAAACATGTTCCTCTCTCTGAGATGGACCTTTTGAAATAACTTTGAGAATTTGGAGTTCTGGGTCGGATTGTGGGGCCCACTTTGACCCGTTCGGGTGGATTACGGTGAAAAGCACCTTTTTCACCAGTTATTTGTTTTGGGAAAATAAATATCCAATCCTGCGTGTTTTTTCTCACAGAATATGATGGTGACCTCAGTTTTGACATCCAGGTTACGAATCAAGGTGTTCTAAACTCGACTCTCGTCTAGCGATGTTCGATGATGACAGTGATGGTAGTGATGGTTTTAGAATCACCAGAGAAGTATCAGATTACCCGCCAGCAGAACTGGATAGTGGCGTTTGTTGATGACTCTTCTGAGCTTACCCTCTAGTGGGGTTAGGCAGTGTTGTTTATCATCTTCTCTTCCGGGCTTAGCCTCCAGCGGGGTTGGGTAGTGCCATTCGTCATCTTCTCTTCTGGGCTTACCCTCCAGTGGGGTTGGGCAATGGTGTTCACCATCTTCTCTTTTAGGCTTACCCTCCAGCGGGGCTGGTTAGTGGCATTCACCAACAACTCTTCAGGGCTTACCCTCTAGTGTATCACCCTTCAGTGAGGTTGGGTAGTGGTGTTCACTGACGAACCAGTGACGAGGAATGGTTTGGAATAATCTTGGACTCACAAGTAAGAGGGGTGCTTCCCCCACTGAGACGCATCCTGGTGACGCGAACTAAAACCATATGGATGAGACAGACCTATCAAAAGCAGATAGTATTAAGGTGTGGTGTTTGATCTCCTTTGACTTTTATTTCATAGAAGATGTGTGGACTTTGGTCATCGATAGTGGTTACTCCTGGAACTATTGGAGACTCTTTACCTGGGATGAGCTTTGATATGGAGATCCCCTTACTCTCTCTCATTTGGGTTTCTTTGGTTTGATCATATATATATATTTACACCCTATCATAGAACCCACTCCTTGGGTTCTAGTTACTCTCCTTCTAGGAGAGGCGAAGACGTGCGGGGTATGTCACGTGATTTCTGTGTCTAGCTTCTCGTGGTTGGACAAGTCTACTCTCCTACTAGCGGTAACGAAGAATCGACAATAAGTTCACCTTCTCACCATATCTATCTCCTTTTTTCTAGATGAGATTACTTCAATTCCTTGTTGGGTTGAGCTGCACTCATTTATTGTACCTTATTCTATCTACTGTACTTCCTTTTCTTTGTATCTCTTACTGCTGCTCCTCCTCTTTGAGGCATCCTACAGAGTATGTTTATACTCACCCATGTATGGGATTTTCCCACACGTATCATGATTTATGAAAATGATTGATAGGTTTTATCGGGATGTTAGGGAGCTCAGGATCGTAGGTGTATGGGCCGCGTGTGGTGGTCATAGTTGGATTCCCAGAGCATGGATTCCTCAGTAGCTTTAGTTTCAGTTTTCCATCAGGTTGGGACACTGTACTAGTTGGGCGTGTATTTTTTCCCTTTTCCTTGCTATTTAATTTACTGTAATCGTACCGTTTTAGTGGTCTATGCATGCTTGGTTTTACTTTTACAGCAAGTTTCATTTTTTACCATTCTCCCTTTACACTTTGCATCGAGTTGGTTGTGTGTGTGTGTACAGGTATTTCGGAAAAGGAATACATGTGTTTGTTGTGCCTTCGGCACTAGTCTCCACCCCCTAGCCTATGGAGGCGGTCTTAGGGTAGTTACAGCTTGAGCCCCAGTACGGTTCGAGTTAGAATAGTACTCCTGGGCTTGGAGTTAGTGCAAGCTACTATAGAGAAGGTTCAAGTCATCTTGGACTGTATTAGGGCCACACAAAGCCATTATAAGTCTTATGCGGACTGATGAAGGAGACCTATGGAGTTTGAGGAGGGAGACCATGTATTCCTTAGGGTCTCACCTCAACATGGATTGTTGATATTTGGCCGAGCCATAAAGTTGTCTTTGAGATTCATTGGTCCCTTCTAGATACTATGTAGAGTTGTAAAGGTGGTTTACCGCTTAGCTCTACCATCATAGTTGGACCGGGTACACAATGTCTTCTACGTTTCGTGGCTAATGAGGTACGTGCACGACCCGTCACATGTTATAGATTGGAGTGATCTGGACATCGAGGATGGAGATACCTTTGTAGAGTGCCTAATTGATATCAAGGATTTCCAGGAGAGGATCCTTCATGGGTGATCGATTCCCCTAGTGTGTTTCTGTTGGAAGCATAAGAATATTTAGGAAAGCACCTGGGAGTGGGAGACATGGATGTGAGATCAGTACCCTCATCTTTTTGAGTAGGTTTTTCTCTTTTCAGGATGAAAGGATCTAAGGTGGGGAGAATTAATTACTCATATTTTCCATGTATTATTTTTGGATATTATATGGATTATTTTTTAGACTAGGCACTGAGACATCGTGCAATTATGAGGCCCAATGTGCATGGAATAAATGTTTGAAATATATTAAATATATTAAATAGCACATGCATGTAATTTTCTTAAAAGGGGGTAATAACTCCTGAATGGGGGTCCATATCAGAAATTAGAGTGTATCATTGAGTTCATAACACAGGTTTTACCCTAGGAGCGACATAATATTTTTCAGCATAGGTCGTTTGTGAAAAAATTGTCACAGTCACGAAATTAATAAAATGAATTAATTAAATATTTTATTTTATTTTTATTCGATGAAATGAGAAGGTCTCCTATAAGTATATGGTCATTATTTTTCCTCAAGGTTTTCCACTCAAACTCTGGAGATCTAAAAGACCACTTGAGAGCATTCTTGGTGAACGATGATGGGTCAAGACTGGATCGTGGATCATTGTGCCAACTGAGTTCATAGATCTCATCAATGATAGCAATGCAGAACCATTATTCATCAATGATCGATCCAAAATCCTGGTAGGATTTTGATTTGTGTTTTCTATCTTGTTTCTTAATCCTAGATGAATGTGGATCAATTCAATGAACAGAATTGATGCGTGCATCATCAATAGAATTAAATTAATGGAATTTATATTTTTTTTTTTTGATTATCCCTATTAAATTTTCCATTTCTAATAAAAAGAATCAAGTCCAAATGAAGAAAGGATGATATTCATTCCTCACATTTGTTGGATTTTTTATTTCTTTCCCCCATTCTTCGTATGTTCATCGTGGGCATTTCTTTTGGCCCATGGCTTGATGAATATCAGGTATTTGATCGTTGCGCAGTTATTCTTCAGTTCAACAGATCAATATCACTAATGTGGTTCATGATCGATGGTGCAATCAAAATTTGATGACGACGGTGGATGATCGGTGGCGGATCAAACAGATTTGCGGGTTCCGTTCTTCCCAGTTATTGATGTACAGTGACGATGGCTTGATGAGGTGATTTTTGAGTAGATTCAAGTTCGGATTTCCATCGATCGATGATGGAAAGGATTGGAAAACCCCCTATCTATAGGTTCTAATGTGATCAAAAGCTCTGGTAATGCACAGGATGGCACAGAATGGATCCCAATGGATCTGGAAAATCCTAATACACACGGCATGTATTCTAGGATTACACGTTGTGTGGGACACCCTGGTTGTGGTGCTAGGGTATTGGCTGGAGTTAAGTATCACATGTCGTGTGACCCCTCCATGATGGATCAGTGTGTACTTCAGTAAGTACATGAAAATTACTAGAAGTACATGGCTAGGGAAATATTGTGTACTTAGATGTGGATACGAACACTTGTACACAAGTTGGTATACAAACATGGTCAGTGTTACACGAATAAGGCCAGTGTCACACGTGCTGGTGTCAAGTGATCTCTACATTCCATGTATTGTTCCTACATGTAATTTATTTATAGATTTGTATGTCATGTGAGGATTTACCACATGGGTGGACTTGGGGATAACTGGACACGTTGTTTACCTCGAGTACACGTTGTGTACCCCCTTAAAGAGTGTTTTTAGCTCTTTGTTTCTTTAGTATGGACCAGTCTTGGTTGAGTTTATTCCCTTGTTCCATTCCCTTGATGGTATAGTATGGCATTGCATCCACATCATAGGATTGTGATACCCTCTAGAGGATGAGTCTCGGATATAGTTCATGGTGTCCCTCTATGAGACTAGAGTGTGATCCCCCATAATCTTTATACCCTATGTGGGGTTTGTAGAATTGGTGTGACCTCCTTGAGCAGGGTGTTGATCCTCCATTTAGCAGGTCATATTGGTAGGGTTCATGGTATCATTGTCATATGATCTTGTACATATCGGGTTGATCTAGATTGGGTTCGTGGTATCCCTTAGCAGTTCTGGGCATGACCCCCTATTTGAGAATTAGGGTCTTCTAAGATGAGTAACCTTTCTTGGGAAGGGCCCAATGACCTAGACCTCTTCGATGGGAGTCTCTGATGATAGCATATCTCATGGAGTAGATTCTATTAGAACGATCATTGCTTTGAGTAGAATCATGTGGTTGGGGGTTGGTAGTGACCGTTTGGTGGCGCGGTGTCCTTCCTGAGTATATCTAAGTGTTTTCTAATATACATTGATTGTTATATTTTTGTATTAAGATAAATATTCTTGATGATTCATGTTTAGTGTTTTTGGTGTGTCCTTATGGGTATTATTATACTCACCCTTACATGGGCTCTGCCCACACATGTCGTGTATTATGCAAATGATGGCCCTATTGACAGTGTCCTTAGAGGAAGTGGAGCTGGTAGAGCATAGCTTGATCTTGTCAGACCAAAGTGTTTTCTAGGAGCTTGAATTTGACCTTAGTTCTCACCCTTGGAGCATATTGGACTCTTTACAGTTTTTGGTCGGTCTTGTATTTAGAATTTTTTCTACTTTTAGTACTTTATTGTCATACTCTGGTTTTGGGATTATAGATGTCTGCATGTATTTGTTCAATTGTTTTATATTTCAGTATTTTTTGGTCTTGGAGATGTGTTCGTGTGTATATGTACATTAAGATAATGTATCTCATCTTTGGAATATGCCTACTCAATGCTAGTCGTCAGTCCTTGGCCTATTGGAGGTGGGTTTTGGGTAGTCACGGGTCATACCCCAGCGGGTCAGGTCGTGACAATTTTCATGGAGTAACTTTTTTCATTTATTTCATAAAATTTGATATGTTGAATAAATATTTCCTTGTTATTCCATGAAACACTATTCAGGCATGAAAACTATCACATGAAATTTTTTCTATTAAGTATAAAGTCGCAATCTATTTTAGACAACATCATCCCTTATTAGTTTCAACACTTTTATTCTTTTCTTATTTTTTCAGCTTCAAAATCACTCCAATTTTTCTACTCATTCATTTTAGTTTCATTTCCTGATCACCATTTTTTATTAAGTATAATATATCAAAATGATTTCAAACATTATCTTGTAAGATCCCAACTTTTCTAGAGTTTTCTCGTGCTCCTTTATAGGTACCCATTTTCCTCGTTATGAGTACTTTTTGTTTGGGTGGAATTTTGAGAAAATTGAAGGAAAGAGGGTTGTGTACGATTGGCACATGGTTAGATAAAACTGCGTACCCTAGGCCAGCAAACCATGCAACCCTGGACAGTGGGGGTTCGCACAGCTAGTGCACGGTTAGCGCACAGTTAGGGAAAATTGTACGCCCCTATCCGGGAAACCGTGCATGGGAATTAAAGTCCCCCCAAAAATTAGAATTTAATTTCTTAAACCCCCTATTTTAACCCCTATTCAACCCCAACTCGCCTCAATTTGATTTCTCTCATTCTTGGAGGCTCCCAGAAGGTTTCTTAAGGCTCCTAGCCTCTGTTCTTAGCAATTCAAAGCCTGGCTCTCAGATCTGCATCTCTTCAGGTATGTGTTTTCTTCCTGATTGATTTCTTGTCTCTCTCCCGTTCTTCTCCCATTCTTTTGGTGGGTTTTTATCCTCTATTTTTTTTGGATCAAGATCTAGATTTTTTGAATCTAGATCTAGGTTTTTTGGACCTAGATCTAGAATTAAGAGATCTTGTTTTGTTTAAATCTTGGATCTAGGAATTGAATCAAGATCTCATTCTTCATCGCGTTCTTGATCATTCTGTTTGAAATTTGGGATTATTCGTTGGCAAACATTCTTCATTGTTCTTGAGGTAGGTGGTCTAAAATTCAAATCTCATAGTATTTATAATCAATTATGTGTATGTGATTTTAGAATTACCAGAGTTCGTTTAGCGATTGGAATTCCAAATTGAATTAATTAATTAAGGAATTGGGGATTTTATTGAATAATGGAAATTATGGAATATAGATAATTAATTGGGGAATTAATTATCAATGTATTGAATTAGGAATTTGGGTATAATTGATTGTTGAGTTAATTATCAAATTGTTGAATTGTAAATTGAGAATAATTAATTGGTGAATTAATTATTAGATATTGAGTTTGTGAAATGGTAAATTAATTGTTGAATTGATTAACAGAAGAGATGTGATTAATTAATTGGTAAATTAATTAATGGGAATGGTTGGGATCATGAGATTGCGATTGGGATAATTAATTGTAAAATTATTTATTAGTGATTATTATGAGTATTTAATTAATTGAGAGAGAAAAATCAATTGAAGAATTAATTGAGTATTGAATTGATTGAATTGTTTAAGTTGGAATAATTAATTGATGAATTAATTATGGGGTTGTTGAATTGAGTGTGTTGGAATAATTAATTAAATAATATATTATAAGATATTGAGATTATGCGTATGAATATTTAATTGGTGAATTAATTATTTGATTTTGATATTGTGAAAAGATTAATTAATTGTTGAATTAATTAATGGACTTGATGTGGTTAATTAATTGATGAATTATTTAATGGAATGATAGGTGTGTATAATTGTTAAGTGTGATTAATTAAGTGATGAATTAATTAATGTGAGCAATGTGATTATTTAATTATTGAATTAAATAATGCGATTAATTAATTATTAAATTTACTAATGTGAGCAATGTGATTATTTAATTGTAGAATTAAATAATGTGAGTAATGTGATTATTTAATTATTGAATTAAATAATGGGATTAATTAATTGGAGAATTAATTAATGCAGTCAATTAATTATTTAATTATTGAATTAAATAATGGGATTAATTAATTGATGAATTAATTAATGTGAGATATTTGATTATTTAATTGTTGAATTCAATAATGGGATTAAATAATTATTGGATTAATTAATGGGGTTTTTTGTGTTCATTCAATTGAATGAATTAAATTAATTAATTAGAAAATTAATTAATCGGAACTCTTGTGTTATTGCAATTGATAGATAATTAATTGATGAATTAATTATGAGATATTTATATTTGATAATTGAGGTAATTAATAGTGAAATTAATTATGAAATATTAAGATTTTGAGTGAGATAATTAATTGTGTAATTAATTATGGGATTTTGAGTTTTTGTATATTGATTAATTAATTGATGAATTAATTAATGGGATTGACATGCTTAATTAATTGGGGAAATTAATTAAGAAGATTTATGTGATAAACTGATTATTAAATTAGTAATTTAATTGATGTGTTTAGTTAATTGTTGAATTGACTAATAGAATTGAAGTAATTAATTAATTATTGAATTAATTAATGTATTTGATGTGATTAATTAATTTTCAAATTAATTATGTAAAGACCCAGAAATTTCAAGGAAAATTTCTTCTTAATTTTGTTTGGAATTTTACAAGAATTCAGTTTCTGACGGCGCCTGATTCCGAGGCCCGGTGTGCTCGGAATCAATTTCCGAAGTTTGGCTCGGGTACGTTCAGTGAACGAACGAGCGGGTTTTTCTATATTTTCAACTGGTACTCGGAATTGAATTCCGAGGGCACCGATGGAACCGCAGCGCCGGTATTTTCTTAGGAACGCCTATTCTGAAGTTGCGTTTACACGAGGGAAGTTGTTAAAAAATTGTGAAAGTTAGAATATAAATTTAACACCAATTTTTATTCTTCCTTTAGTGTTTTTTATCCTGGGGTGGAAGTTGGGTAACTACCCAACTTCCCTTTGGAGGTTATGAGGGTGGTGGGGCCCACACGAACCCCACCCCTTCATATTTCTTAATCCCTCATGTAACTCACATTTAATTGTGGAGTCTCTTAATATTCTAACTCTCCCAATTTAATGTTGAAACTCTCCACCTCCCTTGTTTGAATTTTGAATCCATATCTCCGCATTTAATCAAGTGTGTTGTCGCAATTAATGAAGGACAACTCTTGAGTTGTTGTGCCATAAAAATAATAGAGGGTTGTCTCTATTATTTTGGCTAAACTTTTTATTGGGAGAAAGAGTGGAGTTTTGGAAGAACGCTTGGAGGAACGATATCTTCTCGACGAAGAACGCCGTTCCCACCGAAGAACAACGACACGTCTCTTGCCTTCCAACCGGAGCAGGAAAGGGAAGGCGCCATCCGTGAAGAACGTCGCCAACGACAACGTCAATCCCTCTGATGTTGACGGAACGACGTCTGTCAACCGCAATGACCAACTTCCGCAACTCGTCGACATTCATCGACGAATTTGAGGTAGGGAATTTAAATTGTGATTGTTGGTGAACCCTCGTTTACTCCATTCTAAATCTAAGAACTCAGATCAACTAAATATTATGTTGATCCGCGAAGATTAATTTGTGGGTTGGGATTATTGTTATGATTCTTTTTATTTATAAGGTTGTAGGGGGTTTATGTATTTCTTTACTTGACTTCTCTTCCGTCTTTTATCCGCGTATTTTTGGACCGCTTGATATCGATTAACGGGAGGAGGCCGGACCGCACAAACACGGCCGCCCCCTCCCTTATTATTTATTTCTTGTTGTTGCGGATGGAATGGAAGTGACGTGGTGTCGTCGCACCGCACGGAATCGTGTGGCAAGAATGCGTGACGTCGTCACGCCACGCAATCAATTAATTTTTGAATCAATTCAGCGGCGCCGTCGCGTTGCGCCAAAAAACCGCAAAAGAACCGCGGTCGGAGTCGCGCCGTGGCGAAGGGGCGCGGCGCCATCGGGTCATGCTGGAAAACTACAAAGACGACGCTATTCGTTTTGACGTGTGGATTGACGGGCGACGACGAAGCAGGCCTCTTTGGCGTTTGAATTCCTTCGCAGTGAAGGTCGGGTCCCGGGGGGACCATAGGCGAAGACGGCAGGAGAAACGGACCACCGGAGCGCGTCCGGTGGTCCGCGGAAGGCGGCGGCGGCAGCGCGCCGCCGGAGGGTTGGCGGCCGGCGGATCCGCCGCCGGCCTCAATTAGCGGCGGGCGGGGGAGTCGCGCACCCCGCTCCACGATTCGGCTCGGCCACGCTGGCCGAGTCACAGCCGGCCGGTCGGGCCGGACCGAACCGGACCGGGCCGGGCCGGGTCGGGCCGGGCCGGGTCGGGCCGGGCCCAGACCCCCCGATTTCGGACCAAATTCGGTCAAATGCCCATATCTTGGGCTACGGACCTCCGATCGATGCACCGTCAGTTGAATAGCGATCCTCAGAACGAGACGGTCGTTTCAGTATATCGCACTGAAGGTTTCGGAATACTTTGAGTTCGGCCGGGTTGGTTCGTACACAAAACCAACCGGGCCCTCAGAGCAGAAACGCTCATATCTTGAACTCCGGACGTCCGATTGACGTGCCGTCGACTTGGTTGAGTTTCTCTTAGTGAGACGGATCTTTTGGCATACTCTGCCCGAGGTTTGGACGCAGGTGGAGTATGGTCGGGTTGGTTTTCCCTTAAAAACCAACCGGACCCCTGGAACGAAAAAGCCAATAACTCTCAGACCGGGCGTCTGATTGACGCGCCGTCTGTTGCATTGAGTTTCTGTTGACGATACGGAACTTTTGGATACATCAACTTCGGACTATGTGATAGTTGATGTATCAGCCTCTCGGATCGTGGAGCAGACCCTCCCGAACGAGCTTGCTGTGTGCGGGAACCCTAGTGCTGGCTGCGACTGCGACTTCGACGACGACTGTGCAGAGATCCTCAGTAGATTCGACGGCGACGACTACAGCACTCAGCGATCCTACAGGGATCAGTGCTACAGATCTTGTGTAGGTCCGATCCTGTGTGGGCCTTTGCGGGGATTAGTACCTATCGATCCTTTGTGGATCTGACAGCTGGTCTTGTATCCTATGTGGGTCCTAGCTGTACTGGTCTTGTATCCTATGTGGGTCTCAGCTTAGATGATTCAATACTGGTCTTGTATCCTATGTGGGTCCTAGTATAGATGAATCAATGAAGACAGCTGGTCTTGTATCCTATGTGGGTCCTAGCTGTGCTGGTCTTGTATCCTATGTGGGTCCCAGCTTAGATGATTCAATACTGGTCTTGTATCCTATGTGGGTCCCAGTATAGATGAATCAATGAAGACAGCTGGTCTTGTATCCTATGTGGGTCCTAGCTGTGCTGGTCTTGTATCCTATGCGGGTCCTAGCTTAGATGATCCAATACTGGTCTTGTATCCTATGTGGGTCCCAGTATAGATGAATCAATGAAGACAGCTGGTCTTGTATCCTGTGTGGGTCCTAGCTGTGCTGGTCTTGTATCCTATGTGGGTCCCAGCTTTGATGATTCAGTGTTGGTCTTGTATCCTATGTGGGTCCCAGCATAGATGAAACAATGAAGACAGCTGGTCTTGTATCCTATGTGGGTCCCAGCTAGATGATTCAGTATCTATGTCTGATCATCTCTTTCACCTTTTCAAAGATGTATACCTGTGTGAGCTGAATCCTGTTTGCTTTCCTGTGTGGATTGTGTTGTGCTATCCTGTGTGGATTACGTTTTGCTTTCCTGTGTGGAATACGTATACTTTCCTGTGTGGACTGAGTTGTACTTGGGCTCGGAGGTTGGAACGTTTTGGAATTGTTGACTTAGGTATATGTATGGGCATATACCTAAGCAGTGTAGGTTGTTACTTCGTGATTGTATCTTTCCTTTGTGGTTTATCCTTTGTGGATTTTGGGAGACCTTCGGGGGTCTCAGGGTCCCTACTGAGTATCTTATACTCACCCCTGCACGGGCTATGCTCGCACTACGTTGTGTTGGTTGCAGACGACGGACAGCGTTGATCGTGGCTGAGGCTTGCAGAGCAGGACGGTACCTGGAGGAGGACCACTGGGCGGGACGTACTCGGAGCGGACGGCAGAACCCGAGGAGCAGTGGAGCTATCTGTACCCACCCTTCAGGTGGGATTTCTAGTGGACAGCTCGACGTAGCGGCTTTTACTTTTCAGTTGTTGTTTTCCCTTTCGAGTTGTACTTTACTTTCAGTTTGGGTTTGTATTCTGGCCCACCTACTTTCCGCACTTGCAGTTGTACTCTGTTTTTACTTAGTTTTTACTTTTTCCGCTTGCTTACTCTGAGGTGCTTGTTTACTTTACAAAGTCAATGCCTTCCCTTTTACCGGGATTTACGTCTTGGTGCTAGTCGCCAGCCTCTGGCCTATGGAAGGCGGGCTTGGGGTAGTCACGGCACGGGCCCCGAGGACGGGTCGTGACAAATTGGTATCAAAGGAGTTCGGTTCTACCGCAGACTCTGATCTTTCTTCTATGTGAAGCAATATTGTTTAGCGTATTGGGTGTGGTTATCAGTCCAGGGAGTCCAGTGTTGGTGCGGCGGCCGACGTATCCGTACACCAGGACCCTGACTTCTGATTTCCGACTTAATGCATGAAAACATTGATTGCGTGTGTGTTTCAAGTTTTCTTTGTGATTACTTGTGTCAACTCACCAGGTATAAACGTTGACCGTGACGCATCTGTTCAGGATGTCTCCACGCAGACAGTCAGTTGGAGTTCTGAGAGAGTACTCGATGACGGCTCACCGAGCGACGAGGCTCTGGTGCAGGGCCCTTTTTACTATGTTGGCACCCTTGGGTGGTGTACCAGCAGCACCACCACCTGTTGGGAAGCAGATGCCAACAACTATACTAGAAAATTGTGCACGCTGGCAGAGCACGTTGCACGAGTTCCAGCAGCAGCGGCCTCCAAGGTTACGAGGCGAGATAGATTCCCAGACAGCAGAGTAGTGGATGGAGGCGATTGCATGGGTTTTCCGCCTAGCTGAGACATCAGTAGAGTGGATGGTGGACTTGGCCACTAGTGTTTTCTAGTGAATGACCATGAGGATGGTCCGTATAGTGATGAGGCTTCGGTACGTGGACCGCTTCCTGAGATAGTACATTTGGGTAGTGTGTTAGCTATACATCACTACCTGTTGGTCAGCAGTTACAACCGGTGGTACCGGTAGGAGACACATGTAAGCTTACTGGCTTACATGTGTTCTAACATCAGATACCCTCAAGTTCCAGGGCGAACCTGACTCACAGGTGGCTGAGGACTGGCTTGAGGGGGTGGCAGAGAGTTTTCTAGAGCTTATACGGTTTTGGCGGGACGACGTGTTGATAGCTGAGAATTCATCGAGGCATACCGAACATACCAGGTACTCGATGGATGAGTTTTGATCAGTGCAATAGAGGTCAGACCTCTGAGCATGGTATGTTTAAGGGCTTCCGAGCCAGCACCTTTTCTCTATGCATTCATACTTAGGCTAGGGTGATAGAAGGAACCTTTGTGGTTGAGATAGAAGTTTGGAAAGCAGGAAACTGGCACCAGTCTCGGGGACTTGGGCGTGTAAAATGTTTCAAGAGGAGGAAATGTTAAGGACAGATGAATCTGCAGAGCAGCAGACATGGAGGCAGAGGTAGGAGAGCAGCCTGTGGTGGTGTACATTTCAACATGTTACCATCACCCGCCTTTGTAGTCCCCACTAGACTCAGGGAGTTGGAGAGCAAGGGAAGAGATTAGTTTCTTGCAGTCATGGAGTTTGACCAAAAAGGGCTCTAAGGATGATTCGAAGTGTGGACTTTTTCTTCTACTAGCTGTCGTAGCCACAGACATCGATACGAATCATCCCTTCCTTCTATGAATCTAGTCCCAGACCTAGAGTTTCCGGTTAAGCCGTTGACTTGACCCTCACGTCTGGAGATACCTTTGGGAGGAGACTCGATAGTCACACTTACGCCGACGGTGTGATATGACCCTTGAGGCGAGAGTCTCGGTTGGGACCTCTTGGTGGCAGCGTCGAGGCCTTACGACGTTAGTTTGAGTATGGATTTGGCAATCACTGTTCATACTCAAATTGATGGTATTAGGCAAACGTCGAGATGGGTTTTCCTTGGTCAGCAAAAAGGAAACCCTGGGCAGCACAAGTTAAACTCATGCACGGGAGGGTGCGACCGATCACTCTTGAGTCGGCCAACCTTACCCTCGTGGCAGCAGTCGTTTGAGTTCCAGTTCAAACAGGAATTGGAAACCTCTGGAGTTCGAGGATGACGATCACATCTTCATGCGGGTCTCACCTCGACGTGGATTACGGAGATTTGGCCAAGGTGTCAAGTTGTCTCCATGCCTCATCGGACCCTTCCAGGTCCTCAGAAGGATTGGCGAGGTGGCTTACCGCCTAGCTCTACCGCCTTTGTATCCCTAGTTTTTGTTGAAGCTTTACGGGGACGTAAAGCCTTGTGGTGGGAGTAATGTAAAAACCCGGAAATTTCAAGGAAAATTTCTTCTTAATTTTCTTTGGAATTTTAAAAGAACGCAGTTTCTGACGGCGCCTGATTCCGAGGCCCGGTGTGCCCGGAATCAATTTCCGAAGTTTGGCGTGGGTACGTTCAGTGAACGAACGAGCGGGTTTTTCTATCTTTTCAACCAGTGCTCGGAATTGAATTCTGAGGGAACTGATGGAACCGCAGCGCCGGTATTTGCTTAGGAATGCCTATTCCGGAGTTGCATTTACACGAGGGAAGTTGTTAAAAAATTGTGAAAGTTAGAATATAAATTTAACACCAATTTTTATTCTTCCTTTAGTGTTTTTTATCCTTGGGTGGAAGTTGGGTAACTACACAACTTCCCTTTGGAGGTTATGAGGGTGGTGGGGCCCACACTAACCCCACCCCTTCATATTTCTTAATCCCCCATGTAACTCACATTTAATTGTGGAGTCTCTTAATATTCTAACTCTCCCAATTTAATGTTGAAACTCTCCACCTCCCTTGTTTGAATTTTGAATCCATATCTCCGCATTTAATCAAGTGTGTTGTCGCAATTAATGAAGGACAACTCTTGAGTTGTTGTGCCATAAAAATAATAGAGGTTTGTCTATATTATTTTGGATAAACATTTTATTGGGAGAAAGAGTGGAGTTTTGGAAGAACGCTTGGAGGAACGATATCTTCTCGACAAAGAACGTCGTTCCCACCGAAGAACAACGACACGTCTCTTTCCTTCCAACCGGAGCAGGAAAGGGAAGGAGCCATCTGTGAAGAACGTCGCCAACGACAACGTCAATCCCTCCGATGTTGACAGAACGACGTCCGTCAACCGCAACGACCAACTTCCGCAACTTGTCGACATTCATCGACGAATTTGAGGTAGGGAATTTAAATTGTGATTGTTGGTGAACCCTCGTTTACTCCCTTCTAAATCTAAGAACTCGGATCAACTAAATATTATGTTGATCCGCGAAGATTAATTTGCGGGTTGGGATTATTGTTATGATTCTTTTTATTTATGAGGTTGTAGGGGGTTTATGTATTTCTTTATGTGATTTCTCTTCCGTCTTTTATCCGCGTATTTTCGGACCGCTTGATATCGATTAATGGGAGGAGGCCGGACCGCACAAACACGGCCGCCCTCTCCCTTATTATTTATTTCTTGTTGTTGCGGATGGAATGGAAGTGACGCGGTGTCGTCGCACCGTGCGGAATCGTGTGGCAAGAATGCGCGACGTCGGCGCCATCGGGTCATGCTGGAAAACTACAAAGACGACGCTATTCGTTTTGACGTGCGGATTGACGGGCGACGACGAAGCAGGCCGCTTTGGCGTTTGAATTCCTTCGCAGTGAAGGTCGGGTCCCGGGGGGACCATATGCGAAGACGGCAGGAGAAACGGACCACCGGAGCGCGTCCGGTGGTCCGCAGAAGGCGGCGGCGGCGGCACGCCGCCGGAGGGTTGGCGGCCGGCGGATCCGCCGCCGGCCTCAATTAGCAGCGGGCGAGGGAGTCGCGCACCCCGCTCCACGATTCAGCTCGGCCACGCTGGCCGAGTCACGGCCAGCCGGTCAGGCCGGACCGAGCCGGACCGAGCCGGGCCGGGCCCAGACCCCCCGATTTCGGACCAAATTCGGTCAAATGCCCATATCTTGGGCTACGGACCTCCGATCGATGAACCGTCAGTTGCGTAGCGATCCTCAGAACGAGATGGTCGTTTCGGTATATCGCACTCAAGGTTTCGGAATACTTTGAGTTCGGCCGGGTTGGTTCGTACACGAAACCAACCGGGCCCTCGGAGCGGAAACGCTCATATCTTGAACTCCGGACGTCCAATTGACGTGCCGTCAACTTGGTTGAGTTCCTCTTAGTGAGACGGATCTTTTGGCATACTCCGCCCGAGGTTTGGACGCAGGTGGAGTACGGTCGGGTTGGTTTTTCCTTAAAAACCAACCGGACCCCTGGAACAAAAAAGCCAATAACTCTCAGACTGGGCGTCTGATTGACGCGCCGTCTGTTGCGTTGAGTTTCTGTTGATGATACGGAACTTTTGGATACATCAACTTCGGACTATGTGACAGTTGATGTATCAGCCTCTCGGCTCGTGGAGCGGACCCTCCCGAACGAGCTTGCTGTGTGCGGGAACCCTAGTGCTGGCTGCGACTGCGACTTCGACGACGACTGTGCAGAGATCCTCAGTAGATTCGACGGCGACGACTACAGCACTCAGCGATCCTACAGGGATCAGTGCTACAGATCCTGTGTGGGTCTGATCCTGTGTGGGCCTTTGCGGGGATTAGTACCTATCGATCCTTTGTGGATCTGACAGCTGGTCTTGTATCCTATGTGGGTCCCAGTATAGATGAATCAATGAAGACAGCTGGTCTTGTATCCTATGTGGGTCCTAGCTGTGCTGGTCTTGTATCCTATGTGGGTCCCAGCTTAGATGATTCAATACTGGTCTTGTATCCTATGTGGGTCCCAGTATAGATGAATCAATGAAGACAGCTGGTCTTGTATCCTATGTGGGTCCTAGCTGTGCTGGTCTTGTATCCTATGGGGGTCTCAGCTTTGATGATTCAGTGCTGGTCTTGTATCCTATGTGGGTCCCAGCATAGATGAAACAATGAAGACAGCTGGTCTTGTATCCTATGTGGGTCCCAGCTATATGATTCAGTATCTATGTCTGATCATCTCTTTCACCTTTTCGATGATGTATACCTATGTGAGCTGAATCTTGTTTGCTTTCCTATGTGGATTGTGTTGTGCTATCCTGTGTAGATTACGTTTTGCTTTCCTGTGTGGAATACGTTTACTTTCCTGTGTGGACTGAGTTGTACTTGGGCTTGGAGGTTGGAACGTTTTGAAATTGTTGACTTAGGTATATGTATGGGCATATACCTAAGCAGTGTCGGTTGTTACTTCGTGATTGTATCTTTCCTTTGTGGTTTATCCTTTGTGGATTTTGGGAGACCTTCGGGGGTCTCGGGGTCCCTACTGAGTAGCTTATACTCACCCCTGCACTGGCTATGCCCGCACTATGTTGTGTTGGTTGCAGACGACGGACAGCATTGATCGTGGTTGAGGCTTGCAGAGCAGGACGGTACCTGGAGGAGGACCACTGGACGGGACGTACTCGGAGCGGACGGTGGAATCCGAGGAGCAGTGGAGCTATCTGTACCCACCCTTCAGGTGGGATTTCTAGTGGACAGCTCGGCGTAGCGGCTTTTACTTTTTAGTTGTTGTTTTCCCTTTCGAGTTGTACTTTACTTTCAGTTTGGGTTTGTATTCTGGTCCACCTACTTTCCACACTTGCAGTTGTACTCTGTTTTTACTTAGTGTTTACTTTTTCTTCTTGCTTACTCTGAGGTGCTTGTTTACTTTACAAAGGCAATGACTTCCCTTTTACCAGGATTTACGCCTTGGTGCTAGTCGCCAGCCCCTGGCCTATAGAAGGCGGGCTTGGGGTAGTCACGGCACAGGCCCCGAGGACGGGTCATGACAAATTAATATTATTTATGTGATTAGTTAATTGTTGAATTAGTGAGAATAATTGATGTGATTAGTTAATTATTGAATTAACCAGAGAAATTGATGTGATAAATTAATTGTTAATTTAATTTATGTTATTGATGTGATTAGTTAATTGTTGTGTTAACTAATGGAATTTTTGTGTTTAACTAATTATTGAATTAGTAATGGAATTGGTGTGGATAATTAATTGTTGAATTAATTATGTGTTGATGAATGGTAACAAGATCATTCAGTTGAGAAATAAAGAATGGTACCATGATCATTCTAATGTGTGATGTGTGAATGGTAACATGGTCATTCAAATGTGTGGTGTGTGAATGGTCACATGGTCATTTAGCATGAATTAAAGAATGGTAACATGGTCATTCTAATGTGTGATTTGTGAATGGTAACATGGTCATTCAAATGTGTAATGTGTGAATGGTAACATGGTCATTTAGCATGAATTAAAGAATGGTAACATGGTCATTTTAGTGTGTGATGTGTGAATGGGAACATGGTCATTCATCATGAATTAAAGAATGGTAACATTTTCATCCAAGTATGAAATTAAAAAATAGTAACATGGTCATTCAATTATGAAACTAAAGAATGGTAACAAAGGTACTTCGAGATATGGCCTCACTTGAGAAGATTTCGAGCTCCTGCATGAGCCAAATTAAGTACTGTGATATGATATCACCTTTGAATACTTAGGGCTCCAGCATGAGTTAAATTAGGTATTAAGATATCATATTACCTCTAACACTTCAGGCTCCAGCATGAACCGAAGCTGGCGTGAGGTACGGATGTCCTCGGGGACCCTGGAGTTAATGTGGTTAAATAAAGAATAAATGATAATGTGATAATTGTTTACTTATGCATTGTACTTATTTATTTATAGAACTACATACACTCATTATTGACTGAATTTGTTTTAGACACCGTTGGTGGTGTCCTACTAAGTTGTACTCACACCCTATTCGGGTTGTCTGATCGGTACCTGAATAGATTATATGTTTGCAGTACAGGATAAGGGCAAATACCCTATGTTAAATGGATGAATTGGGGATGGAGCGTAGATGAGGGAACCATATGTGGTTCAGGACCCACTTGGAGGAGTTGTCAGTATCTATTTATTTTGGGTTTTTCATATTGACACTTGGCACGTACTTAGCATGACATATCTACTATTTAGTTTTGATATTGTATTTCCAGTTTTGGTCTTCTTGTGATCTTGGTATTGTTATATTTCTGTTTATTTGTTATTTAGTTATTGTTTCATTATTTTCCACTGGTATATTACTCTGATAAAGAAAAAAAGAGGGTATAGACTCCCCATGATTGATAATAGACTCTCGCTGCTAGTCGACAGCCTTTGGCGTATGGGGAGGTGTGTCTAAGGTCATGTGACCGACCGGTTCAGGGCACCGTTGTGTGGCACCTGGGTCGGGATGTTACATATCTTCAATCATTTCACTCAATATTTCATATTAAAATCATATCTTCAATGATGTCTATCACACATAGTTTTTCATCAATCACACATAGTCCTTCATCCATCCATCCCTTGGAATATCTTTTATCCCAAGCATACTCCTTTTCACAGATTGACATAATCTCTATCATATATTGGTAGAGAACTCTAACTATAAAATAATCCTTGGATGTAAAAATATTCTAATATTATCATCATACTTCGTTGGTTTTCCTAATCAATGATTTCTAATAGTTGAAAATAAATTCATCACAACAAGTAGTATTTGGTTGTAATGAAACTCTATTATATGTTGGTAAATTGTTTATCAATTACTTTTTATGGATGAAAACTGATAATAATGACACCATCATGGGGGGAACATCCTCACTAACATGGATAATAAATTTAGCTTCT
Organism: Viscum album; assembly: GCA_963277665.1. NCBI lineage: Eukaryota > Viridiplantae > Streptophyta > Magnoliopsida > Santalales > Viscaceae > Viscum > Viscum album. Next base: position 1,791,071,871 of record OY728128.1, read on the forward strand.
ATGAGAAGTGTCTTATGCTCAATTCATTGGGTGCACACTCATCTTTGGACATAGTAACTTTAATAAAAGTGGGGATGGTAAGGAAGAAAGAAAGTGTTTTTGTATTGATTGGATATGATGATCAACATGATTTTAAGGAAAAACAATCTTCTTTTTAGGAATGGAGTAAAACCATCCTAAACTAGAGTTAACTTTTACACTTCACCTCATTCTGTTCATATATCATCTCCCTCTAATAAAAATCTTGAAAACAAAGTGGAATTTATGATTATGATTGTCTAAGTGAGCATGTATAGAGAATATGCAAGGATGTTAATATTTCATCACATCCTAGACCCATAGGTCATGCGTCAATAACCTCTACACCCCCCCCCCCCACACACACCATTAGATTACTTTAATCTAATGATGATTGGGGTGGAATTATTTTGGGGATAATCACCCATACCTCTACTAATATAAACTCAGTCACCTATTGGACCTGTACAAACCCATTCCCCTGTTAAATAAGTAAATCATCAATAAAAAATTGTGTATGAACCTTGAAGCATAGTGGAATGGGAATAGGAAGTAGTGAAACAGGAAGAGGTGGAAAATGTGTAATCTATAAAGGTAACTAAGACCCCCCTACCTTTCAAAAAAAAGTAAAAGAAAACCTCCATTCTATGATCCTATAACATAATTGAAGCATAGATAGGTCTATCTAATAGGGAGGAGGAAAGGTAGAAGAAAGGGAAGAACATGGTTTTTTACCAACAAAATAATAGCTAGTTATTGATCCCGGTATAATTAAACATATTGTAATGAAGTTCATGGATCTAACATTCATTTTACTTTCTCCATTAATTGAATATTCTCCACCAAAACTACAACCCTCTCTATGGAGCAGTACCCCTCTCCACTTCATATAACATCTACTTATGAGGATTTTTTTGAGAGATTGGATAGTAATGATTAGAAAATTTATATAAAAGATCATCATTAATAACCCTCCGGCTTCCCCCAACTCACAAACAAAGAAAGAAGTTCTAGGGGTAGAGGGAGGAGATCCTGATGAGTTTTAAGATCTTCCTTTTTATTTTTGATTTTTAATGCTTTCTAGTTGAGTTTTTTATTATTGTAATGTTATTTCATCTTTTTTAATTCCCTACTTATTTACATATTCAAGATATTAAATTGAAAAAATGAAATTTTCATTTTTGTGAGCATATTGTTAACAAATGGTTTGATTCTTGAAATTGTTGATTCTTTCATTTTTTTGATACAAATTTCCAAAACCATCAAATTTTATTAAGCGTTAAAGTGAAATGAATTGGTTTTTTAGATTTACATCATTGATCCCTACAGTGATGCACTCCATGTCACGACCCATCTTTGGGGCCCGTGTCGTGACTACCCCAAGCCCGCCCACCTTAGACCAGGGGCTGGCGACTAGCACCAAAGGCATAAATCTTGATAAAAAGGAAAGGCATTGCCTTTATAAAGTAAACAAACAGCACAGAGTACGCAAGTTAAGTAAACACTAAGTAAACTGAGTACAAAAGTAAGTGTTGAAAAGTAAATGGGTCAGAATACAAACCCAACTGAAAGTAAAGTACAACTGAAATGAAAGTACAGCAACTGAAAAGTAAAGCAGCGAGTCCGAGCCATCCTCTGGAAAACCCACCTGAAGGGTGGGTACAGATAGTCTCCTCTGCTCCTCAGCTCCGGCTGTCCACTCTGTGTACATCCTATCCAGTGATCCACCACCAGGTACCATCCAGCTCCACAAGCTCCCACCTCGATCAGCGTTGTCCGTCGTCTGCATCCAACACAACGTAGTGCGGGCATAACCCGTGCAGGGGTGAGTATACGCTACTCAGTAGGGACCCCAAGACCCCCAAAGGTCTCCCAGAATCCATGAAGGATAAACCACAAAGGAAATATACCATCACGAAGTAACAACCAACTCTACTTAGGTATATGCCCATACATATTCCTAAGTCATCTATTCCAGCTCGGCTCCAGCACACGAGCCCAAATACAACCCAGTCCACACAGGAAAACATAACCCATTCCACATAGGAATTCACAACCCAATCCACATAGGAAAGAACAACCCAATCCACACAGGAAAGCACAACAATCACATCGATGATAATGATTGTAAGTTAAGACTCAGCTCACACAGGTATACACTTCGTAAGACGATATAGATGATCAGATGTAGCCACTGATTCATCTAAGCTGTCAGACCCACATAGGATACAAGACCAGCTAAGCTGTCGGACCCACAAAGGATACAAGACCAGCTACTCTGCCGGACCCACATAGGATACAAGTACAGAGTCAAATACTGTCGGACCCACATAGGATACAAGAACAGTAGTCAAATACTGCCGGACCCACATAGGATACAAGAACAGTAGTCATCACCGTCAAACCCACAGAGGATTCCAGTACGGTCGTCGTCGCTGCCAAACCCATGGAGGATCCCAGTACAGTCGTCATCGTCGTCGCAGTCGTAGCCAACTCTAGGGTTCCCGCACACAGCACGCTCGATTCCAGGAGGGTCCGCTCCACGAGCCAAGGGTTCAATACATCAATTGTCACGAAGTCCAGAGTTGATGTATCACAAAGTTCCGCCTCGTCGAAAGGAACTCAACGCGACAGACGGCGCGTCAATCAGACGCCTGGTCTGAGAGTTATTGGCTTATTCGTCCCAGGAGGCCAGTTGGTTTTTAAGCTAAAACCAACCCGACCGTACTCCAACTGCGTCCAAACCTCGAGCGGAGTAAGCCAAAAGAACCTTCTCACTAAGAGGAATGCAACAAAATTGATGGCACGTCAATCGGACGTCCGGAGCTCAAGTTATAAGTGTTTCTGCTCTGAGGGCCCGGTTGGTTTTGTGTTCGAACCAACCCGGCCATACCCAAAGTTCTTCAAAACCTTGAGTGTGATATACCAAAACGGCCGTCTCGATCCAAGGATCACTATGCAACTGACGGTGTGTCGATCGGAGGTTCTTAGACCAAGTTATGGGTGTTTGAATGGATCTATCCAGAAATTAGGGGGTTCGGGCCCAGTCCGACCCGACCCGATACCCCTGGGTCGGCCCGAACCGGGTCGACCCGACCCGGGTCCGATTCCGGCCTGTTAGGGAACGGCCTGACCTGGCGCGGGCCGCGGCTCGACTCGAGGCCAAGCTGGACGCAGAGGGGGGCGCCCCCCCCCCCCCCCCTGTTTTTTCGAAACGGCGGACCCCTATGGGATCCGCCCTAGGTGGTTGCCGGGGGTTTCAAACCCACGGCTTTCTTGGAAACGGTCGGCCATTACGGTCGGCCGGTTGTGCCATGCGGGACCCGTGGGGGGGTCCCGCCTCCTTGAACGCCGGCGGCCGGCTTGGCCGACTGCCTCTTGCTGCTCCACCGCGGCCCCTTTCCGACCAGCGCGGTGCGACGGCGCCACGCCCCTCCGCCGCGGCCACCTTCGGCTTCACCGGCGCAGCGCGACAGCGCCGCGCTCCTTCGTCGTGGCCCTCTCCGGCCGCGGTTCTCTTATTCCCGTGCGGTGCGATGGCACTTCGTCACCCCCGTTCCAAACCACAATGAAGACCAACAACAAAGGGGGATGAGGGTCGACCGTGTTCATGCGGTCCGACCTCCTCCCATTATATTGATAACAAGCATCCAAGAAATAACTATGAACGTCAAAATAATAATCCTTGATCGATGAAACAACCCCTACCTCAAAGTAGTTCGTGGAAGCTAGCGTCGTGGAAAACGGCGTTGCGGGGTGTGGCTCCATATACGTCGACAGAGGACGTCCGAGGAGGAAATGACGTCTCACACCGGCTACGGAGAGGAGAGGGAACGACGCATTGATCTCTTCTTGCGGTGTCAGCGTTCTTCGACGAAGAGTGTTGTTCTTCGCGGAAGGTTGAAGCTCTTTAAAGGAACGACACAAGGGCTCTCTCCTTTTCTTCGCACAGAAAAAGCCAAACCAAAATAAAATAAGGTTTTGCCTTATTTTATTTACTTATGCCAACAATTCAAAACTTCAAAAGTTGAACTCACCTAATTAATTTTGAGTTGTCAAAATTAATGGTGTGCTAAGTTGGCAACATTAATGTGAGGGAGAGTCACATAATTTAAGAGGGGAGGTTTAGAGGAGTTAGGGAAATTGAAGGGGTGGGACTCGTGTGGGCCCCACCTCACTAATATCCTATTAAGAGGAGTTAGAATTTTAGTGGGTCCCACCCCAACTCTCATACATGGGGTTTAACCACTTATAAGTGAAATAAAATTTGTAACACAATTTTATTTCTCTTTATACTTAATCCACTTTTTTTAAAACAACTCTTCCCGAGTAAACGCAACTCCAATAAAGGTCTTCTTAAGCAATTACTGGCGCTGCGGTTTCATTGGTGCCCTCAGATTTCGATTCTGAGCACTGGTTCAAAAGTTAGAAAAACTCGCTCGTTCGTTCACTGAACGTACCCGAGCTAAACTTCAAAAATTGATTCCAGGTACACCGGGCCTCAGAATCAGGTGTCGTCAGAAACTGCGTACTCGTAAAATCCCAAAGAATTTAAGAAAAAAAATTCCTTGAAATTTACGGGTTTTTACATTACTCCCACCTCAGGACTTTATGTACCCGTAAAGATATATCACAAACTAGGGAAACAAATGAGGGTACTGTGCACGCATCTGAGCCTCCCGCTCCCAAGTGCTCTCCTGGAGGTTCTCGTGCTGCCACCTGATGCGCACTAGAGGAATTGACCACCCACATAGGACCCGCTCCTGTCGATCCTCGATCTCCACCGGGACCTCCGCAAAAGTCGCCCCATCATCAATGTCCAGCTCCCCATGGTCGAAGATATGTGTCGGGTCGTGCACGTATCTCCTCAGCTGAGATACGTGGAAGACGTCTTGTATCCGGTGCAACTGAGGTTGAAGAGCCAGGCGATAAGTCACCTCACCTATCCCGCTGAGAACCTGAAATGGTCTGATGAAGCGTGGAGATAACTTGTCACCCTGGCCAAATCTCTGTAATCCACGTCGAGGTGAGACCTGTAAGAAAACGTGGTCTCCATCCTCGAACTCTAGTGGTCTCCGCCTCCAGTCAGCATAAGACTTCTGTCAGCTCTGAGTTGTCCTCATCCGCTCCTGGATGACCTGAATCTTCTCTGTCATGGCCTGGACCATCTCTGGTCCCACAAGTGCTTACTCCCCAGGGTCTGTCCAGCACAAAGGTCATCTGCAAGGTCGGTCGTACAATGCCTAATATAGTGTCATCCCGATGGTGGAGTGGTAACTGTTGTTGTACGCAAACTCTACCAAAGGTAGGTGATCCTCTCAACTGCGACCAAAGTCGAGGACACATGCACGGAGCATGTCCTCAAGAGTCTGAATGGTCCTCTCCGTCTAACCATCTGTCTATGGGTGAAAGGCGGTGCTCAGGAATAGCTGCGTCCCAAATGCATCATGTAACCCCTTCCAAAGCCGAGAAGTAAAGTGAGCATCTCGATCGGAGACGATAGATGATGGCACACCATGAAGCCGTACGATCTCCTGAACGTAGGGCATCCCAAGCTCTCCACTGAGCCCGGTTCTCTGATGGGTAAGAAGTGGGCCGACTTGGTGAGTCGGTCTACAATCACCCAAATGGAGTTGTGACCTCTGGAAGTACGTGGAAGTCCAGTCACGAAATCCATAGATATCTCATCCCACTTCCACTCCGGGACCTCCAAGGGTTGTACCAAGCCTGCTGGTACCTGGTGCTCCGCCTTCACCTGCTGGCAGGCGAGGCATCGAGAAACGAACTCTGCCACAGCCTTCTTCATTCCCGGCCACCAGTGTTGTCGTCTGAAAAGGACAACATGCTCTCCTCCTATAGAGAATCCATCAGGTGTTTGTCCTGAGGAAATCTGTGCACGCCACGTCTCACAGTCAACGTACCCATGTTGTGCCTCTCTGACCCGCTGAAGAAGTGGAGGAGTGACTGTGAGTGACTGAAGAAAGGTTGCTTCATCTCTATCCACGAAGGATATCTGCAAAGCGGCTAGCTGCTCTGTCGCCTCTCCAAGTAGCCGAATGTTCGTCCTCCTGCTGAGAGCATTGGCTACTACGTTCCCCTTCCCAGGAGTATAGACTATCTCAAAGTCATAGTCCTGGAGGAACTTGAGTCATCGTCGCTGTCTCAGGTTTAGGTCCTTCTGCGAGAAGATGTACCTGAGACTCTGGTGGTCAGAGTAGACTGTAAAGCGCCCTCCCATCAAATAGTGCCTCCACATCTTCAGAGCGAAGACCACTACTGCTAACTCCAGGTCATGGGTAGCGTAGTTCTGCTCGTGCTGCCTCAACTGTCGTGATCCATAGGCGATCACTGCCCACTTCTGCATCAGGACACACCCGATTCTGGTCCCTGATGCATCGCAGTAGACTACGTACCCTACTCCCTCCTCTGGTAGACTCAAGATTGGTGCGCTGGTCAATCTCTGTCTCAGATCCTGGAAGCTCTACTGACATCTATCTGACCACACGAAGGGTTTCCCCTTCTTCGACGAAGCTGAAAGCGCTGCCGCAACTCTGGAGAAGTCTGGCACAAACCTCCGATAGTACCCAGCCAGACCTAGGAAACTTCGCACCTCCATCACACTCCTGGATGGCTCCCAAGATAGCATTGCCTCGATCTTCGTAGGATCCACCGCAACTCCCGCCTCAGAGATGACGTGCCCCAAGAAGTGGACTTCTTGAATCCAGAACTGACACTTCGAGAGCTTACCATAAATCTGTTGCTCTCAGAGTGTATCCAGTACAACCCACAAGTGGTAGGCGTGCTCCTCCTCAGTAGTTGAGTAAATCAATATATCGTCAATGAATACTATGACGAATCGATCGAGGTAAGGCTGGAAGATCCTGTTCATGAGACTAATGAACACTACTGGAGTGTTGGTTACGCCGAAAGGCATAACCAAGAACTCATAGTGGTCATACCGACACCTGAAGACCGTCTTCTGCACATCCTCATCTCGAACTCTGAGCTGATGATAGCCTGACCTGAGGTCTATCTTCGAGAACCACCATGCTCCCTTGAGCTGATCGAAGAGGTCGTCAATCCTCGGAAGCGGATACTTGTTCTTCACGGTCACCTAATTCAAGCGATGGTAATCGACACACAGTCGCAAGCTCCCGTCCGCCTTCTTGACGAACAAAATCGGTGAAGCCCAGGGTGAAACACTAGGTCGAATGAATCCCTTGCCCTGCAAGTCCTCCAGTTGTACCCGTAGCTCTCGAAGCTCAACGGTAGTCATCTGATATGCTAGAGTAGTTATCTGGGTTGTCCCAGGGTACAGGTCAATATAGAAGTCTACCTCTCTGTGAGGAGGTAGTCTTGGAACGTCATCAGGAAAGACGTCCACAAACTGATCCACCACTACAGGAAAACTCGGACTCCGCACGTCCACTGCTCCTAGGATGAGGCTATCCAACTGATGAGTGATCGGTTGTCCTCTCCACTGCGTGAGTCCATCCTACGCTGCAAAGGCTCCCTTCTCGCCGATGAAGGTGAACCTGCTCCCATCGGTAAGGACACACCGCACCTTGCGCCTAATACAGTCGATCTGAGCATGGACCGTAGATAACCAATCCATGCCCAAGATGACGTCGTAAGGCCTCGACGCCGCTACAAGAAGATCCCATCCGAAGCTCTCACCTCCTAGAGTAAGCTCACACTGCCGGCACCAGTGCGTAATCGTCGAGTCTGCTCCCGTAGGAGTCTCTAGCCGTAAGGATCGAGCAAACGGCTCCGTCGGAATCTCCGAGCTCCGAAAAAGGGCAGCGGCAATGAAAGAATGACTCGCTTCTGTGTCTATAAGAACTGCAGCAAGGGTGGAGTAGAAACAGATAGTGCCTCGAATCATCTCTTGTGCGCCGTGGTCGTAGGCCTCCACTGCCTGGAGCTGGGCCTGTCTCTGTCCGCCAGCTCCCTGTGGTCGGGGTGGACCTCCTGGTGGTGGTGGTGGTAGAGCCTCAAAACGTCGTCCACCACCTGCCGTTCGGCCAGCTCCTCTGCCTTGTCCACCTTCTCCCTGCGGACCGCCACGGTCGAACCTCTGCCTCTGCCTGGGTGGTCCCTCAACTGTCTGCTGCTCCTCTGCACGACGGGTCGGGCAGTCACGAGCCATGTGGCCCTACCCGCCGCATGCATAGCATTATCCGCTCCTCGTAAGGCTGGCTCTGCGTCGTGTGCCCCGCACCTCTGAGCCAGTATTCTGAGGTCGTACGCCTGATGGTCTGGTCCGTTTGGACCCCTGTGACATCCGTCGACTGCCAGCTGTAGAAGACTCCGCTACGTACCGCCCTGTGGCAGGTCTCGCTGGTGGTGTAGGCTCAGCAAGAAAGCTCTCTACAAGAAGGGCTCACTCCAGTACTCCTGCCTGCGTCAGAATGCTGAGGGAGATCATCGATGCCCTAATCTCATGCCTCAGTCCCTGTTCGAAGGTCCGGGCCCGGAAGAATGGGTCTCGTACCATGTCCGTGGAGTAGCGCGAGAGGTCGGTAAATCTCGCCGAGTACTGGGCTACTGTCATGCTGCCATGCCGTAGCTGTAGTAGCTCTTGAATGCGCACCGCACGGAGGGTGGCTGGAACGAACTTTGAGTGAAAGAGGCTCTCGAAGTCCGTCCAAAGAAGAGATGTCTCGTCGTGCACCTGGAGTATCAAGCTCCACCATCTATCTGCTGCCGCGTGCAGGAGACTCGCTGCAAGGATCACCATGAGGTCAGCTGGTGTCCCTACTAATATGAAAACTCGAACAATAGCCTCCAGCCAATCCTCAGCTGCCTGAGGGTCCGTCGCCCTGTGGAACCTGGGTGGTCTCTGACGCTGAAACTCGTGCAGTGCACTAAGGCGACGTGCACTCTCAGCTGCTGGGGCTGGTGGCATCGGTGGCTCGGCGGGTAGAGGTACCGCCGGTGCCTCTACTGTAAAGGGGCCCTGCACCGAGGGCTCGTCACTCGGTGAGCTGCCGTCTCGCACAAAGCTCAGAACCCTAGCAGGCTGCCATCGTGGGGCCATCCTAAAAAGAAACAGGTGTGTCATAGTCAATACAGTATATCTGGTGAGCTGACACAAAATAATCACAAAGAAAACTTTTGAAACACACATGCAATCAATGTTTTTGTGCATTGAGTCGGAAATCAGAAGTCAGGGTCCTGGTGTATGGAGATGTCGGCCACCGCACCAACACTGGACTCCCTGGACTGATAACCACACTCAATACTCTTAACACTATTGCTTCACATAGAAGAAAGATCAGAGTCCTGAGTTCTGCAGTAGAACCGAACTCCTCTGATATCAATTTGTCACGACCCGTCCTTGGGGCCCGTGCCGTGACTACCCCAAGCCCGCCTTCCTTAGGCCAGGGGCTGGCGACTAGCACCAAAGGCGTAAATCTCGATAAAAAGGAAAGGCATTGCCTTTATAAAGTAAACAAACACCACAGAGTACGCAAGCTGAGTAAACACTAAGTAAACTGAGTACAAAAGTAAGTGTTGAAAAGTAAATGGGCCAGAATACAAACCCAACTGAAAGTAAAGTACAACTGAAATGAAACTACAGCAACTGAAAAGTAAAGCAGCGAGTCTGAGCCATCCTCTGGAAAATCCACCTGAAGGGTGGGTACAGATAGTCTCCTCTACTCCTCAGCTCCAGCTGTTCGCTCCGTGTACGTCTCGTCCAGTGATCCACCTCCAAGTACCGTCCAGCTCCACGAGCTCCCACCTCAATCAGCGTTGTCCGTCGTCTGCATCCAACACAACGTAGTGCGGGCATAACCCGTGTAGGGGTGAGTATACGCTACTCAGTAGGGACCCCAAGACCCCCGAAGGTCTCCCAGAATCCATGAAGGATAAACCACAAAGGAAATATACAATCACGAAGTAACAACCAACTCTACTTAGGTATATGCCCATACATATTCCTAAGTCATCTATTCCAACTCGGCTCCAGCACACGAGCCCAAATACAACCGAGTCCACACAGGAAAACATAACCCATTCCACATAGAAATTCACAACCCAATCCACATAGGAAAGCACAACTCAATCCACACAGGAAAGCACAACAATCATATCGATGATAATGATTGTAAGTTAAGACTCAGCTCACACAGGTATACACTTCGTAAGACGATATAGATGATCAGATGTAGCCACTGATTCATCTAAGCTGTCGGACCCACATAGGATACAAGACCAGCTAAGCTGTCGGACCCACAAAGGATACAAGACCAGCTACTCTTCCGGACCCACATAGGATACAAGTACAGAGTCAAATACCGCCGGACCCACATAGGATACAAGAACAGTAGTCAAATACGGCCGGACCCACATAGATACAAGAACAGTAGTCATCGTCGTCAAACCCACAGAGGATTCCAGTACGGTCGTCGTCGCTGTCGAACCCATGGAGGATCCTAGTACAGTCGTCCTCGTCGTCGCAGTCGCAGCCAGCTCTAGGGTTCCCGCACACTGCACGCTCGATTCCAGGAGGGTCCGCTCCACGAGCCAAGGGGTCGATACATCAATTGTCACGAAGTCTAGAGTTGATGTATCACAAAGTTCCGCCTCGTTGAAAGGAACTCAACGCGACAGACGGCGCGTCAATCGGACGCCCGGTCTGAGAGTTATTGGCTTATTCGTCCCAGGGGGCCAGTTGATTTTTAAGCTAAAACCAACCCGAACATACTCCTGCTGCATCCAAACCTCGAGCAGAGTAATCCAAAAGAACCGTCTCACTAAGAGGAATACAACAAAGTCGACGGCACATCAATCGGACGTCTGGAGCTCAAGTTATAAGCGTTTCTGCTCCGAGGGCCCGGTTGGTTTCGTGTTCGAACCAACCCGGTCGTACCCAAAGTTCTCCGAAACCTTGAGTGTGATATACCGAAACGACCGTCTCGATCCAAGGATCGCTACGCAATAGACGGTGCATCGATCGGAGGTCTGTAGCCCAAGTTATGGGTGTTTGAATGGATCTTTCCGGAAATCAGGGGGTTCGGGCCCGGTCCGACCCGACCTAATACCCCTGGGTCGGCCCGAACCGGGTAGACCCGACACGGGTCCGGGTCCGGGTGGCGCGAGCGGCGGCTCGGCTCGAGGCCAAGCTGGACGTGGGGGGGGCACCCCCCCCCCCCCCCCCCCCCCGTTTTCCCGAAACGGCGGACCTCTGTGGGGTCTGCCCTAGGTGGCTGCCGGGGGTTTCAAACCCCTGGCTTTCTTGGAAACGGTCGGCCATTACGGTCATCCGGTTGTACCATGCGGGACCCGCGGGAGGGTCCCGCCTCCTTGAACGCCGGCGGCCGGCATTTCCAGCAGCCTCCTGCTGCTCCGCCGTGGCCCCTTTCCGACCGGCGCGGCGCCCCCGCCCCGGCCGCGGCCTCCTGGAGCTCCGGCGCAGCGCGACGGCGCCGCGCCCCTCCGCCGCGGCCCGCACTTGGCCGCGGCCACTTTCGGCTTCACCGGCGAGGCGTGACGGCACCGCGCTCCTTCGCCGCGGCCCGCTCCGGTCGCGGTTCTCTCGTTCCCGCGCGGTGCGACGGCACCACGTCGCCCCTGTTCCAAACCACAACGAAGACCAACAACAAAGGGGGAGGAGGGCCGACCGTGTTCGTGCGGTCTGACCTCCTCCCGTTATATTGATAACAAGCATCCAAGAAATAACGATGAACGTCAAAATAATAATCCTTGATCGATGAAACAACCCCTACCTCAAAGTAGTTCGCGGAAGCTAGCATCACGGAAAACAATGTCGCGGGGTGTGGCTCCGTATAAGTCAACGGAGGACGTCCGAGGAGGAAATGACATCTCACACAGGCTGCGGAGAGGAGAAGGAACGACGTGTTGATCTCTTCTTGCGATGTCGGCGTTCTTCAACGAAGAGTGTTGTTCTTCGCGGAAGGTTGAAGCTTTTCAAATGAACAACACAAGGGCTCTCTCCTTTTCTTCGCACAGCGAAAGCCAAACCAAAATAAAATAAGGCAGCATTATTTTATTTTAATTATGCCAACAATTCAAAACTTCAAAAGTTGAATTCACCTAATTAATTTTGTGTTGTCAAAATTAATGGTGTGCTTAGTTGGCGACATTAATGTGAGGGAGAGTCACATAATTTAAGAGGGGAGGTTTAGAGGAGTTAGGGAAATTGAAGGGGTGGGGCTCGTGTGGACCCCACCTCACTAATATCCTATCAAGAGGAGATAGAATTTCAATGGGTCCCACCCCAACTCTCATACATGGGGTTTAACCACTTTTAAGTGAAATAAAATTTGTAACACAATTTTATTTCTCTTTATACTTAATCCACTTTTTTTAAAACAACTCTTTCCGAGTAAACGCAACTCCAATAAAGGTCTTTTTAAGCAATTACTGGCGCTGCGGTTTCATCGGTGCCCTCGGATTTCGATTCCGAGCACCGGTTCAAAAGTTAGAAAAACTCGCTCGTTCGTTCACTGAACGTACCCGAGCTAAACTTCAAAAATTGATTCCGGGTACACCGGGCCTCAGAATCAGGTGTCGTCAGAAACTGCGTACTCGTAAAATCCCAAAGAATTTAAAAAAAAATCCGTGAAATTTACAGGTCTTTACACTCCATTTTTACAATGACAATACATCCACATAAAGAAAAAATGTATCATTTTTTCATGCAAGTAAAAAAAGACCAAAGGAAAAGAAAGGAGTTCGTTCTTATTTTTTTATATCTTTCTTTCTTTGAATTAACACGTTCATATCATATAGTCACTATCATAATGGCTCAAACATTAAATAAAATGTTTAGTTTAAGTTGGGGGTAACATAAATCACTTGAATTTTGTTGAATTTATTGGTCTATGATACATAATTAATTAGGAATATTATTTTAGTTTGTTGAAAACTAAAAAAGCGTGAGAAAGTTTTAGAAGTTATAAGTTATTATATTAAGAAAAAAAACATAAATTAAATTAATGAATCCTGAATTAAGTGAATTGAGTTGGTTGTGCAATGAATTTTTTTCAAATTCATTCTTATTTATCCCCCTCCCTGTAATTTATTATCTTTGATAAATTGAGTTACTTCGAGTGATTGAGCCTTGATGAACCAATTATGTTTTAGTTTATACTACATGTTAGAATAAAATGTATTTAAAAATCAATTGGAAAACCTTAGACCGACTGATGGATAGAAATAATGATAATGATGATGATGATAATAATGAGAATCATAATAATAATCATAATAATAGTCATAAAATTCTAATTAAATTTACGATTTAAATGAGGTTGAATAAATGGTATCATATTGAATATATAGTATCATGTTGAGAATAACTGATCTACCTTATTTTCTATAAAATCATAAAAGTTAATTTTATTCATCATTTTGCTTTAAGATTTGAACTCAAAATGTATAATCTTGCAACTATAATTTTCAATAAACTAAAAATATTAATAAAAAAATTAAAAAAATAGAAAAACAGGTCGCATTTTTTATTTATTTGAGTTTTCAATTTTTTTTGGTGTTTTAATTTTACTACATTTCAGTAATTTAATTACACAAATGGCTACATAAATTATAAATTTGGCCAATTTTGAGATTTAATGGCCGTACAAAGCGAACAGTAGAAATAATTTTTTATTTTATTACATGTATCCACCCGAACATCAACAGAGCAGCAGAAATATAAGCGGTCGCAGTTATATACAGGATTTTATAAAAATAAATGGAACTGAAATAAGTAAATAGTTCGGCAAAGCGTGAAAATGTGGACTCCGATTAACATCACGGGGGCACACATTAGAGTACAGATGACCCGCGCAACACGAAAGCTGGGAATGCTACCATATTTATTCGGCAACCTATAATAAATTGCAAGCATATGAGATGAACAAATAAGAAATCAAAGGATGCCAACAAGCCAAAACTGAAAAGGCAGGCGAATGTCAACAGGTTGAAATGATCACAAAGGCATACAGTCCAACGGAAACAAGAAAGGTCGTTGTTGGACTTAGTCCATACACAGATGTTCATGGATCCATGAAACAAAATGGAACAGTATTATTATTTTTTTCTTTACAGATGATTATAGCAGATGAGATATCTTATGATTGCGTAAATAGACATACAAGATTTATTGAAGTGTGGAAGAAGAATTAATGCTATGAGAACAAATAATGGCATGAGTACACCTCATCTGAAATCAAAAGGTATTTTGAGAAACATGAAACAAAACAAAATGGGATTGTTAAAAAAAAAAACATAATAATGTTACACCTCATCTGAAATCGAAAGGCCTTTTGAGAAACATGAAACAAAACAAAATGGGGTTGTTAAAAAAAGAAACAAAACCATAATAAATATGACAATGACTCCAAAGACAGTCAATTTAGTTCCAAGGGGACTTTGAAAGCAACCTAGCTAGTTTCAACTAGACGATGATAAAAGCAAAGTACACAAACTGAAGAAAGAGATATGTATGAACTGAAACAGGTTCTATGAGATGTTTATTTAAAGAAAATGTAATTCAGAAAAGGAGGTGATCTATAAGTGAATGTTGTAATCGAGATACCAGAAAACCATGCCTGATAGGAATCAGGTGCAAGAGTGAAAGAAATGAAGGATTTCTGTTATTACCAGCAGTTCAGCGTACAGGAAATTACTGTGGGGGGCACTCCCAATTAGGGAGTTGATTGGGGAGAATTCTTCTGTCCGCAGGATGATTTTCTTGCTCGGCAACAACTCCACAGCCAACACAGCAAGCAGCCGTGGAAGATTTCAAGGGTCGATGAACCAACCCAAACAAACCCTTAGAAGCCTTGAATTACTCCATCTATAAAACGGGACTAATTCCCATGAATCTGTAATATGTGTGTGAGGTGACCCTCCGACGAATTTATGCGAAGAGAATAATAAAATGGCCCCCCTCTTCTCCCGTGGACGTAGGCAATCTTTACTGAACCACGTTAATTCCCCGTGTTGATTAATTTTTCATTCTGTTTTGTGTGTTTTTCGTCACCACGAACCTCCGCTGCCCCAACAAAGTGGTATCAGAGGGTTCGGAGCGAAACGGCGACATGGCAGAAGGTTTTTCCGGTGACCGGAAAATTGAAGCTGGTCGGACAATTTTTTTGAGGCCAAATCCATGAAGAGCTCAGCAAAACGATTCCAACAACGCAAGCGGCGTCAAAAACGGAGCTAAAACGAAGCCGGTAGGACCGTTAAAAGTTTCAGTCAGACCCCGAGTGCTACAGTACCCCTTGCCGGAGAAGGCAACACTGTTCACACCAGCAGCAACTTTCCGGAAACTTTTCCGGCGAGCCACATCAGCACCATCTCATTGGTCGATCTAGACCGTTGAAATTGTTTTGGCTATATCTCATCCAATCGGAGTCCGTTTGCAGCCATTCAAGAGTTGATTCCAGCTATTTCGACCGTTCCGAACACATCCGTGTAGTTAAATTTTTGAAATTCGCACTCCATCAATGTATGAAAATACCGATAACATGATTAAGCTTACCGCTTTCAATTATGCAATCCGGAAACCCAAAATAGAAGATCTTTTATATGTTAAAGATTTGTGGAAACCAATAGTAGAGACCACTAAGTCAGTTGCAGCGCAAACGGAGGAATCATCAACAAGCAGTAAACCTGGTGAGAAAACTTCAACCATGTTGCGAAAACGTCGGGATCAACGAAGTAAAGAACGGATCACAGAAGAGTAAAAAAAAAAGGGAAAAAAAACAACACAAGGATTTACGTGATTCGGGAATAATCTCTACATTCACAGAGAGGCGAATAACTTCACTAAAAAAATCCGGGACCACAATTTACAGAAGTTTCTCACACACACTGAAACCCTAGCCCGAAAATAGACTAATGTAGAGGACGGATTACTATTCCACCAACCGTCAGAAAGTCAGCATCGCTACAGTGAAAGGCGGCCACCCAAGTCCGCGTCACTACAGTGCCTATCGGTGTCGATTGTCCCTCGGACCCCCGGAGCAGGGGCGCGTTGCCCCATGCAACCCTCAACAAGCTCACTGCGGAGCTCGACCCGCGAGAGTTGTCGGCCGGTGCGCAGTACAGGGCACAAGCAATCGGATCAGGCTACACCAATCCAACAAGCCAATACCCCGCCAGTTGATGCGGAGTGAGTTGTACTCAACACGAAGTGCGCTGCCCAAATCAGACAGTGGATCGACAAAAGTATTTTCCAGAACTTTGCCAACGAACACAATGTTTTCATTCTCTGGCGAAAATTGGAAAAAATGTACGCGAGGACAACCGCACAGAACAAAGAAAACCTGGTATGCCCTCTTGTCAACTTGAAGTATAAAGACGAGACCAACATATTGGAGCACATGAACGAGTTCCAAGGTACTATTAATCAGTTGAATTCCATGAAAATGATAATTGATGTTGAGTTGCAGGCATTGTTGATGTTGAGTTCTTTACCGAAGACGTGGGACATACTAGTGTCAATTAGCAATTTAACTCCAAATGGAACTCTCACCGTGAAGATGTGAAAGACAAAATGTTGAATGAAGAATCCAGAAGGAAAGATGGGATATGTACCTTAATCAGAGGCTCTCGTCACTGAAAAACAAGGGAAACAAAAATGACAGGGAAGAGAACCCCGTGACCAAAGTCTACACAGAAGGAACAAAATCCCGATCGAGATATGACATGAAGTGTCACCACTGTGGTAAGCCCGGACACTTCATCTGGGAGTGCAGGAGGTTGAAAGCAGAGCAAAGGAATCAGGATGGTAAGACCCAAAATAATGATGTTGCAGTTGTCAATAAAGAGATCGCTATTGTTCAGGAAGACAATCAAGTCAATCTTGCAAGCCAAGACTTGACATGGATGATCGATTTCAGCGTCTCCTACCATGTCACTGCCAGAAGAGATTTCTTCTCATCTTACAGTTCAAAGAGTTTCAAACATGTGAAGATGGGAAATGACGGTGCATCCAAAATTACTAGTATTGAAAATATTTTTCTGAAAACTAATATTGGATGCAGGTTATTGTTGAAGAATTAAAGGCATATTTCTAATATTCGCCTCAATCTGATATCCACTGAAATGCTTTATGACGATGGATATGTCAGTTCCTTTAGTGCTGAGAAATGGAAGCTTCCCAAAGGTAAGCTAGTAATTTCTAAAGGAAAGATACTTCTCTTTATCTCACAGATGTCATACCTTGTTGAGGAGAAGTCAATGCAGCAAGGAAAGATGTTCCTACAAAAGTTTGGCACAGACAGCTTGGTCACATGAGCGGAAGAGGAATCAAAATGTTCTCCAAGAAGGATCTCTTGCCATAACTAAAAGGCACACATTTGGATACTTGTGTTGATTGCATCATGGGAAAACAACTCAGAGTATCATTTCGTGGTTATATACCATCCAGAAAATAAAATGTTTTAGATTTAATTCACACTGATGTCTGCATGATGAGCACTAAGTCAATGGGAGGTGCTATTTATTTTGTTACCTTCATAGATTATCATTCTAGAAAAGTTTGAGTCTTTGCTTTGAAAACTAAAGATCAAGTGCAAGATGTTTTCACGCAATTTCATGTGAAGGTGGAAAGAGAAACAGGCAGACGGGTGTGTGCGGGCAGATAATGGAGGAGAATATCATGGTCCGTTTGAGGAGTACTGCAGGAGTTTCGGCATTAGGCTAGAAAAATCAGTACTGAAGACGCCTCAGCATAACAGTCTTGCAAAGAGGATGAATAGAACAATTTGCGAGAGAGTCGAACGTATGCTCTCAAATGCAAAGTTGTCAAACACCTTTTGGGGGAGGCAACGAGGACCACAGTTGATCTTATCAACCTTTCTCCATCAGTTCTACTAAACTACGACGTTCCAAAAAGTGTTTGGACAGGTAAAGATGTTTCTTACAAACACTTAAAAGTATTTGGCTGCAGAGCATTTGTTCACATCCCAAAAGATGAGCGGGCGAAGCTAGATGGAAAAGGAAAGCAGTGTGTCTTTTTTGAGATACGCTCATGAGGAGTTTGGATACCGACTCTGGAATCCTATCAGTGGGAGGATCGTCAGAAGCAAAGATGTGGTGTTTCTTGAGGATCAGACAATTAAAAATTTTGAGAAACCAGAAAATGCAGAGAAACGCAGTCTGGGGAAATTCCAGTCAGTCGGGAACCAGTCTCACCGCCATCAGTACCGACTAGTGCGAGAGAGATACGCGACACTGATGATACGTCACTACCAAGTAATATGCCTCCATTTGCTGATATGTCTTCATCATATGATATTCCCCCTGAAGCACAGTTGAGGAGATCCACCAAAGAACACCAACCGAGTCACAGATACTCACCACATGAGTATGTGATGCTCGCTGACGGGGGAGAGCCAGACAGTTATGATGATGCGATCAGGAGTCAGCGGAAGATGGAATGGAAGAAGCTCATGCAAGAGGAGATGAGATCCTTGCACAAGAACCATGCATTTGATTTGGTAGAGTTACCACAAGGAAAAAAGGCACTCAAGAACAAGTGGGTTTACAGAATTAAAGGAGAAGATGGCAGCTCACAACCGCGCTACAGAGCCAGAACGGTTGTGAGGGATTCGGTCAGAAGAAAACTATTGACTTTGATGAAATTTTTTCTCCTGTGATTAAAATGTCTTCTATCAGAGTTGTTCTTGGATTGGCGGCTAGTTTAAACCCGAAGGTTCAACAACTGGGTGTAAAAACAACATTCTCACATGGTGATCTTGATGAGGAGATATACATGGAGCAACCAGAGGGATTTCAGGTGAAAGGAAAAGAAAACCTAGTATGCAAGGTTAGGAAAAGTTTATATGGTTTGAAACAGGCACTGAGGCAATGGTACAGAAAATTTGACTCATTCATGGAGAAAAATGAGTACAGGAGGACGAATGTTGATCACTGTGTTTTCATCAAATAATTTTCTGATGGGGATTTCATTATCATGATGCTTTATGTTGATATGTTGATTATTGGCGGACGATTGTTGATCACTGTGTTTTCATCAAACAGTTTTCTGATAGTGATTTCATTATCTTGCTGCTTTATGTTGATGATATGTTGATTATTGGCAAAGATATCACCAAGATTGACAGGTTGAAGGAGTTGAAAAAGTCTTGAAATGAAGGACATGGGAGACGCTACACAAATTCTTGGTATGACGATTACTCATGACAGAAGAAATCACAAGATTTGGCTATCTCAAGAGTGGTACATTGAAAAGGTTCTTGAAAGATTCAACATGAGCAAAGCGAAACCAGTTAACACTCCACTTGTGAGTCATTTCAGGCTTACGATAAGTCAGAGTCCATCAACTGAGGAAAGAACGGAGATGGAAAAAGTTCATTATCAGTCAGCAGTTGGCAGTCTTATGTATGTCATGGTGTACACCAAACCAGACATTGCTCATGTTGTTGGCATAGTGAGCAGATTCTTATCAAATCCAGGAAAGGAGCATTGGACAGCGGTCAAATGGATATTGAGGTATCTCATGGCAATCATGACTACAGAAGTGTGTTGCCTTGTCTACCACAAAAGAAGAATATATCGCGGTCACTGAGGGTTGTAAGGAGATACTGTGAATGAAGAAGTTTTTACAGGAGCTTGGACAGAATCAGGAGAATTATATTCTCTATTGCGATAATCAGAGCGCTATTCATCTCAGTAAGAACCCAACATTTCATTCCAGGTCCAAACACATCGACCTGTGATATCACTAGATCCGAAATGTATTGGAAGAAAAATTGTTGAAAGTTGAAAAAATTCACACCAATGATAATGGGGAAAACATGATGACAAAGGTTCTACCGAAAGAGAAGTTGGACGGCTGCAAGGAGACGACGGGTTTAACTTCTACCCCAAATTGGTCATGAGAAGATTTGTGGGGGCCACTCCTAATTAAAGAGTTGATTGGGGAGAATTCTTCTGTCGGCATGATGATTTTCTTTGGTCGGCAAAACTCCAGCGGACTGTCTTCTTCCTTGGTTGGCAGCCAACACAACACGCAGCGGTGGAAGATTTCAAGGGTTGATGAACCAACCCAAACAAACCCCATGACAGCATTGAATTACTCCATCTATAAAACGAGACTAATTCCCATGAATCTGTAATATGTGTGTGGTGATCCTCCGACAAGAGAATAATAGAACGACCCCCCTCTTCTCCTGTGGACATAAGCAACCCTTGCGGAACCACGTTAATTTCTCGTGTTGATTAGTTTTTCCATCTATTTGTGTGTTTTTCGTCACCACGAACCTCATTACAACAGAGAAAGAATGACCGAAACATCGCGAGATGTTTATGCATAAGTGTGCATGCATGCATGAATGCATGGGTTTGGGTAAAATGCATAGGGACCTAGAATGCCCTGGGGAAAGAAATATGAAGGCATTGAGCGGCCTAAAGTTGGAATAAGTGCTACTTTTCACTTTGGGTATTTTAGTATCACCCGTCAACTATATTGTTAGGGGACGCGGAAGATGTTGGTTGAGGTTACAAGAGGGTAGGTCCTTGGGTTTCAAAATGAGACATGAAATGTTGGCTTCCTAGTGGTAACGGGTGAAAGGGCGTATGATGAGGTACACCCTCTTGAGGGGTGGTTGGAGTCTAGGCAAGTGTCATGGGCGGGATAAGCCCTTCGGGGCTAGATGAGGTGTGGTGTGGAGGGTTTCCTCGTGGTGATGGGCTTAAGGAATCTCCTAAAGGAGAGGTTTGATGGGACCAAGTTCCCAGAACCTGTTTCACCGTTAAAAATAAAAAATTAATTGACCGTTAAAATAAAAAATTAATTCACTATTAGATAATAAAAAATTCATTCAACGTTAGAGAATAAAAAACTAATTGATGATTTTAAAAAATTAATTGGTGCTTAAAAAAAATTGATGCTTTAAAAAAATGATGAAATATTAAAAAAAAAATTGATTGATAGTGCATCATTTAATGTACAAGCTGAACACACAAACTTTCGTCAATTTTTAAGTCATCTAAACAACTGAATTAGAAGTTCATTTAGAAGACTTAAATGAATAGAATTTTGAGATCTTTCCAACTAATCAAGAAGCGTTTAATTCCGATAAGTATTGAATGCGATATGATCAAAATACAATGAAAACATGAAATAGAATTTGCACAAAAAAAACGCTAACATTCGGCCATTTTTTAAGGTATGTAAAAGGCATTTTCAGAGTTTTATGTAGTGTAATGACATGAAGAAAAACTTGTTAGCTTTCCAAACGAGCAAGAGTGATTCCGATTAAAAATGAATGACTTCGAATATACGGCGAACCCCTTAAACAATAAAATCATACTATTTATTTTAATGAAATTAAGCTAAATGAGTTCGATTTCAAACGGGACAAGTTTTGAAAGAATCTGAACATTATAGTGTAAGTTATAAATAAAATACAGAAGAGAACTTTAAAGCAATTATTACTAAAAATATTATTTGAAATCAAAAACATAAATCATGTTCGGGTTTAAATGCAAACATGTTAGAGAAAGAATGAGACGACGTTTCAGTTTAATAAAAGTTCGACGAACTTGTTAAAAGAGGTTTAAGAGAGACGTTTAAAAAAGATGCTTAAAAGACGTTTTAAAAAAGTTGTTTTAAGACGTTTAAAAAATAAGGTTTTAAAAAAAACGTTTTAAAAAATCATTAAAAAAAATAAAAAAGAAAATACTTTAAAAAATCGTTAAAAAACATTTAAAAAAAGTTTTAAAAAAAGTTTTAAAAAAAAGTTTAAAAAACGTTCAAAAAAAGTTAGACATTTAGAAAACATTAAAAAAACATAAAAAAATATTTTTAATTCGTTATATATTTTATTTTAAAAATGATAAAAGTCCGCAAAGGCCTACCTGAGGCCCGGCCCGGTGCGACGGTTTGGGCCGGCCCGAGGACGGGCTCAAGCCGCCCTCATGGGGTTGTTCGGGCCGGGCCGGGCCGACCCGGCCAAAATAGAGGTTTGCGTCCCTATTTTTTGGAGGGCAGGCCCTATGAGATTGGTGTAGCTCGATCCATTCCGGATGATGTTTGGGCCGAATACTTCCAACCCATACTGTGCACCAGGTCGCAACTCCACGGGTCGAGCTCTGTGGTGAGCTCATTGGGGGTTGCAGGGGGCAACACGCCCCTGCTTTGAGGGTCGAAGGCTCCCGGACCAAATTTTGGGGCACTGTACCCACTTTGAGCACTATAGCAGAGCTAACTGACCAACATCGACAGGGCACTATAGCAGTGCGGACTTTTAACATGACTATTGTAGCAGGACGAACTTTGGTGTCAACAGTACTGTAGCGACGTGGACTTTCAGCCGCCAGCCACTATAGCATCTTGAACTTGGGCGGTCGCAACACTGTAGCGATGCGGGCTTCTTGCCACCTTTCATTGTAGCAAAGCGAACTTCCTATGCGATTGGTGGAATAGTGTTGTCCTCCTTTTTAACCCATTTCAAGCTATTGTTGGGTGTGAGAAACTCTGTTATCTCTCTATAAATTGTGCTCCCAAATCGTAGTGATATTCTGTCTCTCCGTGGACGTAGGGATTAAACCTGAACCACGTAAATCTTTGTGTCCAAGATCTCTTCTTTTATTTTTTCCCTTTTACTCGCCTGTGAATCGTTTTTTCGCTTCGTTGCTTCCAGCGTTTCCGCAACAGGCCAGGCCCAACTGACCCGACCCGGTCCGGGCTGGGCCGAAATTACACCCTTAGCTTATAGGTATTAGAGCCGTTGTGTAAAGGTCCGTGATATTTACCTTTATGCAGCATAAGAAAAATAGAGATTAACTTTACGCAAGGGGCATGTTTAAAGGTGTTACCGATACGCAAGGCGCTGCATAAGGATTGTTTCCTCCTAACCCTTGCGCAATTAGGGCTAAGTAAGGGTCTCACACCCTTCTGCAAAGTGTTTGCGTTAAGGTAAAGGGAGGATACCCTTACGCTTCTACGTAAGGGTCAGCAGAAAAAATGTCTAAATTTTGTTTTTAAATAATAAACATTTTTTATGGTTTATAAAATATTTATAAATCATAATAAAATGCATTTTGGAATATTTTAATTGATAGGGATTTTATAAATTAATTAATTAATTATAAATTGTTTATAATTAATTAAATAAATGTTTATGAAACATTTTTTTCACAAATATTAAAGGTTAATATTTTTTTAAAAATAGCTTTTGACAAATCATATGGCCTGCTTTATGATCTAGAAATAAAATGTTTATTTAGAAATCATAAAGGGTATTTTATAGTGTTTATAAATTACAAAATATATAGTATTTAGATTATATAGTGTTTATATAAAAGAAATTGAATTATAAAATGTTTATAGTTCATGAAATATCATATAATCTAATATAAAAAATGGAGTTCATATTGAAATGAATATAAAATATTTATTTTCTTACTAAATTATAAAATGATAATAATAATCATTTATTTATGAATAGTTTATAAGTGAAAAATAAATAAATTGTTTATTTATTTGTTTTTTTATTCATGTTTAGTAAATTGTTTTTGAAATATGAATATTGTGTATGCCAATTTATATGATGAATTGTTTCTAAGATGGAGTCTTACATATCATGTTAGGTTCAGTATCATAAAATTTAGTTTTCATCGACCATGACCTCAGTTTGTAATTACAGTTATGAGTTTGAAAATAGTTGTTGGACATAGTTTGTGCATATTTTAGAATTTTCATGAGGTAAAGTCTCCTCGGGTAGAGGAACTTGGAGTCAGACCGCCTACCGACAGGGAGGTTATAACTTATCTAGAAAGGTGAGTGGGGTTGGCTATATGTCGCTCTGGGCTGACTCATGTAGAGATTGAAAATCTTATACAATATGTATTTCCATGAAGAGCTCGTGTACCTATTGCATATGATGCATTTGGATATGTATGAATATACGTGGCTCCTGTTTTTGGGTGAATAACAGACTTTTGGGTTGTGTAAAGAGTTGCACATTAATGTGGTGTGAAAACGTTAATTTGGTGGTTGGAATAGGGATTTCCAAAACTAAAATGTTAGAAGCATGCATACACAAAAGAAATAAAACATTAAAAGATAAAAATTACATAAGATGTAATAGTTATGAATTTAATATGCATATGATGTATATTAAATTGGTGAGATCTTAAAATAAAATCCCAAAAATGTTGAGATTCCTTCCAAAGAAACACTAATCAAGACCTCGATCATTCAACCTGAAAGGTCATGCAAAAGTTGGATGCCCCTAGATTATCTTAGGTAAGGCAAGCAACTAATGAGTGACTCGGGATTATTATGTCGGGTGGGTCGTGCTAAAGTTGGGTGCCCCAGGATCATCCTTTATTAGCTTGTTTTTTGCGTTTGTTTTGGGTTACACTAGTTGGGAGACCCTAATATGATTAAGTTACCGAAGGAATAGAGTTGAGTGAATTCATATAATGGATTTTGATAAGTGGTTATCCCCTCAACTATCCAAGAATCATAATTGTTATGATTGGGATGATGCCCTACAAAAATAGCTAATGGGAGAAACGCTAAAGCGACCCAGATTTTAGTGAAATGTGGATCTTGGCTCACTAAATGGATATAATGTTTGAAGTCATCATTTTACTGGGAGTACTTTCATTTAAATCCCTTAATGAAAAGATATAATACATGAAACTCATCTACGGACATGTCTTTGACATGTCTTTGTTATAGATTATGACATGCATCACATTAATCATATTGAAATAATTAATAGGCATGACCTATAAAACATCTAAAGATTGGTATCTAGGATTGATAAGTGTTCTCAAGGAGAAACATTCAAAGTACCCAAATGTAAATGTTATAGAAATCAATTTCTCCAACTCTGACTCATGGGTATTTGATATCGGATATGCGTCGCGCATTTGTGCTGACAAACACAGACTCAAAGATAAGAGGAAATTGAAGAAAGGTGAAGTGGATCTTCGTGTCAATAACGGAGCATGAGTTGTTGCATTAGAGGTCTGCACCTGTGATCTTATTTTACCAAGTGTTGATCTTAGAACTGAAAAACTATGATTATGTTCCAGCCATAAACAGGAATTTGATTTATGTATCTTGTTTGGACAAGATGGAATTTTCATTCATTATTAAGAACAGTTCTATACATAAGAATGAAATGTTTTATTGCATTGAGAATATAATACGGTTTCTATATTCTTGATATGGATAATCTTGCTTATAACATTCAGAATAAGGTCATAGTTGATTATAATCCCACCAACCTCTGACATTTTCGCCTTGGACACATAAACGAGAAACGCGTTCAAAAACTCCATAGAGATGGATTGTTGGACTCATCGATTATGAATTGTTTGATGCATGCGAATCTTGTTTATTGAGAAAAATAACGAAGTCACCTTGTGAGAGAAACGGACAAAGGGCTAGTGGATTGTTGGATCTTATACATAGTGATGTATGTGGACAAATGAGTACACAAGCAAATGGTGGCTTTAGGTATTTCTTTACCTTTTACCGATGACTTTAGTCGATGCGGGCGGGTATGTGTTTCTGATGAAACAAAAGTATGAAACTTCTCAAAAGTTCAAAGAGTTTCATAACGAAATACAGAATGAACTGGGAAAAAATATTAAAGTCCTTTGATCGGATCAAGGTGGTTAATACTTTAGTCAGGAATTCATAGCCCGTCTGAGAGATTGTGGAATTGTTTCACAAATCACTCCTCTGAGAACACCAGAATGGAATGATGTATCTAAAAGGTGGAATCATACAGAGGCGACGTCGGGGCACAGGGAGCAACGCGCACAGAAGATGCCTCGTACAGGAATGGGGGTCATAGCGGACTGGGGACAATCCGCGAGAGGCAACGACGGGTGGAAGACTGGGACGTCGCGGGAGTAAGCGGAGGGAAGGGTTCTGCCTAGACGGAGGGAGGGTCAGGAGTCGCGACGGATGCGGGAGCACCGGGATCTGGCGTCAGCATTGGGAGGCGCGTCGTTAAGATCGGGAGGCGCAGGGGGTCCGAGATGTTAGGTTCCGGGGCCCACAGCGAAAACCAGTGGGTCAGGGATTTTAAAATTTTCGTCGACAGAACGACGAAACTTGTCGTCGCCGACGATCCGAGCCCTGAAGAGGTCTGAGGATCTCGCGTAAATCGTGAGCACAAATTAAAATGAAAACGTACCTGTTTCAAATTTAAAGTCGTGGTCGACTGCAACTTGTCGATGGCGATCGTCGCTTGAAAGATCCAAAGCAGGATCCCTCTAGATCGTCCACACGCGCTCCAAAAATCCACTGGAACGTCGATCTTCGAATTCCGAGTGCTAGCGCGGCGATCCGATGATGCTTTCGACGTCCCGACGATCAACGCATCGAGATCTGAGGAAAAACTTGATCCGAACTCTTGAATCATCAGCTTCTCTCTCTAGAAAGCGGGAGAGAGTGGCTCTCAATTTTCATTCCATACAAATGAATGAATAGTGAATTGCACAACATAAGAGTCTCCTCTTATATTTATAGTGGACTTGAGAAATACATGGTTGGGTTCCCCAACCCCCGTTTATTTCAACGTCCACTAAATAAATAATTTTGACGAACTAAACTGCACCAATATTATTTATTATTTTATCACATACTTGTAATATATATATATAATATATTACGTGATAAAACCAAGTTATTTAACTCGACTCGCTATCCAGATTAATATTAAACGAACGTTGAATATTAAAATAATATTCGTTCGATTAATATTTTTCCCGTATTTACTAAACCTGTAAATACATTAAATAAATTCAATCTGAAATATTCATAACTTGAATATTAATGAATTTATTTAATTCTTTTGGTGATCGACAATACGGACAACACTCGCACCCAGTGGTGGGGCCCACTATGTCCATATACCTATTCGACTGAATAGAGCGGATTCTTGAATACGCTATTGTGTGTGACCCTCTAGGCCCTTGCTCGATAGCAGTGAATAAATCCACAGACCAAGAGCGGAGTCCAGCAACTCATCATGGCCCCTAAAGAGATAAGGATAGTCATAGCAACGACTATCATCCTACGAACACTGACTATGTACTACAATCTCTTTGTCATTAAATATCTCATAAAGCATGACGCACTCTTGCGTCATCGTCCTTATCTTGCTTTATTATTTGTTGATCTATCCGAATGGATTTGCCTTTCTACTGCTTTGGCCAAACACTTATGAAGGCGGCACCATCCTGATCAATCAGACCTGAGATATACAACTTCCTGAACTTGGAAGCAACAAATCCTTTCTTGACCATTCAGCCAATGTCATACCACCAACAACGCACCCAACACAAACTAACACGCCACGACATCACTGTCATGGTTTTCGTCTTGCATCAAAGTATATAATCAAATGATATACATTGGTAATAGTCTCAAGTCAAGAGACCAATACACATGTTCGTAGATAGGAACAACCAATGACACCCAAAACATGTGGTGTTCCTATTGGTAGGTCAGTCCTCATGATCTCACAACTAGAGATCACCAAGTGCGAACTTCATTAGAAGTCTCAATGCTTATGACCCCCCAGCACCTGATAGTCAAGCATCTACTGTGTCCAGTCAGTAAGATGTATCTAGACTATAGAACATATATTTAAGATCAATGTCATTGTATCTCGAGATTCTCATTATAGCCTGGGATCTGCTATAACCTCTCGACACGACAATTAACCTTTGGACATTACCATTATTATAGTGGGTGCAGAAAAGTTTGCACTATAATGGTAAGATAACATCATGCATAACTAACTGTACACATGATATGGTAATCAAAAGTACTTCATAGTTGGGTCTAGGGCACCCACTATTTCAACACGAGAGGCGCGACAAGAGGGCGTCGCTGGGGGGGGCGTTCGCGACGGAAGGAGGCCCCGGGGGGAAGGTTCGCTCGCGATGGGAGGAGGGCGCCTCTCGGGCGGGGGTCGGATCGTAGAGGAGCAGGGAATGGGGGGGGGGGCGCTGCGTGAAGGTGGTCAATGGCCTGGGGTCGCCGCCCCCTTAAGGGGGAAAACCTAGGAAACTTAGGGCGAGAAAAAATTAGAGATAATTTCCCTCTGATACCATGTAAGAGTATAAGAGTGAAAACTCAATCCCCAAGGTTCTCTCTAAAAAAGGCCTTGAGGTTATTTTATAATGAATAATAAAGACCACATCGGACCACAAGTCTGATATGGGATGCAAACTCCAATAGTTGTAATGTAATGTTGTTATAATAAAGGCAATCTCCAATTATCATTCATTCATGTGTGTTGCAATTAATTTTACATGAAAGGTCGAATGATAATATCCCCTCAAAGTACAACTTTGAGTTGTCCTTAACCGATGATCATTACGGAGTATTACGAGTTGTAATGATGTGATAGGGTTAGCATGAATAGATTCTTGTACTCATTACAGAGTTGCATTTGAGTTACGAAGAATGGATTCATTAAGTAATAAGTAGAGACTTATTACTTAGATTGATCCGCTAAAGTATATCTCATGGAATGTCATACAATCATCGATAGACTTAAGGGTGTGTGCTTATTGTTGGAGTCGGCATCCCACATCGGACTTATGGTCCGGTGTGGTCTTTATTATTTGTTATAAAAGAACCTCAAGGCCTCCTTAAGAGAGAACCTTGGGGATTCGGGTCTACCTCTTTTTATCGTTCTACATGGTATCAAAGGAAACCTAATCTCGAGCTCTCCCTCCCATTTTATTTTCCCCGTCTAGGGTTTCTCATTATTTCTCCCCGTAGATTTATTTTATGTCGCCGCCCCTCCGGGCTCGTTTCCCAGGCGGTGGATCCCTCCCTGCTTCGACCTCTCTCCAGGCGGATCTCCCCCCCTGTCGGCATCTCCCTTCGCAACGCCTGGGCGGCTCCTCTCTCGGCGGTTCCTCCCTGTGCCTGACCGAACGACCCCCCTCTTCCTCTTGTGGTGTCCCGACGGCCCGCCCTCAGCGGCCCTTCCTACTCGAAATCCCCAAGCCCCCTCTTGTGTGTTGGCTCCAACACCCCTAGACAACCTTTCTCCAGCGACTGCCCTCCCAGATCCGGCCAGAACCGACCAGATCCTATCTGCTGCGCGCGTCCTCCCGCTGGTCGGCTGCTTCTTCTGCTTCTGCACATCCATCGCATCGTTGATCTACAGCGCGGCTCCTGCACGGCATTGTCAGCGCTCTATCGTCTGGCCCCACTAGTTCGGCTTTCCTGGCGCTCTATTGTCCGACCCCGCTAGTTCGGATTTCCCGACGTTCTATCGTCCGACCCCGCTTGTTTGGGTTTCCAGGCGCCCCGACGCCCGGCCCCGCCTGCGCGGTTCCACTTTTGCGCCTCGACGACATGTCGCACCGCTGATGTTATCCGAACTTTCAGAGTCATCTTCAATCATCCATCGTTTTCATCTCAAGGGGGAGCTGTGATCTTGAGGGGGAGCTGCAATCGCGAATGTTTTCTTTTCTTTTGTTTTGTCAAGTTCTGTAATCAAGCTGAGCATGTCCAGCTTAAAGGGGAGTGTTTGAAGTTTTTCGATTGCTTTGTTTTTTCTTTGTGTGTCCAAACTAGGTACACCTAGCTTGAAGGAGAGTGTTGGAGTCTGTATCCCACATCAGACTTGAGGTTTGTTGTGGAGTTTATTATTCATTATAAAATAACCCCAAGGGCTCCTTTAGAGAGTACACCTTGGGGGTTCGGGTCTCTCTCATTTTATCATTCTACACTTATTATCAATCCTTTTAACCTGAGGTTGACAGAATACCTAGCATGAGTACCTTAATACTTTGATACCCTACTTACGCAAGTCTACATGTTGACTTGGCTAAAACAGGGGTGGTTTGGTATGTTGTTGATCATGTTGTCGGTTGGAGCACAACTAAGATTGGATTTATCCACTTGTATGACAAGTTAAAGACATTATGTCCTTGATTGAATTAGACAGAGGAAATGCATCGTCATCCTTTAATTGTTTAATTTGGTCAGTGTTTTTTGGAGAATCGATAAATGATGAGAGGTCAATACAAGATTGATATGTTCCATATCTAGTGGTCGCTTGATGTCATGGACAAAGCGATTATATAGGTACACACAATGTATATGATACATCTTGTGGTGGACATTTTCGTATAAAAATATGAGTACGTTTTGCTAGAAGCCGCTCTTTGCTTATGAAATGGGGATTTCATAGTTGTTGTCACGTTGCTAAGTCTCGTAGGGTCACACAGTTAAACTCTTGGATAAGGATAAAATTGTAGACAAAGTGTGTTCAAAATGAAAAGTTTGATGGAAAAAAACGTATTCAGAAGAGTTCAGAAGAGTTTAGATTGATTCACAGAGTTATATATATATATATATATATATATTAATATGCATGAGATGCATATGTGAGTAGCATGTGATGCAATTTTCTATACAGCTTCTCCGGAAGGGTTTCAATCAGTTAAGAACCAAAGGTTTGAGAAGGCACTAACACCCCTTCGAATTTTGGGTATTCCTCACAAAAGGTTCGTGGATTCCTTGGCCGGTGTACTCCCTCTGAGGCAGGAAGCGTTTGTTTGCTGCTTCAGTGATCTTTATAAAAAATTCTCTTCGTGAATAGAAAAGGGAAGTTGTTGTAATGGCCCAACCCATACCCTCCCAAGGGAGGGCGCACATCATATCCTAAGCCATCCCCTCACTTAGGGGAGGTCGTTGATGGGTTTCGTATGAGTCGGGGCTTGGTATAACGCCCTACCCTACGTCTTCAGGTATTGGTTGGGATATGTAGCACGAGGTGACTATGATCCGGCATAGACCCGAGTAGGTATGATCGGGTGTCATGCTAGCCTGGTTAACACACGATGAACCGATGTGCATGTTATGTTTCTGTCATTTATTTTGATGGCGTATATTATGGACATTTGGGGAGACTGCCTAGATGTATTTCACAACCTATACGAGCATTATAGTGCATGTGCCAAGGTTATTTAGAGTATCTGGCGCACAACGGCGATAAGGGCTCCCGGCGCAAAAGCGCACAACGCAGCACAAAACTATGGCAATATTAACTTGTTGCGCACAAAAGGCATATATGCATATATCAACAATAAAAATAATAAATTAGACAACATATAAATAAATATAAAAGATTTATATCAATAATTCATATTCCATAAATCGCAATTCCTGAAATATACAAAACAAACAATTAAATGTTCAAAATCATAAATCTCAAAAAAAACACAATCAATAAAATATATACCATCAACCATCCAAAATAATTCCTAAAAAGGAAAGAAATTAGAATAAAAAATAAATATAAACCCAACATTTACATAATTAAAATAATTCTAAGAAAAGCCAAAGGAAAATATAATTAAAAAATAAATATAAACATGCCATTTACATAATTAAAATAGATATGCAGCGTAAAAAAATAAATTTAAAACGAACATAAAAAAAGAAAATAAGGGGACATCAACGAGATAAAATTGAATTAAAAACATAAAAGAAAAAAAATAGAACGAGCTCACACTGGGCCACCAAGACTGCAAGAAGTCAAGGGTTTGTTGTGCAGCGTCAGGAGGAAGGGGCGTGCCGTTAGGCTTCAAAGGGGGCATTTTAAGCGGGGGTGTGAGTTTACTACTTAAAAAAGATGCACAAAAAAAGATGGTGCGGTGGCACACGCAACGCCACGGCGCACCATAGCAGAGCATCGCGCAGGCCACAGTGTGTCATCCCAAATGCGCCATGGCGCAGCCATTGCGTGGCGCAGCGGGGCCTAGAGCTAGCCATGGCGCGCACCATTAATAACTATAATGCTTGCAAACCTTGTCTGTTTTTCAGGTCAGAGCACAGGATGTACAGTGGGTCGAGCTGGAGCAGCTCGACGGGGTATTAGAGATGGGATGGAGGTGAGGTTCGGGGATGGCAGTTGAGCCTTAGTACTTAATTTTTTATTATGTTTTATATGTGATCGGTCGAGCGGGCGATCAGTTAAGTTGTATGTTGTGTGACTTTCGCATTGTCCATTTATTATAGCATGGTGATGTTATTGATTATAATTAGTTTGATTATTTGTTGTGGGTGATGTTTAGTTATTTATTTGTAATTGATGGTTATGATATCGAGGACAGTCTCCCCAACGTATGATTTTGGCCCTCACCGCTAGTCAACAGTCTCTGGCGTACGAGGAGGCACGCTTGAGGTTCTGTGGTGCTTCGACCATGACACTGATGAGTGGTCTGAGACCGGGGGGGTTACATCTCCCCCTTCAAGAACTGAAGATGAAAGGCAGGTAACATCCAAAAGATGACAATTCTTGAATTTCACGACACCATTTTGCTAAGGTGGGTGCAAGAGAAGTGTGCTCATGAAGAAACGTGTGAAAGGATGTGGACAAGTATTCAAGACCATTATCAAAACACAAACATCAGATGTAGACAATAATTGAGTTTTTATTTCATTATAAAATGAAGAAAATGCATGAAAAACATTAACTTAACAGTTATACCCAGATCATGTGCAAGAAATCATCAATGAATGACACATGGTATCAGTAGTGCAATTTACCAGGGATTAGGTTGGAGCCCCGCATACCAAAATTGTCACGAACCAAGCCGGTGCGTCATCCGACCCGACGCCCGACCCGGTCCGCGACATGGCCCGAAGGGCGTTCCCGATCCCCACGGGCTGGCAACTAGTGTCGGGCATCAAAACAAACCAGTTGGGAACGATTTTAGCCCAAGACAAGGATGAATAAACATAAACTAAACAAGCATATCAATAAAAGGAAAAAAAAAAACTAAACAACGTGGCAGCGGAAAAAGGAATAAACAAAACGTGACATACCTCAAGTGACCTCGTGGATCACCACGGTACGTCAACTACACTCGCTCCCAAGAGCGATCCAAGACTGAAACCTGCAACTGAAAAGTAAAGTAGGCATGAGCACCGAGATGCTCAGTAGGAAAGCCAAAATGTAACCACGCCCTATGCCCCTGCCTTAAGTAAGAAATCCAATCATGCCAGTTTGAAAAATAAGGTATAATAAAATAATGTTTTCCTTCTTTCCAAATCCAAGTAACGAGTTTTTATTTTCAAGTAAAGCTTTTCACTCCCACTACATTTTCAAAATAGGTTCCAAGCATGCATTAACGTTTCAAATGAAAAGAAACCAATTTGGATTAAAATATGGTTTTCACAAAAAGAGACCTCAAGTATGAAACAACTGAAAAGAAAGTTACACCGCTAGTAGCATGTCACAAATGAGCACCATGAGTAATCCCTATAGGTAGCTAGAACAAGTGGGAAACTAGAGACCTCGTACCTCGGTGAAACGTGGCTTAGAAGGCCATGACCCTTAGAAAACGTGGCTTAGAAGACCACTGACCCTCAGAAATTCATATGTTTAGTTAGTGTTGTTGCGTCAATCCTGCTAGACAAACCGGGACGGACCCCTGCCGTGTCATCTAGCGTACAGTCCTGGTCACCCACCTAGATACCCGGGTTTACCATTGTGCTCTATTCCAAAAAGTGTACCATTATAGGATACCCCAAAGAAACAAAGGGTTATTACTTATACAACCCCTCAGACAAAAAGGTAATAGTGGCAAGACACGCCACGTTCCTTGGGAGGGAGCACATCTCTAAAAGGGATAGTAGAAGCAAGATAGACTTTGATGAAGTTGAGCCTCAAGGTATATAAGAGTTGGAAGAGGAACCAGATTCCAAAAAGCCCAGTAAAAGAATAAATTGTTCCATAGACAAGTGTTGCGTAGGAGTACAAAAGAGGTTAGAGAACCAAAACGGTATGGTTTTCTCGTCACCGCTCATTATCAGTTGATAATAATGATCATCTAACTTACAAGAAAACACTAAGGGGCACAGATGTTGTCAAGTGGTAAGAAGCCATTAATTCTAAAATGGATTTCATGTACCAAAGCCAAATCTGGATTTTGATAAATCCTCCAGTGGATGTAAAGCCTGTAGGTTGTAAATGGGTATTCAAGAAGAAACTGAACATAGAAGGACGAGTTAATACCCATAAGGCACGACTAGTTGCAAAAAAGTTTAAACACCGTCAAGGCATTGACTCCGATGAAACCTTTTAACCAGCTGCAATGCTGAAATCCATCAGAATTATAATTGTCATCGTTGTCTTCCATAATTATGAGATTTGGCAAATGCGTGTTTATATGACACAACCTGAAGGGGTTGTAACTCCAACAGATGCCAACAAGGTATGCAAGTTACAAAGATCCCTTTATTCGTTTTGATAAAGCCATAACAGAATTTGGTTTCATAAAGAACGAATGTGAGTCGTTTTCTTAATAGTATATGTCAATGACATATTACTTATTGGAAACAAAATACGAGTCATACAGTCTGTTAAAGTCTAGTTGAATAAATGTTTCTCCATGAAGGACTTAGGCGAGGCAAAATATGTTCTTGGGACCAAGATTCATCGTGATAGATCCAAGAGGCTACTCGGTCTAAGTCAAGATACATATATTGACAAGATACTGAAGAGATTCAGTATAGAACAATATAAGAGGGGATTGTTGTCAGTGTCACATGACATTCATCTTTCCAAAAAAATGTGTCCTCGGACACATGAGGAAAGAAATAGAATGGCAATGATTTCATACGCGTCAGCGATTGGGTCAATCTTGTATGATATGCTATGTAATAGGCTAGATGTCGCCAACGCATTAAGTGCGTAGGAAGATACCAAGGTGACAGAGGTGACCGTCATTGGATGGCAGTTAAGACTCGTAAGTATTTGAGGCATACTAAGAATTTGGTGTGGAACAATACAAGAGGAGATTGTTGTCAGTGTCACGTGACATTCATCTTTTCAGAAAAATGTGTCCTTAAGACACATAAGGAAGGCAAGGATTTCATACGCGTCAGCGATGATAGGCTAGATGTCGTCAACGCATTAAGTGTGTAGGAAGATATCAAGGTGACCCAGGTGACCGTCATTGGATGACAGTCAAGACTTCGTAAGTATTTGAGGTATACTAAGGATATGTTTTTGCTCTATGGAGGAGATGAGCAACTAGTCATCAGAAGACATGGAGATGCTAGTTTCCAAACAAATCAAGATGATATGAAATCGCAAACGGGATACATCTTCACTTTGAATGGAGGTGTTTGTAGGATCAATATATCTATAATACCGATTAGGATCGTAAGAATATGCTCAGATGGCTAAACTTACAAGAAGGGGGTGAATTTTAGGTTTTAAAAAACTTAGTTTAAAAGAATTAAACTAAACAAAACACAAGCCTCTTTAAGTATGGTTATCGGACTCGGCCCAAAATCACAGTATGTCTGATTATATCAAAGTAAAAATCATAATCACTATGGATCTGATTTATCAGAAAGGTTATCATAATCAGAGTTAATACAATAAAAACAAATAGTATAGAAAGATGAATATGATGACTCATTTTCTATTAAATGTGCAGCGGAATATAAACTTGTAATCAAGTAGAACAATAGCTAACGAATGACTTACAGGTTATTAAAAAGATAACTCTTTTAACCTTAAGAGAAGGGGAGTCAATAACCCTGACTAAAGATATCCTACTCTTTTATACTTACAGCAAAGTTTGTCTTTCCTTACTAAGAAAGCTCTCGATACGAAAATTGGAATAACTTTATCTTCCTATCCCAGAAGCCCTCGATACGAAGATCGGATTTGCTCTGTCTACCTAGCCCCGATAGCCCTCGATCCGGTAGATCGGATTCTGTCTTCCTATCCCCAGAAGCCCTCGATCGTTACAATGATTGGACGCGGGTTACAATTACAAAAGTTCGCAAGGAGACGAACGCGGGTTACAATTACAAAAGTTCGCAAGGAGACAACCTGACAAGGTTTCCTTATAACGACTCTCTAAAGAATTACAAAAGACTAAGAACGAGTTGTTCTTATAGGCATACCCAACGATCATATTTCCCAAGTTTGCTACAAAGACCTCGGACACCTGGCACTTGACAACTCATCACAACTGAATGTCCAACGTTGTATTGGTTAACACTGTTACAGTGTTAAAAATATTCCTTACATTATAAACAAATCTTTCATATTCTGATTATAAACATAGGTCGGTCTGGACTTCAACTCTGACGTCGCACTGCTTCCCTATGCGCACCAACTCTCACAGCGCCGCCAGATCCCGCAACGGCTCCTCCGCCACTCCCGTGCAACGGCTTCTGTGTGCCAGCCTCAACAGCTCCTCCACAGCACCCCCATCCCACGGTTTGCGCAATCCTTGCGCGCCAATTTTTTTTCTCCCCTTCTACAACGGGCCGCTCCTCCCTCCTGCGGCGCCGACTCCCTTTGCGACGTCTTCTCCAGCTTTAGTCCCTCCCCACGCTCGCAGTCCTCTCCTTGTGCACCTCCCTGAGCGACACCCCTAGACAGCCCTTCTCCAACGGCCACGACGGCCCCTCCACCCAGCTCGCTGCCTCCCTGAGCGACAACCGCCAGCTTTCCCGGCGTCCCATTAACCGGCCCACCTCCGCGGCTTTTCGATGCGTCGATGTCCGGCCCCGCCAGTGCGGCTTTCCCGGCGCCTCATCGACGGTCCGCCAGCGCGGCTTTCCCGACGCCTCATCGACCGGTCCGCCAACGCGGCTCTCCCGACGCTCCGTCGACCAGCCCCGCCTGCGCGGTTCTTCAGCTGCGACTTGACAACTTGTCGCGCCACTGATGTAAACCGGCAAATCTTCCATCATTTTTCATCTCAAGGGGAGTTGCTATCACGAATGCTTTCTTTTGTTCTGTTTTGTCTTGTTTTGTCATCAAGCTGGGTATGTCCAGCTTGAGGGGGAGTGTTGCAAGTGTCTTTGTTTTGTTTTGCTTTGGTTTGTTTTCTTTAATTATGTGTCCAAGCTAGGTAGACCTAGCTTGAGGGGAAGTGTTGGAGTCTGTGTCCCACAACGGACTTGTGGTCCTTTGTGGTCTTTATTATTCATTATAAAATAACCTCAAGGTCTCCCTTAGAGGCACCTTGGGTTTTGGGTCTACCTCTTTTATTATTCTACAAAAATAATTCATATGATGTTTATAGAAAGATTTTTGAGTTTGTTTGCATTGAGGTTTGCTGCTGTTAAAAAGATTGTTATATTAGCCGTGAGAATAGGATGCTTTGTTTAGCGAAGTGTTGTGGCAACAAGTGCTTCACAGATAAGCACAACTACTGATAAACGTGGCTGTAAGTACATTGATGAAGTTTTCAAATAACAGAAAGTGCAGGTTTCAAATAACAATAGGTACCTCTCAGAGCAGAAGTGACAACTGACAGAGTATGGGCTAAGGAAGACCAATAGGTCATTCTTATGAGAAGGTTGCCTATAGAAGATATTGAGATCAACTGAGCGCAGCAAGTCTGCGAAATGACCTAAGGTCATGTGTATGGAGTTTTGTAAGTTTGGATTTCAAGTAACTAAAAGAACTGCTCCAAAGAATAACAAGTAAAGGTTGTGATACGTCCATAGGGGATCCTGCACCCTTGAAGGTCTACTCGAGGGGGAAGCGGTCCCCAGAGGTGGTTTAAGGGAACCTTTTAGGCAGTTGGGTGATTCAGGCCATGGTCCTACTTTTTCTGTTTTGAGCTAGTGGTGGTCCCCACGGTTTGTTAGTAGCTGGAAGAGTCTGTTAAGCCAGCTGTACTTTTCCCCCTGAATATTCTTTAAATAGTACTAAGGTGGCAGTGTCCAGGAGGGGGGAATAGTCTGGGTATTTCAGCCTTGTGACTTGAACCAGGAGGGGTCTCGGATCTCTTGGGGAAAATATGCTGTAAGTGTCTGTTAATTTTCCTGTACTCACCAACTCCTGCTGCCTAATATTACTTTTTGTTATGTCCCGGGCCTCTGTTTCTACCAGTTGCTGTGCATTTAATGTTAGCGGGAGTTCAAAGAAATCGATGTTTTCATTAAGAGGTGCGGATCTTTGCTAAATCAAGGAGAAGCGAGCGTAGGCTATTGGGGTACGCCACGGCTGTGAGGCCGATCGATACAGTTCAATCGGTGAGTGGAGATAGAGTTTGAGGTGGCTGATTGAGGGGCGTTTGCTGTGAGAGTCGCGTCCGCTACTGGAAACGCGTTCGGTGCTCGTGTCAAGATCTTCGGAAGACACAATCGCTGGTGGAGAGGGCAAAAAAAAATGCAGTGCAGAATATTCTATCTCTCCTCTACCTAATTCCTACTGTGCAACGCTAGTGAGACGCAATCGCCGCTGGGGAGCCAACGCTATGAGTGGACAACGTTCGTTGTTGAAGACTCGATCGCAGTTCTGAGAGGTAGACAAGACGCGGCTTCTGTTGAAGACGAACGTCGCTTCTGAGAGACGCACTGAGAGGCTGACGTGAGGTGAGGAACAGCCAACAGTTGGAGTCATTTCGACGGCAATGAGAGGAGCAGCAGACTATGCCATGCCTGTTTAATGAAATGTGGAGCAATAAGAAGAGAGTAGAGTTGTCGATGTTTACCGAAGAGGATCCATTTGGCTGGATCACCAAAGCAGAGGAGTACTTCAGTTTTTTAGAATATCAGAAGACATGAAGTTGCCTTATCCGCAGTTGAGTATGGAGCAGTGTTGTCAAAGGCAAACAGGTCGCTTGGGGATGCAGCATGCCTCTCGAAACTAAGGTGAATGTCATGACATAATTGAATATGCACAATTTTCAATAATATTTTAAATTAAAAAAATTTAAATTCAATCAAAATAATACAAATTAAAATACATACTGATAGTTTTTAACCAAACCATAATCAATCCTTCATAACCTAAACATCAAAATCATCATCAATGGAAGAATCAATGAGAGAAGATGAAAGTCAGAGAGGAGGAGAGCTGCAATTGCACGTCGCCAGATGGTGCTACCGCCCAATGCGGTTGCTGCTACTCTAAGTCTTGGTGTCGTGATGTGTATTTTTAGGGGCTTTTTTGTCTGTTTTTTAGAGTCGCGTGCATTTTTTTATTAATTCATTAAATGTTATATTTAATGATGATGACAATCCACCCCCTATATCGCCACCCCTTTTTGAGAAATGAGCCCCAGATATCCATACCCTATTGCCGCCTCTTTTTGAGAAAAGACCACCAGATTTCCACCCCCTATCGCCGCCCCGTTTTGAGAAAGGAGCCCCCGATTTTTTTTTTAGGGGGCGCTCCTTTATGGCACCTTAGCGCCTCCTATGATGGCGCGCACCTTTGGCGTCGTGGCGCCTCACTAGTGGCGAGGCGCTCCAGGTGCGCCTCGCAACGCCTCTCGCCAAGGCGCGCACCTCAGTGCGCCTTTGACAACAATGGTATGGAGTACATAAAAAAGTGTTGGTTTTGGGCGTGGCGGTATGCAAATCATGGTGCAACTTGGGAGCTGCTGAAGTTGGCACTGATGGAAAAGTAAGGGAATGGCGAGCAGCAGCTAGTTCCCAATTTGTGTTCGAAACCACTGATCGCGAAAGAAGCAAGTCTAGGCATGCTCTCAGTGGCACGGGAAGCTTGTCCACTGGTAGTGATAGGAAGGTGGGCTGGAGGCGCAGGCCAGTTAGGCCATCGTGCTTGGATCGTGCGTGCATCGGGCTTGGATCGTGCGTACATAGGTGTTGGAGGTGATAGGAAGGTGGGCTGGAGGCGCAGACCAGTTAGGCCATCGGGCTTGGATCGTGCGTGCATCGGGCTTGGATCGTGCGTACATGGGTGTTGGAGGTCTTTGGCCTAGGTGTTCCTGCATGAGAGTCCAGCAACAAGCCCTGGTGCTTGTGTCAGGTTGTTGCATAGGGGTCTAGGGGTGGTGTTGTGCATGTGGGGGCAGTATTATAAAAACAATAAAAGGTTGTTAGTGGCTGCGGGCTGTTAGATTGTTAAGTGGCTCCAGCTGTAATTACTAGCTGGAGAGGACTTTCTAGAAGATTCCAGGTGTTAAAGGAATCCTCCATATAAGCTGATAGGGGAGAGGGATGAGGTATGAATATTTTTGAAGTAGAAATCTGCTGTGCAGATTGGAGGCTATGGCCTACGGCTCTCGTTGCAGCGTCTACGGGTGATTCTCTTTTTTCTTCCCATTTTCTTCTACATTTTCCTTCTTTCTTCTTCTTTTTCTATTCATTTTCCCTACTGTAATTTTCTGTTGCTGTTAATAGTAATTCTTACTGTTTTTTTCTCTCACATCAATTGATTCCTATCAATTTGTGATTTCATTTAGAGGTTTCTAAAGAGAGAAACTAGAAGAAAGAGGTTCTTGATCTTGAAAAGGAGATTGACGCAGCGGCTTAAGCAGTGCAAATCTTGATTGGCAGAGCAGTCCTCGCAGCAGCGTGTCCTGTAACAGAGTCAGGCTCTTCAATGACCTTGATCGTGAAAACAGATTACACTGAAGCCGACGCACCGACTACACCAAGAAGATTTGAAGTGGACAGTGGATTAAAGGAACAAATGCGGGAACTCTGGGCGAATCTGGCCAGACTGGAAATAAGTCAGGAGGAGCGCTATGGATAGTGAAGATACCGGAATTTTCTAAACAAGATCCTGAGAATTGGATCATGGAAGCCGAGGCATATTTTTCAGTCCGGCAAATTCCGAAAAAAATGAAGATACCGATTGCGGAATTGAGTGTGCAAAGTACGGCTTGAAATTGGAATTTCTTGTTGGAACCAAATAAGATTGGGCTTACTTGGACAAAATACAAAGACATGTTGTACGGGAGATTTGGAAGCGTGGCAGTGGAAGAAATGGGGAATTCCAAACTTGTACAGCAGCAGAGAGATGAAATAGGAGGTGTCGGCGCAAGCACGTGCTCCTATTGAACTGACTGGACAGCCGCATCCTTTCAATTCTATCACACTACAGCCCGAGATGCAGATCGTACAGGAACAAACAAGAGAGATGTTCCAGAGTTACAGAAATGCAAAGGTGGATAAAACTGCCCAAACTGAGGTTACTTTTTCAGAACAGCGGCCAAATCCAGGACAGACGCAACAAGAGACGCTGCAGAAAGAAGACGATTGTAGCTTTTGCAGCAAAGGAAGTTGTCTGGCGGCAGTGGAATTCTTAATCAAGATATGAAGAAATCAGACGCAGCGGACGCAGCGAAAGAGAGTCGGCTTGCAGTTGTGGAAAAAATAGTCACTGAACAAAAGACAGAAATGCAACAGTTCAAAACTGTTGAGGAACGGCTCGTACAGAGCCAAGCAGAAAGTGCTACTAGGAATGCTAGCAAGGGATAAGCAGTCGTAGAAGAGGAAAGTAGTCTTCAATCCGTTGATCACAAGAGGATTTTGCACCAAAAGATAAGTGATGTAGCTTTGTTAACTTTAGAAGTCGATGGGACAGCGAAAGCTGCGATGGAAGCTATACCTTTGGTTAAATATGCAACTAACCAAGCTGTTTGGTTACCAAGACCACCGCCAAAGCCACCTCCACGGACAAGTCTTCTACGGAGTCCTCAGTTAATGATTCAAGCAGATGGCCAACCTAATAATCACATTGAGGACAAGGTGGTTTTTCAAGACGGCGAAAATGATAGGAAGGTGGACTAGAGGCAGGTGGGCTGGAGGCGCAGGCCAGTTAGGCCATCGGGCTTGGATCGTGCGTGCATGGGTGTTGGAGGTCTTTGGCCTAGGTGTTCCTGCATGAGAGTCCAGCAACAAGCCCTGCTGCTTGTGTTGTGTCAGGTTGTTGCATAGGGGTCTAGGGGTGGTGTTGTGCATGTGGGGGAAGTATTGTAAAAACAATAAGAGGTTGTTGGTGGGGTTGTTAGTGGCTTCCAATTGTTAGGTTGTTTAGTGGCTCCAACTGTAATTACCAGCTGGAGAGGACTCTCCAGAAGATTACACTGTTAAAGGAATACTCCATATAAGCTGGTTGGGGAGAGGGCTGGGGTACAGGCTGGGGTACAAATATTTTTGAAGTAGAAATCTGTTGTGCAGATTGGAGGCTGCGGCCTACGGCTCGCGTTGCAACATCTACGGGAGATTCTCCTTCTTCCCATTTTCTTCTACATTTTCCTTCTTCATTTCTTCTTTTTTCTTCTACTCCTTTTCCCTACTATAATTTTTTGCCGTTGTTAACAGTAGTTCTTACTTTTTTTCTCTCTCACATCAATTGATTCCTATTAGGTAGTATGTGACGAGGCATTGCGACAGATATCATTTGCAGTCTAACATTGAAAAATTGAACTGTGGAACAGTTGAAAACCAGCGAATTATGCTAGTTCAGTAATGACAATATGAGGAAATAGTTTCACTCAGGATATGCGACATGGAGGATCAAACGACGGAGAGGATTAGAGAACTTGGGTTGCAAGTAGAGCACAGTAATAGGTAGCAGAATTTTCTTGCACAGTAGGAGACTACAACAGAGAGTGGTGGGAAAACGAGATGCAGCGATATATTTTTCCCTCAAGCGGCACTAAGAGACGAAACGCAACAGTATGCTTACGCAACAAAAAAGATGTCACGCAGAGGTGGGGAAAAAAACTGTAGAAGACGACTTGCAGAGGTAGTCGCAGCGGATCTTTGATCAGGAGTTTTGAAGTTGTCATGGCTACTTGTTTCTCACACAGAAGTAGAAGCCGACTCGCAACAGTGAGAATAGGTGATAGAGCAAAGTATAAGAATTTGCAGCACTGATACTTAAAACTTACACGCATTGAGAGCAGAGTCGCAGTTCTGGAATCGACAGTATCAGAGTTGCAAACAAAATTTCAGCACCGGGAGGCAGGTCAGCAATGTCAAGACATGGCACTACAACAGCTAGAGTTCCAGATGCGGGAGCTGATGTCGACAATCTCTCGATTGGTGCCGGACCTGGCAGAACGTTCAGGTCATGGCGATGACAAAGGGAAGTCCGACATTATGAAGGAAGGAGTGAGACATTATGAAGGAAGGAGTGATCGGTCAAGAACTGGACAACGAAGACAATGGATCGAGGTATGTGGTTGAGACGAACAACAGGGAAACGCGAGCTGCTGAATGGAAAGAGATGAGCGTGATCACCAAGCAAGTGAAGATGCAGTAGTCCCTGCAAGAACATGGGTGTGTGTTGGCTGTATTTTCCGATCAACAATCTTATGCTGATATTTCCAGTCCTTACGTTGCAGACATACTTCACCAACCTCCGGTGAACCGGGCCACATCTAAAACTTCAACTCAGGTGCACGCATCCGTTTTTTCCAATGGACTTTCAAAACAACAGGGAAATTCTGGTTTGTTATTGCAGGTTGTGAGGGAGAGAGTTTCGCCAGCTACACGGGCCATGCATGCGTTGACCAAGCTTTCCAATGGTTATCTTTTTTCTGGTTCAACACCACTTACGTTCGTGGTGGCAGTTATTTTAAGACGTGGCAAAGTTTAGAACAATCGCTAACAGTAGCTGCAGAGGCTGGGATCTGTAGGGGAGACATAGAGCACATGAGCCACCACATCCAAAGGAGATTGCTCGGGAAAGGACAGCCTGCCAC
The DNA here is from genome assembly GCA_963277665.1 of Viscum album. Taxonomy (NCBI): domain Eukaryota; kingdom Viridiplantae; phylum Streptophyta; class Magnoliopsida; order Santalales; family Viscaceae; genus Viscum; species Viscum album. The sequence continues at coordinate 1,791,115,356 of OY728128.1, forward strand.
TACAATGGTTGCACGAGAGGCTGATGACTCTTGTGATATAGCCAAGCAGCTTCCAGCCCTTGCATTCGACGATCACAAGAAGAGGATCTTGTGACAAACGAAAAGAGCAACTGAACAAGCTGCTTGGTGCGAAGGCCACCGCCAAAGCCACCGGATATTCACCTTGAGGACAAGGGTGGCTTTTAAGGGGGCGGAATTGATAGGAACTTGGGGAAGTGGCCTGGTGCTGAGAGTTGCCAGCAGCATATAAGGGTGTTGGGTGCTGCTGCATATAAGTTCAGGGGTTGTTGTGCTTGTTGGACGCAAGGGTAAGGATTTAATAATTGTCAGGGGTAATATTGTAAAATGCAATGGGAGTGGTTGGGGTTGTAGAGTTGTTAGGCGGTGGGTGGTGGGGTATTAAGGCAGGAGGTTGGGGGGATGGGACGAATGTTATTTGCTTGGATTCAGCTTGGCTGCCAAGCCTCAGGGCATTCCCAAGGGAAGTTTCTTCTTCTTCTTCTTCTTCTTCTTCTTTTCATCTTCTGTTGTTCTATAGTTCTATTGGGATGTAATGGAAATCCTCTGTTTCTTCCTCTCGCTCGCTCCACACCCTACCACTTTTACTCACAATTCACGCGTGGCCTTGTATCCCATGGTAACATCATGGTGTGTCCAATATATTTTGTTTTTACATTGATGGATATCGGTATTCATTCAAAAAAAATTAGTTACATTTATACACACTGATTTAAAGTGATTGTTAGATGACAAGATGTATGCATGCAATTATGTAAAAGGGTTGGTTAATGCGACAATAATAATTTGCACAAGGTCGCATTAACACCTGAAGGCCCTAGCATAATATGGAAGTTCCAAGATCATGAATGCGTTAATCAAATGCTTCAAGTCTACTCTTACTACAGCTAACATCAATTGGCCGTTATGATTAATTGAGAGATGAATCTTTAAAATGCAAAAAGAACTCAAACCCAAAAATAATAATATGTAAAAAGCGATAAAACACAATCCCAAAAAATCAATATGCTTTTCTAGATTGTTAAAAAGAAAACCAACTCAGTTTCAATAACCAGTTTTGCCAACAATTCAGGTTTCAAGTGAAAATTTCCAAGGACCAAATGGAGAATACATGTTTTTCTGGGTGAAAGGAGGGTGGAGGGAGGAGGAATCATTCTATAAAAAACACGAAAAATTAAATGGTATCAAACCGCATATATGATTATCTGGGCTAATAATAGAAGGCTTGGCAGGCCAGGCATCAAAAAACCCCGGGACAGAAATCAAATTTTCAAACTCACCTGGTTAAGGGGATTGTCAGCAGATTTCTTCCATAACTTCCATATCATGTCCTTGTATTGATTGTGGGTAAGACCGGGTTTCTCTTCCTTCAGCCCAGGGAGCTCAGCCTCCTCAAAGGCCTAAAAGCACCAACAGAAGAAAAAAATTGCAGACAAAACAAGAAAGACTGAAAAGGATCTGTATTAACAGGAAAAAAAAAACATATGATTTTTCAGGGCCATGAAAAACAAGTACCGACTAATCCAAACATCGATACATAAGCTTACTGGCCTGGATGCTCAGAAATGAAGCCTTTCAACACTAAAGTATATTAAATTCCACGTCCTTAATAAATTCTATCCTAAGGGAAGAGTACAGCAGAAAAAATAGTTTCCATCAAGGGATGAGTACGACGGAAAAAATACATGGCCCTGATAACAAACCTTGAATGATGCCTTGAGCCTCCTCTCCGGATGCTTATCGGCAGGCAACTTATCAGCGACTGTTAGATGCGCAATAGCATCCTCAACCGTATGAGCTTCAACGACGGAGTCATCGCGATTTGTGTTCGTGACGAGGACCATCCGCTCGTACTCCTCCTCCGTCCGACTCTGGCGCTTCTTCGCCTCATCAGAGCGGCGGAGGATCTCGGCCTGTTCTGCCTCCCGGCGGCGAATGAGCTCGGCCTCCGTAACCTTGGGCACGGGGATGGAAACGCGGTTGGCCTTCTTGTCGGGCTTCTTGATGGACTTCTCAAGCTCCTTCGCCTCCTGCTCCGCCAGGTTCCGTGCCTCTGCCTTGCGCACGGCGGCTTCGGCTCGCTTCTCGGCTTCCTGCTCCTTCTTCTTGGCGGCGCGGGACTTGTCACCCTCGGCCTCGCGCCAGTAGTGCTCCTCCTTCTCGCGGGCCTCGCGCTCCTTCCGCTCGGTCTCAGTAGCACTCTTCCGAGCCCTGGCCGCCTCAGATTTGCTGTTAACGCCCAACTTCTTCGGCATTCTGACGCTTGTGCCTGGAATATGCCTCTGCAAGGATGGAGGGATGATCAGCAGACGCCCAAGACCACTCCGGTTAGGGATTTTGCAGAAGCGATTTTGACGAGGCTTCGATAGTTCCAGCAACTGGAACGACGGACATTGACGGGCCCAATTGGTTGCTCCATATGGTTCTAGAATGCGGGCAGGCCCGGCTCCAATTTCCCTTTTCCCGACTTACGGTTCGGGAAATGAGTTTTTAACTGCAGCGTTTATTAACTGAAATTAATTCCAATAATTCCTCCCATTTAAAATTTGTTTTATCTCAAATAAATTACGGGCCTGCCCGCTTTCTAATACCGTTTATCAGTCAAATGTTAAAAAAGTTTGACAAGTTTTTTTACTGATTTTTCAATAGACGCTGTGGTTATTTTCAAATCTATACACCATTTGAGAGTTGGGGGGAACTACTCTCACCACCCCATTGCTACTTGATTCGTGAAATGCACCCAAAGGTTTTGGATGTTTAAAAAAGGATGCTCTCGAGGTATTGCCTGAAATCTTTCATTAATGATTTTATTTTGTATAGATTTTCTTCAATGAGTGTTTAAAAAGTTTAGGTTTTGATCTCGATTCACTACTACAAACACAGATATTTAACATTGCTGAGTTTTATCAGTGCTAGCAAAAAAAATTGATAAATATGTCATTTATTAGTGTTAAAAAAAACGTTGATAAATTGTACCTTTTATCAGTGTTTTTTTTAGCACTAATAAAGGGTAATCATTATCAGCGCTTTTATACAACGCTGATAAATGTTAGTTATTATCATCGTTTTTTTAGTGATGATAAAGGTTCAAAATAAAATGAAATAATTAAACAAATAATTTTTTTAAAAAAATACTAACAATTTTATTAATTAAATAATTATTGATAAAAATGAATAAATTGAATATGCATATATATAAATTATAAACATTAATAAATAATATATATTAAATATATAGACATGTAAAATGAATAAAATGAAACAATTAAACAAATAAAGATTAAAAACGAGTAAATTAAGAAAAATATTAAACATTTTATTAATTAAATAATTATTGATAAAAATGAATAAATTTAATATACATATATATATATATATTATAAATATTAATAAATAGAATATATTAAATTTAGATATATAAAATGAATAAATTGTACTAATTAAACAAAAAATTAAAAATGAATAAATTAGAATAATTAAACAAAAAAATAAAAATGGATAAATTACAAAATTATTAAAAAAAATTATTTATGAAAAAATTATTAATAAGAATGAATAAGTTGTTATACCTCTCGTACCCTTCGAGGTTTAATTTTCATGATCACAATCACTCTCTCCTTTATCTAATATTGTTTTAAGTGTTTTTGGATGATAGGCATGATTTCAGATTGCCAAGGAATTGGGGTAAGAAGGCTGAAAGCAAAAGTGGACTAGTTTTCAGTCCACCGGCCAACCGGTGGAAGACCACCGGCCAGCCGATGGAGGCCTGGACAGAAGGCATCCCTCTGTCCAGACCACCGGCCAACCGGTGTCACACCACCGGCCAGCCGGTGGCACCCAGACAGAAGGCTGAGCCACTGCCTCAGCACCGGCTAACCGGTGGCCTCAGCACCGGCCAGCCGGTGGCACCCAACCAGAACAGTGTCAGCTACTGCCTCAGCACCGGCCAACCGGTGGCCTCCTCACCGGCCAGCCGGTGGAGCCTGAGCCCGAAGGCCTCTCCATTTTCCAAACACCGGCCAACCGGTGGCACTGTACCGGTCAGCCGGTGGATCCAGTCAAACTAGCCGTTGGGCCTTTGACCAGACCTGTCCACTTGCCTCCCAACGGCTCCGAAGGCCTCTCCAACGGCTCCGAAGCCTCCCAAAGGCCATTTGAAGGTTCCCCCTCTATAAATAAAGGACTGGGAATCCTCGGAACATTGTCGGAACTATTGTGAAGCCAACAAACACATTTTACATCATTTGGCGAACCTCCGGCGGATTGCTTCAAAGAACCCCCACTTGCTCCAACTCAATTCCAAATCCAAGGAGCACCATCAAAGAAGCTTGGGAGCGTTCTTCATCAACTTCATCAATCCATTGGCGCCCAAGACTTCCCCCATTACGGTTTTTCATTATTTATTTATTTTGAGCATCAAATTGGGTTTGTGCCTACAAACCCCATCTCATTCTCTCATCCTTTCTTTTGGGTTTTCACACCACCTTCAAGGTGTGAAGAGGTTGGTCAAGCCTTTCCTTTAAAAGGCTTGAGACATAGGTGAGCTAGCCTTCACCTGTAAGAAGGCTAGTGGGTTCTTGCTCAACCAATAAAAGCAAGCTGTAATAGGTTCTAGACTAACCTTAAAGTCTAGTGGGTTTCTTGCTAAAACCATTAAAAAGCAAGCGGTAGTAAATCTCTCAACGGTTGAGTTGGGAGCGGAGACGTAGGCTTGGGTTTAAGCCGAACTCCGTTATCAAGTTGCGTGTCTTGCCTCTTTTATTTCCGCTGCACTTTCTCTTTAATTTTAAATTGTTAATTAATTTTTAAAAGGCAATTCACCCCCCCTCTTGCCATCACTTCTTCTCTTCTCCGCCCAACAATTGGTATCAGAGGAAATATTTGAGTAAAACCCTAACCGGTTTCAAATTCAAGATCCTTTTTTGATGGCTTCAACTTCTTTCGCCCCCGAAGGCTATTCATTGGGTCGTGCTCCATTTTTTGATGGAACCGACTATAATTATTGGAAAACCCGCATGACCACTTTTCTTAGAAGTATAGGTTATCCTATTTATAAAATTGTCATTCATGGTTACACTCTCTCTTCTCCCGATGAATCCAAATGGACCCAAGCCGATATTAAAAATTTCGAGCTTGATGGCAAAGCCATGAATGCTCTCCATTGCGGCCTTGATCGTAATGAGTTCAATCGAGTTTCCACATGCACCTCATCACATGAAATCTGGAAACTATTGGAGGTTACCCATGAGGGGACCAACAAAGTCAAGGATACTCGATTGGACATGTACCGTCAAGATTTTGAGTCTTTTACCATGCATCCATCCGAATCTATTACTGAAATGTTTACACGTTTTACTGATGTTTGCAATGGGAGAAAGTCCCTTGGTGATGATGTTTCTGCAGAAACAATGGTCAAGAAGATCCTATGGATCCTACCAAGCTCATGGGCACCGAAGGTGACGGCAATTCAAGAAGCAAAGGACATCAAGAACATGCCGGTAGAAGAGCTCATCGGATCCCTCATGACCTATGAGATTACCATGAGGAGGCAAGCTGAAAAGGAAGGCAAACCGATCAAAGTTCCAAAGAACACCGCCTTCAAAGTTCAACAAGAAGAAAGCTCCTCCTCCTCATCATCTTCCTCTTCAAGCGGCGATTCCGAAATGGAGAACCTTGCCCGCAAGATGCACAAATTCATGAAGAAGCACAAGAAAAAGAAATCCCGCAAGGCTCGAAAGGCTCAAACCAACGAAAAATCCGAGCCCGAGGTAACATGCTACGGGTGTGGCAAAAAGGGCCATTACAAGCCCGATTGTCCACTCAAAAAGGCCAAGCAAAAGGAGAAGAAGAAGGCATTCAAGGCCACATGGAGTGATAGCTCCTCATCCTCCTCCTCCTCCTCAAGCGACAACGGTAACAAATGCCTAATGACATTCCATGAGGTAACATCTTCCGACTCCTCTTCCTCTAGTTCTTCAAATTCTTTTAATCATTTATCATATGAGGATCTCCAACATGCAAGAGATCAATTGGAGGAAGGTTTTCACGAACTTTCTTCCAAATTTGTTGCTTTAAAAAAGAATTTCAAAAAACTCTCTTCCGAAAAAGAACAACTTCTCAAAGAGAAGGAAGAGTTGACCCTCAAAATCCAAAACCTTCCCGATGTTGATTCCATGGAATCAACTATCAAGGATTTAAGGGAATCCTTAGCTAAGTTCACCCAAGGTGAACAAAATTTGACCAAACTCCTTGGTTCCCAACGCGTATCTAGAACCACCGAAGGGCTTGGCTATTCCAAGCAAGCTTCCTCTTCCCATGCTCCAACTATTGTTGTAAGGGGGAGCTCCCAATTTAAATTTTGTAATTATTGCAAAAAACACGGACACTTAATTTATGAGTGCAATTGCAGAAATGCCCGGTATGGAAGGCCCAAAACTTTTTTATTCAATGATGAATTTTATAGTAGAAGACCCGCCACTAGACAAGTATGGATTGAAAAATCCCTCTTAGCGAGTCTCACAAGGCCAAAATTTGTTTCGGTTTCAAAATCCTCTCCCCGGTGATTTGTTGTTTTTATTTAGAGGGAGTTAGGATTGTTTAAGCCTTTTTGCTTTATTTTCAAATTTTTTTTTCAAAACTTTCAATTCAAACTGTTATTCAATTTCAAAACTTTCAATTCAAACTGTTATTCAATTTTCAATTTTCAATTCAAAATTTTCAATTCAAGACTTTCAATTCAAATTTCAAAAATTTCAATTGGTTTAAAAAACTCTATCTTGTTTTTCAAACTCTTTCCCTCAATCAAGTTTTATGCCCCGTGCTATTTTGATAATCACAAAGGGGGAGAAATTCTTGGTTTATTGGGGGGAAATCTTTCTCTCATGCTTCGATTTACTTTTCAATTTATCCTTTAAAGCATGCCTTTCATTTCATTTTTACATTGTTTATTTTGGTGATTGTGATTATCAAAATAGGGGGAGATTGTTGTACCTCTCGTACCCCTCGAGGTTTAATTTTCATGATCACAATCACTCTCTCCTTTATCTAATATTGTTTTAAGTGTTTTTGGATGATAGGCATGATTTCAGATTGCCAAGGAATTGGGGCAAGAAGGCTGAAAGCAAAAGTGGACTGGTTTTCAGTCCACCGGCCAACCGGTGGAAGACCACCGGCCAGCCGATGGAGGCCTGGACAGAAGGCATCCCTCTGTCCAGACCACCGGCCAACCGGTGTCACACCACCGGCCAGCCGGTGGCACCCAGACAGAAGGCTGAGCCACTGCCTCAGCACCGGCCAACCGGTGGCCTCAGCACCGGCCAGCCGGTGGCACCCAGCCAGAACAGTGTCAGCTACTGCCTCAGCACCGGCCAACCGGTGGCCTCCTCACCGGCCAGCCGGTGGAGCCTGAGCCCGAAGGCCTCTCCATTTTCCAAACACCGGCCAACCGGTGGCACTGTACCGGTCAGCCGGTGGATCCAGTCAAACTAGCCGTTGGGCCTTTGACCAGACCTGTCCACTTGCCTCCCAACGGCTCCGAAGGCCTCTCCAACGGCTCCGAAGCCTCCCAAAGGCCATTTGAGGGTTCCCCCTCTATAAATAAAGGACTGGGAATCCCCGGAACATTGTCGGAACTATTGTGAAACCAACGAACACATTTTACATCATTTGGCGAACCTCCGGCGGATTGCTTCAAAGAACCCCCACTTGCTCCAACTCAATTCCAAATCCAAGGAGCACCATCAAAGAAGCTTGGGAGCGTTCTTCATCAACTTCATCAATCCATTGGCGCCCAAGACTTCCCCCATTACGGTTTTTCATTATTTATTTATTTTGAGCATCAAATTGGGTTTGTGCCTACAAACCCCATCTCTTTCTCTCATCCTTTCTTTTGGGTTTTCACACCACCTTCAAGGTGTGAAGAGGTTGGTCAAGCCTTTCCTTTAAAAGGCTTGAGACATAGGTGAGCTAGCCTTCACCTGTAAGAAGGCTAGTGGGTTCTTGCTCAACCAATAAAAATAAGTTGTAATAGGTTCTAGACTAACCTTAAAGTCTAGTGGGTTTCTTGCTAAAACCATTAAAAAGCAAGCGGTAGTAAATCTCTCAACGGTTGAGTTGGGAGCGGAGACGTAGGCTTGGGTTTAAGCCGAACTCCGTTATCAAGTTGCGTGTCTTGCCTCTTTTATTTCCGCTGCACTTTCTCTTTAATTTTAAATTGTTAATTAATTTTTAAAAGGCAATTCACCCCCCCCTCTTGCCATCACTTCTTCTCTTCTCCGCCCAACATAAGTTTCATGCATATATATTAATTATAAATAGTAATAAATAATACATATTAAATACAAATATATAGAAAACGAATAAAATGTAATAATTAAAAAAATATTAATGTCTCGTTCATTTTTAATGTTGTTTGATTTTTCAATTTAACGTATATCAAACATGCGTTGCGTTGATTTCACATACATATACGTAATTAATGTATTTTTATATACAACACGCACACACACACATATTTACGCAGTTAATGAAATCTTATATAGAAACACATTCACCTAATATTTATACAATTTATTCAAATTTTAGTATATTTTAGAATTTCATTATAACATGATACATTTAGTATATTATGTTTTTAATCGGTCAATTTTATTTAATACTATAACAGTTATGTATTATTTATCCATTTTTTATATTTATATTTATATTTTTTATTTTTTTGAATTTAATCATTTTCTATTATTTTTTTATATTTATTTTTTTACTATATTTTAGTATTTTCAACATGTATTCATCTTTACTTTAATATATATCAATAGTTTTTTTAATAATTTACATTTAATTAATAAAACTTGTCATTTTTTTTAATATTTTTAACGTCTACTTATTTTTAATTATTTAATTTCACACATTTTTAAAATGCATGTATTTAAGATTATATATTCATTAATAATGTTAAAAATATATTTGTAAATAAATATTTATAAATGTATATTTACTACATTTATAAATTTTTATATTTATAATTATTATAAATAAATAAATATTATTTTTTAAAAAAGAATTTATATAATTATATATATTTAAATAATTATAAAATTATAATAAATTTATTTAAATAATGAATATACTATATATATAAGTTGAGCTCAAAACCTCGGTTTATTTGGGGAAATGGACAACATTACAAATAAAATCAAACAACATGCAATGTAGGGATGTACTCGGTGAGACTCAAACTTGAGACATCGTCGAGATTCATAGGGGCAGCTACCACTAAGCTGCACCCCAGGGGCTATGTTTATATATATATAATTATATAAATATATATAATGATATAAATCTATAAATATATTTGTTAAAGTATTCATATATTTATAAATAAATAATTATATATTTAAATAATTATAAAATTATAATAAATATATTTAAACAATGAATATATTTATATTTATATAAATTTATTAAATATATATATATATAATTATATGAATGTATTTATAATTATAAATAAATAATTATAAATATATTTGTTAATGTATATTTACTATATTTATAAAATTATATATTTATAATTATAAATAAAAAATATATTTTTTTAAAAAGTATTTATGTAATTATAAATAAATAATTATATATTTAAATAGTTATAAAATTATAATAAATGAATATATAATTATATAAATATATTTACAATTTTTTTATTTATAATTATAATTTTTGTTATCAGCGTTAAAGTTTTAACACTGATAAAGATAAAGGTTTATCAGCGCTTATCAATTTAGCGTTGATAAAAGACACATTTATCAGTGCTTTTTTGTAAGCACTAGTAAAAGTGTTTTTGGTCTATTTAAAAGAACCCTAATCATGACTGATTCAGTCACGGTTCTCAAGCTCTCACAGAACTCGCCAACTACTGGCGCTCCTCCTCTGCATTATATCGAATAAATCAAGACTAGAATCCAAGGTATGTTATTTTCTCATTTTCCTTTCTCATTGATTGTTTGTCTGGATTCTGCAGTTTGCATTTTTTCGCTGTTCTCAGCCACGAGGAACCTTACTTCTCTTCTCCCATAACTATAGTCGTGATTGGCCACTCTCATTCTTTCGCATTGTTACGATTCTTATTGTCACCTTCACTCATGGCTCTTGCCATAGTTTTAGGGACTCATTCTTTCCATCATTAGTCTTTATGGCTTCCCATGGAGCGAGATCTTTTGTTATAGAGTAAGTAAATTATGTTTGATTCAAAATATTATTCAGCATCGATAAGGGTGTCATCCCATCAATTACTGTAATTAACTAATCATCTTTTCAAACATGTTCCTATCACAAACTACAATCAATTGACCAGTTACCTACTTAATATGCAGTTCAATAGTATTTGTTATAATCATTTGAGTTTCCCCAAAAATATTATAGAACAAAATATGGATTCAGACATGCTATCTTTAGTTGGAAGGACCAAAGTCTCCATGTATATTTTCCATGGCTTTAAGTCTCTCTGTGATGTCTGTTAATGATACAAGAGTCATAATTCCCTCAAACTACACTATTATAGGCCACCATGATTTGTATTTCACATGTTCCTTACTTTTTTCAAAATAATGTTACATTGATAGGTATATTTATTTATATGCACATGTTAATATCATATGCATTTCAATTTAATGTAATATTTTTAATGAAAATTTGATTTAAACAGTATTGATTCTCACCTTTTATTATTTGATTTTATTGTATTTTCTAAAATATTTTTGTTTTTTTTATTAAAGTGATAAAAATGAACACTTATGTTTATAGAATTATATTTTTGGAATGTAATACTTTAGAATCCATAATTAAAATTGCATTTATGTTATTTTTGAATATGAGTGGGTTTAGAGTATACATGATATAAACAATTTATAAAAAACAATAACTGTCAGTTTTTATTTTGTTTTTGAAACAAATTTGTCTTCAGTTTTTTGTTCTAATTAGATGAAACAAACAGTTTCTCATTAAATGTATAAATTACTTCATGATATCCTTTAAGGATAACTTTATCTATATTAATTTTACAATATTTAGATCGTGTGGGATATGTAAGAGTTTATAATGCATGTCTTTTAGAGTATTTTTTGAAAATAGAGAATTTATTGTTTATTAACCATTGAAATATCTTATTCGTGATTTAAATAATTCAATACTAATTAAATAACTCCACTGATAAGGGGTTTAGATTGGTTTTAAACATAATCAATGACAATGAATGGTTTTAATTATGTTAGATTTGAAAAACATGGGTTATATAAGATATTGATCAATTATTATGTATTACTCATGCTACAATATAAATATTTAAGTGATTATCATGTTTTATTATTCAATTAAGTTATTTGATGTTTATGATACCAAATTAGTTATAGTTACTATATATGTATTTAATATTTTATTTTTCCGATGAAATGGTTCATAATATATATATGTTGATAGGACAAATATATTCTTCAAATTATTTTACTATGATCGTACACAGATATGGTTATAATAATCTTTATATTGTAAAATGAACCAATACACATTTATAAATAATTTTTTGACCGAGGGAACTATATGAATTATTTTAAAATGTAACATGATTTTTTTCTAGACATTAGAATTTTTGGAAATGGAAAAATCCTGTGACTTTTATTTAGTAAGTCTTCATTTTTATCTTTGTATACATTTTTTTACTGATTGTTTAACTGATGTTTTTTATTTACTTGTCTAATAATTTGTTATCTAGAGTATTTTTTTGAAAATTATTGTATTAAACTAAATATGTAACTGATGCACCCAATTTGTGTATACATTTACATATATTTTATTGAAAATAAAAACATGTTTTCAGCAAATATCTACTGTTTCATGGACATATTCTTTGATTTTGGTGATCTTGTTTACTTTCAGGAGATTTCTGGCTAAAACACACAAATCAGGAGAAGAGTTTGAAAATTTTGCAACTACATGGCATGTACTATACTACATGCCGTGTACATTCAGATGGGGACACGAATCAAAAGGACGAGTACACGCTCAAGTCACCAGTCCAGACACTACATGCCGTGTGGATTACTTCTACACACCGTGTACATGCTTCTAGATGCGGTTGGTGGCACCTGCTAGAGACTATATGCCATGTGCGGCGACGCTACACGCCGTGTACCCTCCACCAACCGACTATAGACACCGTTTGAGTCAAAGGAGGCGCGGCTGACCACTTACCGAAGAAAAACCGCGACAAAAACCCAGTTGACATGACTACACATCATGCACTTTTCATACACGTCGTGTACTTTATTTTTCTATAAATAGAGGCCTTGGCCTCCGGATTTGGAGAGGGGGAACACTTGAAGAGAAGGGGGGAGTTCTGCTGCCATTCCTTCCGAGCCACCGTGGTGCCACTGCTCTGCCATTCCACCATCCGACACCTCTCTTCGAGTCTTACTCGATGATCTCATCAGGTATCAAATGTGTTATTTTCATTATGTCATATATGTGTAACTAAACACCCCTTGTGTTGGGGCTGTGGATGATGAAGGATTGTATGTTGTAATGATTTATGTGGTTGTGTTTGTTCTTTTAAAATTATTCTTATTCTTCTTAAACCATTATTAACTACTACTGGGAATTCTGAACTGGACCAAGGACAGAATTCTCAGGGATCTAAAAGAAGAATAGCGATGAACATCTTCATGATCATTGAAGGTATACGTCGATTCATAAATGGACTAAACTAAAATAAAGAATTGTGGAACTTTGACTACCGGTGTCACATACAAGATATATTTTAAAGGTATTTTTCATTTAATTTACATCCTTTCTTTGTTTTGAGGGTTTCTCTAGGTTTTAGGGAGGAATAGATGAGTATTCATGAATTGAGCCAAACCGTGAGCCCAATTTCATATTAAAAAAAATAAATTTTGTATCTTTTATAACTTTTTCATTTTTCAACATTTTTCATCCATTTAAATTTCTACTTGACCTCCCCTAACCCATTAACACCACCAAGGTAATTTGGAGCTTTTAGAAATCCATAACCAGGGTTTATTTGGGTTTTTATCTAAGGGGTTGGGCCTGCCTGAAAGCCCAATTCCCGTTTTAAAAATAAAATTTGATTATGTTATAAATTATTCAATTTTTGGTATTTTTTGGTGATTTCAAGTGGAGCCCAATACCACTGAACCCAACCGCGCGACCATTATATCTCCCCTCTATTTTGAGCTCTGGTTTATCGCGATTTGGTGCCAAACTTCATAGGCTTCCTCAAATCGCCCAGATTTGAAGAGGTAGGTTCATTCCTTCATAACTCCCTCAATTTTTACTCTTTTTCCCCTATTCAAATTCCTAAATGATCTCCTTATCCTTGTTAGAAACTCCCTTGAAGGTTTGAGTATTTTTAAAATCAGATACTAGTATTTTTGGGGGCGATTTATACAAGATATTTTAAGTAAGTTGTTCTCCTTCTTTCTTCTTTCAATTTGTTTAGGGTTACATCCAATGTACTTAGGGTTTCTTCCCTTATCATTGAGGTTCCTAATGTTAAGGAAGTAGGGTTTAAAAATTAGGGTTTTATCTTGTGTTTCATGGTCTGAAATTCTGGTTTTAGGTCTGGTTTACCTTCCTTGAGGTGCGGCGGTGGTGCGTTTGAGTTTTCGCACAAAGGATTCAAGGGTTTCCTTGGTTTTGGTAGGTGATTCCATTGTGTATAAAATCTTTGTGAATTGGATAATGTTTTTATGGTATTTTAATGCTTATTTAATTTTATTATTGCTGAAAAAAATAGTTTTAGTGGTGTTTGTTTTTAGAATGAATCCTAAATTCAAATTTCATGTGAAATTGGGGGTTTCTTCATAGAAATGTTTTCTTAGTTTAATTGGGGCTACCCTATAAGTAATTAGTTGATTTTATTTAACTATAATAGGGATAAAAATACTGTTTTTAATGATTATCCCTTGTGTTTGTTGCTGCAAAATCTAGTTTTAATGGTCTTCGTGAACCACACGAAATTCTAAGAGTTGTGTTGTGTAAAAATGGAGATTTTGCAATGATGTCGTTTCTTGAACCATATGGGGCTGCCCTAAAAATGATTCTATGTTTTCATTGAAATGTAGTAGGCTGCCCTTTCTGTTTTGGAAACTTAAAAATTTTCACATAGTATGCAAGTGAGGTTTATAAGGAGTTTTGTGTCCGAAACACTATGGGATTTTGAGGAATTGCTTTATAAAAAAAATCTAAGTGTTTTTTTGCGTGTTTTAAGTGGTATAAAATGTGATAGCTACTGTATTGGTTGTGTTTGAACAGTAATGGTGTTTTATATGAAAATTTATTTTTGTTGCATGCTGAAATTGATTGAGCACAAAAGGGGAAGTCCGGGTACCTAGGTGGGGCGGATTTGTACTAGTACAGCTAGTGGACCGGATGAGTTTTGTCCCTGTTTCACTTAGCATTTGGATAACGACAACTCTAACTAAACTATGTGAATGATTATTGGGGACCACTAGGTTATGGGTATATTCCCTACTAGTGGCTCATGCACGAGAACAGATTTTGCTATGGTTACTTTACACCGAGGTACGAGGTACATAGGGCCCAAGACAACCTAGTGCCTATGGGTGTTCCCAATGTTGTTGCTCATTGGATTTGTAGTATTTACCCATGTATTAGGGTGTGTTTGGAATTAAATTACAGTATATATCATTTCTATTTTAATGTGTTAATATTCTGAAAATTTTGGATTGAAAACTATTTTCAATTGGAGGTTTCATTTCTTGAAATTTTAACACTACTTTTCCATGCGTTTGAAAACTGCTTGCTTTTTCACATTGTATTTCTTACTCCTTGGAATAATTGGGTGGTATCCTATTGGGCTTAGGCTCACACCCTACTTACACCCCTTGGGTGTAAGTAGACTTGGTTATGTTTGATTCAGGTAAAGAAAAGGCTAAGGGTGATGGCGATTCAGGGTGTTAGTTCCCATCCTTGGTGCGGAGTTGTGGAGACAGCTCGGGGGCGATGACCCATAGTCGTGTGGAGTACTTGGGGCTATCTTGATGCTATAATTATTTTTATTTGGACCACTTGTATTATCTTCAAACCAATATACTCAGTTCTGGTTTTTACTTAAGTCTTGTTTGGATAAAAAAAATTCAGATTTATATTATGGATTGTTTTTAATGTTTTATGCTTTCATACTCTGGTAAATCGTTCCCAAACCTAAATTAATGATACCCAGACACTTATTCCAGCCCGTGGGGATAGGGAACGCCCTTAGGGTCATGTCACGGGCTGGGTTTGGTGCCAGTTTTGGCGGCGACCAGATTCGGTTCGTGACAACCGGACCAAAGAGTCAATTCTTCGATTCAAAGATAAAATTAACCGGACCAAGAGAATCTTGTCATAATTGAGATCCAGAATGTTGAATTATTATAAACAATAAAACCTAATAATCACTCCGCATGAATCTCCATAATCACCATAGCCCCAACACACTCTTTTTTTATGCCAATCTCATTAAAAACCATTATTGTTTTCTTTTTAATCATTAATCATTATTTTCAAGTAATCAAAACAAGTTCCTTAATCCAAAACCAAGAAAATCCCACTCTAAATTCAGCATAATTCACTAAATTAATTCTAAACTCAATTGAATTCACGCACTCACCAAGTTCCCTGTGGATCGACCCCGCACTTGCGCTATACTAGCTTAAGAGTGGGTAATAATAATTTGGGACACTGATAACATGAATTCGGTGAAATGAAAGACCAAATTTTGGCGCCGTTGCCAAAGAATCTTAACGGTTCAAGTGCTAAATTTAGTTGTGTTAGTAATTAATTAGGTGAAAATAAAAATTAAAAATTCCAAAAAAATTCTTTCCTAAACCCATTTCTATTTATCTTTTGTTTTCCCTTTTACACTTGGGTTTTGTTTTGTGTACGTGTCTGATCACAGGTGCATGAACCAACGCTTCACACGGTCCAGGAGCGCTGAGTCATCGGATATTCTTCCGATTGACCCGAAGATCGAACGAACCTTGTTGCAACGTTGACATGCACTAGTAGAGACACACAGACAAAAATCATTACCTATGGAGAATAAGGAAGAGGGAGCACTGGCCACTGAAGCTGTAGCTGGACAACCATTCCAGGACCAGCAGCCTCCCGTTGCTGGTATACTGGAGCAGGCCCAACCTGGAGGTTTCATGGAGTTCCTCCCGAGGGACTACCAGCAACCGCTACAACAACCACCTCCGCAGTACGGCCAACCCCAACAGTAGTGACAACTCTTTCAACGACCCTACTTCACCCCTCAGGAGCAACAATACATGCAACATCCACCCCCTCAGTAGCCACCTCCGCGACGTACTCTTATGGAGTACGACCTGCCATTGATCCACGAAGATAACACGGGCATCGTTCGTTCTCCAGTACAGACCCAACACTTCGAGATCAAGCCTGCTATTATGCAGCGGATCCAGAATACTGTTCAATTCGGCGACCTGCCCAGGGAAGACCCGAACGCCCATCTCTTTAATTTTCTGGAGATCTGCGATACATTCTGTTACCATGGCGTTTCTGAGGACGCCATTCATCTTTGCCTCTTCCCCTTCTCTCTACGGGAAAAGGCGAAAGACTGGATCAAAGGGTTACCGCAAAGATCTATCCTCACCTGGGAGGAGCTAGCCCAGACATTTCGGTCTAAATATTTTCCACCTTCGAAAATGGTGACCTTGCGGAATGAAATCCACAACTTCCAGCAACACGACTTTGAATCACTGTACGAATCATGAGAACATTTCAAGGATATGTTACATAAATTCCCACACCACATAATTCCACTATGGATACAAGTCCAAAACTTTTATGGAGGGTTGACAACGAATACAAAGTCCGTGGTGGATGCAGATTCTGGAGGTACAGTAATGAGAAAGTCCCCCGAAGAACTTTTTGAACTACTGAAAGATATGTCTGCCAACAACTTCCAGTGGCATTCCGAGCGGGGGGCCAAAAAATGAGGTATGCATAGTATTGATGCTACTACCATGCTTGTTGCCCAGTTGGATGTAGTATCCAAAAAGATCGACGCACTGAATCCTAAGGGTGCATCTCAAGTCCATGCGGTGAACCATACGGCATGCGGTGACTGTGGTAACAACCACATCCTGAGATAATGCCTGAGAACTTCAGTCGATCCTTCGACAAGTGAGGCGAGCTATGTTGCTCAAAACAGAGGGTCAAACCAGTATCAACAATACCAGAACTCGACATGGCGCGAAATCCAGAACACAGGCTGGGGCCAACAGCAGCAGAATCCTCCGCCCCAGCGACCGCCTGACTACAGTCAGCCACAATATTAGAATCCATACCAAAGGCAATAATAGAACCAACAGGGCCCTTATCAGCCGCAATAATATCAGAACCCTTGACCACAACAGCCGCGAAAACCACCACCTCTACCAGCTCAACAACCTCCTCAGCAGGAGAACACCTCAAGGTTAGAGGGTCTTATGACCAAATTCATATCTACTGCTGAGACCAGGTTCCAAAATTAGGAGGCGTCAATTTGAGGCCTGGAAAACCAAATCGGCCAGTTAGCAAACCAGCTCTCAGGGAGACAGCCTGATACACTACCAGGCAACACCAAGAAGAACCCAAGGGAAGAGGCCCATGCCATCACTTTACGAAGTGGAAAGAATCTACACCAAAAAGAACCAGCACATTCAACTGCACCTATACTACCAGTTGACAACAAAGGTACAATTTCAGAACCCTCTTCATCAAAAAATCCATCACCGGAGGCTCAACCAGGTAAAGGAAAGGAGGTCATCAAAACATTCGAGCCTGCATTACCTTTTCTTAAGAGGATGAAGTAAAGGAAGCTGGATCACCAGTTTGGAAAATTCATGGAAGTATTCAGAAAGTCACACATCAATATCCCATTTGTAGAGGCTCTAACACAAATGCCCACATATGCCAAATTTATGAAGTAAATACTCTCGAATAAAAGGAAGATGGAGGATTTGGGCACCATAACACTGAAAAAGGAGTGCTCCGTAGTCGTACAACATTCCCTTCCTCTCAAGCTCCAAGATCCAGGTAGCTTTACTATTCCATGTACAATTGGACCCTGTGAATTTGGAAAAGCCCTGTGCGACTTAGGGGCTAATGTCAACCTCATGCCATTCAGAGTTTTCCAAAAGATCGGACTCCACGATCTAAAGCCTACCCAAGTCACCCTTCAACTTTTTGACAAATCCATTAAATATCCAAAGGGGATACTGGAGGGTGTGTTGGTGAAAGTGGTAATATTGATCCTCCCTGCAGATTTTATTATCCTAGACATGGAGGAGGATCAATAGGCACCTCTTATATTGGGAAGACCTTTCCTAGCCATAGGGAAAGTCTTGATCGATGTGCACCAGGGGGAGTTGATTTTCCGAGTAGGGGATGAAAGAGTCTTCTACAATGTTGTAAAGGCTGTAAAACAAGCATCATTACCCGAACATGAGGGCTGCTACGTAGTGACTACCATGGATAAACAACTGCGCAGACAAGAAGATGATCTGGTATGTTCTTCCATTTCAAATGATATGATTTTTCCCGACATGCCCACTGATGAAGCACCAGAGGACCTGAAATTCATTGAAGGCCAGGGAGGCCACTACTGGCAATGAGATTTCATTCCTGAAGAACCTTTGTGGTGTTTTGTTTAAAAAAGTTTTGTATTTGTTGACAAATAATCTTTTTGTTGAATAATGTTTTTGAGTTATAGAAAGTTGAAGTTGCTGGTTGCTGAAGATTTCCTTAAAGAATATTATGTTAAAGATGAAGAAGTTAGAAGTTAAGAAAGTGTTTCAAACTTTCTAAACTTAATCAGATGATGCTTTGTTGATATTAAAGTTATCACAAATCATGAAAAGTTTCATAGTAAAAGCTGTTGAAGAAATGGTGAAGAGGATTGATGTTTTTCTCTAAGGAAAATTCCGAGCCAGAAATTCTGAGTCTACTTCATGAGCCAGAAATTTGGAGTCTACTTCCTGAGCCAGAAATTCGGAGTTTAATTCCTAAACCAGAAATTCGGAGTCTCCTTTCTGAGCCAGAAATCCAGAGTCTACTTCCAGAGGTAGAAATTAAGAGTCTACTTCCTAAGACAGAAATTTGAAGTCTACTTCATGAACTAGAAATTCAAATTCTCCTTCCTGAGCCAGAAATTCAGAGTCTACTTCCTGAGCCAGAAATTCGGAGTCTACTTTCTAAACTAGAAATTTATATTCTACTTCCTGAACCAGAAATTTGGAGTCTCCATACTGAGCCAAAAATTCGAAGTCTACTTCCTAAGCCAGAAATTCAGAGTCTACTTCCTGAACCAGAAATCCAGAGTCTCCTTGAGCCAGAAATTCAGATTCTACTTCCTGAGCCAGAAATTCAGAGTCTACTTCATTAGCCAGAAATTTAGAGTCTACTTCCTGATCCAGAAATTCGGAGTCTGCTTCCTGAACTAGAAATTTGGAGTCTACTTTCTGAACCAGAAATTCAGAGTCTACTTCCTGAGCCAGAAATTCAGAGTCTACTTCCTGAGCCAGAAATTCAAAGTCTACTTCCTAAGCTAGAAATTCAGAGTCTACTTCCTGAGCCAGAAATTCAGAGTCTACTTCTTGAGCCAGAAATTTGGAATCCAAGATCAAGCCTTATCATTCTAAGAAAGATATGAAGAGTTCAAGAAAACCTGAATTTCAACTTTGCATAAATCTCAGAGAAATTTAAGGAGATTTGAAGAAGTCAAAGATTGAAGATTAAATGCGAGAGATTTGCGGAGTTTTTGAGATTTGAGGAAGTGAGAAAGTTTTTCAAGATTCTCACCTTTGTTTTCTGAGTTGCCTATAAATATGTTCTCAGATCATTCACTCATTTGCAACCTTAACACACGTGGAAAAGGCAGAGTGCTGGATAATTATTAGTGAAAAGATCCTACCATCTTGAAGAAGTTTCCTTGAGTGTTTGAGAAGAAGAGAATCTGAATTATCTTATCTAGCAGAGAAGATCAGTTTCAGAAAATCGGATTCAAGAAATCAGATTGAATATTCAGAGTGAGCACTTGTGCGGAATCATCTTATCTTGCTGAGAAAACTGATTTCAGAAAAAACGGATTCAAGAAATCGGATTGAAGATTCAGAGTGATCACTTATGCGGAATCATCTCATCTTACTGAGAAGACTGATTTCCGAAAAATCAGATTCAAGAAATTGGATTGAAGATTCGGAGTGAGCTTTTGTGGATCAGCTTAACAAAGTTCTTTTTCTTGTGTTTGGATCATTTTGTTCTTTAAGGAAACATTGTAAACTGATGGGAGTCATTATAATCTTTCCTATCAGGAGATAGAAGGTGTCCAACGGAAGTTGACACAAGTTTTATTCACTTCTTTATTATAGTGGATTTCCATAGACCCACGGGAGTGGCTAGGGCAAGGATGTAGGTTCTCTTATTGAGGCCAAACCTTGTAAATCTCATGCGTCTTTCTTGATTTACCTTTATCACATGATTGAGTTTCTTGCTAAAGGTTGATAAGGAAATAAATCTTAACAGGTTGCAAGGGTTAAGTTTCTTAAAGTTTTGAAACTTATAAAAATCTAAACAACTGATTCAACCCCCCTTCTCAGTTGTTATTCGATCATTTGAACTTCAAGTGGTATCAGAGCGAGGTTGCCTTTTTTTAATCCTTATCATGGAGAATATCAATTCTGTCATTAGTAGAGGAATCCCTACGTTCGATGGCAATAATTATTATGGATGGAAAAATATGATGATTCCTTATCTCCTATCTCTTGGCCTTGAAGTTGTTGATGCTGCTACTATTGGCTTTCCACCTATTGAGAAAAATGCTCCTATGATGTTTGCTGATAAGAGAAAAATAGAAGTTGATGGAAAGGCTAGAAATGCTATTCTTATGTCCTTATTAGAAAATTTTTATCAGAAGGTGATGGGTCTCACAACATCAAAAAGCATGTGGGATAAGCTGAAAAGTGTATTCGAAGGAAATACAAAAGTTAAGGAGGCCAAGCTACAAATCTGGCGTAGTAAGTTTGAAGAAATCAGGATGAGAGATGATGAAAAAATTGATGAATACTTCACCAGAGTTAATGAAATTGTGTGCAACATCAGAGGATTCAGAGAAGACTTGGAAGATTCTACAATTGTGAAGAAACTTATGAGAAACTTTCCATACATATTTGATTCTAAAATTTCAGCTTTAGAAGATAAGGATGATTTATCTCCTGATGAAATGCATAACTTTATTATTGCTTATAAAACAAGTAAAGATTCAATCTTTAAGAAGAAGATAAAAGATGAAATGGATTTTGAAGCCATGAAAAAGATGAAAATCCAAGATGATGATAAATCTGATCCTTTTGAGTCTGATGATAAGGAAGATGAAGAGTTGAATGAAAAAATCATGTCTCTCATATCCAAGAACTATCAAAGAGGAAGAGGAAAGTATGGAGGGAAACTTCCTCTCAATTTTTTTTGAGTGTAGTGGAATCAGATACTTTGCTATGAATTTCCCTAAGAAGAAAGTTGGAGAATATCAAGATGTTTTTGATGAGAATCCTCGATGGAAGAAGTATAACAAGAATGAAAAAGAAGAGAAGACTTCTAAAAAATTCAAGAAAAAGGTTTTCAGAAAGAAAATAAGTATGTTGAGCAAGAAGGTTGAATCCGAATCATCTGACAATGATTCCTCAGAAGATGAAAGTAAAGAAAGATTCAGAACCTTTATTGTAAAAGTTGAGAAAAAAAATGTTTCCTCACAGAGTGAAGAGGGTGGTGAAGAATCTTACAGAGAATATCAACTAAGATCCGAACTTCTTGCATGTATTGAGAAAAACAAATATCTCAAGAAAGAAATTTGTGCAATGAATAAGAATCATGAATAAGTTTAGGATGTAAGTAAAGATGTCACCAAGAAGGAAGATGAATACATTCAAGAAGTTTTAAGTTACAAACTTAGAATTGCTGAACAGGGAAAGATGATTGAAGATCTTAGCAAGAAGATGGAAGCTAAGATAGAAGAAGTAAACAAGGTGCAATCAAAACTCCTTGGGTCTGAAAATACCCTAAGGAAGATGAATGAAAACTTCAACAAAGCTACAGAATTAAAATCTGAGACCTCTAAAAATGCTGTGAAGGCTCATTACGAGAATCAGGTGAAATCTTCTCTTACCAAAAATATTGTTGTATCTAATTCTTCTAACATTTTAGGTTATGGAAAAAGTATTAGTAAATCTTGGGTGGAGAAAGGATGTGATAAACCTATCAATCCTACAAAAGTAGAAAACTCACTCAAAAGAAGAGATGACCTACATCCTGAATTTTCTAGAGATGAAAGAAGTTATCAACCTCAACAAAGTTTTTATAGAGAAAGATCACTCTTGAATAGAAAACCAAGATTTGAGGGCTATTGTTGGTGCTGCGGAATATATGGGCATAGAGATTATAATTTTTGGCATAATTTATCTCTACCTAGAAGAAGGTTTGAGCAAAGTGGAAGAATGAGTAACTTTCCATACTCACAGAAAGTTGAAAAGGTGAATTCTCAAGATGTTAGAAACATTCCAACAAAGAATCAATTTGAATGTTTGGAAGAAGTTTGTGGAAGATGTGATCAGTCTGGTAATCATGACGAACGATGTATGACACTTCTTCTAGAATAAGTTTCTTATGATAAGAAAGAAAAGAAATCTAAAAATAAGGTGGTTGATGAAAGAGATTTTATTATTGAGATAGATTTGAAAGCAAGTAATATGAACAAACCATGGATACTTGATAGTGGTTGTTCTTCACACATGACAGGTGATATAAAAATCTTGGAATATGTTGAAAGTCATGATGGAGGAGCAATTACTTTTTTCAATGATAGTTCCTTAAAAATTAAGGGAATCGGAATGGCAGAGATTGAAGCAGAAAAACTGAAGTCTAAGGAAGTTTTTCTTCTTGATGGAATAAAACATAACTTACTTAGTGTAAGTCAACTTTGTGATGATGGAAAAGAAGTTATCTTCAGAAATAATTCTTGTATCATCAAAATTATGAAAAATGGAAAAGTGATTACAAAAAGAGAAAGAACCAGTGGGAATCTCTTTCAAATTGGAGAATCTAATAACTCTTGCTATTTGAGTGCTGAAGATGAAAACAAGTTGTGGCACCGAAGACTTGGCCACCTTGGGAAGAAGAACATGAGTAAGCTTTCTAAAGTTGATGTTGTTCGGAATTTTCCAGAACTAAAAAGAAGAGATTAAGATGTTTGTATTACTTTCCAGAAAGGAAAGATGACTGAAAAAATTCATAAAAGAGTTGAGATTCAATCTAACAAACCACTTGAGCTTATTCATTCCGATCTGTGTGGGCCGATGAGACATCAATCAACAAAATGAGATTTATACTTTATCACTTTTATTGATGATTTCACTAGGATGACCAATATCATGTTCATGAAGCATAAGTCAGAGACTATTGAAATGTTTAAATTTTTCAGAAGAGATGTTGAGAAAGAATTGGGAGCTTCCATAAAGAAGTTGAGAACAGACAATGGTACCGAATTCACAAGAAATTCTTGTGAAACATATCTAAGGAATCATGGTATCAAACATCAGTATATTTCTCCTTATACTCCACAAAAAAATGGAGTAGCAGAAAGGAAAAATATAAGCTTGGTGGAAATGGGAAGAAGTATGTTATCAGAATACAAACTTTCAAAATTATTTTGGAGAGAAGATGTTAGCACTGCTGTGCATGTTCAAAATAGATACTTGTTAAGACTGGAAACCAACATGACTCCTTATGAGATGTGGTATAACAAAAAACCTTCTTTTAATTACTTCAAAGTTTTTGGAAGTCCATGCTTGCTCAAAATCAAAGATCTGAACTTAGGAAAGTTTGAAGAAAAAGCTAAAGAAGGAATATTTATGGGTTATTCACCAAATAGAAGAAGTTACAAATGCTAGAACAAATGGTTATAAAAGTTGGTGGACTCATATGATGTAAAGGTAATTTAAAATCCAAGTTCCTTCACAACATCTGTTAAGAATACCGAGGAAGATAAATCAGAGAATTTCCACAATAGTGAAAGTGACTCAGATAAGTCACATGGGGAAGAAAGTGATGCTGGGAAAGGAAATGTGAGTTTTACTACCCTAAAAAAACATGTTGAATTTGAAAACATTATTGGGGATCAGAAGGCTCTAGTTCAGACAAGAAAGAAGTTAAGATTAAAAAATCAAACTTCCCTTATCTCAAAAGTTGAACCAAAATCAGTTTCATAAGCTATTCAACATAAAGAATGAGTGGATGCTATGAATGAAGAATTGGATTAGATTAAAAAGAATGAAACATGGGAACTTGTTCCAAGGCCAGAAAATAAGAATGTTATCAGAACCAAGTGGGTTTACATAAATAAATTGAATGAGCATGGAGAAGTTACAAGAAACAAAGCAAGACTTGTGTGTAAAGGATATGCACAAGTGGAAGGTGTGGATTTTGATGAAACTTTTTCCCCTGTTGCAAGGTTGGAAACTATTCTAATGTTTCTTGTAGTGGTTACTCATCGGAATTACAAGGTTTATCAGATGGATGTAAATTCATCCTTCTTAAATAGTGAGATTGAGGAAGAAGTTTACATTGAACAACCTTATGGGTTTTTACTTGATGAGGATGAAAACAAAGTTTTCAAATTAAAGAAATCCTTTTATGGGCTGAAACAAGCTCCACGAGCATGGTATTCGAAGCTTGATAATTCTTTCAAAAAGATGAAATTTTCTAAAGGAAAGGTTGATAACAACTTGTATGTTAAATATGTTGATTCCTAAACTTTAATTGTAATCATTTATGCAGATGATATAATTTTTGCTGGAGATGAAGAAATGGTTTGTGAAGAGTTTGATAAAGAGATGATTTTTTTTGAAATGTCAATGTTGGGGGAATTAAATTTCTTCCTTGGATTACAAGTTCAAAAAAAAGAAAACAACATTTTCTTATCCCAAGAAAAGTATGCCAAGGAACTGTTAAAGAAGTTTGGAATGGAAGAATCAAAAGATGTTTCAACCCCTATCTCAGTGAGCACAAAGTTGAGCAAAGATGAGTCAGGGAATAGTGTGAATTAGAAAGACTTTCGAAAGTTAATAGGAAGTCTTCTTTATCTTATAGCCTCAAGGCCTGATATTGCTTATGCTGTGACTCTCTGTTCCTGATATCCAAGTAATCCAAAAGAATCACATATGTTGGCAGTTAAGAGGATTCTAAGATATGTTAAAGGAACAATTTCACATGGGTTGTTATACAAGAGGAACAATGAGATGAAGTTTCATGGTTATACTGATGCTGATTGGGCTGGTGATTGTAATGATAGAAAATCAACATCAAGAGGAACATTTTTCTTAAGGGAATGCTGTGTGAGTTGGCACAGTAAGAAACAAAGTTCAGTAACATTAAGTATAGCTGAATCCGAATATGTTGCAACTACTCAGGCTTGTACTCAAATTATGTGGATGAAAGTTCAGCTGGAATATTTGAAAGTGAAAGTTTCTAAACCTTTGAAACTACTCTGTGATAATCAAAGTGCCATTGATCTTTCCAAGAATCCTGTTCAACATTCAAGATCAAATCATATTGATTAAAAGTATCACTTTTTAAAAGAGATAGTTGCTACTAGATAAGTCTTGATGGAATATATTTAAACAAAGTATCATATTGCTGATATTTTCAAAAAAGCAATGTCAAAGGAAAGGTTTATAGAACTGAGGCTGCAACTCCATGTTCAGCCTCCTCTCAAGACTTCTTAAAACTCATAAGGAAGTTTTCCCCACCATGCTTTGGATTATGTTTAAAAAGGAGGAGAGTAAGTTTTCTTTTATGAATCTAAAGCTGCCGTTATCATATAATGGGGGAGAGAGAAAGAAAAATGAGAGAAAAAAAAATCAAGTGATAAAGAGAAAGATAAAAGTTGAGGGGGAGTTTGAGTAAGGTGAATTTTATCTTTACATGACCGCAAAATTTTCTTGTCACCGAGGGATGAAAATCCTTCAAAAAAATTACTTTATCCAATGGTGTGGTGTCAGGACACTCTTTTTAAGAAAGGCTATGTTTTGGTAAAATTCAAGAAGTTGAGATGTAATTTTTTTGAGAGGTGAAAACTTGTTAACAAGCGTCACCAAAAAATCCAAAGGGAGAGATTAAAGAACCTTTGTAGTGTTTTTTTAACAAAGTTTTGTATTTGTTGACAACTAATATTTTTGTTAAAGAATGTTTTTGAGTTACAGAAAGTTGAAGTTGCTGGTTGCTGAAGATTTCCTTAAAGAAGATTATGTTGAAGATGAAGAAGTTAGAAGTTAAGAAATTGTCTCAAACTTTCTAAACTTAATTAGATGATTCTTTTCTAATCTTAAAGTTATCACAAATCATGAAAAGTTTCATGATAAAAGCTGTTGAAGAAATGGTGAAGAGGATTGATGTTTTTCTCTAAGGAAAATTCTAAGCCAGAAATTCGGAGTCTACTTCCTGAGCTAGAAATTCAGAGTCTACTTCCTAAGATAGAAATTCGGAGTCTAATTCTTGAACCATAAATTTAGAGTCTCCTTTCTGAGCCAAAAATTCAGAGTCTACTTCCTGAGCCAGAAATTCAGAGTCTACTTCCTGAGCCAGAAATTCGGAGTCTACATCCTGAGCCAGAAATTCAAAGTCTACTTCCTAAGCTAGAAATTCAGAGTCTACTTCCTGAGACAGAAATTCAGAGTCTACTTCCTGAGCCAGAAATTTGGAATCCAAGATCAAGCCTTATCATTCTAATAAAGATATGAAGAGTTCAAGAAAACCCAAATTTCAACTTTGCATAAATCTCGGAGAAATTTAAGGAGATTTGAAGAAGTCAAAGATTAAATATTAAATGCGAGAGATTTGTGGGGTTTTTAAGATTTGAGGAAGTGAGAAAGTTTTTCAATATTCCCACCTTTGTTTTCTAAGTTGCCTATAAATATGTGATCAGATCATTCACTCATTTGCAACTTTAACACACGTGGAAAAGGAAGAGCGCTGGACAATTCTTAGTGAAAAGATCCTACCATCTTGAAGAAGTTTCCTTGAGTGTTTGAGAAGAAGAGAATCAGAATTATGTTATCTAGCTGAGAAGATCAGTTTCAGAAAATCGGATTCAAGAAATCGGATTAAAGATTCAGAGTGAGCACTTATGCGGAATCATCTTATTTTGCTAAGAAAACCGATTTCATAAAAATCGGATTCAAGAAATCAGATTGAAGATTCGGAGTGATCACTTATGCGGAATCATCTCATCTTGCTGAGAAGACCGATTTCCAAAAAATCAGATTCAAGAAATTGGATTGAAGATTCAGAGTGAGTTTTTGTGGAGAAGCTTAACAAAGTTCTTATTCTTGTGTTTGGATCATTTTGTTCTTTAAGGAAACATTGTAAACTAACGGGAGTTAGTATAATCTTTCCTATCAGGAGATAGAAGGTGTCCAATGGAAGTTGACACAAGTTATATTCACTTCTTCATTATAGTGTATTTCCATAGACCCACGGGAGTGGCTAGGTCAAGGATGTACGTTCTCTTATTAAGGCCGAACCTTGTAAATCTCGTGAGTCTTTCTTGATTTACCTTTCTTGCATGCTTGAGTTTCTTGCTAAAGGTTGATAAGAAAATAAATCTTAACAGGTTGCAAGGGTTAAGTTTCTTAAAGTTTTGAAACTTATAAAAAGCTAAACAACTAATTCAACCCCCCTTCTCAGTTGTTATTCGATCATTGGAACTTCAAGTGATATCAGAGAGAGGTTGCCTTTGTTTAATCTTTATCATGGATAATATCAATTATGTCAATAGTAGAGGAATCCCTACGTTTGATGGCAATAATTATTATGGATGAAAAATTAGGATGATTCCTTATCTCCTATATCTTGGCCTTGAAGTTGTTGATGCTGCTACTATTGGCTTTCCACCTATTGAGAAAAATGCTCCTATGATGTTTGCTGATAAGAGAAACATAAAAGTTGATGGAAAGGTTAGAAATGTTATTCTTATGTTCTTATCAGAAAATGTTTATCAGAAGGTGATGGGTCTCACAACATCAAAAAGCATATGGGATAAGCTGGAAAGTGTATTCGAAGGAAATACAAAAGTTAAGGAGGCCAAGATACAAATCTGGCGTTGTAAGTTTGAAGAAATCTGGATGGGAGATGATGAAACAATTGATGAATACTTCACCAGAGTTAATGAAATTTTGTGCAACATCAGAGGATTCCGAGAAGACTTGGAAGATTTTACAATTGTGAAGAAACTTATGAGAAACTTTCCAGACATGTTTGATTCTAAAATTTCAGCTTTAGAAGATAAGGATGATTTATCTCTTGATGAACTGCATAACTTTATTGTTGCTTATAAAATGAGTAAAGATCCAATCTTTAAGAAGAAGATAAAAGATGAAATTGATTTTGAATCCATGAAAAAGATGAAAATCCAAGATGATGATAAATCTGATCCTTTTGAGTCTGATGATAAGAAAGATGAAGAGTTGAATGAAAAAATCATGTCTCTCATATCCAAGAACTATCAAAGAGGAAGAGGAAAGTATGGAGGGAAACTTCCTCTCAAATTTTTTGAGTGTGGTGGAATCAGATACTTTGCTATGAATCGCCCTAAGAAGAAAGTTGAAGAATATCAAGATGTTTCTAATGAGAATCCTCGATGGAATAGGTATAACAAGAATAAAAAAGAAGAGAAGACTTCTAAAAAATTCAAGAAAAATGTTTTCAGAAAGAAAAGAAGTATGTTGAGCAAGAAGGTTGAATCTGAATCATCTGACAATGATTCCTCAGAAGATGGAAGTAAAGAAAGATTCCGAACCTTCATTGCAAAAGTTGAGAAAAAAAATGTTTCCTCAGAGAGTGAAGAAGGTGGTGAATAATCTTACAGAGAATATCAACTAAGATCTAAACTTCTTGCATGTATTGAGAAAAACAAATATCTCAAGAAAGAAATTTGTGCGATGAAGAAGAATCATGAAGAAGTTCAGGATGTAAATAAAGATGTCACCAAGAAGGAAGATGAATACATTCAAGAAGTTTTAAGTTACAAACTTAGAATTGCTGAACATGGAAAGATGATTGAAGATCTTATAAAGAAGCTGGAAGCTAAGATAGAAGAAGTAAACAAGGTGTAATCAAAACTCCTTAGGTCTGAAAATACCCTGAGGAAGATGAATGAAAACTTCAACAAAGCTACGGAATTAAAAGCTGAGACCTCTAAAAATACTGTGAAGGCTCATTACGAGAATCAGGTGAAATCTTCTCTTACCAAAAATAATGTTGTATCTGATTCTTCTAACATTTTAGGTTATGGAAAAAGTATTAGTAAATATTGGGTGGATAAAGGATGTGATAAACCTATCAATCCTACAAAAGTAGAAAACTCACTCAAAAGAAGAGATGACCTAAATCCTGAATTTTCTAGAGATGAAAGAAGTTATCAGCCTCAACAAAGTTTTTATAGAGAAAGATCACTCTTGAATAGAAAACCAAGATTTGAGGGCTATTGCTGGTGCTGCGGAATATATGGGCATAGAGCTTATAATTTTTGGCATAATTTATCTCTACCTGGAAGAAGGTTTGAGCAAAGTGGAAGAATGAGTAACTTTCCATACTCACAGAAAGTTGAAAAGGCGAATTCTCAAGATGTTAGAAACATTCCAACAAAGAATCAATTTGAATGTTTGGAAGAATTTTGTGGAAGATGTGATCAGTCTAGTCATCATGCCGAATGATGTATGACACTTCTTCTAGAATAAGTTTCTTATGATAAGAAAGAAAAGAAATCTGAAAATAAGGAGGTTGATGAAAGAGATTTTATTATTGAGACAGATTTGAAAACAAGTAAGAGGAACAAACCATGGATACTTGATAGTGGTTGTTCTTCACACATGACAGGTGATATAAAAATCTTGGAATATGTTGAAAGTCATGATGGAGGAGCAATTACTTTTGTCAATGATAGTTCCTTAAAAATTAAGGGGATCAGAATGGAAGAGATTGAAGCAGAAAAACTGAAGTCTAAGGAAGTTTTGCTTGTTGATGGACTAAAACATAACTTACTTAGTGTAAGTCAACTTTGTGATGATGGAAAATAAGTTATCTTCAGAAAGAATTCTAGTATCATCAAAAGTGTGAAAAATGGAAAAGTGATTACAAAAGGAGAAAGAACCAGTGGGAATCTCTTTCAAATTGGATAATCCAATAACTCTTGCTATTTGAGTGCTGAAGATGAAAACAAGTTGTGGCACCGAAGACTTGGCCACCTTGGGCATAAGAACATGAGTAAGATTTCTAAAGTTGATGCTGTTCGGAATTTTCCAAAACTAAAAAGAAGAGATCAAGATGTTTGTATTACTTTCCAAAAAGGAAATATGACTGACAAAATTCATAAAAGAGTTGAGATTCAATCTAACAAACCATTTGAGCTTATTCATTCTGATCTATGTGGGCCAATGAGACATCAATCAACAAAAGGAGATTTATACTTTATCACTTTTATTGATGATTTCACTAGGATGACCAACATCATGTTCATGAAGCATAAGTCAGAGGCTATTGAAATGTTTAAATTTTTCAGAAGAGATGTTGAGAAAGAATTGGGAGATTCCATAAAGAAGTTGAGAATAGACAATGGTACCAAATTCACAAGAAATTCTTGTGAAACATATCTAAGGAAGCATGGTATCAAACATCAGTATATTTCTCCTTATACTCCATAAAAAAATGGAGTAGCAGAAAGGAAAAATAGAAGCTTGGTAGAAATGGGAAGAAGTATGTTATCAGAATACAAACTTTTAAAATTATTTTGGAGAGAAGATGTTAGCACTGTTGTGAATGTTCAAAATAGATGCTTGTTAAGACTGGAAACCAACATGACTCCTTATGAGATGTGGTATAACAAAAAACCTTCTTTTAATTACTTCAAAGTTTTTGGAAGTCCATGCTTGCTCAAAATCAAAGATCTGGACTTAGGAAAGTTTGAGGACAAAGCTGAAGAAGGAATATTTATGGGTTATTCACCAAATAGAAGAAGTTACAAATGCTAGAACAAATGGTTACAAAAGTTTGTGGACTCATATGATGTAAAGGTAATTAAAAATCCAAGTTCCTTCATAGCATCTGTTAAGAATACTGAGGAAGATAAATCAGAGAATTTCCATAATAGTGAAAGTGACTCAAATAAGTCACATAGGGAAGAAAGTAATGCTGGGAAAGAAAATGTGAGTTTTCCTACCCTAAAAAAACATGTTGAATTTGAAAACATTATTGGGGATCAGAAGGCTCTAGTTCAGACAAGAAAGAAGTTAAGATTAGAAAATCAGACTTCCCTTATCTCAAAAGTTGAACCAGAATCAGTTTCAGAAGCTATTCAACATAAAGAATGGGTGAATGCTATGAATGAAGAATTGGATCAGATTAAAAAGAATGAAACATGTGAACTTGTTCTAAGTCTATCAAATAAGAATGTTATTGGAACCAAGTGGGTTTACAGAAATAAATTGAATGAGCATGGAGAAGTTACAAGAAACAAAGCAAGACTTGTGTGTAAAGGATATGCACAAGTGGAAGGTGTGGATTTTGATGAAACTTTTTCCCCTGTTGTAAGGTTGGAAACTATTCTAATGTTTCTTGTAGTGGATTTTCATTGGAATTACAAGGTTTATCAGATGGATGTAAATTCATCCTTCTTAACTGGTGAGATTGAGGAAGAAGTTTACATTGAACAATCTTATGGGTTTTTACTTGATGAGGATGAAAACAAAGTTTTCAAATTAAAGAAAAACTTTTATGGGCTGAAACAAGCTCCACGATCATGGTATTCGAACCTTGATAATTCTTTGAGAAAGTTGAACTTTTATAAAGGAAAGGTTGATAGCAACTTGTATGTTAAAGATGTTTTTTTCCAAAACTTTAATTGTAATCGTTTATGCGGATGATATAATTTTTGCTGGAGATGAAGAAATGGTTTGTGAAGAGTTTGCTAAAGAGATGAAGAATTTTTTTGAAATGTCAATGTTGGGGGAATTAAATTTCTTCCTTGGCTTACAAGTTCAAAAAAAAAGAAAACTACATTTTCTTATCCCAAGAAAAGTATGCCAAGGAACTGTTAAAGAAGTTTGGAATGGAAGAATCAAAATATGTTTCAACCCCTATCTCAGTGAGCACAAAGTTGAGAAAAGATGAGTCAGGGAATAGTGTGAATTAGAAAGACTTTCGAAAGTTAATAGGAAGTCTTCTTTATCTTACATCCTCAAGGCCTGATATTGCTTATGTTGTGACTCTCTGTTCCCGATATCAAAGTAATCCAAAATAATCACATATGTTGGTAGTTAAGAGGATTCTGAGATATGTTAAAGGAACAATTTCACATGGGTTGTTATACAAGAGAAATAATGAGATGAAGTTTCATGGTTATACTGATGCTGATTGAGATGGTGATTGTAATGATAGAAAATCAACATCAGGAGGAACATTTTTCTTAGGGGAATGCTGTGTGAGTTGGCACAATAAGAAACAAAGTTCAGTAACATTAAGTACAGCTGAATCCGAATATGTTGCAACTACTCAGGCTTGTACTCAAATGATGTGGATGAAAGTTCAGCTGTAATATTTGAAAGTGAAAGTTTCTAAACCTTTGAAAATACTATGTGATAATCAAAGTTCCATTGATCTTTCCAAGAATCCTGTTAAACATTCAAGATCAAATCATATTAATTAAAAGTATCACTTTTTAAAAGAGATATTTGCTGCTAGAGAAGTCTTGATGGAATATATTTAAACAAAGTATCAGATTGCTGATATTTTCAAAGAAACAATGTCAAAGGAAAGGTTTATAGAACTGAGGCTGCAACTCCATGTTCAGCCTCCTCCCAAGACTTCTTAAAACTCATAAGGAAGTTTTCCCCACCGTGCTTTGGATTATGTTGACAAAGGAGGAGAGTAAGTTTTCTTTTATGAATCTAAAACTGTGGTAATCATATAATGGGGGAGAGAGAAAGAAAAATGAGAGAAAAAAAATCAAGTGAGAAAGAGAAAGATAAAAGTTGAGGGGGAGTTTGAGTAAGGTGAAGTTTATCTTTACATGATTGCAAAATTTTCTTGTCACCAAGGGATGGAAATCCTTCAAAAACATTACTTTATCCAATAGTGTGGTGTCAGGACACTCTTTTTAAGAAAGGCTATGTTTTGGTAAAATTCAAGAACTTGAGATGTAATTTTTTTTGAGAGGTGAAAACTTGTTAACAAGGGTTGACAACAAATCCAAAGGGAGAGATAAAAGAACCTTTGTAGTGTTTTGTTTGACAAAGTTTTGTATTTGTTGACAAATAATATTTTTGTTGAAGAATGTTTTTGAGTTACAAAAAGTTGAAGTTGCTGGTTGCTGAAGATTTCCTTAAAGAAGACTATGTTGAAGATGGAGAAGTTAGAAGTTAAAAAGTGTCTCAAACTTTCTAAACTTAATCAGACGATGCTTTTCTAATCTTAAAGTTATCACAAATCATGAAAAGTTTCATGATAAAAGCTGTTGAAGAAATGGTGAAGAATATTGATGTTTTTTTCTAAGGAAAATTCTAAGCCAGAAATTCGGAGTCTACTTCCTGAGATAGAAATTTAGAGTCTACTTCCTGAGATAGAAATTCGGAGTCTACTTCTTGAACCATAAATTCAGAGTCTCCTTTTTGAGCCAGAAATTCGGAGTCTACTTCCTGAACCAGAAATTTAGAGTCTACTTCCTGAGCCAGAAATTCAGAGTCTACTTCCTGAACTAGAAATTTGGAGTCTTATTCTTGGGCCATAAATTCTAAATCTACTTCCTGATCCAGAAATTCAGAATCTACTTCCTGAGCCAAAAATTCAGAGTTTACTTCCTGAAACAGAAATTCGGAGTCTCCTTCCTGAGCCAGAAATTCGGAGTCTACTTCCTGATCGAGAAATTCAGAGTCTACTTCCTGAACCAGAAATTAGGAGTCTCCTTCCTGAGCCAGAAATTCAGAGTCTACTTCCTGAGCCAGAAATTCAGAGTCTACTTCCTGAGTCAGAAATTCGGAGTCTACTTCCTGAGCTAGAAATTTAGAGTTTACTTCCTGAGCCAGAAATTCGAAGTCTACTTCCTGAGCCAAAAATTCATAGTCTACTTCCTGAGCCAGAAATTCGGAGTCTACTTCCTGAGCCAGAAATTCGGATTCTACTGCCTGAGCCAGAAATTCAGAGTCTACTTCCTGAGCTAGAAATTCGGAGTCAACTTCCTGAGCTAGAAATTCAGAGTCTATTTCCTGAGCCATAAATTCGGAATCTAAGATCAAGCCTTATCATTTTGAGAAAGATATGGAGAGTTTAAGAAAACCTGAATTTCAACTTTGCATAAATCTCAGAGAAATTTAAGGAGATTTGAAGAAGTCAAATATTGAAGATTAAATGTGAGATATTTGTGGAGTTTTTGATATTTAAGGAAGTGGGAAAGTTTTTCAAGATTCCCGCCTTTGTTTTATGAGTTTCTTATAAATATGTGCTCAGATCATTCACTCATTTGCAACTTTAACACATGTGGAAAAGGCGGAGCGCTGGACAATTCTTAGTGAAAAGATCCTACCATCTTGAAGAAGTTTCCTTGAGTGTTTGAGAAGAATAGAATCAAAATTATCTTATCTAGATGAGAAGATCAGTTTCAGAAAATAAGATTCAAGAAATTGGATTGAAGATTTGGAGTGAGCACCTGTGCGAAATCATCTTATCTTGCTGAGAAAACTGATTTCAGAAAAATCGGATTCAAGAAATCGGATTGAATATTTGGAGTGAGCACTTGTGCAGAATCATCTCATCTTACTGAGAAGACCGATTTCAGAAAAATCAGATTCAATAAATCAGATTGAAGATTCGTAGTGAGCTTTTGTGGAGCAGCTTAACAAAGTTCTTATTCTTGTGTTTGGCTCATTTTGTTCTTTAAGGAAACATTGTAAACTGATGGGAGTCAGTATAATCTTTCCTATCGGGAGATAGAAGGTGTCCAACAGAAGTTGACACAAGTTTTATTCACTTCTTTATTATAGTGGATTTCCATAGACCCACGGGAGTGGTTATGGAAAGGACGTAGGTTCTCTTATTGAGGACGAACCTTTTAAATCTTGTGTGCCTTTCTTGATTTACCTTTCTTGCATGCTTGAGTTTCTTTCTAAAGGTTGATAAGGAAATAAATCTTAATAGGTTGCAAGGGTTAAGTTTCTTAAAGTTTTGAAACTTATAAAAATCTAAACAACTGATTCAACCCCCCTTCTCAGTTGTTATTCAATCCTTGGAACTTCAATTCCTGACATCCTGAAGAGGGCAGAAGTACAACCAATGGTACCTTCAGTTCTCAAGGCACCTGAACTAGAGCTGAAGCCTCTCCCACCTTTCTTAAAGTACGAGTATTTAGGAGATCATCACACTTTTCCCATTATAATTAGTGCAACACTATCCCAGGAGTAGGAAGATGCACTCCTACAAGTTTTGAAGTGGAGAAAGTAGGCAATTGGATGGAATGTTGAAGATTTGAAGGGTATCAGCCCTACCATTTTCACCCACAAGGTGCTGCTCGACGAAGGAGCAAATCCATATAGACAACCC
This sequence comes from Viscum album, assembly GCA_963277665.1. Taxonomy (NCBI): domain Eukaryota; kingdom Viridiplantae; phylum Streptophyta; class Magnoliopsida; order Santalales; family Viscaceae; genus Viscum; species Viscum album. Next base: position 1,791,151,083 of record OY728128.1, read on the forward strand.
CAGTGGTGTCTGAGCCCTCCCATGAAGGAAGTCGTAAAGAAAGAGGTTATCAAGCTGTTAGATGAAGGCATCATTTACCCAATATTAGATACCCCATGGGTGAGTCCCCTGCAAGTGGTCCCTAAGAAGGGAGGTATCACTGTGGTATCTAACAATAAGAACGAGCTCATCCCCACTCGCATAGTCACGAGCTGGAGAGTCTGTTTCGATTAAAAGAAGCTAAACGACGCCATAAGGAAGGATCATTTTCCCCTCCCCTTCATGGATCAGATGTTAGAAAGACTAGAAAGGAATGAATATAACTACTTCCTTGACGACTACTCAGGATATAATCAGATCTCCATTTCCCCGGAGGATCAGGAGAAGAGCACTTCACTTTACCATACGGTATGTTTTCCTACCGCAAGATGTCTTTCGGTATGTGCAACGCTCCCGCCACATTCCAGTGATGCATGCTGGCTATTTTTCATGACATTTCGGAACAAATCCTGGAGGTCTTAATGGATGATTTTTCCATTTACAGGAAGTCATTTACCACCTGTTTGTGGCACCTGGAGCTAGTATTGGAGCGATGCAAAAACACTAACCTAGTTTTGAAATGGGAAAAGTGTCATTTTATGGTGTAAAGTGGCATAGTACTTGGCCATAGGATTTCAGAAAAGGGGATAGATGTGGATCCAGTGAAAATAGAAGTCATCTCACGACTTCCCATTCCAACTTCTGTTAGAGCCATCCGCAGCTTCCTAGGACATGCAGGTTTTTACAAGCGGTTTTTCAGTGATTTCTCAAAGATAGACCATCCCCTAACCAACCTCCCGACTAAGGATTCTATTTTTGAATTCAATGAGGCATGTTCCATAGCTTTTGAGCATCTAAAGAAGCACCTGGTCGAAGCTCCAGTGATGATTTCCCCCAACTGGGAGGCACAATTTGAAGTAATGTGCGATGCCAGCGACTATGCGGTGGAAGCTGTCCTGGGTCAACAGCTGGACCAAATCTTCCGACCCATCTACTATGCTAGCAGGACACTCAATGAGGCCCAACCAAACTACACTACTACAAAGAAGGAAATGCTGGTAGTGGTATTCGCCTTCGACATGTTTCGTTATTACCTCATACTGTCAAAAGTTATTTTTTATACTGACCATGCAACACTAAAGTACCTGTTAAACAAGAAGGATGAAAAGCCCCAATTGATCTGATGGGTCCTCCTCTTACAAGAAGTTGATTTAGAGATCAGAGATAAAAAGGGGAGTGAGAATATGGTTGCTGATTATCTATCTCGTCTGGAGCTTCCACACTTGGATATGGAAGATGATCGAGAGATAAGGGAGGATTTTATTGATGAGCATCTCTTTTCAATTATCGAATCCCCTAGGCCCTGGTTTGCTGATATTACTAACTATTTAGTTACAGGTGTCATCCACCCCGACCTCTCCTTCCAGTAGAAGAAAAGATTCCTCTCTGATGTTAAGTGATACTTCTGGGAAGACCCACTCCCATTTCGATTCTGCAGAGACGGGGTGATCCGACGATGTATCCCAGAGACAAAGGTTCAAGGGGTCCTGGAATTTTGTCATGCATCACCCGTTGGAGAAAATCATGGGCCGGATCGTACCATAGTGAAGATTATGCAATCTGGATTTTTCTGGACCACCATGCATAAAGATGCCTAAGCCTTCGTTGCCTATTGTGATCCATTCCAACGTACAGGTAATATGGGACGTAGAGCTGAGATGCCCCAGCACCCCATCCTGGAGGTCGAGATCTTTAACATCTAGGGCATCGACTTCATGGGACCATTTCCCCCTTCTTTCGGGAATACCTACATCCTCGTATGCGTTGATTATGTCTCCAAATGGGTGGAATCCACTGCTACAGCACATGACATAGCTAAGGTAGTCGTGACCTTTCTAAAGAAGCACATTTTTAGCAGGTTCTGCGTTCCTCATGTGCTGATCAGCAACAGGGGGACTCACTTTGAAAATGCATTAATAAAAGGAGTGTTGTCTAAATATGAGGTAAAGCATCACATGGGTACACCATACCATCCCCAATCAAGTGGACAGGTGTAGCTCTCCAACCGTGAGCTCAAACAAATTTTGGAGAAAATAGTGAATACCTCACGAAAAGACTGATCCAAAAATCTTGACGACGCTTTGTGGGCCTATCGCACCACCTTAAAGACACCACTGGGGATGTCACCATTCCGCCTCGTCTATGAAAAACCATGCCATCTACCAATGGAACTAGAAAACAAAGCATATTAGGCCGTCAAGCACCTAAATTTTGATCTGAAGGCAGCTGTAGAGAGGCGAAAGTTCCAACTATCGGAACTCAATGAAATCAGAAGGGAGGCATATGATAATGATAAATTGTACAAGTAGAGGAAAAAATCCATCCACGATCAGATTATTTCTTGAAAAACATTTCAACCTAGTGATCAGGTACTCCTCTTCAACTCTCGTCTTCACCTATTCCCAGGAAAACTCAAGTCGAGGTGGCCGGGACCATTCCATGTTATACGAGTATTCCCCCATGGAGCGATGGAAATTGCTAAGGAGGATGGTCAACCATTCAGGGTGAACGACCAACGACTGAAGATTTACCATCACATGGAAGATGCAGTGGGAACAATCTCCACCACCCCTCTCAGGTAAGAAAAGGTAAGTTGGTTGATCCAACGACCTAAAGCAAATGCTCTTCCTGGGAGGCAACCCAGAGGTTACACACCATGTTCCACTTGTATACACAACGTGTACTTATCTTTTTTATTTTTAATCTTAATAGTATAAATCTATAGAGTAGCTAAGTATAAACAGGGATGATGCTAGTAATGATGGTAAGGTCACTAGAGTTTATCCGAGCCGACCCCGATTCGAATCCTCCCAAACTACCTTTGGCACGGGGTTACTCCTTTTTATATTTTCTTACTCTTCGTGTGTAGTAAATTTCATATATATAAATTTACTTATAAGAAAACCCATGGTGGGGATAGATTGGTTGGATACAATCGTAACCTGGTTCTAAAAGACCCAGGTTCGAATCCTGGCAACCGCCCCATTTCCATCATTTACTCATTTAATAAAACCACACGACATGTCTTCTAATATACGTCATGTGTGCCCAGTTTTCTTTCTAAAAACTAAAATATAAAAACACTTTTCTATATAAAGTAATTTATGCAGATGAAGTTGGCTGATTGGCAAAGTCTCAGCCCTGGATCCAAAAGACCCGGGTTCGAACTCGGCTAATCTCCCTGCTTCATCCCCTTCTTTTATAATTAAAAACCACACACTATGCATTTTCTTTCTCCCCGTGTATATAGGCTGTATAGATTAAATGTATAGAAATAATAAATATGGGCAGCAATACAACCTTCTCTCTAGTGGTTGAGGGCTTCCATTCGGAACAACCGATCACCGGTTCGAACCTCACCCCAGGCACCAGACCAAAGGCTGTACTTCTCTTTTCAAAATTTTTAAACACACGATGTGTATTTTCCAACTACATTACGTGTATAGTTTTATTTTTCAATTCTGTATATATATATATATATCTATTTACTTTTATTATTTTAAATAATTAATATTAATTATTATATAGTTTATTATACTAATTATATATATATGTGTAAAAAAACAGGGATACACGATATGTAGTCTTGATGTACACACCGTGTACCGTAGATATATAAGATGCGGGCCACCCGACTTCAGCCCTTGTTGCATGGCTTCCCCTTTCTTCCCCTCTTCCTATTTTCTTCTCCCGAACGCCACCCAACCTCCCAATTTCTGGATCCATCGATTTGGTTCGATTAGAGTTCTGATTATTCTTGCATTGTGATCCTTGGTCCAGGTACACCCTTCTATACCCTCTATTTCAAATTTTTAGACACGTTTAGGGTGTTTTTGGATCTGCCGACCGTTTGGCTTCTGCGGTACATGGCCACGACATGAAGAACACACGCCATGTACTTTTGTACACGGACACACACAACTGCTTCAAAATTTGAATATACACGGTGTGTATGTTCAGTACACACCGTGTACTTTCTCCCATCGTGCCCGAGTACCCTTTGCACATGGCCTCACACACCATTTTCATGTACACGACATGTGTGTTTGGTACACGCCGTGTATATCATTTCATTTGGCCCCTCCGTGTGTAGCAATTGACACAACCTCTCACCCCATGTTCCCATACATGGCATGTGTGTTCGGTACACGTCGTGTAACTTATTTTCTTTCGTCCGAACCCATGTCTAACCCCAACACGAGCATGTTCTTCAAATAAAGAACATGCCGTGTGTGTCCCATACATGGCGTGTGTGTTTGGTACACGTCGTGTAACCTATTTTCTTTTGACCGAGCCTGTGTCTAACCCCCACATGACCATGTTCCTCAAATAAAGAACACACCGTGTGTGTCCCATAAATGGCTTGTCCTTTATTCTTTGAACTGATAAAATCATGGCCGTGTCGTTTCTAATACACGACTATGTCCACTTCGTATACACACATCGTGTATGTTCAGTACACGCCGTGTACATTTACATGGTCTATCTTCTTCACCCTCAGCATGTTTATCCAGAGAACACGGGATGCTGCTCATCTTGTACTACACGCCATGTACTCTGGATGTACACACCTTGTACTCTGGATGTACACGCCTTGTACTCTGGATGTACACGCCGTGTACTTTTATTTTTCAGATTTATCACCTTTTCTCTGTTTTATTTTCTTTTATTTTTTCTTTTGTTTTCTTTTTCTTTCTTTTTCAGGTTATGGTAGATCACGATCCTTCCCGGGGGAAGAGGCTGGCGTCTGTCACTGAGGGCGAGAGGCCCATTTTTCGGCGGATTCATCTCCGACCTCCGACATAGCCAGACCCAGATACTCCGGTCTACGAGCTCCCTTCATTAGCCACCCTTCCACCCCTCACCCCCTCTACCGAGGCTAGTCCGAGCACCATCCTTCCTTCCCTACCAGCTGCCACTCCACCTGAGATCTCCTCCTCCGCAGCTGGAACTTCATCGACTACCCCATCCAGCGTCCCTTCACCTACTGCAGCCGATCCACCCACAGAGCCAGCTCCCACTGCTGCACCTGCACCTGGGCCGGGACCTACAGCTATTCCCTATCCCTGCATGGTGTTCCCAATCACCGATCTAGCACATGACAGGGTTCAGTGCTTTTCTCGCCATCCGATTCCGTTGAGCAGCCGCTGCCTCGATAGTATCGTTCCTCAGCAGCTAGGCATCTAGGGAGAGTTGAAGGATCTCCTTGGCCACACTCCACTACTCGCTATTTTCCAGGTCAGCACTCCTGTATTCCGAGATTTATTTTTGGAGTTCACGACCTCTTTCGAGTTTGATGGAGCTGAGTACCGGGAGACACCTGGTGATGTGGTGCTAGTGGTTGAGTTCCGGCTGGGCGGCCGGCGATTTTCCCTCACCATGACAGAGTTTGGCTGAGGGTACGGTTTCTACCCCCATCCCATTACCCCACCCCCTGTTTCTACCCTAACCAGACCCAAGTGCTCTGAGCTCATGGCTATGTGGTGGAAGATTACTGGGCCTGACCATCGCTACGCCCCTACCTCACAGAAGAGCACCCTTATCACCGACCCCATCCTTCTTTTTACCCACCGGTGCTTCAGTTCCATTATTTTTCCCCGCCATGAGGATATGGGGGTCGTGACCGGTTGTGACATGGATCTCCTTACCTGTGTCATCTGACAGGACTACCCGGACCTCCCTTACCTAGCTGCCTCCTATTTTCATGCTATGTTTATCGGCCGTCAGAGCAACCTGAATGGCGAGTTTTACGCCACTTGCCTCGCCCACCACCTTGGGGTTTTTGAGCCTTATATACCCCATGACCTGTTAGGTTCTCCCCAGTGGATGGACTATCTCATGATCATTCACATGGGATTGGTCCGGAAGCAGGGGGTGCCTATATCCTTGCCCAGGCTCGGCCCCACCCACCCGCTGACCCTCCTGCCCCAGCTGATGCCCCTACTCCTCCTTCCCCACCCCCTCCAGTTTACTCACCCCACCCCCTTCCTACTAACCCCACTTCTTCTTGACTTCATTCTTCTGTACCCCCACCAGCCCCACCTACCCCCGCACCCTCGGTCGATCTCACCCTTTCCCTCTGCCTGGCCGCGATGGAGCAGCATTTGGTACGTATCGACAGCCGCCAGGACCACATGGAGCAGCTGTTGGAGCTTATTGTTCAGCATATGGGTATTCCTTTGCCTCTGTCGCTTGCCTCTGCCTCCGTTCTTGGACCTTCTACTGCTGCTCTACCGCCCTTCACTACGCTGGCCACAGATTCCGTTCTGCTCTCTACTGTGGGCCCAACTGCTACTACTGCTGCCGCCACCGTTGTTGCCAGTCCAGGGGGGCTTCCGAGCTTCCTTTGCCGAGTCCAGTACCTGCGACTCCTACTTCTCCAGCTTCCCTTCCAGATGCCGAGTCTACGCCTCCATCTTCCATGACTCCTAAGCCCTCTCTTCTGGCTGGTTCTGTTATGGATGATGCCTATTCTGAGGCGACCCCATGACTAGTTTTGGGACACATGCTTTTCTTTGTATATATATTTTTGTGATATCTTGTTCCTTTGTTTGTTATGATTGATTGCAGTGTTCTCTTTCTTCTCCTCTCATAGGTACTCTGGCACATTTTGGGCTGCACTTTTACATGACATACTATTTTCCTACGCCTAGACATGAGGGGAGTATTCTCTTTCCATCGTTAACTTTCCATTCTTGGTTTACTTTATTTCTTACTTCACCTCGGTCTGGTCCACTATTATGTCCCCGCCTTCCCTTGTTACTCTTTTTGGGCACTTGGTGGACCACATGCAATATTAAGTATGGGGGGGTGTCTCTCGACCTCTTTAGTCTTTTCCCTTTTTAGATTCTAGGAGAAATCATTATTAGAAGATATATTTTAAAATGTGAAGACATTTTTGGTTAATTATATTTTTAAATAATAAGCTGAAAGTGATTTTTTTTTAAAAATTACATGATTATTTTGGTTCTTAAGTATTTTGAAATGATTGCTGATATAATTTAAATTACAACTTGTAATCCTTGGATAATTACATTGATTAGACTAATCAATTATTTTGAAAGTAATGACCTGATTGTCTCTTTATTTATTTTTACCACTCCCGAGAGGTATTCTAAACCCCTTTGTCATATTCTTTCTAATACCCTCTTTCTTGAGAGATTCTTAGAATATACATAACTAACATAATTTGCAAGTTTTCTTTTCGAAACATGATTTTTTTTTGAATTACATTAAAATGATTGAGGCATAAGATTGTTTTAACCCCTTTATCTCGAGCCTACCCTACATCTTATCTTCGTGAAGCCCCTAGAGACCATGAATAGACTTTATAAGAATCCATATTACAAGCCTATTTCCCTTCCTACCCTAATTCTTTTATGATTTTGCATGATTATTTATTTGAGATCAAAAGAAGGGATTGACAATACATGGTATAAATTTGTGAATTTTCAAAAAATTAAGTATGGGGGAGAACCTCTTGATCATTTAGGGAGAAAAGAAAAGAGTTCCAAACCTCTATTTGGAAATTCAGAAAGGTTATCTTTGTTTAAAAAAATGGTGCAAACAAAGGGGCCTTATACACATTTGTTGGTTTGTAACTCATACTCAACTAAAGGAAACAATAGTGATGAGATCATTTGATTAAGCTTGTTGAGGACGTGTTTTCATTGAGTTTAAATTTGAATATAATGCATTGTTATTTAAGAATTTAGACTCATTTTTCAAGTCTCAAAGTTATTTTTCACATCTTTACCTACCAACCTTTAGCCACAGAAACATCTGATCCTATTTGAAAAGTCCTCATGATTTTTGTAGGTCAAATTTTTTAAAGTGGAGAACTAAAATTCTTACAAACCTATGGATAGAGTGTATATATATTTGATTGATCATATCTTTGTTTAAAAACATCTTGAGTGTTGAGCATATTTTTGGTGAGGTAAATCATCAAGTGGCTTGCTTATATTTGAAAGGTTGAAAACATGTGTTAAAAGAGGATGAAAGTAGTTAATTGAATTATATACGAGGCATGATTATAATATCTCTTGGATTAAAACTGCTTTGTATTATTTTTGAAATTTTCTCCTGTCACTTATTATTTAGATTTATGATTAACTAAAGTTCTTCCTTTTACAATATATATTCTTTTTAATTAGATGTTGAGATTTTCTTGAGGGAAAGTAAATGACTAAGTATGGGGGAGTTTGATGCACCCAATTTGTGTATACATTTACATATGTTTTATTGAAAATAAAAACATATTTTCAGCAAATATCTATTGTTTCATGGACATATTCTTTGATTTTGGTGATCTTGTTTACTTTCAGAAGATTTCTGGCTAAAACACACAAATTGGGAGAAGAGTTTGAAAATTTTGCAACTACACGACATGTACTATACTACACGTCGTGTACATTCAGACGGGGAAACAAATCAAAAGGATGAGTACATGCCCAAGTCAGTAGTCCAGACACTACACACCGTGTGGATTACTTCTACACACCGTGTACAGGCTTCTAGATGCAGTTGGTGTCACCTACTAGAGACTACACACTGTGTGTAGCGACGCTACATGCCGTGTACCCTCCACCAACTGACCATAGATGCCATGTGAGTCAAAGGCGGCGCGGCTGGCCACCTACCGAAGAAAAATCGCGGCAAAAACCTAGTTGACATGACTATATGGCGTGTACTTTTCATACACGCCATGTAATTTATTTTTCTATAAATAGAGGCCTTGGCCTCCAGATTTGGAGAGGGGGAACACTTGAAGATAAGGGGGAAGTTCTGCTGCCATTCCTTCCGAGCCACTGTGGTGCCACTGTTCCGCCATTCCACTGTCCGACACCTCTCCTTGAGTCTTACTCGATGATCTCATTTGGTATCGAAGGTGTTATTTTCATTATTTCATATATTTGTAACTAAACACCCCATGTGTTGGGGCTGTGGATGATGAAGGATTGTATGTTGTAATGATTTATGTGGTTGTGTTTGTTCTTTTAAAATTATTCTTATTCTTCTTAAACCATTGTTAACTACTACTGGGAATTCTGAACTGGACCAAGGACATAATTCTCAGGTATCTAAAAGAAGAATAGCGATGAACATCTTCATGATCAATGAAGGTATACATCAATTCATAAATGGACTAAACTAAAATAAATAATTGTGAAACTTTGACTACCGGACCAAGGAGTCAATTTCTTCGATTCGAAGACAAAATTAACCAGATCAAGGGAATATTTTCATAATTGAGATCCAGAATGTTGAATTATTATGAACAATACAACCTAATAATAAATCCTCATGAATCTCTATAATCACCATAGCCCCAACATGCTCTTTTTCTGCCAATATCATTAAAAATCATTGTTGTTTTCTTCTTAATCGTTAATCATTATTTTCAAGTAATCAAAACAAGTTCCTTAATCCAAAACCAAGAAAATCCCACTCTAAATTCAGCATAATTCACCAAAATAATTCTAAACTCAATTGAATTCACGCACTCTCCAAGTTCCCTATGGATTGACCCCGCACTTTCACTATACTATCTTAAGAGTGGGTAATAACAATTTGGGACACCGATAACATAAATTCGGTGAAACGACAGACCAGTAACTATTTTTTTTTAAAATTTTTATAAATCCTGCCTTATAATATTTTATTTGAATAATCACTTGATATTATTTGAAATTATTTTTAATATACCTCTCAATGTATGATTATAATATTTTTCTATAATAAATACATGCGTAGATGTGATAAATATATTTTTAACGTATATTTGAATATGATGGGTATTATGTGAGGGTTAGGTATGGTATGTTAGAATGTGAGTTACTATAGACATGTTAGTGATTCATCGAGGGCTAGGGTGAGGGCGATGTGACATTTGTGTTGTTGTTTGTTCTTCTTTATGGTTTTTCAGAAGTGAGGTTTAAGTAATGTATTATGGAACCCATTTGTGTGGTTCTTTCCTAAGGGAACCAATTATGTTAAGTCTTCCCCATATTTCAAATGCACTTTCAAAGAAAAATGGATATGTTATACCCAGTTCATGATTTGGATGTAATAATTAAATGTGATGGTTATCCCTAAGGTATAGTCTTGGATGCCAGGGGTCTGAGGTCAAATCTCATTGTACCTATGATGTGGTTATTTCCAGAGGGAGATAAATAATTTTTTATCCTCCTATGATTCAAATGTTAACCTCTTATTAGTGAAATTATTTAAATGTCAAAGAAAAAACATGGTAAAAACTTATGGTATGATTAGTATAATTCATTAGTATGAAATGAAGTCAATACATTTGATTATAATGGTGTCTTGGTTAGTACACAATGACTTGACTTACAAGTGTATTTTGAGTGTTACTACTTTGAATATATACTCAAATTTATGCATTATTGTATATTTTAGGGGCCATGTTAATATTTACTAGTTTATTTTTATACTCACACCCTACACATTAACCTAAGTGGATATAGAGGTCTTATATTTGAGATACAGGTGAGGGAAAAGGACTAGTAACATAGATTAGATTTGGTACAACTTAGCGGGGATGGGTTGATGTTCTCATAGTAGTGTCAGGGAACTTTTAACATTTTGAGATGAGATTTGATATTTTAAATTAAGATGTGGTAATTTAAAAAGTTTTAAGAAGACAACTATCATCCTCACCAACTTCATTTCCCAAATAGTTATTATTATATTTTGTTGCTTGAGTCTCATCTTCCATCTCTTTTATGTTGCTTGAACTACTATGACCAATAGTCATCCAAAATGATCATCAATACCCAGTATATGATGACTACTGCTTAGAGTAGTTCAAGAAATATATGTGCATGTACAAAAGAGATGGATGATGAGTGTCAAGAAACAAAATACAATAATAATTTTCCAGGAGATGAAGCTGATGAGGATGACAATTGTCTATAACTTTTACCTTTGGATGAATTTAGAGGATAACACCTACCATAGTGGAGTGATTCTTTTCTTAAATTCAATTACCCATTTCCTTCAAAATGGATTCACACTAATCGTTTGAAAAAAGAGTATGAATATAGAGTTAAAGAGTTCATCAAGTTTGCAATATAGCATGCATGCAACCCTTCTCAAATCCTTTATCTGTGTTTACATTGTTGTTATTCAGGACAAATTCAATGTTTGACTTATCATACAGACAATGTATTATGTATATGATGATGTTACCAATCCCAAGGAAGAATAGGCTGTCGATGATGAAACTGTAGAATTATTAGGGGATCAACAACATGTTGATGAAAAAAACAACAACGACACAACATCACAGTGTTAAATAAAATTATCAAGGTAAGAAGTCAGGGTATAAAATTTGAGGTTGGTTGGAATCAACACTACTAACCAATTGACCCGAACAAGTCAATGTTTATTTTTTTTATGTTGGGGTCACAATGAGGATGAATGTGTCAATTGATATTGATTCATGATGTCACATTAAACCTGTAACAAAGTAAACCCTTTGGAAAGGTATAACGGTAATGTTACGATATACTTTCTCTATTTTACTAAAAATATATATAATGAAATTTTGATTTAATTTTCATTATTCCTTATAGAGTTCATTTATTTTAGAATATTTTCGTAAGAAATTTGTCTTAATGGCTATTGAAAAATCTCACAGAGGATTCCCGACTCTTCTTATGAAGTTATATCTTAGGGATGCTGAGGGGAAAATAAAGCCCCACCCAATAGTTAATTATGAAACATTATAAAACACGAAACATGGACTACATTCATCAATCGTCACAATGAGAAATCATTTCAGGTGCATTGCAGTTGATAATATATTATTTGACATTATTTATTTTATCTAATTTGATTCAAAATTGTTAATTTATGAAATAAAAAAAGAGTGCTGAAAATAAAGAACGCGCATCAAAACCAATGTACCCCTATCACAAAGCAAGGATGGGGTACACTTCATTAGAGAAAAAATTGGTATGTATTTTAAATCAATAATAAAAATTTTATGTGATATGAAAAAACATATGTTCCTTTGTTTATATCCAAATCTATGAATCAAAATCTGAAGCCACTTCCATTGCACATCACGTGCTATGGAAGGAGGCGTGTGTAAATAAGAAGGGTAAACTAGTTGATGAAAATAAAAAAGCAGTATGAGAAACATTTGTAAGTATGACATAATATTAATTAGTTATGCTTTATAATAGTATTACATTAAAATTTTTATTTATGTTCATATTTTTTTTATATGGTTTAGACATAAGAATTGACAATGACCGTTCTGGAAGAAAAACTACTTTTAGTAGCTTTGAAGCAGCCAGAACAATATGGACACATTAGAGGTTTAAGTCTTGGAGTGTCACCTTGAATATATTTTGAGAAGATAAAACCACATGAAGATACATATAATATGGTGAGACAATTGAAGACACAAATAGACTCAGTGCAAGATGTTATTGTCTGGTCTGGTTTGGAAAACCAATATATGAGAAAGGATCAAAGTGAACTGGTGGTGGAACAAATATCTACACATAAACCAAATGACCCCACTAGATTTGAGACTAGTCATCGCCCCAACTGTAATGCCCCGACCCCAGTTACCTAGAGTTGGTGCATTATTACATAACATTGGCATGATCACAAGAAATATCAAATATCAAAAGACCGATTGGTTTAGTAGCCTTGGAAACACTAGATATATTCATAAAGTTTTACATCATAAAAATGAAAACTACAACAACATAGTCTTTATAGACCACACTCTTACCCCCTCATACTATCCCTGCAGGTCATTCATAATTTAATTATTCATATCCTGGGAAAAATAAAACATAGAAAAGGGGTGAGCTCAAATGCTCAGTAAGGATAACAATATAGCGGAAACTTTCATAAATAAGAATAAACATTTAAGGCAATGTATAACTAAAACAAAAGCCTTTTAAACTTGAACATCAACATAGTATGGAAAAAATAAAATGAAATAATTCCATTTACTTATTCACATGGATACTCTACGAATCGAATAATCACATGAAATATCAATAACCACTTTCATAATGATGGAATGCATAATTCCAGACTATCATAACCACATAGCCAAGGTCTCGTGCCAAGACTACAAATAAGATTTTGTCAAGGCCTTGTGCCAAGACACTAGTTTGTCTCATGAGACCTACTGATGCATCGAGGAGCTATAGCGGGCTCCACCCGTCACTTACTAAGTCCAATGCATTACCATATGAAAAGGTTTAAACATAACATAAACATTCGTATTAAAACTAGCATATGAAATATCAATATTCCATAAACCATGAATGGTATAAAAATAACACATCCATAGTAAAACATATCACAAAACCTTCAATACAATACAAAAGTTTTGTATCATAATAAATCAACTTCAAATAAGCTTAAAATCCATCAAAGGATGTTTACATAGATGAAATCAAAACTATTTGAGAGAAATATCTCTTTTCTCAAAATCATTAAAAAGTCACACATATATAAAGGAAGTAATTTAAAAGAGATTTTTGAATCAAAGTGTCCCATACCACTTTGAAACTTTTGAAAAGAAATATCATTTCAAAGAATTCATTTCCATATAAATAAATCCTTAAAATCATTTTAAAAACATGTACATTAATTAAAAAGATTTAGAAAGATAAATCTTTAAAACATTTAAAATTATGATCTTGATAAAGAGTACCTTTCACAAATTCTTAAAATATTCATTTTGAAATCATTTAAAAGTAACATAATTATAAAATAAAACATTTACATTGAAAATATTCTTAGAATCTTGTAAGGTAAGCTTTGAAGATTTTATAATGGTGGTAAATAGCCGCACCCGCCGTATAAGTTAAAAAAAACATTCTTACCTTAATCCTATTGAAAAGGTTAAAAAGCACCTTGTTTGGAAAACGACAGAAAGATTACTTTATAAAACTCTTATAAAAAGTCAAACAAGGGTATAAATGACTTTAACCCATATTATTTTAAATGTTGAAAATGTTTTGAAATACATTTTGAAGAAACATGGATGTTGATGATAAAGAAATCCCAGTAGATTATTACGTATAAACAACCTCAGATAATGGAGAGATTGCGAAATAAACCCTTACCTTGTAATTTTACTTGATTGAGGGTAGTTTAACCTCCTGTATAATGGTGAAATAATTGTTATTAAATTATACAAGAATAATATACATTCATATGATATCACATATGATCTTTTAACATTGCTTTGTTAATAATATATTAGAATTATCGTTGTTTCGGGTGTTAACTTACTCGTTTTCTTTTATATGTTTTGTTACGTAAGTCATGTTTGTCATGTATAGGTTGTATATTATTCATATCCAGAATGATATCAAGTTCTTAAACATTATTTTTAAATCATAAAATGATAATTATACTTGAATGGATACGATGGAGAATGAATCTCATCGCGTTCGTGGAGACGGTAGTCCTTATGTACGCACGAGCGACAATATCATTCTTTTGATATTAAAATAATATATAATTGGATGGTATATTATATATAAAGAATCATTATCATGTTATATTTATTTTTTACATGAATTATACATCATTATTATACCCATCCAAATAATAATATTTTGAATAACAATTACACCACGACGTGGAGATGGTAAGCCGTACGTACGCACGTATGGTGACATGTTATTCGAAGGGTGGATAGAATACTGAATATGGTTGTACCATATTTATAATAACATCAAAGTATATATAAGATACTGGAGTTATTATTTTAGAATGGTAATAACAAAGAAAGAATAAGTGGAAGAAGAAAGGAACTTGAAAAGGGGTGGTGAAAACATCACCTCTTCTTCGGGTTCTTCCTTTTGATTTGATCAAAAGGGCTCCTTAGGTTGGATTTATGATCAAAATAATGCCTCTAGGTTGTATTGAGGGACTTTTATAGAGTATTTGGGTAGGGTTTGGTAGAACAAAAAGGCTTTTAAGGTGTGAAGAAATGAGAAGGAGGAGTTCCCTTTTATAAGAGGGGTGAGGGGCACCTTTGGAAAATCTAGAAATATTAATTTATAATAAATTCATATTCGGTTTATAATGGCTCAAAAGTTGATTATTTAAAGTTTAAGGTGGGTATGAGTCGAAAAACACTCAACCAATATAATTTATACAGGTTTGGGTTACTATATTAACCTTATCTTTAAGTATTAACTCTAAGTTAATTAGTTTCACTTTTACAATGTCTCTTTGTATTTTTATATTATATGGTTAATAAACTTACTATATACATCCAAGAGACCCACAAGTGGTTCATTAATAATACAACTATCATGATATAAGTCTCTTGGCTGAACCTTAGATTTTTAGGAATTTAATATCAATTAATAATATAATATTTGTTTTAAAAACTCTTTTATGTCAATTTTGACACTATTCAATAATTGATTTTTTTGAAACTCATAACAGAATGATTACTTCAAAAAAATTCAATTACATCAATACTAATATGTCATATTAACCTATAAAATTATTTTAATTCAATAAAAGTCTCCAATTATATTTATTTGTGTATTTATAATATCAATTTTTTTAATTTTTCACTATTATGGTAATTACTCAATCATCATTGTGTCATAAATAAATTAAATTATATAATGTCTAAAAATTATAAATAAAATATCATTATGTAGGAAATCTTTTTATATTTCTAATTAATACTTATAATCGAATTTATATTATGAGTAACCCTATATTAAAAATGTTTTATTAAATAAACTTTGATTTTAACTCTTTTAACTCTTCTTTGAATTAAATAATAATAAATGTCCTAATCTAATCCAAGTGAACCTAAATGATAATATTTTATTCCTAAGGTTGTTTTTGGTCGAGATAAACTTTTAAAATATAATTAGGACATGTGTTAGGGTAATATAAATATCATTTTTACCCTTAACTACCCTATTTACTTTTAACCGTGGTAAATAAAAGTAAAAAGTTACTATTCACCAAAAATTATTTTCATCTCATTGAACCACATTTTACTCCTTGATATTAACTGTGTCTCTTGGATTTTTGAAATTCCAATTAAAGAAGCGGTAAAATTAAGTTTTATGAAAAATTAAGTTTTTTAACTACCACTTAGTAGTTTCACTATTCATCAAAAATTGAAGTTTTTCAGAACAATGCCAAAATTTCACCCTAAGCTATAATTGATATTCCAAATTCAAAAATGATTTATATTTTTAAAAATTCCAAACATATAGGTTGTATTAGTTAATTTTATAATTAATTCCCGCTGTCACAACAAATAGCATGTTTTTAAGAAACAATATATATCAAAAGATTGACAATTGTTTATTTCCAATTTCAAAGTGAAATTAATTCTAATGAACACCATTGGATAAAATGGTAAAAATATATTCTAATTATGCTTTAAAACCACTCAATAGTATAATTTATCACTATAAATTATTTTGATTAAAAAAGTTGTTTTTAAGTATTTTTCACTATTCATAAAAATTGGAAGTTGTCAGAAAAATACCAAAAATTCAACTTAGGATAATTTCGATATTCTGTATCCAAAAATTAAGTCCATTTTAAAATATAATATATATATAATTTGAAAAATTAGGTATTACTATTCATAACGGCTAGTTTGATTGGTTGTGATGTGTGTTAGAACTCGAAGTTGCGTACAACACACGCTACTATATTATTCAAAGGAAAGCGTACCGTGGAAGCTTGGTATGTTTCATTGTAAATTTTTTGATGTCCGCATTCTAAAAAGTAATTTTTTTTAGTCAAATTGAATATATAAAGTTTAAAATATTGGATTTAAAAAGGGTTCACTATTAAAAGTTGGTAAAAGTGCAATACTGAAAATGAATTTTTTCTTACATTATGTCTACGAAACTCATAATATGGATTCTAAAATTATAAGGATTATATAAAGTTTAAAATTTAGTTAATACCATTAATAACCTCTTTTGAATGACTTGTTTGGTAAGTCATGGTGTGCTTGAACTCGGTGTTGCGTGTAGTGCAAGTTATTGAATTATTTTGAAGAAATAACACACTATGAAATCTTGAGGTGTTACATTCTCCCCTCCTTCAATAAATTGTGTCCTCGCAATTTGAAATTGTTCTTCGAAAATAAATGGTTGAATATAGAAAATATATTTGCGGGAAAACCCATTTCCGAAATTGGGTTGATAAAGTTTAGTCTTAATATGAGGAAAAGAGAAATGAAAGGGTCACCACCAAATTATGATCTCTATTCGGAGAACATTGGTGGTAATTAGAGACATATAATTGGAGGAAAAACGTAAATATTTATAGGTAGTGATTGAGGTCATCAATCACAAACAAGTGTAAAATTTAGGGCCTTAAATTCATCAATCTATAATGATTTAAAATACCATCAGTTCAGCAAAACATATGGTATTAAGATAACACATTTTTTTGTTTTAAGATCCCTTCACTAAAGTATAAGAATTAATTTCTTCATTGAATAAGAGAAGAAGAAAAATATATACTTGACAAGTAGAGTCTCATCCTTTAACTAAGTTCTACCACAAACTCATCTTTAACTCTAAAAGATAATAGAGCTTAAAAATAATATTCTATTTATCCTATTCGTATAGGGTTAAAAAATTAAATTATAATTCATCTAGGAGAACCATTAAAAAACGACATTATTCAATCCAGGACATCACGTGGGTTAGTGGTAGATGATACACCCTTGTCGCCCTTCGGTTGTGGGTTCAAGTCTCGCGGCCTTGCCGGATGCGACGAGTTGCCGCCCGACCTCCGAGTTGTCCTTTTATGGCAATCCAAAATAATCCAAAATAGAACTATCCAAAATGCTTCAGTCCAAAATTTATAAGGAAGGTAAACACAATGAAGATCCTTTTTTCCGCATAATAACATGTGAACACCTTCATCATGTATTCTTTTAAAACACCGCAACATCCTAAATTACCATAAAACCTTATTGATTACATTCATGATCCCTTATTCCTTAAAGAATAATAGATATACTCCTTCAATCCAAAAATGTTTTAAACCCCAACAATGATGGAATATACAAATCATTAATCAGTTTCAAGGTAGTCAAGAATATCCAATATAATTTATCCAAATCAATCATGTATTATTCTAAAATCACTACCTCGATATCAGAACCATATTATGGTTTATCTTTCTCTCAACCATATATTTTCCAAAAATTTAACCTGCTATTGAGTCACTTTTCTTTGTTCCACACAATCTCAAGTCCTTAATGAAATAGTACTGCAGTACAATCTCTATATACTCCATAATTATTATAAGAAGTACATTGTTGATACAACACTCAAATGACATAATCAACATAAGAACTATAATCATTCCTCTTCATCTGTGGTAGTATCATAACTTGATTATTATCCAATAGCATCATTTGTGGCATAGTCTGACGACTGAGACATAGGTTCGTGTAGTGTCCAAACTCCTTGCAAATGAAGCATTGTACATTTGAAACCATTTTCTTACCCTTGCAGTCACGTACTTTGTGCCCTTTTCCTCCACACTTATAACAAAATCCCATTCCTTTCAGGCAAGTTCCAGGGTGTTTCTTTCCACAGTTATCACATATGGGAAAATTCTTCTTTTCCCTCTTCCCTTTATCCATATTTCTCTCTTCCATCCTTTTCTTCTCTTGCTTCCCCTCAAAGCCATAGGACTCAGTAAACTCTTTAATTATCTTATCAACACATGATATTATTTCTTCATATGATGATAATACATGTGAGACTATTTATCTTATCAATTCTGGCTTAAGACCATGAAATATATGATCCTTCTTTCTCTTTGTATCATGTGCATTGCTGGAGTTCTCATTCCTTCTACTGGGCACCATTTCTAAACAATGGCATACACTAGGTTAGTTTATGAATAAAAATAGCTAATCCCAAACTTGTAAAACACATAACATAAATTAAATAGTTTATGGATATAATCCATAATCATAAAAATGTCTCCTTTGAAGAAGCATATACTCATAAACCCTTCATAATGGCTTGTAAAGAAAATGAGAATTCTCATAAGAATATCCGCCAGGAGTGTCGTAACCAAGAGTGCAGCAAGGCCCGTTGTCATGCACCGGTTCCCGTTCGAGTCTAGCTCAAAGTGGTGTTTTCAGGTTTTAACCCTAGGTACATCTGTGCCAGAGCCGCCTCTACCTGCTCGTATCCAGACAGGGATGTATTGCTCGGAAAACTCACAAAATCTCTACAATACCAAAATTCTAGGAAGTTCTTATATACTAATCCTCAAAGTCCATCTTAAATCTACGTGCTATAATCAGAGTTTATCTAAATCTAGCTTCCAAGGTTTGTACTAAACTTCCTTTGATACCAACTGTAACGCCCCGACCCCATTTACCTAGAGTCGGTGCATTATTACATAACATTGGCATGATCATAAGAAAGATAAAATCTTGAAAGACCGATTGGTTTAGTATCCTTGGAAACACTAGATATATTCATAAAGTTTTACATCATAAAAATGAAAACTACAACAACATAGTCTCCATAGACCACACTCTTATCTCCTCATACTATCCCTTTAGGTCATTCATAATTTACTTCTTCATATCTTGGGAAAAATAAAACATAGAAAAGGGGTGAGCTCAAATGCCCAGTAAGGATAAAAATATAGGGGAAAATTTCATAAATAATAATAAACATTTAAGGCAATGTATAACTAAAACAAAAGCCTTTTAAACTTGAACATCAACATAGTATGGAAAAAATAAAATGAAATAATTCCATTTACTTATTCACATGGATACTATACTAATCGAATAATCACATGCAATATCAACAACCACTTTCATAATGATGGAATGCATAATGCCAGACTATCATAACCACATAGCCAAGGTCTCGTGCCAAGACTACAAATAAGATTTTGTCAAGGCCTTGTGCCAAGACACTAGTTTGTCTCATGAGACCTACCGATGCATCGAGGAGCTATAGCAGGCTCCACCCGTCACTTACTAAGTCCAATGCATTCCCATATGAAAAGGTTTAAACATAACATAAACATTTTTATTAAAACTAGCATACGAAATGTCAATACTCCATAAACCATGAATGGTATAAAAATAACACATCCATAGTAAAACATATCACAAAACCTTCAATACAATACAAAAGTTTTGTATCATAATAAATCAACTTTAAATAAGATTAAAATACATCAAAGGATGTTGACATAGATGAAATCAAAACTATTTGAGATAAATATCTCTTTTCTCGAAATCATTAAAAAGTCACACATATATAAAGGAAGTAATTTAAAAGAGATTTTTAAATCAAAGTGTCCCATACCACTTTGAAACTTTTGAAAAGAAATATCATTTCAAAGACTTCATGTCCATATAAATAAATCCTTAAAATAATTTTGAAAACATGGACATTAATTAAAAATATTTAGAAAGATAAATCTTTAAAACATTTAAAATTATGATCTTGATAAAGAGTACCTTTCACAAATTCTTAAAATATTCATTTTGAAATCATTTAAAAGTCACATAATTATAAAATAAAACATTTACATTGAAAATATTCTTATAATCTTGTAAGTTAAGCTTTGAAGATTTTATAATGGTGGTAAATAGCCGCACCCGCCGTATAAGTTAAAAAAAACATTCTTACCTTAATCCTATCGAAAAGGTTAAAAAGCACCTTGTTTGGAAAACGACAGAAAGATTCCTTTATAAAACTCTTATAAAAAGTCAAACAAGGTTATAAATGACTTTAAACCATATTATTTTAAATGTTGAAAATGTTTTGAAATACATTTTTAAGAAACATGGATGTGGATGATAAAGAAATCCTAGTAGATTATTACGTATAAACAACCTCAGATAATGGAGAGATTGCGAAATAAACCCTTACCTTGTACTTTTACTTGATTGAGGGTAGTTTAACCTCCTATATAATGGTGAAATAATTTTTATTAAATTATACAAGAATCATATACATTCATATGATATCATATATGATCTTTTAACATTGCTTTGTTAATAATATCTTAGAATTATCGTTGTTTCGGGTGTTAACTTACTCGTTTTCTTTTATATGTTTTGTTACGTAAGCCATGTTTGTCATGTATAGGTTGTATATTATTCATATCCAGAATGATATAAAGTCCTTAAACATTATTTTTAAATCATAAAATGATAATTATACTTGAATGGATACGATGGAGAATGAATCTCATCGCGTTCGTGGAGACAGTAGTCCGTACGTACGCACGAGCGACGATATCATTCTTTTGATATTAAAATAATATATAATTGGATGGTATATTATATATACATAATAATTATCATGTTATATTTATTTTTTACATTAATTATACATCATTATTATACCCATTCAAATAATAATATTTTGAATAACAATTACACCACGACGTGGAGACGGTAAGCCATACGTACGCACGTATGGTGACATGTTATTCGAAGGGTGGATAGAATAATAAATATGGTTGTAACATATTTATAATAACATCATAGTATATATAAGATACTGGAGTTATTATTTTAGAATGGTAATAACAAAGAAATAAGATGTGGAAGAAGAAAGGAACTTGAAAAGGGGTGGTGAAAACATTACCTCTTCTTCGGGTTCTTCCTTTTGATTTGATCAAAAGGGCTCCTTAGGTTGAATTTATGATCAAACTAAGGCCTCTAGGATGTAGTGAATAAAGTTTAGAGATTATTTGGGCAGGGTTTGGCCGAACCAAAAGGCTTTGAAGGTGTGAAAAAAATGAGGAGGAGTTCCCTTTTATAAGACGGGTGAGGGGCACCTTTGGAAAAGCTAGAAATATTAATTTATAATAAATTAATATTAGGTTTCTAATGGCTCCAAAGTTGATTATTTAAAGTTTAAGGTGGGTATGGGTATAAAAACACTCAACCAATAGAATTTATACAGGTTTGGGTTACTATATTAACCTTATCTTTAAGTATTAACTCTAAGTTAATTAGTTTCACTTTTACAATGTCTCTTTGTATTTTTATATTATATGGTTAATAAACTTACAATATACATCTAAGAGACCCCCAAGTGGTCCATTAATGACACACCTATCATTATATAAGTCTCTTGGCCGAACCTTAGATTTTTAGAAATTTAATATCAATTAATAATATAATATTTGTTTTAAAAACTCTTTTATGTCAATTTTGACACTATTCAATAATTGATTTTTTTGAAACTTATAACAGAATTATTACTTCAAAAAAAGTCAATTAAATCAATAATAATTTGTCATATTAGCCTAGAAAATTAGTTTAATTCAATAAAAGTCTCCAATTATATTTATTTGGGTATTTATAATATCAATTTTTTTTAATTTTTCACTATTATGGTAATTATTGCATCATCATTGTGTCATAAATAAATTAAATTATATAATGTCTAAAAATTATAAATAAAATATAATTATGTAGGAAATATTTTTATCTTTCTAATTAATATTTATAATCGAATTTATATTATGATTAACCCTATATTAAAAATGTTTTATTAAATAAACTTTGATTTTAACTCTTTTAACTTTTCTTTGAATTAAATAATAATAAGTGTCCTAATCTAATCCAAGTGGACCTAAATGATAATATTTTATTCCTAAGGTTGTTTTTGGTCGAGATACACTTGTCCAATAGAATTAGGACATATGTTAGGGTAATATAAATATCATTTTTATCCTTAACTACCCAATTTACTTTTAACCATGGTAAATAAAAGTAAAAAAATATTATTCACCAAAAATTATTTTCATCACATTGAACCGCATTTTATTAATTGATATTAACCATGTCTCTCTGATTTTAGAAATTTCAATCACAGAAGTGGTAAAATTAAGTTTTATGAAAAGTTAAGTTTTTAAACTACCACTTAGTAGTTTCACTATTCTTCAAAAATTGAAGTTTTTCAGAACAATTCCAAATTTCACCCTAAGCTATAATTGATATTCTGAATTCAAAAATGATGTCTATTTTTAAAAATTCCAAACATATAAGTTGCATTAGTTAATTTTATAATTAATTCCCGCTGTCACAACAAATAACGTGTTTTTAAGAAACAATATATATCAAAAGATTGACAATTGTTTATTTCCAATTTCAAAGTGAAATTAATTCTAATGAACACCATTGGATAAAATGGTAAAAATATATTATAATTATGCTTTAAAACCTCTCAATAGTATAATTTATCACTATAAATTATTTTTATTAAAAAAGTTGTTTTTAAGTATTTTTCACTATTCATAAAAATTGGAAGTTGTCAGAAAAATACCAAAACTTCAACTTAGGATAATTTCGATATTAGATATCCAAAAATGAAGTCCATTTTGAAATATAATATATATATAATTTCAAAAGGTAGGTATTACTATTCATAACGGCTAGTTTGATTGGTTGTGGTGTGTGTTAGAACTCGAAGTTGCGTACAACACACGCTACTATATTATTCAAAGGAAAGTGTACCATGGAAGCTTGGGATGTTTCATTGTAAATTTTTTGATGTCCCCATTCTAAAAAGTAAATTTTTTTAGTCAAATTGAATATATAAATTTTAAAATATTGGATTTAAAAAGGGTTCACTATTAAAATTTGGTAAAAGTACAATACTAAAAATGAATTTGTTCTTACATTATGTCTAAGAAACTCATAATATGGATTCTAAAATTATAAGGATTATATAAAGTTTAAAATTTAGTTAATACTATTCATAACCTCTTTTGAACGGCTTGTTTGGTAAGTCATGGTGTTCTTGAACTCGGTGTTGCGTGTAGTGAAAGTTATTGAATTATTTTGAAAAAATAACACACTATAAAATCTTGGGGTGTTACACCAACCACATACCTTACTCAAGGTAATCAATTTTTTCATTACTCTTTCTTCTAAATGTGAATTAAACAACTTTAAATAACTTTATATTACTAAAATTATTCAATGTACAATTGTATGTTATTTGTATCTATTAACACCCATGCACCACCTTATTGTGAGGGGTACAATATATAATATCCCAGAAGAAGAACTACACCATAAAGACCCCCCAAAAGATCACACGAGAGCATGGATTGAGGTAGCTCATGAGTTGACTACTGAGTTTTCTATTCCACTTGATGATCTGGCTATTACAACAGTCAATGATGGTATTGAAACTTTTATAGCATGGTCATATAATCTTATAAAGATACATGAGATATGTCTTTAATAAATTTTTTCCTATGAAAAACTTGTAACAATTGATGAAAAAGCTTTGAAGTGAGGTATGATATTACAGATGGATAAAGAGATGGGGAAACATAAGGTCATATCAAGACAATCTAATGAATTGACCAAGAAATCAAAACGACCTTCCAGGAGTACCTTCTGTAATACTCTAAGATTTCATAGTACGTTATCTCATTAAAGTAATTCAATAACTTGCGCTACACGCAACACCGAGTTCGAGCACACCGTAACTTACCAAAATAGCCGTTCAAAAAGTGGTTATGTATAGTATTAACTGAATTTTGAATCTTATATACTATATATAATTTTAACACCCATATTATACATTTCATAGACATAATATGAGAACAAATTCATTTTTTTCAGATAAAAGAAGTATTTTTCAAAAAATGCAATTTTACCACCTTTTAATTGTGAACCCTTTTTAAAACCAATATTTGACACTTTTATATAATAAATTTAATGAAATTAAATTCTTCTTTATAATCGGGACATAAACATTTAGTTTGGATAAATTTTTGGTACTTTTCTGAAAACATCCAATTTTTGATGAATAGTGAAAAACACTGCATTATTGTTTAAAATCGACTTTTTATTTAAATAATTATTTATTTTATTTATATTTATTTTAAGTCAAAATATATATATGATACCTATATAAGTTCAATGTAATTCATTGGAGTTATTTTATAATAAAATTAGATGTATAAATTTTTGTTGAACTTTTTACCGTCTTTTACCCACCTTCTAAGAGCATTTGAAAATTTGCATAAAACTTAATTTTACCTCTTCTGTGAGTTGAATTTAAAAAATAAGAGAGACACGATTGACATCAATAAGTAAAATGTGGTTCAATAAGATGAAAATAATTTTTGGTGAATAATAACTTTTGACTTTTATTTACTACAATTAAAAGTAAATAGGGTAATTAAGGGTAAAAATGATATCATAATTACCCTAACACATGTACTAATTCTATTGTATAAGTGTAATTTGACCAAAAACAACCTTATGAATAAAATATGATCCTATTTTTTCCACTTGTATTAGATTAGGACATTTATTATTATTTTATTTAAAGAATAGTTAAAAGTGTTAAATTCAAAGTCTATTAACTAAAACATTTTTAATATAGGGTTATACATAATATAAATTCAAATATAAATATTAATTATAAATATAAAATGATTTCCTATATCATGGTATTTTATTTATAATTTTTAGACATTAAATAATTAAATTTATTTATAACACAATGATGATGCAGTAATTACCTTATTAATGAAAGAATCAAATAAATGGTATTATAAATATTATAATTTCAAATTTTTTATGACATCCACAAATTTTATAGGTGAATATGACATGTTAGTATTGATTAAATTTATCTTGTTCTAAGTAATCAAGTTTTTATGACTTTCACAAAAACCAAATACTAAATAGTGTCAAAATTGACATAAATGATTTTTTAAAACAAATATTATATTATTAAATTATATAATATTCCTAAAAATATAAGGTTAGAAAAAAAGTCTTAAATAATATTATATATGTAATTAATGAACCACTTGAGGTCTCTTTGAAGTTTAGAGTACATTTATTAACCATATAGTGTAAGAATACAAGAAGACATGGTAAAAGTTAAACTATTTAACTAAGAGTTAAATCTAAAATACAAGGTTAATATAGTGACCTAAACCTATTTAAAACCTATTGGTTGAGTGTTTTTAGACCCATACCCACCTTATCATAAAAATAAATCATTTTGGATCCATTAAAAACCTAAAATGATTTTATTATAAAATAATATTTCAAGCTTTTCCTAAAGTGACCCTCACCCATCTTATAAAAGGGCACTTCCCCTTCTCTCAAAATCACACATCCAAAGCCATTTTTCTTGGCTGAACCCTGCCAAAATATCCTCTAAAATTCCCTCAAATCAACCTATATTCATTACTTTGATCATAAATTCAACCTAAGGAGCCCTTTTGATCAACTCTAAAGGAAACGCCCGAAGAAGAGGTAATAATTTCACCACCCTCTTTTAAGTTATTTTCTTCTTCCAATTCCTATTTATTTGTTGTTTCCATACCAAAATAATAACTCCAGTAACTACTACATACTATTATGTTATTATAAATATGTTACAACCATATTCATTATTCTATCCATCCTATAAATGACAAAGTCACCATACGTGCGTACGTACGAATTACCGTCTCCACGTCGTGGAGTAGTTTGTTATTCAAAAACTTCATTATTTGGATGGGTATAATAATGAGTATAACTGATGTAAATAATAAATATAACATGTTAATGATTCTGTATATATGATATACCATCCAATTACATATGATTTCACCATCAATATAATGATATTGTCGCTCGTGCATACGTACGGATTACCGTCTCCATGACGTGATGAGATTCATTTTCACGTTCACCATTCATCGATGATTATAAAAATATATATTATTAATAAGTATGTAATATATTACATAATAATTCTACTTTATATATATATATATATATATGTACTTACATATATCTTATTCACTTACTTCTGTTCAATACGATATGAAAACGTAAACATCGTTTATGCGTACGTACGACCTACCGTCTCCATAAATGGTGCCTTCCATTTCATATATCTATCTATTATAAATATTTATATTCTAAATATACATGATATATAAATCAAGGTTTATATTCTGGAATTATTTAAATCATTATCTAAATGATACAATCAATAATAACAAGTTAAAACACTTACGATAAAGAAAGTGATTATTACACAAAATGTTAATTTAACATGGAAATAATTATTAAATGGGTAGTATAAATTCATAAATTAATCATATATGATATAATAAATATGAATATGGTTCTGTTATAATTTAATAACATACTATGGTCATTATATAGGAGGTTAATCATACCCTCGACCAAAGGAAAGTGCAAGGTAAGGGTTAATTTCACAATCTCTTTATTATCTGAGGTTGTTTTTACATAAGTATCTACTGTGACATATTTATTATCCATGTCCATGTTTCATAAAATAGTTTTAAAAGGTATTATTTTTAAGGTACTTTTTTACTAAAACATCATTTTAAATGTTTTAAATATTTATTATTCTAAACCTTTCTCATTAATGTCCATGTTTTCAAAATGGTTTTAAGGATTTATTTATATGGATATGAATGTTTTAAAATGTTAATTCCTTTAAAAAGTTTCAAATTGGTATGAGACACTTTGATTCAAAACTATATTTTAAATGAATTCCTTTATAAATTATGTTACTTTTAAATGATTTCATGAAAAAGGGATATTTCTCTCAAAGATTTTTACTGATCATTTTCAACTATGTAAACATACTTTATGGGATATTATTCTTGATCGAGGTTGATTTATTATGATATAAATATTCCATATTTTATTGAAGGTTTTGTGATATATTTGACTGTGGATTTGTTATTTTTATACCATTCATGGTTTAGGGTTAAAAGTATTGACATTTTGTATGCTACTTTTAATATAAATGTTTATGTTACGTTTCAACCTTTTCATATGAGGAATGTATTGGACTTAGTAAGTGACGGGTGGAGACCACTATAGCTCCTCAGTGCATTGGTAGGTCTCATGAGACAATTAGACGTGTAATTGGCTGAGGCCTTTTCTAATTTTGATATATGGTTTTGTCCGAGGCCTTAATCATTTTTAGATGTCTTTGCTGAGGCCTTGACAAAATGTTTCAGAATGTCCCGCATAATACATTTCCTCATTATTAAAATATTATTCATGGTTCATGTGGTTATTCAATTAGTAGAATACCCATGACTATGTTTTATTATGGAATTATTTACTCATCTCATATTCCTGCCATAAAGTGTTCATGTTTATTATTTTTAAAGGCATGTGTTTTAAATTATTCACCTTGTCTAATGTTTATGTTATCTTCCGTTGTATTGCTTACCCTTACTGAGCGTTTGAGCTCACCCCTTTCTTATGTTTTATTTTCCTATGATTTCAAGAAGCTTATTATGATTGATAAGTAGGGATAAGCTAGGGGATTAATGGCGTTATCAAATGATCATTTATGTTGTGTTTTATTTTCTAAGGTGTAATGTAACATTCATGTATGTAATCTATTTTCCAAGACTGGTAAACTGATCAGTCTTTCAGGACTTGATTCCTTGTAATTATGAAAATGTATTAAAATAATGCACTGACTTTGGGTAATTGGTGTCGGGGCGTTACAATTGGTATTAGAGGAAGTTTAGAAAAAACCTTGGAAATAGATTTAGATAAACTCTGATTAGTGAATATTACCCTAAGATAAAATTTGAGGATTAGTATAGAAGAACATCCTAGAATTTTTTTAATGTGGATATTTTGTGTATTTTCCAAGAAATACATCCCTGTATGGATATGAGCTGGTAGAGGTGGCTTTGGAACAGATGTACCTAAGAGTTAAAACTCTGACAAGGAGTTTCAGGCTTGACCCGGGGTATCCTGGTACATGACAATGGGCCTTGCTTCACTCTTGGTTATGACACTCCCAGAGGATATGCTTAGGATAATTCACATTTTCATTACAATCCATTATAAAGGATTTAGGAGTAAATACTTCCTCAAAGAAAACATTTTATGATTATATATTATATGAATAATCTTCTCAATTTACAAGTTTGGAATTATGCATTGTGATTCATAAACTAACCTAGTGTATGAAATTGTTTAGAAATGGCGTCTAGTAGAAGGAATGAGAATTCCAACAATACGCATGATCAAAAGATTAAGAAGGATCATATCTTTCATGGTATTAAGAAAACATTTAAAAGGGAAATAGTCTCCCATGTATTCTCATCATATGAAGAAATAGTACCATGTATTAATAAGATAAGTAAAGAATTATTTGAGTCCTATGGATTTGAAGGGAAGCAAGAGAAGAAAAGGATGGAAGAGAGAAAGATGGATAAAGGGAAGAGGGGAAAGAAGGATTTTCCCATATGTGATAACTGTGGAAAGAATCACCTTGGTAAATGATTAAAGGGAATGAGAGTTTTTTATAAGTGTGGAGAAAAAGGACACTAAGTACATGATTTCAAGGGTAAGAAAAATGTTTCAAATGTACAATGCTTCATATTCAAGGAGTTGAGATACTATACGAATCAATCATCAGAGTATACCCCAAATGCTACTATTGGATAATAATAAAATTATGATACTACCGAAGATGAAGATAAATGATTAGAGTTCTTATGTTGTTATTAAAGTATTGTGTCATTTGAGTATTGTATTAATGATGTATATGTTATAAGAATTATAGAGTATATAAAGATTGTACTGCAGTACTATTTCATTAAGGACTTGAGATTGTATGGAACCAAGAAAAGTGACTCAATAGCAGATTATTTTTTTGGAAACTATATGGTTGAGAGAAAGATAAACCATAATATGGTTCTGATACTGAGGTAGTGATTTTTAAATAATATGAGATTGATTTGGATAAATTATATTGGATATTCTTGACTACCTTGAAACTGATTAATGATTTGTATATTCCATCATTGTCGGAGTTTACAACATTTTTTATAGAAGGAGTATATCCGGTATTCTATAAGGAATAAGGGAGCATGAATGTAATCAATAAGGTTTTATGATAATTCAGGGTGTTACTGTGTTTTAAAATAATACATGATGAAGGTATTCACATGTTATTACATGGAAAAAAGATCTTCATTATGTTTACTTTCCTTATAATTTTTGGACTGTGAGTTTAGACAGAAGTATTTTGGATAAGACTAAAGGTTGGAATGGATTAAGTTTGATATTGGATACTATTGTTAAGCTTAAAGATTTTCTTAAGATTGTTATAAAAAGGACAACTTAGAGGTCGGGTGACAACCCGTCGCGTCCAGTAAGGCCGCGAGACTTGAACCTACAACCGAAGGGCGACAAGGGTGCATCACCTACCACTAGCCTACGTGATGTCCTAGTTTTTGTAATGTAGTTTTATTAAATAGTCTAACAAATTAATTATAAATTCATTATTTTTGGAACCCTATACGATTACAATAAATAGAATATTTTTAAATTCTATTATCTTTTGGAGTGAAAGGTGAGTTTGTGGTATGAATTAGTTGAAGGATGAAACTCTACTTATCAAGTATATTTTCTCATCTTATTCTATGAATAAATTAATTCTAAAACTTTAGGGAAGTAATCTTAAAACCAAAAATGTGTTATCTTAATACCTTATGTTTTTTTGAACAAAAAATATTTTAAATCACCATAGATTAATGGCTTTGAGACCCTTAATTTTACAATTATTTGTGATTGATGACCTCAATCACTCCCTATAAATATTTACGTTTTCCCTCCAATTATGTGTCTCTAATTTCCACCAATGTTCTCCTAATCGAGATCATAATTTGGTGCTGACATTTTCATTTCCCTTTCCCTCTTATTAAGACTAAATTTTATTAAACCAATTTACGATGTGGGTTTTCCAAAAAGGTATTTTTCTATTTTTAACCATTTATTTTCGAAGAACAATTTCAAATTGCAAGGATGCAATTTATTGAAGGAGGGGAGAATGTAACACCCCAAGATTTCATAGTACGTTACCTCATTAAAGTAATTCAATAACTTGCGCTACACGCAACACCGAGTTCGAGCACACCACAACTTACCAAAAAGTGGTTATGAATAATATTAAATTCATTTTTAATCTTATATACTATATATAATTTTAACACCTATATTATGTGTTTCTTAGACATAATATGAGAACAAATTCATTTTTTCAGATAAAAGAAGTATTTTTAAAAAAATGAAATTTTACCACCTTTTAATGGAAAACCCTTTTTAAAACCAATATTTGAAAATTTTATATATTCAATTTAATGAAATTAAATTCTTCTTTAGAATCGAGACATAAAAATTTAGTTTGGATAAATTTTTGGTACTTTTTTAAAAACATCCAAATTTTGATGAATAGTGAAAAACACTGCATTATTGTTTAAAATTGACTTTTTATTTAAATAGATATTTATTTTATTTAAATTTATTTTAAGTAAAAATAGATATATAATACCTATATAAGTTCAATTTAATTAATTGAAGTCATTTTATAATAAAATTAGATGTATAAATTTTTATCGAACTTTTTACTGTCTTTTACCCACATTCTAAGAGCATTTGGAAATTTGCATAAAACTTAATTTTACTGCTTCTGTGAGTTGAATTTCAAAAATACAAGAGACACAGTTGACATCAATAAGTAAAATGTGGTTCAATAAGATGAAAATAATTTTTGGAGAATAGTAACTTTTGACTTTTATTTACCACTGTTAAAAGTAAATAGGATAATTAAAAGTACAAATGATATTATAATTACCCTAAAACATGTCCTAATTCTATTGGATAAGTATAATTCAACCAAAAAAAACCTTAGGAATAAAATATGATCCTCTTTGGTCCACTTTTATTAGATTAGGATATTTATTATTATTTTATTTAAAGAAGAGTTAAAAGTGTTAAATTCAAAGTTTATTAACTAAACCATTTTTAATATAGAGTTATACATAAGATAAATTTGACTATAAATATTTATTAGAAAGCTAAAATTATTTCCTACATCATGGTATTTTATTTATAATTTTTAAATATTAAATAATTAAATTTATTTATGACACAATGATGATGCAGTAATTACCTTATTAATGAAAGAATTAAATAAATGGTATTATAAATATTAAACTAAATATAATTTAAAAGTTTTTATGACATCAAATTTTTTTTTAGGTGAATATGATATGTTAGGATTAATTAAATGTATCTTTTTAGAATTAATCAAGTTGTGATGACTTTCACAAAAACCAAATACTAAATAGTGTCAAAATTGACATAAATGAGTTTTTAAAACAAATATTATATTATTAAGTTATATAATATTCCTAAAAATCTAAGTATTGGAAAAAGAGATTAAATAATATTATATATGTCATTAATGAACCACTTGAGGTTATATTGGAAGTTTATAGTGAGTTTATTAACCATATAGCATAAGAATACAAGAAGACACGGTAAAAGTTAAACTATTTAACTAAGAGTTAAATCTAAAAGATAAGGTTAATATAGTGATCTAAACCTATCTAAAACCTATTGGTTGAGTTGTTTTCGACCCATACCCACCTTATCCTAGAAATAAATTATTTTTGAGCCATTATAAACCAAAAATGATTTTATTATAAAATAATATTCCAAGCTTTTCCTAAAGTGATCCTCACCCCTCTTATAAAAGAGAACTTCCCCTTCTCTCAAAATCACACCTCCAAATCCATTTGGATCGGCTGAAACATGCCCAAATATCCTCCCAAATTCCCTAAAATAAACTTGGAGTCCTTAATTTGATCATAAATCCAACCTAAGGATCCCTTTTGATCAACTCAAAAGGAAACACCCGAAGAAGAGGTAATAATTTCACCACCCACTTTCAAGTTCTTTTCTTCTTCCACTTACTCTTTCTTTGTTGTTTACATACCAAAATAATAACTCCAGTACCACCTACATACTATGATGTTATTATAAATATGGTACAACCATATTCATTATTCTATCCATCCTATAAATGACAAAGTCACCATACGTGCGTACGTACGACTTACCGTCTCCACGTCATGGTGTTGTTTGTTATTCAAACACTTCATTATTTGGATGGGTATAATAATGAGTATAACTGATGTAAATAATAAATATAGCATTTTAATGATTCTTTATATATTATGTACCATACAATTAAATATTATTTCACCATAAATATAATGATATTTTCGCTCGTTTATACGTACGAGTTACCGTCTCCACGACGCGATGAGATTCATTCCCACGTTCACCATTCATCGATGATTATAAAAATATATATTATTAATAAGTATGTAATATATGACATAATAATGCCACTGGATATATATATATATATATATGTATGTATGTATGTATGTATGTATGTATGTATGTACTTACATATATCTTATTCACTAACTTCCGTTCAATACGATATGAAAACGGAAACAACGTTTATGCGTATTTACGGATGGTAATGTATGTATGTATGTATTTATGTACTTACATATATCTTATTCACTTACTTCCGTTCAATATGATATGAAAACGGAAACAACGTTTATGCGTATTTACGGTCTACCGTCTCCATAAACGGTGCCTTCCATTTCATATATCTATCTATTATAAACATTTATATTTTAATATATATGATATATAAATCAAGGTTTATATTATGGAAGTATTTAAATCATTATCTAAATTATACGATCAAGAATAAAAAGTTAAAACACGTACGATAAATAAAGTGATTATTACCCAAAATGTTAATTTAACATGGAAATCATTATTAAATGGGTAGTATAAAGTCATAAATGAATCAAGTATGATATAATAAATATAAATATGGTTTTGGTATAATTTAATAACATACTATGGTCATTATACAGGAGGTTAAATGCAACCTCGACCAAAGGAAAGTGCAAGGTAAGGGTTAATTTCACAATCTCTTTATTATCCGAGGTTGTTTTTACGTAAGTATCTACTAGGACATATTTATTATCCATGTCTATGTTTCATAAAATTGTTTTCAAAGGGATTATTTTTAAGGGACTTTTTTACTAAAATATTATTTTAAATGTTTTAAAGATTTATTCTTATAAACCTTTCTCATTAATTTCCATGTTTTCAAAATAGTTTTAAAGATTTATTTATATGGACATGAATGTTTTAAAATGTTAATTCCTTTAAAAAGTTTCAAATTGGTATGGTAAAATTTGATTCAAAACTATCTTTTAAATTAATTCCTTTATAAATTATGTCACTTTTAAATGATTTCATGAAAAAGATATATTTCTCTCAAAGATTTTTACTGATCATTTTCAACTACATCAACATACTTAATGGGATATTATTCTTGATTGAGGTGGATTTATTATGATAAAAATATTCCATATTTTATTGAAGGTTTTGTGATATATTTGACTGTGGATGTGTTATTTTTATACCATTCATGGTTTAGTGTTAAAAGTATTGACATTTTGTATGCTAGTTTTAATACGAATGTTTATGTTATGTTTCAACCTTTTTATATGAGGAATTGTATTGGACTTAGTAAGTGACAGGTGGAGCTCGCTATAGCTCCTCAGTGTATCGGTAAGTCTCATGAGATAATCTGATATGGAATTGTCCAAGGCCTTTACCAATTTTGATATATGGTTTTGGATGGGGCCTTAATAATTTTTAGATGTCTTGGCCGAGGCCTTGAAAAAATATTTCAGAATGTCTCGAATTATACATTACCTCATTATAAAAATATTATTTATGATTCATGTGGTTATTCGACTAGTAGAATACCCATGACTATGTTTTATTATGACATTATTTACTTATCTCATATTCTTTCCATAAAGTGTTCATGTTTATTATTTTTAAAGGAATGTGTTTTCAATTATTTACCATGCCTAATGTTTATGTTATCTTATGCTGTATTTCTTACCCTTACTGAGCGTTTGAGCTCACCTCTTTCTTATGTTTTATTTTCCTAGAATTCCAAGAAGTGTATTATGATTGATAAGAAGGGTTAAGCTATGGGATTAATGGCATTATTAAAGGATCATTTATGTTGTGTTTTATTTTCTAAGGTGTAATGTAACGTTCATGTATGTAATCTATTTTCTAAGACTGCTAAACTGATTGGTCTTTTGGGGATTGATTCCTTGCAATCATGCCAATGTATTAAAATAATGCACCGACTCTGGGTAACTGGGGTCGGGGTGTTACACCTTCTCCCCACCATCTTCAGAGAAACATTTATTATCATTACAACTTCATTCATAGACCACATTTAAAGATGAAAATATATCTTACATTCCACATAAAAAAGAAATATATGGAACTTTCATGACAAATGTAATTGGTCTCGAGACTATAAATAAGATTATAAAGAATTAATGGTTGGGAGTCTCAATTATGAATACATACATAAGGTATATTTTCATAATACATCTTTATAAATAACGATCTAATATGTTTATTAAAGTTAATAACTATTCATATTTTCTATAGGCGTTGATATTACTACTATATAATGGGAAAACCATGCGAAACACGATTTGGATTCATTAATCTCTGTATCATTTCTACAGAAAAACATACTTTTTATAAGAAAGAAATTGAGAATAAAATAGATGAGATACTCAAAGAATTTGAGAAAAAAAATATCATACAAAAGACTCTTTTTATGCCTATAATGAAAAAGTAATACTCTATAATCCAATCACATAAAATATATTTTTAAGTTTTTCATTACTTATTTGTTTTTGTTTTTTTAGGTAGCACTTGATACTAATAACATTCAATATAAACACCCCAAATACTTATTTTCTAGATCCAATGCATGAATATCCAACAAACCAACCACACATTATGTGTATTGTAAATTTATAATACACTACAATCAATATTTTATAGATAAAATTCGAATTATATTTTTCATTTTGTATTTTAACAAGAATTCTTTATGATGGGGAGATCTCTAAATATAGGATAAATCATGTCATGAAGTTGGCGTATGAACAGATGAAGCCTATGGATTACTATAAATGGGAACAAATTAAGGTATATATAGAAATATTTAACTATCAAAACATATTTAAAAACAATTTACTTATTTTGGTCAATGTTTCTATAGTGTACATAGAAAAATAGCAGCAAAGATTGTAGATATTATGTTTGCAAATTTATGAGAGAGATCATAAATCTTGAAAAGGCTAGCATCCCCCAACAGGTAATTTCTAAAGGTAATTAAAATTTCATTAAATATATTTTTAATAATTTTTTTGTCTATATTTTCTTAGTACTATAAATATTTTTGACAACCTTTATACTCAAAAGAAGAATTAAATTTGTTTAGAGATGAGTGGACATTGTACATGTTGTCAGAATGTTTTTTGATAACAAATTAATGTGATTACCTGCTATGTTTGTGATATATTATAGGTTATGAACATAGAAATATATTTGAGGTGTGAAACATTAGTTTCAGAATTCTTATATATGATTTTTGATCTGTTTCTCAAGGAGAAGTATAATGAAGGAATCAATTTGTTTAAAAGCAATGACCTCTAAATAATAAAATTTTTGGACAATGGAAGAGGTGGAGGTGGAGGCGAAGGCATAGGTGGAGGTCGAGGCATAGTTGGAGGAGGATTTAGAGTTAGAGACTGAGGTGGAGGAGGAAACATAAGTGGAGACCGAGGCGGAGGAGGAGACAAAGTGCCGGCTTGTAAACAATAAAATTGTTGGGAAATAGAGTATAACGAGGATCATACCAAGGTTGTGTTTGAGAATAATTGTTTAAAAGTTCACACAACACCTTTTACTTAACATAAGATCCATTGTGCAAGTGTTTCAGGTGGATTATTGAAAAAAAAAATACTTTTCACCACTTGTTTAAGTGATTTTATATAGGAATTTAAGTGGAGGAATTTTTTTCAGAAACAAAACAAGCACCAATTATTTTTTAAAAATAATTATCATAGGATAAAATTTATATTATAACATTCCAAGTACTATCAAATATTATAGTAGTGTGAAATAAACCCCTCACCAAGAACAAATTGAACAAAAAAAATAGATGCAATTTCTTGCCCATGAATTCTCTACACTGAAAAGAAAAATTCTTAGTAGTGGATTAAATAGTTACTTGAGAGTGATACAACACCAATCCAATAATCAAACATATATATAATATAACTCAAATTTTTGAATAAATATTTGTGTAATCAACTACTAAATCCAGTAGGTGTATGAGAGAACTATTGGAGGACAACCAAAATTGAGAGATTATGGTCATCGAGGAGGGATGATGTCAAAGGAAACATGACATCAAATGAAAAGAAACCTCCTTATGAAGAAATCCCA
Organism: Viscum album; assembly: GCA_963277665.1. NCBI lineage: Eukaryota > Viridiplantae > Streptophyta > Magnoliopsida > Santalales > Viscaceae > Viscum > Viscum album. The sequence continues at coordinate 1,791,188,455 of OY728128.1, forward strand.
AAAAAATGAAAAAAACTACTTCAAATGAAATCGTGAATCACTAAAAATACAAAATGAATACTTGTTTGAAAAATAAGTGAGTAGATTGATCCAAAACCTCTAAAAAATAAAGAAATAAAAAATTTCATCGACTGAATCATGAATTTTCATAAAAGAACAATATAGTGATTTCACTTTGGTGGGTGGTGGAATTATTTGGTCTATTTGATCATCAATTAGATTCATGATATAATATCATAAATGCTTGTGAAATCCATACAAGTAACATTCATTATACATGTGCACATTCATTATGTTAAATGATCCATGTTAACATGCTCATTAATAAAAAACTTATCATCATTATCAATAAAAAATACACGAGAATTGGAATATTCCCATTTTTATGAACAAATAATTATGATGTTATGTTAGAGTTTATCATCACCCAGAATATTGAAAAGGATATACTAATATATAGCACAATCCAAGAAGACTTAATAGATACACTAGATCTCAGTGTCATTTGGATTCTATAAAGGTCTATACTGATGTTTAATACTATTAAAAGGGGGAAACATTTTATAATGGAGTTTAGTGTCTTTTGAAAATACATAATGGGTAACACTGAAGTTTTTTCCATTAAAGAAGGTAGGTGGTTTATCATAGAGTTTGTACTCTATATGATGGTAAAAGGTTAAGATAGATTTTATTATTTTCCATAAAAACTCATATGTAAATATTTATTTTAGTTTAATCAATGAATGATGATAGGTTTATACTAATGTTTAATGTTTTATAGGAATAAATGGCTTTGTCAACAAGGATGATTCACTCCTGTACTATGATAATGCACTCAACAAGGATAATTTAATCATGATGATGCAATTTTATTTTTATTCTCCAATGCATTCAACATTATGGGTTATCAAACTGCAATATTGTTAGATGACCCAAAGTGTTGAATGCACTATAGGATAAGAAAGACACGGTGGAATAAACCATACCTCAAAGAAATACATGGTGTACTCAGTATGACTCAAATTGTGTGGTTTCAATTTAAAATTGACATTTTATCAATGTATTATTTCATATTTATGTTTAATTTATTTCTTTATAGTATTATTAACATAATAATTGTTTCATTATACTGGAAGATTCTTTTGCTTGAGTTGTGGTGGTTTGTTCGAAGCTACTCGTGCTCATGAGAGATTGGACTTTGAGGCTGCGACCGAGATAACAACAATAAGTAAATGGGTCAACAATTTATACAAACATCATGAAAAGGTGAATTACTACTACTTATTTAGTTAATTTTTTCACCATTTATCTACTATTTTTAAGTTAATTTCCTTATCATTTTTATCTAATATTTTTTGAACGGATCTTTTGAGAAGTTATATTTTTCCTTCAATCATCTGCAATAATCCAGAAAAGAGAGAACATGGTGATTTTGGATTAGGTGTTTCAGGAAGCATGGGGTTTCGTCTTTTATCCAATTAGAACATTTCTTTCTTTTCTATCTTGGTGTAGATGGTTGAAATAAAATAACACATCACATACTCAATCATCCTCACCTCAACCCGATGCACGGTGTGACCGGTATAACTTGAATGATATGTTTTTAGTTTATAATTTACATTTTAGTTCAAAACACACATCACATACTCAAATTTGAGAAAACACATTAATATTGTTTTTATACTTTAATACAACACCCATAAGTCATTTTTTATGTGCAATAATCAACCACACCTCAATCTGATACATGATGTTCTCAGTATGACTCAAAGTGTCCATCATCTGTTGAAAGTTTATATTTAAGTTCACAAAACATCACTCACTGAAATCCAAACAAATGAAATCAGATTATCTTGATAATTTAGGAAAATGATATATAATTCATTTGTGATGTGTAGGAATCAGTCTCACTTCAAACTGGTACACTATGTGACCGGTATGACTCAAAGTGTGTGTTTCCAATCTAAAATGACATTTTAGTAAAAACACAATTAAAATACTAAAAAACTAAGAAAAAATATTCGTATTATTTTTATACTTTACTAAAACTATATATAAGTTATTTAGGATTTATAGGAATTATCCTCACCTCAATCCGATGCACAATGTGACCGGTATGACTCCAAGTGTGTCTTTTTATTTAAAATTGACATTAATTTTACTAAAAAAGAAAACTGACATACTCAAAAATGATCAAAAACATTCATATTGTTTTTATATTTTATTAAAACTACCCATAAGTCTTTTTTGACATGTAAAAATTAGCTACAACTCAATCCGATACACGATGTGTGATCGCATAACAATTCACTATTCAAATCCACCCTTACATTGTTGTTTTAAACTAGTTTTATAATGAACATTACAAATATAATAATAAATTTCACTTTATGTTTGAATCAATGAATTAATGTTTATCACTGTTTAATAGGTCAATTTTACTTGTTTTGGTGTTTACATTGTAGGAGGAGGTGATTTGGAGAGCCCGTGATGGAATTCAAGCAAAATGGGTCAAACTGCGCGAGAGCCCAAGCATGCATTTGGAAAATTATTTGTAATGTGGATACTATGTGCATCCAATTGGTCTAAAAATGGATATATTAGTTGAAAACAACGCGGGATACATTTCTCTAGAATATCATGAAGCCCAATTCATCCATTTGGAGGCCCAAAATAGGCCCACAATGTGAAGAAATTATGGGCGGGCCAGATTGGACCACCCTTCTGTATTCGGTCCATAACTAGGGCCTTGGAGATCCAATTGGGTTAATTACACCTCCCATGAATAGATAACTCTAATATGCACCTCTCCACCGAATTTCAAGTTAATTTAATGCGTTTTGTTCAGTCAACCATTCAGATAAGGAATGATTAAAAATTATGTCCTGAATAGAGACCTAGTCCCTTAGGAACTTGACCTCTTTTGTGAAAAGTGTGACGTTTTGTCCATAAAATCACTCCTCCCCCTCATTCTATCACGTTGAACGACCAGGGGTGAAGGTAAGTCGAATTTAAGAGCTCTCTTCACCCATTTTATTTCTATTCTCCCTCTTGTATTTCTAAACCTCTTAGTGATCAATTTGAGGAGTGTCCTTTGTTGTAATCCCAAGATCCACACTTGTAATCTTCATAAAGTAATTGATTTCCAGGTTTGTTGTCAATTTTTCTTCATTTATACCTTTTAAATTTGTGTTTATTCTAGTATGATCAAATACAAATCAAAGTAACAAGAATCCGCATGCTTCCATGCATAACCCGGATCTTGTGATGATTTGAGTGTGGTTGCCTCTTTTATCACCCCTCTCTTTCATGAGTGTGCAAATGGATTATGTCGGTTAATAAAATCCAGGAGCTTGAACTTATGAATATGCATGTTCTTGTCTTGTGGAATATTTTTATCATTGACACAAATATGGTCATATCATCACGTTGTTGATGTATTCCTTGATTGAGTTCCGTTTTTACATCGATTCATGTTTGTTGATTTTGAGCGGTTGCCGATAATCAATATCATTGATCGATCAAATCCTAGGTGGTAACCTAGTAAGAACTCACATACCATTACTGGTTTCAGTATGTATAAAATCAAGGAATCAATGATCCTTCCCTTTCCCTTGAGAGCGATGATAGATTGAGCATCAAGGGACACTTACCTGGGTTGATCACGATTTCTCCAACCGGTTTCTTTCAGTAGTAATATACTTTAAATTTATCTTCTTTAAGAAACACAACTCAAGTTTTATAAAACCCCGTTCCCATTTTATTTTCTTAATCAGAACCTCATTTTGTAATTAATGATCTAATGATCCTTCGAGAGACGACTTAGGGTTGCTGCTATACTGCAGAAATTCTAGTTAAAAATAAACATCTAATTTGACGCACTCACAATGCGATCAATGTGCTCGATATGACTCAAAGTGTCTGTTATCAGTTTAAAATTGACATTTTAGTACAAAAAAGTGTCACTCACTGAAAAAGAGAAAACATACTCATATTGTATTAACAATTTATGATAATTATTTATAATTAATTTTTGATGTGTATGAATCATTCTCACATCAAACCCACATACCATGTGACCAGTATGACTCAAAGTGTGTGTTTCCAATTTAAAATGACATTTTAGTAAAAAAAAGCAACATACTTAAAACCAAGAAAAAAAATTTATATTATTTTGATACTTTAGTAAAAAAATCAATAAATCATTTGGGATGTGTAATAATCAACCTCACCTCAATACAACGCACAGTGTGACTGGTATGACTCAAAATGCATCATTTTATTTAAAATTGACATTAATTTCAGTAAAACAGACAACTGACATACTTAAAACTGAGAAAAAAAATTCATATTATTTTTATACTTTAAGAAAATGACCCATAAATCATTTTTTATGTTTAAGAATCATTCTCACCTCAATTTGATATACGATGTTCCCGATATGACTAAAAGAGTCCACTATCAATTTAAAATTGGCAGTTTAGTTCAAAAAGTGTCACTCACTAAAAACTGAGCAAAAGCACTCGAATTATTTTTATAATTTAGAAAAATGATTTATAATTCATTTTTTATGTGTAGGAATTAGTCTCACATCAAACCCACACATGATGTGATCGGTATGACTCAAAGTGCATGTTTTCAGTTTAAAATGACATTTTAGTAAAAAACATAAGTGACATACTCAAAAATGAGGAAACAAATTCAGATTGTTTTGATACTTCAGGACAATGTTCCATAATTCATTTGGAATATGTAGGAATTATCTACACCTTAATACGATGCATAGTGTGACTAATACGACTCTAAATGAATCTTTTCAATATATAAGTGTCATTTTAGTTTAAAACACTCATCACATCGCCAAAACCAAGAAAATGATCCTAGTTTTTTTTCTCATCATTATATCTACTACTACTTAATTAATTTTTTATAATTTTTATCTTATACTTATTTAGTTATTTTTCAATGATATAATGCTTGAATATGAACAATAAATGGTAAGATGTGCAAGAATCAACCACAACTTAGTCTGATACACAATGCTCTTAGTATGACCCAAAGTTTAGTTTAAAATTGACAATTTTTATTTAATTTATTTCTCTATATTATTACTAACATAATAATTGTTTTCTTATATAGGTGCATTATTTTTCTCGAGTAGGGGTGGTTTTTTATTTTATATAGGCACGTTCTTTTTCTCTATAAAAGTTTTTTTGTATTTGTGTTGTAAATTTTATTTCATTTAAATTTTGTATTTATATCTGATTTTGCTAATTTCCAGTGATGTTTCTAGTACTGTAGTGTGCTGTTACAATGCACTGTAGTATACCCTATTCCTGGTGCTGCAATGTGCTGTAACATCACACTACATTATGCCCCTTTATCAATATTGATAAATGATGCCTTTATCAATGTATTTAGTAGTGATAATAAAAGATTCCTTTATCACCACATTTATTAGCATCGATAAAGTATGTCTTTATCATCACTTGTAGAATCACCGATAAAAGGGCCCTTTATTAACACTAAATAAAAGTGCTAATAAATGGTGTCTTTTATCAGCGTTTTTCTAGCGTTGATAAAAGCCTAGGTATTTTAACCGCACTGTAATAGTTAGTGATTTTCTAGCACTGATAAAGGCCTATTCTAGCGCCTTTAAAGGCCACTTTTGTTGCAGTGATTGTTTCATAAAAAATATTATCATATCAAATTACTATAAATTTCATTTTATGGTGAAACATAGTTAAATACTTGTACATATTATTTCTAGGGATGATTGACATGAGTCAGTTTTTGGGTTTTTGTTGTCCATCACATGGACATGGCAGCGGAATGAAAACTAAAACATATATGATATATCTTTGAAGGAATCAACATGTGATAAATGAAGAACAAAAAGTTGAATACTTGGATAACCAATGCAATAATATCCAATGATTTTACTTGATTAATATCACTAGAGCATCAAATAAAAGCTTCCTACCTCTGAGGGATTACACTGGCTTGTGGATCTAAATCTCAATAGGAGGACTCCCATACACTTGAAGATGTGTTAGCATCTTCACTGAAGGTGATGAAAAAGCTACAAGAATGAAGATAGTTTGGAGAGGCTTGTAGACAATCAGTTTTTAATAGTAAGAAAGATCACATTCCTTTATATAGCTACCCATGACATGTTTCATTTAATGAAATGTGTCAACAATATTTAATGTATTCATATACATTTATTATCATTCTCATTAATTCATTGAATCTTGTTAAATGAATATCCAAGCCATTTAATCTATTCATAATAGATTATTTTCAATAAAACTGTATGGAAGATAAATGCATCTAAATTTAATATTCCATTGATTATTTTAGTGCATATTCAGCTGTCTTTCATTTTCATGAAAATATATAAGGACTTTGTGCAAAAAATCACAAATTTTTGTGAATCCATTCAATTTTTTTTGGATATGATTTCATCATAATCTCTTTATCACAAAACAAACATTTTTCCAAAACTTAATCCTTATCCAGAGGCCTAACTATGTGACCCTACAAGTCTTGTAAACATTGACAACAAATATGAAATATTTATTTCATGGATGTAAGTAAAGAGAAACCTCTAACAAAGCATCAGTGTCACTCAAGCTACTAAGGGGTCTGGTGTGATCTCCAACAAACATACTCATATCTCTATACAAACATCTCCACCACTTGATATATCATATACATCATATGTATAACTATATAATCCTTTTTTCCATGACTTAGAGTGACCACTAGACATAAAACATGTCAATCTAATATAACCAACTCATATTTTCTTTATTCTTAGAAATAAACTAACCAAGTCGATGAATACATCACATGTCATTCATTTAGTGGATGTGTTTTAACTAAGCATGTCTTTGCATTTCTTCAGTTTAATTCTATTAAGGTCTAGATGTCTTTTATTATGATACAAGTGGAAAAATCTAATCCTAGTTACACTCCAATCAATTAAATGATTAGCAACATACTTAATCACTCCTGTATTAGATAAGTTCATATGCTGACTTGTGTAAGTAGGGTATCAAAGTATGAAGGTTTCCATACTAGGTATCTCTCGAACCTCAGGTAAGATGGATTGATAATAAGAATACACCCTTAATTATATCTATGACTGTATGACATTCCATGGGATATACTTTAACGATTCAGTCCAAGTTATAAGTCTCTACTTATTAACCCATGAATCTATTCTTCATATCTCATATACAACTCTTTGTAATGGTTATAAGAATTTATTCAATCTAATCTTAACATATGATCACAACCCATAATAGTTCATGATAATCATTAATTAACGAAAACTAAAAGTCTGTACTTTAAAGGGATATATATCATTCGAACATTTATGTAAATTAAATTACAACACAAATAAATGAATGATAAATAGAGATTCCCTTTATTATAAAAATATGACATATTTACAACCATTATAACCGGTACCTTAAGTGTTAAATATCCAAATATTCTACATGATTCTCATGTTTTTATTACAGTAATGGTTTTTTTAACATTACACCCATATATAATTCCCATAACATCCTTATGGGACCATATGATAAAATAACCCCACTAACCTCTAAGTGAGTAATATTTATGAAGTAATCTAGTTTGAAAAATAGCGAGACATAAGAATCATATTCCTTAAGTTAAACTATTTAAACCTATATTCAAACTCCTTAGATTCATAACATCAAATGTTATAATGTTATCTTCTGTTGTCTACATATAAATCTTTCTAAGCTTAACATCATTATCAATTATGAAATTACGCCATCAAACTTCCTCTTTGAGGTCAATGTAACCATTTACTTTTTTATCCAGCATATCCTAAACTCTTTTAGTATAAAATGACATTCACTTAATTATGGTAAACACATGTAACCATTTAAATTTTTCTTTATCATCATTTCCCAAACCTTCTAGAAAATCAAGTGAATTTCACTTTGTTGATAAACTGACATAATAGTGATATTCACTTTATTATAATAACTAAATGAAACTATTTACATTTTATTTACTATCATATCCTAAAACTTATTTTAGGGCACCAAGTATAATTCAATTTCTCACAATAATCAAATACAACTATTTACATTTGTTTATCATCACATATCCTAAACATTTTAAGACATTTAGTGAAAAACAATTTTAATTCTATATTGTAATAATCTTTTATTTGTTAAATTTTAACTTCTATATGTTCAAAATATACTCCCACTAGCCTCTTATACACTATATTCTCTTCAGAATATCTTTATAAGACAAAAAACAAACTACTTTATGTTTTAGGAAATAAAACATATTTCTATTTAGTGGGAATACCTAACAAATAAACTATTGTTTACATATCTCATATGAAATTCTAGGTGTTTAGATAATTTTATTGAAAAATAATATTTTATTTGTTAAAATACACCACTATGGGTGGGAATAAAATTGCATCATATTTTAATAAATAGCTGGATAAACACTTTATATAGGATAAAACACTTTTATGCATATATTCTTCTCAAAACATGTTATATAATCCAATGAATCATAAACCCAATGTATCAAATTAATCATCTTATCTTGTTCGTAATTTTTTTTTGTTAACACCTCTTATCATATAAGATAAGTGAGATGAAGATACACTTACATTACTTAGATTCATCCAAGCTTGATAAACAACCTTACATTCAAATTTATGATATACCAACTGTTTACTTCATCACTTGAATGGAAACTATAATCTTTTTCAATTATTACTACGATTTTGAACTTCTGTATATTTATAACACTTATAAAACATACAATTGGAATGAAATACCCTTCAAAATTGAAGAATAAATTTCTATAACTTTTATACCTGAGATGGAAATTCTATGGAGTTCACAAAATCCATCAGATATTTCAGATAATCCCATCATATGGAATCATAACTTCTTCATGATAATACCCTTAGGTTTCAAATAACCTTAATTGGATTCTTAAATAAATATCATTGGACTTTCCAAATTTTCCCCTCTCGGTTTTGAACTTTTACTTCATTGTACTATTTATACAGTACTAGAACTTAGACATCATATTCCCAGTTCACCCATTCTCAACACTTTGAGAATATCAGTTAAAATTTTCTTAAATTTATCCATCTTTCCAAAACATTTCCATAGATGAAAAAATGTATTACTTAACCAAAATAATCCTTATAGGGATTTTTTCAACCACTCCAAGCATATTCTATCATATTGAATATCATTGACATACCCAATCATATCGAGTATATCAGAAGAGTCTAAAATTCCTTAGGTAATTTTGAATTAAATGCCTTTTAAACCTTAAATGAATCATTTCACCTTTCCATAAGCATCTAGATTCACTTGTTGTGCAATTTAAACTATTGGTTACTTAGGAAGGAATTTCTCTAACACAAAGAATATTTCCCTTGCTCAATAACTTTTCTTAAGCTACTAGTATTAGGAGTTTATTACTTTAATCTTATTATTTCAAGTATTAATTTCAAATTTTAATTTGATGATGATGATGCATTTATCTATAATAGTTTTTATAAGACGAATATCATGTCTTATATCTTTTCATTTGGGACTTTTAATGATAGTGCTCCCACTAAAATTGATTACCCTATACATTATATACCTTCAATGACCTAATAACCATATTTCACTAAGCAATGAGACCATTATGATGTTTCTCTCACCATTTAGTTATTTAGGTAGGGATTTATCTCAATCACAATAGTTGCGAGTCTTAAATAGTTGAGTGGATAAACCCTTATCCAAATCCATCATATGGACATACTCAACTATATTCCTCTGGTAACCTAATCCTATTAGGGTATCTCGACTAGTGTGACCCAAATCAAATGTTGAAAAGAGGCTAAAAAATGTCAATCTAATGGAACTCAACTATGACATGACCCACCCAGGGATGTTCCAATGCCAGCCATGACTTTCTTGCCTTACATAAGATAACCCATGGGCATATAACCATGGAATGACCTACCCGGTTGGATGATTGAGGTCTTGACAAGTTTTTATTTGGAAGGAATATCACACTTAGTATTTGAGGGGTTTTATTTTTAAAATCTCACCAATTTAATATACATCATATGCATATTAAATTATTAATCATTATATCTTATGTAATCATTATCTTATAATGTTTTATCCTCTTTTGTGTATGCATGATTCTAATGATTTAGTTTTGAAATCCCAATTATAACCACTAAATTAATGCGTTCAAACCATATTAATGTGTAACTTTTAAACAACCCACAAGTTTTTGTTAATCACCCAAGAATAGAAGATAAATATATTCATACATATTTGAATTTATCATATGCATAAGGTATATGAATTTTTAATTTAAAGTCATAAAGTTATATGAGATTGATAATCTCCACATGAGTAAGCCTAGAGTGACAGATAGCCAACCTCATTCACCTATCCTTAGACAAGGAATAAGCCCCCAGGTAAGTAGGTGGTCCGACCCCAAATCTCTCTACTCTAGGAGACTTTACCTAAGAGAGAATCCAATTTATGATATATTTAACACTCAATATTTACAAATTATTTTAACAACTAAATTCAAGATAATAATTTCAATTATAAACTGAAGTCAAGGTATATGGAAACTAAAATTTATAGAGTCATACCTAGCATATAATTTCAGGATCTATCTCCTAGAAGTAGTTTAATAGTTAAAATAAAGCATACAAATTCATAGTATAAACAATTTAAGGTTATTAATAAAGCAGGGAATAAACTTTAAATAAATGAACAATTCAAAAATTTAAACATGAGATAACCATTTATGAACTATTCATAAATAAAAGATAATTATAAACCCTTTTATAAATCATCTAAAATTATATAAATTCTATAATTTTGAATATAAACTTGTTTATACCCAATCCAATATGAAATATTTCATATTATTTATTATATGGCATTTCAATTTATTATTTAAACCTATTATCAAATCAACAACCACAACCCATTTGATGTTGTTTAAATAATATCTTTAAACAATCTTCCCTTTTAATTTGAATAATTTCAAATTAATTAATTATGAACAATTCATAATTATCAATATAAACACTTTTTATATTATAGCCATATTTATGAGATTTATAAACAGTTTTATAAATCATTTTATAATATTTAAACAAACACTTTATTTAAATATTAAAAATACACCATATAATTTTAGGTAAAAGGGTTTTAATATCCTTTATTATGATTTATAAAATTTATAAATCATATTAATTTGAAAAGGATATTTTTAATATTAACTCTTTAGTATTAAATGAATATTTGTAATAAATGTTTCAAAAAACATTTAATCGATTAACCATAATCATTTTATAATTAATTAATTTATAAAACCCCTTTTATAAATTTTAAAAACATTCCATAAAACCTTTTCATTAACTATAAACAATTTATAAATAATATAATTCAATTATTAATTGAAATTTATTTATAAATAACTATTTATTTTTTACCAATATTTTTTTGATAATTACTTAGAATAAGTCCCCTTTTAATTTGAACAACTTAAAATTAATTATTTAGGAACAATTCATAACTTCAAATATAAATTTCTTTATATTTTATCCTTACTTTATAATTTATAACCCTTTATAAATTACCCCTTTTGACTCTTAAATAAATATTTTATTTTTAGATTGTAAGGCATGCCAAATAATTTGGTGAAAATTATTTTAAATATTAACATTTAATATTTGGAATATTTTATTGATAAATGTTTCATAAAAATTTATATAATTAATTATATACAATTTATAATTAATTTATTTATAATTCTTTTATAAATTAAAATATTCCCAAAATACAATCTAAAATGATCTATAAACATTTTATAAACCATATATAATTGAAAAATATTTATCAATTAACTAAAAACATTTTATGGTTAGTTAATTTATAAAACACTTTTATAAATTTTTATAAATATCTCAAATATTTTTTCCATTATTTATAAATAATTTATAAATAATATAATTCAATTCATAATTAAATTCTCTTGATTAAAATAAATATTTTATTTATTTTCATAAATAAGAGTAATAAATATGAAAATTTTATATTTATGTTTAGGCTTGAAATATCCCATTTCACAATTTGTAAAGCATGTTCTTTATAAAACAATAAAATGAACATGTTGATTAGTTAAAGAATCCCACCCTCTAATCCCACTGTTGGGTTTTTGTTGTCCATCATATGGACATGACAACGTAATAAAAACCCCAATATATAAGATATATATTTGACAAGATCAACATTTTATAAATAAAGAATGAAAAGTGTATATTTGGATAGCCAATTCAGTAATCTCCAACGAGTTTTCTTGATAAAGATCATTGGACCAAAAAATAAAATCTTCCTACCTCTGATGTATTACACCAACCTGAGGATCCCAATCTCAATCAGAGTACTCCCATACCCTTGAAGAGGTGTTAACATCTTCACCTAAAGTGATGAACAAGCTATATGAAGGAAGAGAGTTTAGATAAACTTGCAGATAATTAGTTGTTGACAACAGGAGGGATCACATCCATTTATATAGTCATCCATGATGAATTTCATTTAATGAAACACATCAACCATATTTAATGTATCCATATACATTTATTCTCATTTCTAATAATTCATTGAATCCTATTAATTGAACATCCAATCCATTTAATCAATTTATAATGTATTATTGATTAGCCAATAAAAAAATATATTTTAATTACATTTTAATGGTATTAAATGTTCATTTTTGATCTTATGGGCCTGAGTTAGTGGATTTTGATTTTGAACATCCATTCTCATCATTTGTGCACTTCATGCCTAATGTACACCAATTTAGGCCCAATGAGACATCTAATTATAAGGAATGTAATTATCCATATTTTAATTTGAATTTTTTTGAAATTTATAATCACTTAAATTTAAACATTTTTCATTTCAGGGATCAATGGATGATTCATAAAGGATGAAGGGGATATTTGGTGATGAAAAGAAACAATTCTGGAAAAGGCAGATTGGACACCAGCCCATTAATGAGAATGTGGGGCCAAAAATACAGGCCCAATGAATCCCAAATTTTGTGAGATCCTAGAATACATAGATAGTAACAAATCATTCTTAAAGATATAGTGCTAATTCTGCCTCCATTGTGGTAATTTAGGCGGCCCAAGTTAGAGATAAAATTCTGGTCCAGATTCTGTGGCCCAGAGAAACATCCCACTAATTTGATCATATCTTGGAATCCAAAACTCCAAATGGATCCCAATTTGACAGAAGGTTAGAATACATTAGAAGATCCATTTTATTATTCTATGTCCCACTCTGATTCGGCCATATAGAAGGTCTTCCAAGCACTTCTTTTCGGTGAAGGAAAGATGGCTGCCACCTTGGGTCAAAGGTGGAAAAATCAACTCTCCCTTACTTTCCACCCACCTATGGCCTACCACAATTAATTGAGGAGGCTTGGACTGTTGGAGGCTCGACCCAAGGGATAAAAAATGCCTATTTAAGGCAGTGGTGTTGGAGGATTTGAGATCTTGGGTGCTTTGTTCAATTGTAATGTTATGCTGCAATTTTGTTGTCTCAAATTTGTCTTTCACATGTAAGTTGTTCAATTCACTTTAGTTTTTTAATAAAAGTTCTTCTTCTCCTCTTATTCTTTTTTTTCTACATCTCACTTTGATACCGTTTCCTCAAGGTGTGAATTTATTCACACCAATCCTTGTGGAATTATTCACACAACGGTGGAGTGATCATTTTATTTTTGTTGTTTTCTTTACTTCTCCATTTCCTCCCTCATGAGTCTACTTTCCGCTTCCATTGAAACCATGAGATCAATGGAGGGATAAAACACTTATGGTTTGATCCAAGGGAGTAGCAAGGGGATGTATTGGATGTTATTTATCATCCCATTAATGTATAATCAATTCTTTAATTGAGATTTTTATTTGATGATTTTTAAACTCCATCATCCTTGTTGAATTTAAGGCCACACACTTCAAGTGCTAATATGAACCTTTACCTTGAAGTGATCAAAACATTGATCCTTAAAGTGTATAGGTGATTATTATTAAAGGTTGTAGGAATTAAACCAGTAAGTGATGATGTTGTTTTATCTCCTTAAATGAACCCATCTCAAATATAAGAAATTAAAATCATTGAAAAGGAAATACGTCCAATCCACCCCGAACAATAACCTAGGGTCAACTCATTATTTTAAATTGAATTCACTTAAATATGTTAGATATCATTTAAAACCATCTTAAATCAACCCAATTTGGCCACTTCATAGCCAAAAACAATCTATAGAATGTAGGTGTCTTTAGGTTTCTTATTAGGTCTCTGAGGATTCGATAACCCAAGCTAAACTACAAGGACCGTTCTACCTTCTTCTCTTGGGTAAATTTGAACGAGAATCAAATTTTGGTGCTGTTTCTGGGGACCCAAGTAAGTCATCTAAAAACCCATTCTATTCTCTCCCATTTCTTATTTTCTCATCCAAATTCTCTTATCTTGTCCCTTTCTCGTTTTTTTTTCTTTTGGCGCATGTCCACATACACTCGCGATCAATCAAACCGTCTAGTTAGGGTGGATAGTCCTGGGGTTGGGGAGTCAAGTACACCAACTGAACTCATTCCATTAGATCCTAATCTTCCTAATACTCTAGAGTCTAAAATTGAGCCCATTTAAATGGAAGGTCTTCAAATAAACCAACTCATAAACCCTGGTGGAAACCAAAATGGAAACCCAAATGAGGCAACCCCAAACTTGGGGAATGCGGTCGATCAAACCATGAATGACTACCTCACACCTTCCTGGACCAATGACCCCTCATGCATTAGACATAGTTCCCTAGGAGATTCCAAATACATCTTTAAACCCCATGTCATAAACCATCTTCCCACATTCCATGGAATGGAGTCCGAGATGCCCTACCTTCACATTAAGGAGTTCAATGACATTGTAGAAACTATGTGTCCCCCACATCAACTAGAATCAGATAATATGAGGCTATTTCCTTTTTCTTTAAAGGATCGAGCTAAAAATTGGATAAACAATTTGAGACCATCATCCATAAACTCTTGGGACCAACTACAAAGATAATTCTACAAAAAATACTTTCCTCACCACAAAACAATTGCACTTAAAAAGCGTATCCAATTTTTTTTTAAAAAAGAGGGAGAGTCATTATATGAAACATGGGAGAGGTTCAAAGACACTCTAAACATGGTTCCACACTATGGTTTTTCTATTCCTGAAAAAGTGAGAATTTTCTATGAAGGTTTGGGTCTGGGGAACAAACAGTTCATTGACATGATGTGTAATGGAACCTTTAAAAACAAAGCCCCAAATGATGCTTACGATTATCTAGAAAGCCTTTTTGAACAAAACCAAACATGGGGAACTTAACCTTATTCTAAAAATCCACAAAGAACTATTGGAATTCATATACTTAGAGAAGAGGAAATCCTCAGGTCTAAACTCGTAGCACTCTCTAGGAAGGTTGAAGATATAGACCTTAGGAAAGTCCATGAAATCCAAAATATAGACCTTGTTTGCACAATTTGTGACAAACATGACCATAAGACAGACAACTGCCCAACCATTCCATCCATCAAGGATGTTCTTTTAGGAGGAACCCCAACAGAAGTAAATGCCTTGAATTTTCAAAAGCCTCAATACCAAAACAACTTCAACCCAAGGTATAACAACCACCCAGGCTTCCGCTGGAAAGATAACCAATAACCTAGCGAACCACAGGGACAAAATCCTTACCCCCACCAGTTCCAAACCCATAACCAGTTCCAAACCCAACCTATCCAATACCAACAACCACCGGTCCATTTTTAACAAACCATCCCACCTCCAAAATATACCCTCGGGATAAACCAATCTTTTCAAGCACCAACCCAAACTGTTCCACAAAGCCTACTAGAACAACTGTGCAAACAAATGGAAAGGATGAACTCAGAAGTCTCTTCCCTTAAACAATAACTTCAAACCATAAAAACTGGAAAGGAACCCATGCCTACTCAGGCGGTGCCATCCTTAACTTCAAGGGGAGAGTCAAGTTGTGCTCAAACAACTCATGAACAACTAAAGGCTGTGACTGTTTTAAGAAGTGGGAAATCAATTGATAAACCTGAACAACTAATTCAAAACCCACCTGAAGATTAAAACTTGGATGAAAATTCAAATGAACCAAATGATCAAACTAAAAAAAACGATAACATTGTCAAAGAAACAACTCTTCAACAAATAACCCCATAACCTGCACCATTTCCTCAACACATGAGGGGGAAACCCAAGCCTGAACCGAGTGAAACATTGAGGGAAATTTTCTCACAAGTCAAGTTGAACATTCCTATTATCGATGAAATCCAAACCATACCTTCCTACTCAAAGTACCTTAAGGGCTTGTGAACTTTTAAAAGAAAATTTTCACATAAAAACCAAGACCTTTTGGCTACTAATGTGAGTACCACCATTCAAGGGACCATTCATCCTAAGTTGAAAGACCCGAGTTTCCCTTACATCAATGTTGAACTAGGAGAGAGCAAAGTTGTCAAGGCCTTGTGTGATCTAGGTGCTAGTGTCAATCTCATCCCCTATGTCGTGTACTACCAGTTAGACCTAGAAGAACTCCAACCCACATCTGTCACACTTCAACTTACTGATCGTAGCATTAGGGTTCCAAAGGGGATTTTAAAGGATGTTCTGGTAAAGGTTGAAAACTTAATCTACCCTGCTGACTTCATTGTCCTTGACAACCATCCAAACTTAGGAAATAAGGAACAAACCCCAATCATCCTTGGTCGTCCCTTCCTTGCAACAATCAACTCTGTTATCTGAGTCCGAAATGGGAACATGAACATAACCTTTGGGAACATGAGTCTATACTTGAACATCTATAATGAAAGCTCACAAATAGGGGATGATGAGGAAATTCATGAAGTAAACATGATAGGAAGCATTGATAATGAATCCATAGAACATCAAGGAATATTTGATGAATGTTTACGTCAGGATGAGATTGATTTCCTTTGTTCATATGAAGGAAGTTTATCTTCTTGGCTTGAATCATTTTAAAATTGATCTTATGATGAAGTATTAGGTCCAACAATCAGTGAAACCTTTCAAGAAACCAATTTCATGGAGACCACTCCAACTTCCTTCCCTAAATCTGATCAATCCAATCTAGTAGCTGAAACTTCTACATGTGGGGAATCAATCCTATCTAAAACTTTAGGAAATAAAATTGAACTTGATCTAATGTCCCAATATTCTACTGAAATTCTGAACCAACCTGATCTTGAATTGAAGGAACTTCCCGCTGCACTCAAGTACGCTTTCCTAGGGGACAATAAAACACATCCTATTGTCATTTCTTATTCTCTTGAATCCAATCATGAGAGGATGCTTCTATATGTCCTTATGAAACATAAGAAATCCATTGGTTGGACCCTATCTGATATTCCTGGGATTAGCCCACTTGTTGGGACTCATAGGATTGTTCTGAAATCTGATTCAAAGCCATGTCGTCAACCTCAACGGTGACTCAATCCTAATATCATGGAGGTAGTAAGGAAGGAACTTCTGAAATTGTTAAAAGCTAGTATCATATATCCCATAGCTGAGAGTGAGTGGGTGAGCCCAATCCAAGTGGTTCCAAAAAAGGCTGGAATCATAGTGATAACCAATGAGGATAGAGAGATTCTTCCAACAAGGGTGAGTAGTGGATGAAGGGTCTGCATTGACTATAGGAAGCTAAACTCATTCACCAAGAAGGAACATTTCCCCTTACCATTCATTGACCAAGTCCTTGAGAGAGTGGCAGGTCATTCCTTCTACTGTTTCTTAGATCTGTACTTGGGGTACAATCAAATTGAGGTCTCCCTAGAGGATCAAGGGAATACTATATTCACATGTCTATTCGGAACCTTTTCTTTTAAACTCATGCCATTCGGGTTATGCAATGCCCCTGGAACCTTCCAGTGGTGCATGATGGGAATCTTCTTAGACATGGTAGGGGATTTTCTAGAGGTCTTCATGGATGACTTCTCTGTGTTTGGGGATACATTTGAGGGATGTCTGCAGAATGTGGAGAGAGTGTTGTCAAGATGTGAAGAAAAGAATCTAGTCCTAAACTAGGAAAAATGTCATTTCATAGTTAAAGAGGGATTAGTTCTAGGCCATCTGGTCTCAGGTAGGGGGATTGAAGTTTATAAAGCCAAGGTTGACATCATTCGTCACCTTCCATCACCCAAAACTATCAAGGAAGTGAGGTCTTTCTTAGGACATGCTGGTTTCTATAGAAGATTCATCAAGGAATTTAGTTCAATATCCTGTCCCCTTTGTGCTCTCCTAGTAAAGGATGCTCCATTTGTTTGGGCAGAAAGCTGTGAGGGTTCATTCTCAACCCTCAAATCCTCTCTCACCTCTCCTCCCATTATGAAATCTCCAAATTGTAACCTTCCTTTTGAACTTATGTGTGATGCCAGTGACTTTTCTATTGGAGTTGTGTTAGGACAACGTTTTGATAAAACTCCTTATGTCATTTCTTATGTAATAAAATCCTTAAATGATGCCCAAATAAACTACAACACTACTGAAAAGGAGTTACTTTCTATTGTGTTTGCTTTAGAGAAGTTTTGGTCCTACCTCTTAGGATCCCCCATCACTGTGTTCACTGACCATTCTGCACTAAAATACCTCTTCCAAAAACAAGATGCCAAGGCTAGACTGATTAGGTGGGTCCTTCTCTTACAAGAATTTGACCTCACAATCAAGGATAAAAAGGGAGTTGAAAATGTTGTAGTTGATCACCTCTCTAGGATGGAATTCAAAGATAACTCCAATCACCTTTCTGTGTCTGATTCATTTCCTGATGAACACCTATACTCTGTGAGTGACTACCCTTGGTATGCTGACATAGCCAATTTATTAGTTACAGGAGTCATTCCAAAATTCTTAGGGACTCAAGCTTGAAGGAAATTCCTTTCTGATGTTAGACACTATGTGTTTGATGATCCATACCTCTATAAGTTCTGCCCTGATCAAGTCATTAGGAGGTGTGTTCCAGAATCTGAACAAGAGTCCATCCTTAAATTCTGTCATAGTAAGGCATGTGGAGGTCACTTTTCCTCTAAGAAAACATTTGCTAAGATTCTTCAATGTGGTCTCTTCTGGCCCACCCTCTCAAGGGAATCCTACACATTTTGTCAAATCTGTCATAGGAGTCAACAAGTAGGGTCCATTAAAAAAAGGAATCAAATGCCACTCACTCCCATCTTAGTGGTTGAAATATTTGACTGTTGGGGAATTGATTTCATGGGTCCCTTCCCAAACTCTCGGGGATACCTCTACATACTCTTAGCTGTTGATTATGTCTCAAAATGGGTTGAGGCCATTCCCACTAAGTCCAATGATCATCAAGTTGTGATTTGATTTCTGAAAGAGAACATATTCTCTAGATTTGGAATTCCTAGGGCTATCATTAGTGACCGTGGAACTCATTTTTGTAATCGTCCATTCTCATCACTCATGAAAAAATATGGAATTTATCACAAAGTGTCCACTGCATACCATCCTCAAACCAATGGTCAAGATGAGTTAGAGAATAGGGAGATTAAGAAAATTCTTGAAAAAACTATCAACCCCTCTAGGAAAGATTGGTCTGAGAAACTCTTAGATGCTCTTTGGGCCTATAGAACCACATATAAAACCATTTTAGGAATGTCCCCATATAGGTTGGTTTATGGTAAAGCATGTCATTTTCCAGTGGAGATTGAACATAAGGCCTTTTGGGCAATTAAGAAAATGGATTATGACCTCTCATTGTCCAGAACAAAAAGGAAATTAGATATCAATGAACTGGAGGAACTAAGGATGGAGACTTATGAAAATTCAAGGATCAATAAATCTAGAGTTCAAGCCTACCAATCTAGGAATATCAAGGTCAAACATTTTGAACCGGGAAAACTTGTGCTCTTGTATAGTTCAAAACTTCATTTACACCCGAGAAAGTTAAGGTCTAGATGGTCAGGTCCATACATAGTGTATAAGGTGTACCCCCATGGGGCAGTAGAGATTCAAGATCCCACAAGTGGTTACATTTTAAAGTTTAATGTTCAAAGGTTAAAATCATTCATTGAATCATTCAATAAACATGAAATAGAGGTGGAGTTAACTGATCCAACCTATGAACCAGAAAAAAATGATAGATTTAGGATCCATGTCGGGATAACGACGTTAAACAATGCGCTGCATGGGAGAAAACCCATGGTTTTCATGTTTTCAATATTTTTGGAATATTTTTTTTATTAATCATTTTGATATTAAAAAAAATATAGATTGTTGATCTGTTCTTCTATTATGAGTATGGATGGGTATGAAAGGGGAGCACCATATTCATCCGTGTCACGTGGTGTGATCCCTGAGTACTACCTTACCCAGAAATTAAAAAGAAGACAATGTATCATCAGTTGATTTCAAAAAAAAGGGAAAACCATAAAAATTATGAGACTTGGTATTAAATAAATTGTTGTTTTGTTTGTTTTTTTGGTTTGTTCTTGTTTGAATGGTTTAGGGACTATTTTTTTTGGTGATACATATTCAATCAAGGAAGGTACCTACATCTCCCATGAGACCAAAGAGTGATTTGGGAGCACCAAAATCATCATTATGAAGCCACCAGGTGAACTTGTTCCATGCCCTTTCCAACTCATTTCCCCCCTACCCACTTCTCCTCTATTTTCTTTTTACGAAACTAGGGACAGTTTCATTCTAAGTTGGGGTGTGTGGAATTTTTTTTTTCAAAAAAACAATGATAAAAAAAAGTAAAGTAAAATTCCTTTATCATTCATATAATAGCATCTTTGCTCACATTAAAAATACATAGCAAATAATTTTTATTTACTTGACTCTTAATTTAATTCATGATTAAGTTTAAAAGCATTGATTTTGGAAGTTTGGTTGTCCAATGAAAATTTTCATCATTTTTATTTTCATCCATTAAATCAAAATGCCACAATGCACGTCCTCTAGACTGTGGGGTACTAATTTGAATTTTTGGGGTCCCATAATAAATAGCATAGAATGTTTTGATTTTTATGAATAATATGAGTATTCAAAAAATTAAAAAAAATAAAAAATAAAAATAAAAAAATAAAAATAAAAATTTGCATGTAGAACAATGGATTGATAAAATGCGAGGCTTTTGGCACTTGGGGATTGTGACTCTAGAGTTTTCTATCCCTGAGTTTTTAACTCTATCTCTATTTATGGTAATATGACTTTGTTTTTGATTAAGTTAACTCGAGATGATGCCTGAGTATGTGGGCTTCACTTGGTGCCCTAAGGCCTTTGAGTCTGGGAGTCATTGGAAAAGTCTTGCTACATGGGTTAATTTGATTAACTGCAATCTCAATTACTATGAAAATATTGCGAAAAAAAAATCCAAAAAAAAGGAATGAAGAATACTCATATTAGGATTAAATGTGATTCCACCCAGCACTTCCATGATTTCCCCCTTAAATGAAAATGAACCCCCATATCTATTGTGATTCACAACACATCATTACACCTAATTGAGTTGGATGAAGTATGATGATGGATTTGATCAAAGAAATGGGCTTGGGATTGTGATCTTCTTTTAAATTTATCTTCTTTTAAATTATCTTTATATGTTATAAAGATATATTTATGTGCAGTTTACATTGTGAGCACTGTTTGTTATAATGTGTTTGAAGAAAGGAATTCAAATGAAATCATTGAATTGTTTGCTCGGGACTAGAAAATATCATGTTGGGGGGTGTGATTAGCCAATAAAAACATATATGTTAATTACATTTTAATGGTATTAAATGTTCATTTTTGATCTTATGGGCCTGAGTTAGTGGATTTTTATTTTGAACATCCATTCTCATCATTTGCGCACTTCATGCCTAATGTACACCAATTTAGGCCCAATGAGCCATCTAATTATAAGGAATGTAATTATCCATATTTTAATTTTATATTTTGTGAAATGGATAATCAATTAAATTTAAACATTTTTCATTTCAGGGATCAATGGATGATTCATAAAGGATGAAGGAGATATTTGGCGATGAAAAGAAACAATTATGGAGAAGGCAGATTGGACACCAGCCTACTGATGAGAATGTGGGGCCCAAAATACAGGCCCAATGAATCTCAAATTTTGTGGGAGGCTATAATAAATATATAGTAACAAATAATTCTTCAGGAGACAGTGCTAATTCTGCCTCCATTGTGGTCATTTAGGCGGCCCAATTTAGAGATAAAATTCTGGGCCAGATTCTGCGGCCCAGAAAAACATCCCACTAATTTGATCATATCTCGGAATCCACAACTCCAAATGGGCCCAAATTTGACAGACGGTTATAAGACATCCTAGGCTCCATTTTATTCTTCTATGTACCACTCTTATTCAGACATATATAAGGTCTTCAAAGTGATTCTGTTCGGTGAAGGAAAGCTGGATGCCACCTCGGGTCAAAGGTGGAAAAATCAACTCTCCCTTACTTTCCACCCACCTATGGCCTACCAAAATTAATTTAGGAGACTTGTACTGTTGGAGGATCGACCCAAGGGCTCAAAAATTCCTATTTAAGGTAGTGGTGTTGGAGTATTTTATATCTTGGGTGCTTTGTTCAATTATAAAGTTATGCTGCAATTTTGTTGTCTCAAATTTGTCTTTCACATGTAAGTTGTTAAATTCACTTTAGTTTCTTAATAAAAGTTCTTCTTCTCATATTATTCTGTTTTTCTACATCTCACTTTAATACCGTTGCCTCAAGGTGTGAATTTATTTACACCAAACCTTGTGAAATTATTCACACAAAGGTGGAGTGATCATTTTATTTTTGTTGTTTTCTTTACTTCTCCATTTCCTCCCTCATGAGTCTACTTTCTGCTTCCATTGAAACCATGAGATAAATGGAGGGATAAACCACTTATGGGTTTATACAAGGGAGTAGCAAGGGGATGGATCGGATGTTATTTATCATCCCATTAATGTATAATCACTTCTTTAATTGAGATTTTTATTTGATGATTTTTAAACTCCATCATCCTTGTTGAATTTAAGGCCACACACTTCAAGTGCTAATACGAACCTTTATCTTGAAGTGCTCAAAACATTGATCCTTAAAGTGTATAGGTGATTAGTATTAAAGGTTTTAGGAATTAAACCAGTAAGTGATGATGTTGTTTTATCTCCTTAAATGAACCCATCTCAAATATAAGAAATTAAAATCATTGAAAAGGAAATACGTCCAATCCACTCCGAGCAATAACCTAGGATCAACTCATTATTTTAAATTTAATTCACTTAAATATGTTAGATATCCTTTAAAACCATCTTAAATCAACCCAAGTTGTCCACTTAATATCCAAAAACAATATATAGAATGTACGTGTCTTTAGGTTTCTTCTTAGGTCTCTGAGGATTCGATAACCCAAACTAAACTACAAGGACCGTTCTACCTTCTTCTCTTGGATAAATTTTAGCGAGAATCAATTATTATTAATGAAACCATGTGGAAAATAAATAGAACTAAATTAAATATCGCATTAATTATTTTAGTGCATATTTAACATCACTCCCCATTGGAATTTCATCAGAATAATTCACGATAATCAAGCGTACCTCCCCGAATTTTCCTCTAATTGATTTGGGCTTAGCAACTATCCTGGAGTCTAATAAGAATAATATGGGAGATATTGACTCAAATAACTCACCATACAATATAAAACCAATAATAGAATAAACTAGTATAAAATAAAAAGTTATGTATTCCATGGTAAATGCATGAAATCAATTTGAATTGAACTGATACACAATGAATAAAATCCCAATTAATTATAAAATCCATTATATAAAGAAATATATATGATATGAAAAATAAGTAAAAATGGGAAGTCACATCACTTTACCCCTTTAATCCCTCCATGGTCAAGGTCAGAGAAATCTATTAATATGATCCACCCTTGAGATATTGATCTCCAATTTTATAACCTAAAAAAGTATTTTTATGGTAATAAGCATGACGTTTGATAGGTTACCATACAATGGGTGAGTAATAATACCAATATAGTTTTCATAACTACTAAAACAAACTAAATAAATGAATTAATGTATTTCATGATAAATGTGAATTAACCATGGTATCAAATGCATAACCACACAACCCAAACTAGAAGATCCAACTATTAATTTAATACCACTACTCACCATTGATGAACGTACTTTGTATTTGTGTTGTATTTATTGTCAGTAAAGATCATAGACATTAAGGGAAGTCACTTGATATCAATATGAGTATAAAGTGTTGTTTGGGTGATTACATGGCATTACCAAGCATATTAATGAGAATTTAGACAACATGTAAGGAAGTTGGAAGTTACCAATCTTGCTGAATAAAATCACAGAGTTCCCAAGCAAGATAGTTTATATTGAGTAATTAAGTAGACGAGTGATAAATCTTGGAACTTGGATGTAAGATGACACCACCACTGATTATATGGAAAAGAAAACAAATGAAAATGAGTGCTTCCATGAGATTCAATAAGATCCAGTCATTTGATAGAAAATATGGTTGAAGGTGTGCATTTCTTCCATTATTAATATAATAAGGTATGAAGAAGTTATTAGGAGCTTCCAAGTTGAAGTAGATGTTTCCAGTAGATATGCCAGATTATCCATTCACTTGTTAATGATGGTTTGAAGGTGTCACTACTTAGTGATTGATAATCATATTTGGTTCAATAATATTTGAGAAGAACCATCCTTACTATTATCATGAAAATGTACTTGGATGAAGTTGGAATTAGATTAAAGATGATTGTGTAATTTTTTGGAAAGTCCAAGACAATTGTTGGTGATATGAAAGCACTGTAAACATAATTTCATGGAAGTAGGAGGAAGATGGATCGAGGGGAGATTGAAGGGGAAATATAAAAGTGAAAGAAGTTATCTTGAAGAGTTGAATATGTCCACACACTGAATGAAGATCCTTAAGATTAATTTTGAATATCTTTTGAGTAGATTGGGAAGGCCTAGAATTAATTTTAAGAATATCAAAGCTCATTTGATGAAATTATGGAAGCATTGTGCCAGAACTGAAAAATTGATAAGTAAAAAGTCTTACATCACCTTCATAAGTAAATTTGATGAATTGTGCATAAGTCAATTGAGTTAGCAGAAATGGAAAAGGCATGATCCATACATAATATTTTCTAGCCCATATGAAATTTTCAGAAGCATGTACAATATTTGATGGCCCATATGATACTTCCATAAGTGTGTTTGATATTTTTTCTAACCATAATAAAAATATCATATATTGTAATATATTTAATATATGTGTAAGATAATTGTGATGCGCGTAAGAGAAATTACTTACATAATATGTTTTTGAGTTGGTAAAAATGACAATGAAAAGCACATACTATATTTATTCTGGATGTAAGAAAGATACCAGATGACATAAGATATTTTAATTATGTGTATGATATTTGAGATTGAAGCCCATACAATATTTTCCATGTAAGTAGTTTTCAGCTCATAATATACCTTTTCCACATAAAATATTATGCTTTGTGTAAAATGTTGAGTTTCTAGATTTCGAAAGATCTAAAGGGGAGAATTAAATCAAACGATGAAAGAACTTTTTTCTTAATGAATCAAACATCATGACCACACATGGATCATGATACAAACTGATATCAAATGAGGACTAAAGGGAGATGTTGGTTACTGAGTTGAGTTCTGTATTATAATAAGAGGATCCGCCTTGCCATTGCATGAGTCCATGTGCATGATGAAAGAGATTTCAAAAGAATGTAAAGTGTAGATTTTTTAGAGAATTCAGATTGAGAATATGATTGTGATATTTTAAAATATCATGAGGAATTAAGAGAGGTTGAGTCTTCAGGAAGAACAAAGAACAAGGAGAACTAAAGATGAATATTTTATGAGATTCAAAAGTGATAAGAGCATGTCGAGAACCAAGTACTTTCCATAATTCATATAGAAATAATATACACATGATCTTTGTGAACATATAAAAGAAGGTAATAAATATAAAAATAGATAGAATGGAGAGAACTAACACGACATGTTTACTACATATCCTATACAGTCGGAGGGAGAAGAAGTGGTTTCAGTGAGGAATGAATACTACATACTTTGTGTGATGAAGATGAATAAGAAGAGAATAAGTGATCTCTGCCTTGCCTAGTGATTATATCCACGTCTAAGAATTGATAAAGTTAGCCTAAAACCTTCATCTATTATAGAATTATAACGAAGAGTGAGTTCAATTGTATCTTTGCATAACATACTTCATGCTAAGAAAGTGAGTTATTAAGCTTATACCCATATTCTTTATAATCCTAAATAAGTTTGAGGTAGTCCATTTTATTATTAAAAGTGAGTAAAAATATCATCCATATTGTATAGGAGGGACACTAGAGTTCCATTCACTACTACAAATATGCCCTTTATCAGCGCTAAAAATGGCCTTTAACAGCGCTATAAAAGCGCTGTTAAATCCGGTGAAGATAAAGGGGGGGTCCCCTTTATCAGCGTTCAAAAAAGTGCTGATATAGGATCCCTTTATCAGTGCTAAAAAAAAGTGCTGATAAAAGGGGTCTTTTATTAGCGCTAAAAAAGTGCTGATAAAAGTACCCCTTTATCAGCACTTTTTTTAGCACTGATAAAGGGGTCCTATATTAGCGCTTCCTTTATCAGCGCTTTCATTTTAGCACTGATAAAGGACCCTTTTATCAGCGCTTTTAAAAAAGCGTTGATAAAAGTTAAAAACAATTAAAAAATAAAATAAAATAAAATAAAATAAAAAAAATTACAAAAAAATTACAAAAAATTAAAAAAATCATGCCAATCTAGGGGGGATTTATAGCACTTGATCCCCACTTTTAATAGCGCTTTCCAACCCCACCAGCGCCCCGCACACACCCCCTCCACCCTTTAACAACGCTAGCCCCCCACATCCACCCCCGTGCACGCGTCTCTGCCACCAGCAGGTTTTGAACTCGAGACCTCCCCCCTGCGCGCCTAATCCCTTACCACTACTCTATTTTGATTTGTTTGCTATTTCATGATATCTCTATTTATATATATATAGTTATATTTATTCGTATAGTAATATATATTTATATTAATATATATATATATATTAATATATATATAGTTATATTAATATATATATATAGTTATATTAATATATATAGTTATATTAATATATATATATAGTTATATTAATATATATATAGTTATATTAATATATATATAGTTATATTAATATATATAGTTATATTAATATATATATATATAGCTATATTAATATATATATATATATCTATATATATAGTTATATTTATTCGTATAGTAATATATATTTATATTAATATATATATATATATATAGTTATATTAATATATCTATATATAGTTATATTAATATATATCTCTATTTATATATATATATTTAGTTATATTTATTCGTATAGTAATATATATTTATATTAATATATATATATATATATAGTTATATGAATATATATATTTATAGTGATATTAATATATATATTGATAGTGATATTAATATATATATATAGTAATATTAATATATATGTAGTTATATTAATATATATATAGCTAGATTAATATATATATATATAGTTATATTAATATATAGTAGTTATATAACATATATTGGTATTTTAAATAAAATGGATATTAGTTATTATTTAGATAAAGCTAATATATTTTATATGTAAATATGTTTAATTATTTAGTTTAAAAATTTAATTTTTAGGTGTGAATATATAAAAAATATGTACATATAGTTATATATTTGATTATAAATAGCAGTACATTATAAAAAACGATAAATTTAAAAAAAATAATATCAATATGAATGTAATACCTTGGAATAAATTCAGTCCCCACCAAAAAAATCCAATAATACCCCCTTAAACGAGGCTGAAAATCCACAAAATGTTAAAAATTCGGGGTACCCTGACTAAAAACCTAGTTTTAAAGTCCTTCTGGGCATATTTTGTCCTCGAAAATCCCTTGATCAGGGTTCCTCCAAATTAAAGCGATGTATATCTCGTCGCAGGCTTCGATTTGATATGTGGTAGAGCTCAAACGGACACCCGGATCAAAAGTTATGGCCATTTGAAGTTTGAGTTGCGTTTTCAACATATTTTGGATCTTTTTTTAATTTTTTTAATTTTTTTAGTCTTCAAATTGTTATTAAATGACTATTACTCCATAATAATAAGAAAATTATTAATTAAAAATATTTTTTTAATTTTTTAAGAAGCCATTTTCACTAAATATCTTATATATTAAGTATATTAAATGTAAATGTACATTTATACTTATCTAAAATATATTTAAAAATTATATATTATATTTATATAAATATAACTATATTTATATATTAATATATATTTTTAATTTTTTTTAATTTGACCTTTTATCAGCGCTACTAAACAAGCGCTGATAAAGGGGGTCCCTTTATCAGTGCTAAAAAAGCGTTGATAAAGGGGGAGGGGGCTTTATCAGCGCTAAAAAAAAGCGCTGATAAAGGGGTATGTTTATCAGCGCTTTTTTTAGTGCTGATAAAGGCCCCCCCTTTATCAGCGCTTTTTCGTTAGCACTGATAAAGGGGGGGCGCTGGGAAAAACAGTTTTTGTGGTAGTGATTGTTGATATACTTCACAGGGAGCAGGCTGAAACCTGTATTTTATAGAGATTATAGAGAATCAATTTGTTACTTTATTTTTACTTAGTTAGTGCTGGGATAATTAGTCTAAGGTCATACCCTTAATCACGCTTCTTCTGATAATAAGTAGGAAACTGTGTGTGCAAGGTGACAACCACGATGCACTGGGGATGTAGTTATTTTGAAAATGAGGTGAAACTCATCTATGAATATTGATGTTATATTATGTTAATTTTCTTTTATATATCTACATAATTACCAAAGGATAGATAAAGAGATATAGAGAGAGTTATTCTCACTAAATAAGTGAAAAATTTTCAAAGGAATAAAAATAAAAATCTAAGTAAAAGTATACCAACATTGATTCATCCTCTCTTAGTGTTAGAAACATCCATATGTGATCCTAACAATTAGTATATGTAAAGATCCCAAACATAATAGCCTATATCTTATGGTTACTTTATTACATTGGTACTAGATATAAGGAACCACATCCCAAAGGACTGAATAGTTTAATAATCTTAAAAAACTAGACAAATACTTGAAATTCACATGACATATGAAAACTTAAAAAATAAAAAATAGTATTTTATTTGATAAAATCATTTTTACCATTAGAATATCCCTTTATATAAATAATAATACACTTCCTAACATCTTGGGGAAATAAATCATAAGAAATGGGTGAACTTAGATGCTCAGTAAGGGTATGCATACAGTGAAAGCTGATAAGGCATGAATAACATGATAAGAGTAAATAATGATCAAATAATTTCATATAAATAATCACATGAGATAGAAACTTATCCATGTATATAATAACTATTCAAGTAATCACATAGATATTAATAAATTATTTTATAACGATGGAATGCATAATGTAGGACATCTGAAACTTACCGTTGAAGCCTCATGTCAAAACATCTTACATAAATTAGTAAGGCCTCATCCAAACACTAAATATTGTTTGTATCATGAGAAATACAAATAAATTTAGGGGATATTTAATTCTATAAATCAACCATCACCTGATAATTCCTATGTGTTCATCATTTGAATAATCAATACAACTTAATCAACATGTCTTAAAAATCAATAATCGTCTGTACTGGAAGAACTAGCATATGAAATATCAATGCTTTACCCAGTAAAAATGATTATAAAATATCCATATAAATAAGGTGGATGACATCATTAGAGTATATAGTCAACATAATATTCAACAAATGATTTTAACATTGATGAAAATAATTTAAAATACTTTAAAAATACCAATGTAAATTTTCTTGAGGAAAATACCCTTTTCACTTTGAAATCACTTATTTAAAGTCTAAAATATTTACCAGATATTAAGGAAATTTTTTTCTTATAAAATAACCTGGTAATATTTTAAAATAGGCTTCAAATAATTTAGTATTCATAATTGTGGTAAATTTCATTCATACTGTATAAGTTAAAACAAAACATTCCTTTCACACTTTTGTAAAAAGTTCCAAAAGTAAATTGTTCGAAAAATGAAAAGAAGATTCCTTTTAAATATTTTTTGTTAAAAATGAGTAAATATATCTTTATTAATTCATTTTATAATAGTAAAATCATTTTTAAAAACATTTTAAGTAAAATATAGACATGGAATAAAAAGATTCATGATCGAGTAGAAAAATAAGGCCGATTTTCCTTACAAAAATTATTTCATTATCTCGAGTAATTAAAGAGTGGAAATCAAAAAAGAAAACTTATAATTTATAGAATAAATAAATATAATAAAATTAATTGGGTTTAAGATATAAATTTCAAATAATTCACCCAATAGAGACTTAAACATAAATAATCCCGAATAACGATGAGATTGTAAAATAAACCCTTACCTCAGGTTCGACTCCCTTCATACGCATTAAAAATTAATATATAATAAATATATATTTATTATAAATATATTATAAAACTATAATCATATATATAATACCATATAGTATTTACTTATAATCTTTTATCAGTTATTTATTAACAATTCTTTGTTAAAATCATTGTTTCAGGTAATAACTACTTTATTTTTATATATGTTTTGGTTTGGTAGTTTTAGTCCTTATACTTTGATCATGGTTAAATCATATCTATAATTATAATCATGGTATAAATTTCACATATATATATTCATTATATAATTATTTAGAGTAATATATAAAATTTATAGATAAAAAAATGAATTACATTGTTCATGGAGACAGTAGGCCATACATACACATGAACGTCGTTTTCATTTTTCAATGGATAGAAAGAAATAAAGTTAAATAATAATTAACCTTTTAATAATCATTATTATATCATATAAATCATATATATTCATCAAATTAATCTTTATTACCATCCATGTAAAGTAGAAATTAAAAACAAATCACATCGCTTCGTTGAGGTGGTAATCCACACGTACACACGAGCGACATTATCATTTTCAATGGATTGGAAGGTAATAAGGTAGATATTATATTATAATTAAATAATTATAATTATGTCATAAATATCATATATATATATTAAATACAACATTATATCCATATATGAGAGATGATGATGGAAACCAAATTACATCAGTTCGTGAGGTGGTAGTTCACGGTACACACGATCGACAATTTCATTTCCCATTTAATAGAAGAGAAGATGAATATATGTTATAAAATTAACATAATAGCATCTCATTATATTTAATATACTAATTTTATTGTTTCATCATAGTTTAATAATATTTGAAAGAGATAGAGGAAGAAATAAAATGAAAATTCTCGGTTAATAACGATACCACTTCTTCGGACAACCTATTTAGGTTTGCACCAAAAGCCTTATTAGAAGGGTTTCATAATAAAAAAAAGAATATAGGATATGGGGAGGGAAGTAATAAAGGTATTTGGATAGGTATTTTTTGTACCAAAAGGTTCGTTAAGTGTGTATAGAATAAGAGAGGAGATGTCCTTTTATAAGTGTGAAGGAGTGGTGTTTTTGTAAATATCTAAAACTATTCAATATCGGGAAGTCACTCTCAAACCAAGTGCCTAAAAAATTGATAAATAATGGAGTTTAGGAAATATAAGGTCAATAAAAACCTCCAAAACTAAAAAATAAACATGTTCTAAATGTGTTATTCCCTTTACTTCTAAGATTACTCACTTTTACCATTTCAGTTTTCACCACAGTAACTAGTTTTTTTACCTAGGTAATTTATCCTTTAAGCATAAAAATAAAATGGGCCTTATTATATAATTTTGAATCAATTATTATAAATATTAAATCCAATTTATCAAATAAATATCCTATGCGTGTGGAAAATTAATTTTAACACAGGTGAATGTAACGTGAAAAACCCCGTTTTAACCTTAACCGTGGTAGTTAATTTTTAGTGTTTTTACTATTCATTATGATAAAAATAATTTAAAAATATTAAATATTATTAATTATTATAATTACAAATATTTAATACATTTTATAAAATTTTATAGAAATTTTATAATTTAATTTAAAATTAAACCCGCAAATGTGACAAAAAATGGTTTTCCAAAGAAAAAGTTTCCTTGCATATAAAGAGTTTTTATATCAAAATTCAACATAAAAATGATTAAAATGACATAAATTGGATTAATAATAATATAATTTAACTAATATTTCTTTTAAAACTATTTAAAACAAAATTTAATTTCGTAAATTCTTTAAATGAAAAGATAAATTTTAATAAAAATCAGTATTTTTCACTATTCATCAAAAAATCAATATTTTCATAAAATTCTAAAAAATTAACTATAAGATATTTTTGAAATTTTTATTTTAAAAATGAATTTAATTTTTCAAATAATTTTTCTAAAAGTGAAAAAATTAACTTTAAGATAAGTGTTGAAAACACGATGAAACTATTTTTTAGAAAATATAGTTTTAAGCATAAAAATGGATTTATTATCATTACATACCTAGAAAAAATATTAAATAAATGATAAAATAGTTTATTTAATATGTGATATATAAATTTTATTAAAAACATTCACCAATAGTGATTAATTTAATTTATTAAAAAAATTCATTATGCGCATAAAAATAATTTTTTCAGAAAAACATTTATTTTACTTTCAAATGATTTTTGTTTGTATTTATAATCAATTAATACATGTTTAAACCATATAATTTTCATAATTTAGTTATTCCTATTCATACCTATTGATCATTTATTTATCCAACAATTTTTTTAATTTATTTTTGATTTTAATTCTCACAAACACCCACATTTATGTTACTAATGAAGCCACCTTAAGTTAATTTTATAATAGTAATAATTATTTTATTTTGGAATTATTTTTAGTTTTTAATTCCATAGATGGATATTTTATTTCTTAACGAATAGGTATTCTAGATGTGTTTATAAGAAGTTTGGAAACACTGTTCACAACCTATGTTTGAAGCGGAACGTATGGTTTATGAACCCTACGTTTGGAGTAAACGTTTGGATCAAGAACCCTACTTTTGGAAGAAACCCTACATTTGAGGAACAAATGTATGATTCATAATCCCTTATTTTGTAATCAACTATACGTTGTCAACCATACTTTTGAATTTTATCATGATGCAAAGAAACCCTACATTTGACTTGGTCAACAACAGAGTTTTGAATTATGGATTATTTTCATGTTTTCTATAATGGTTTCACCAGAATTAAATATCAATTTAAAACTATTTTAAAGACTGATTCAAAGGATCATATTCAATAGAACAAATCATTCCTATTTCTAAGATAAGTTATGACTTTCTTTGAACATTTTAAATTCAAATATTCACTATTTATCAATCGATATTTTTAGAGTTGTTTGACCTAAAGAAATTCGATTGTCATGAAAAATACCAAGATGTTATTCTTATGAATATATATATATATATGTGTGTTAAAAAATAATAATTTATCATTGCTTATAAAGCTACACAATAGAGACATTAATGTTTTGATTCTTATCTATTTGATATCTGCTATTGCTATTGTATTTCTTTGTTAATATTTTTTTGTAGTTTAAAAAAGCACTTATCAGAGTTACACTTTGAAGACATACATGTTTGATCATCTTCATGGTGTTTTCTCTACTACTATTTAAATAAATTCTATTTAAAATTGAAGAATATTCTTCTGCTATGTTTTCTTGAAGATTATTTAATTTATCAGTTTTTACTACAACTGTGATTTGAACCGCCATTCAATCTCTTTATCCTAATCTATTTACTATTAAAGTGTCTATTTTTGTACTCAGTCACAGTGGAGTGTCATATTCATGTACTAAGATTTGGATATTTTGGTTGTCTATAAAATAACAAAAAGGCCCTATAAAAGGCTTGATTTTATGGTGTCAACTACCTATACTCAGTTGTAGAGGTTCCAAAAAAGGGCCTATTAGTGAAAATCACCAATCTCGTAGAGTGAGTGTTGGTGGAGTGGACTATGTGATCTTTGTTTCCTAAACCACTATACACCACTATTTTATTTTATTAATTTATTTTCTATTTTTTACTCATCTTTAAGAGATAAGGAATGATTTTCTTTTATCTTAAGAGGGAAGTATTGTTTCTATCAATTTTTTAAAGGAACACAATTCGCTTTCCTCTCGTTTCTTCATCTTTACCATTCCAACCCAACAATTGGTATCAGATGTTGTGCTCTATTACTTTATTTCTATTTCTGAAAATCCTTTCCACTTCTACCTAATAACAACATCTAGTATCAGAGGGTAAATGATCCATTGGATATATTTATTTTTTGGAAATCCTTAAATATTATACTGATTCTACCCAATACCAACAATTGATATCAGAAGTTATATTCAAGTGGTTATATTTCTTTTGAGTCTAAAAATTCATATTTATAGATCTAGATGAAGATAATTCTCAATGCCTGGTCTTGGATAAAGTATTTCGATGATTCATACACCTTATTTTAATAGTAATAATTATGGATACTGGAAAGCACACATGATTATTTATTTAAAAAATATTGTAATAAGAGTTTATTTAAATATATTCAAGCCTTATGAAATTCCTGAATAATATTTGAAAAAATATAATGATGATCAAGATAAAGACCATGATCTTAATTCGAGAGCTATGAACATTATTGTGTGTGTATTAGGAACTAATGATTTTAATTAAAACTCTCAATATGCTACCATATATGAGATGTGATAGACCATTTTTGTTTCCTATAAAGGAAATGATAATGTCATACAACTAAGGCACAAAACTTTAAAATTGAAATTTGATACTTTTATGATGCATGAATATGAGATAATCACTCAGATGAATGAAATATTGATAGAAGTTTTTAATAATATTACTACCTTGGGAGATCCAATTAAACAACTATATCAATCTTCAAAGGTTCTTAGAGTTTTACCCTCTAAGTGGAATGGAATATCTGCTTCTATTTTTCAATCTAGACTAGTTAAAGAATTAACAATGAAAGAACTGATTATAACCTTGATGATGTATGAAGTTGAGATGAAAGTTGAAGCTAAAAATCACATTTCTATCAAAAAGGAAGATACTGCACTTAAAATTACTATAGATGAATCATTTGATTAAATTTATCTGAATTCAAGAAAATAGTTATTTGATATTTATAAAATATTTAGAAAACTATAAAACAAGATAAAGAAAGGGAATAAAAATGATAGATTCTATGAATTCAATGAGAAAGGACACACAAACTACAAATGTTCAGATATTAAAGCTCAAAAGAAAGTTAATTATAAAAGAAAAGAAAAAAACCCCATGAAGACTAACTGGAGTACTAATTCTAATTCAAGTAGTGAATCCACTATAAACTTTGAAGGTGATCATAAAAATAAAATAGTAAATCTATGTATTATGGATCATGCTGATGAGGAACACACTTATTACCCTCAAAATTTTGATTCAGAGAATTTTTATTATGATGAACTTAATAAATATTGTTTTATACTTCAAGATAAATTTGAATCTTTAAAAAATATCATAAAAAAGTTAGAAAATATTATGATACTATTTCTACTAATAAAGAATGTTTAATAAAACATATTTCAGATTTAAGATCTAAATGTTCTTGAATTTTTCATGAAAATAAAATTAAGGAACTATTATAAGAAGTTAATACTTTAAAAAAAGCCTCGAACATGCTTATTAAAGGAGAAAACTATTTAAATAAAATTCCTTTTAAAAATAAAATTCATGAAAGAAAATTTGAGATGGGTAGTAATGGAGAAAAAACTACATTATATAGAAATTATTTTGTTCTAGATTTAAAGAGAAAGGGCATATCTATTGTTAAATATTTTCACTATAGAATAAATAGACATTATGGTAATGACCATTATTTTAGAAAATATCAATTTTATGGTATCAAACCTGTTAATTATTTGAAAAAATTATCCATCCTTAATTATTAAGTCTCTACTCAAAGCAATCAGATTTGGTTACCTAATTCTTTAGTTAATAACACTACCAGACCCAAGAGCATATGAGTACCAAAAGACACTTGTATTTGATATATTTCAGGTATTTACCATTGGACTTCATTGTTATATCATTAAGAGGCTACTTGAAAATTTCTTATTTTTTAAATGGAAACTTCATTAGAGATATAATTATTAATCTAGGAAGTATTTCATTTCTATTTTAATATTCAATTTAAATGGACTAACTGTTTTATACAAGGGAAGAGAAACTTTTGATGTTCTATCTCTTTTCCTCTATATTTAATTATCCTTATATTTAAATTTTAAATCATTTATCACTCTATTATTTTATTTGATGAATAAATCCATTGAACTATTTTGATTACATCATGCATACTCCTTAAATATTATTTAATTGTATATTAAGATATGTAATAAAATTTATAAAGTATTTAATATATGTAATTTTTTTATACTTTTTATTATTTCTGTAAACATTGTTTTATATATCTTCTCAAGACTAGTTTTCTCAGAAGAGTTATAATTCATAGGTAGTGTGTAGTACTTTCTTGTATTAATTCAAAATCACACGAATAAATATTGGTTTATTTAATGAAAAATTGTGTTCTTAATTTAATATTTCATTTTGTAAAACTTTTTTTTAAAATTTATTATTCTTATAAATGTTATTAAATTACGTAAATTTATTCTTTAAAAATAGTTTTAATACATAAAACTATCTTTTCAACTGAAAAAACTGGAATGATTACTCTATATTTTGGCTGGATAATATGAAACATCACCTAAAAACTATTAGAATGAAACCTTTATTATTCCTCTTTAAAACCGAAACTTCTTCTCAAAATATCATAAACCCCTTTTCTACCTTATTTTAAATTCCAAACTTAAAAACTTATGAAGAATCCAGTTCGAGCGACATGAAGATACCTAGGACTTCAAGATCAGAGATATGTTATTATCAAAAGATAAATCAAGGTAATTCTTTTTCTGTTTTAATGACTGGTCTATTTGGAGAACAATCAGTTTCTTTCATTAAGAATTACTTATAAAAATCTTCTGGAAAAGATACAGAAATCCTTGGTTTTGATGAACCATAAGTTCAATCTTCTTAAATATTTAAATATTGAATTCTCTCTAAAGAGATAATATCCAAGTTTAATATTTTGAATGAAGTAGTGAAGTTGCATGAAAATATAAAAAGGTCTAGAAAATATTATGAAGAGATGAAAAAATCATATATTTAAAAAGTAGTTTTTGTTACTCTTCAAAGGATGTATCAAAGTTTGTAAGAAAGTTCAATTTTTAAAGAAGTCTTTGATGTGTTTTAAATATATATGATAAGTCAAATAGAGAAAATGAGACATGAAGCTATTACTAAGTCACATCTTAATGAGATAAAAGAGTTTTTAGTCAAATAGTTCTTATCTTCTTTGATGGATCAAAGATCTGCAGATGGATCAAATATCTGTAATTTTTTAAAGGATAATAGAACTGCCGTCAAGAGTTTTAGATGCTGTGAGTAAAAGAGTTCAAAATTTGGAAAGTGAAGATAAACCATTTAAACCTTCAAAAAGTTTTGATTATTTTCCACCATTGTATCTTATTCAAAGTCAAATCCATAATGTTTTTATGAATATTTTAAAATTTTATGTTTCTCTCAGTTTAATTATCATTTTGGTATATATTTTTCCTACATCAATTGTGCATTAATCTATTTCTTAATTTATTTTTGACTTCACAGAAAGGGGGATAAATTTATGGATAAATTTATGGAGTAATGTATAGGAAAATATGTAATAATAAGAATATTTTGAAGAATAAATATGATAAATATATGGAAATAAATATGTTAAAAAATATAATATATATGAGGAAAATTTATTTATAAAAATATTTTTTTTATGAGGGAAAAATTCACTTAAAATTTATTTATTCTCATATTTTTAAAAGTTCATTTCTTATTCATATTTATGTTAATATTGATTTTATAGGTTTTATGATCATAAAAAATGGGGAGATTATTGAGCATGTGTTGTTCCAATAATTTCATTAATTTATTTTTGATTTTGATGCTCACAAACAACCACATCTATGCTACTAATGAAGTTACTTTAAGTGAATTTCAGGATAATAATCATTAAAATAATTATTTTATTCTGGAAGTATTTTCAAACCTTAAATCCATAGAAGGATATTTGTAGGACCCTTGATTTCAAGTAACCCTTTCTTTATGATTTTAAGTATGTAAAGTGTTTGGGTGAAGTTTGGGAAGGTTTGAAGACCTTTTAGAATGTTTTTGGGGATTTTATATAGGTGTATGGTTTGATCACAGTTTGGAGAATCCGTTTAACACCTATAGGAAACCATGCACATTAAGATAGGGGCTAAAGGGAAGGTTCATAGGTGGCACATAGTTTGGACAAACTGTGCAACAACTTAGGAGAAACCGTGCTTTTTGAGACAGTGTACATTGGCATGGTTGGCACATGTTTTGGAAACTGTGCAACCCAACCGTTCAAGGATCATCCTTGAGGTAGTGGTTGTCACACAATTAGTGCACATTTTTCCTAACCATGTGACTAATCATGTACAGGTTGAAAACAAGATCCACAAAAGTGGATCTAAGCTGGTTTTATGTTCTAATGCATCATTTCCCCCCAAAATGGACCTTAATCAAGATTTTATCTTCCCAAAGGCTTTAGATGATTCTCTTATCAACCCAGAGGTGATCCAAAGGATTCTCTTGGTGCGTTGAAGCTGTATTCTTATGGTAAGTCATCATTATTGGTTGTTCTTGACAGTTTTCCTTAGATCTAATTCTCTCTCTCTCTCTCAGTTTCTTAGATCTATATCCTTTGTGTATATATATAGTATAATTTATTCCAAATATGATTATATTTGTTCTTTTTTATGTTATGGGAAGAGATATAAGGTAGGTTTTTGGAGATTCGACCTAGTTTTATGGACATTTTTTTTCACGTTGTTTATCAATTTCTACAAATTTATGAGGTAGGTGGCTTCACTCTCGAATCCTCTATTTATAATATGAAGGATTAGTTTCAAATTAATTGTTTTTCTTGTAATTGTTTGTGAAATTTATGTGAATCATTTGTTGGAAACCCTCTTTAGTGATGATTTATAAAATTGTGGAAATTGAACAATTTTTTTTGGAAAGTGAAATTGGTAACTTGATTTTAAAATGATGATTTTAAAAGGATTGTTTGGTTTTATTGAAATGGTTTGTTTGAAAGGTTTTCAATAAAAGTATGATTTTATTTAAATGGTTTAAAATGTTGATTTAACATTGGTTTTTGGCATAATGGTTGTGTGTGTTCATGTGCATTTGGGACAGATAAGGGTAAGTAGTCTCCCCCATCATTAGTGGGATGGATAAGGGTGAGGGATCTCCCCTATAAAATGGTTCATTAAGTGAAGACTTAGTGAAATAATGACTCAACACTCATGATTATAGGTAGGTTTAATTTTCATGCATGGTTGAATGAGTGGATATGCGGAATGGAATGGGTTATGCCAAAATAGAATTTATGAAATGGTTTTAGAGCATTGTTTGGTTGTTTTCCTTAAAACTTGATATGGTTTTGTGAAAACTACTTGACTATGTCACTTGTTTATATTATGATATAAACTATTTTAGAAATTATTTTATATAAACCATTTTATATAAATGTGATAACATGTTCTATCCTAGTGACGTGAGTAGGGAAGTCATTTGGGGAAAACATACCAAGTTTAATTACTCACCCTTGCTTTGGAACTTTGGTGCTTTTACAGATATTGTATATTGGGAGATGTGAAAAGGTAAAGTATCACACTTCTCTATAAGTTCTTAGTGATAATTGGGCTATTTTTGTAGTGGAGCATAGAGTAGGTTGGAGCTTTGGAGTGGTGGTTTTCTTTAAGTTTTTTTAGCTTTATAGTCTTCCATTGTGTACTTGGTTGTTTTTTATTCTTCCACTGTGGTACTCTTATGTAGTTTTATTTTTATATAGATGGTATGCTTTGAGTTTTATTTAATTATATCATGCACCATGTAGTGGGTTATTTGGTTAAGACTTTTTTAGTTAGTTGTGTTATTTAAAAAGGGGAAATCATCCCCCACATGTTCATGAAGACCTTGGAATTTATTGTTAGCCTTTGGCACCTTGGGGATGTCACTTAAGGCTAAGTAAAGTCTTCTAGAATTATCAAGAAAATGAGAAAAATAGTGATGTTACAAGTGGTATCATCTTGTTTAGTCCCTTTTTAACAAGTTGTATTTAGTTCTCTTGGTCTTGGAGTTGATATTCATTCTAGTTTATTCCTTATTCCAGGTTAGTATAAAGGAGTATGATTGTCAGGACTTGAAATATAGAGCATAAAAAGATGCAACCAACCTTTTTTATTATGAACTAAAAGTTATGATAGATTTGGGTACATAAGTGTTTTGGAGACACTTATTGGTTTTGGAATCTCATTGTCATGGGTTTATCCAATAAGATGAGCATGAAATGCATTATTGAAATGAATTCCCACTAGGAGTGAATATTTTATTTTAAGTAATGATATATGACTTGGTGCAATGCATTTATTTTTTAAAAATGTTAAAATGGTTTTCAAATGAAATATTTTGAAAAAGTGCATGATGGTGGTATTTTGAAAATGGTTTGATTTTCAAAAGTAATAAAATGTTTTTAAGAAATGGTTAAACATGAAAAATAGTTGATTTTGGAAATCACAGTTATTATAGAATTTGAAATTGTTAATCCTTCAGTAAATAGAGAGTGAGACATATGGTGTTTGTTGTTTGTATAAAAAATGGCACCAAGTAGACATCATAGAAACCAACCAGAAGAAGCTGCTGAGAATTTGGTTGCACTTGAACCACAGGTGAACCAATAGCTAGTTCAGATTATTGTCCAAGAATTTCTGGTTGTGGACAATGGGAATAGAAGGGATTATCCAAGGTAAGTGGATCATTCCATCCAATTCTAGAATTAGAATCCACCCATATTTTGGGGTGATTCTGAACTAGAAAAGGAAGATGTATGACTGAATAGGATGAATTGTATCTTCAATTTCATTGGCACACCAGAAGAGTTGAAAGTCAATATAGAAACCTATATTCTAAAATATCTTGCATGGCAATGGTGGGATTTATTTTTTCAGGATAAATTAGACCATGACCTAGTATGGAAGTATTTTGAGGAATTTTTTAACAAATAATTATATCCTCATACATTCAGAATACAAAGAAAAACAAACTTATTCAGATTGAAGTAGGAAAATATTTATATCATGGAGTATGTAGATAAATTCATGAATTTAGTGCACTTTTCACCTGAAGTTTCTGTTAGTTCATCCTTGAAGGAACGCATCTTCGAATCAAGGCTGAGGTAGGAGATTCGCTCAAAGATAACTGTGCTCTATATTATAGATTATATAGAGATAGTTACACAAGAAATGGTGGTAGAAAGGGACATATCATGAGCTATGGGAGGAGTAAGTATGTTGATACCTATGAGAAATGGTGGTAACTCTAATGTTGAGATAAAGCAGAAGAGGGATACCTATTTTCAAGGTGGGAGTATGGCGCAGAATCCAATGGGTGGATCAGTGAATCTTCCTACCAAACCAAAGATCTAGTCATGATGTTTTAAATGTGGCTTATTCAACCACATGAAGTTAAAGTGTAAAACACCACCTAGGGAATACAATAATTGAAACTATATGGGTCATATTCAGTGCTATTGTCACAGTGATTCAAGGTTGGGTGTTTGAGACACTTATCAGGTGTCACATACATTGTATGCTTTGATATGATGTGGTTAGAAGAACCAGTC
This sequence comes from Viscum album, assembly GCA_963277665.1. NCBI lineage: Eukaryota > Viridiplantae > Streptophyta > Magnoliopsida > Santalales > Viscaceae > Viscum > Viscum album. Next base: position 1,791,230,623 of record OY728128.1, read on the forward strand.
TCATCAACAGATCATAGTTATCCATGGTGATTCTATGAATACCATGACTCCTCAATAGGGAAAATCTCAATAGGGAAATAGAGAACAAAGTGCTGTGAGCAAGCAATTATATGAAGATGAATAGGTTATTGTGAATGATCAGTCTGGATCATCTACGATGTGAGGTACAATTATTTTAAATTCTACCCTTATGCAAGATTTATTTGATATGGGTGCATCCCATTGCTTTATTGATTCACGTGTTGTTGATTCACTAAGTTCAAAATTTAAGATTATGCCTTCTATATTAAAACTACAAAATCCTCTTGGTCAAAGAGAAAGTTGAGCTTTTGTGTGTAGAGTGTGTTCTATAATTTTTGATGGATTCAGGATGATATGGGATCTCTCTATGATATAAATGAATGTCTATGATATAATTCTAGGTATGGATTGGTTAATGATGTTCAAGGCTCACATCAACTGTTACACATGGAGAGTTAGTTTTGTGATTGAGGATGGTGTTGAGAATCTCTTTTAAGGAGATAGAAATGTAAAGGCAGGTGCAACGAGTTTTTTGGAACCAATAGTTGGAACGATCACGTACCAGTTGGAAGCTTTGACCTTGAAATTGATGGACTAGATTGAGAGAAACATTTTTACAGTAGTGGTTTATCAGTTTCCAGATGTATTTCCTGAAAATTTCTCAGGGTTTCCAAATATGAGAGAAGTGGAGTTTATGATTGATCTTCTTCTAGGGACCAGTACTATTTCCCTTTCATCTCATATAATGGAACCAACAGAATTAAGGGAATTAAAAGTTCTATTGGAATAGCTAGAAAACAAAGGTTTATCTTCGGTTGTGTGTGTATTTTTGTAAGCTTAACCAAGTTAAGATAAAGAATCGATATCCACTTCCATGCATTGATGATCTATTTGATCAATTTAGGGGAGATTAGTGGTTCTCTAAGATTGAATTGCAATCGGGATATCACCAAATGCGAGTTCAGAAGGAGGATATTCTGAAAATAGTTTTCAGAAGTAGATATGGACATAATGAATATGTGGTAATGACTCTCGGTCTTATGAATGCACCAATGATCTTTATGAAATTGATGAATCATATATTTTAGTGATATCTAGATTCTCTTGTGGTGGTGATTATGGATAACATATTGGTTTATTCAAGGACAAGGGATAAGAATGAGCAACACTTGGTGAAAGTGTTGGAAATATTGAGGGATCATCTTTTGTATTCCAAATTATCTAAGTGTGATTTTTGGATACAAGAGGTATGTTTCCTTAGCCATGTAATATCTAAAAAAGGTGATCCTGTGGATTTAGAAAAGATAGAGGCTGTTATCTCTTAAAAACTTCTAAATAATGTCTTTGAGATACAGAGTTTCCTTGTTCAGTTGGTTATTACCAATGATTTTTTCATGACTTCTCACGACTATCTTCACCTATGAAAGCTTTTACAAAGAGTAATGTTCCATTAAAATAGAACATGGAATGCCATAAGTCTTTTCAATAGTTAAAGGTTCGCCTTACATCAACACTAATCATGATTTTTTCATAATCAGGACAAGGGTATGTGGTGTATTATGATGCTTTGGGATCTAGGTTGGGATGTGTTCTCATGTAGGGAGATCATATTGTTTCTTATGCCTCAAGACAGTTATAGTTTCTTGAGAAGAACTACCCAACACACGATTTGGAGTTAGCTGATGTAGTCCTTGATTTGAAGACTTGGCATCATTATCTATTTGGTGAGAAATTTATTATGTTTATGGATCATAAGATATTGGAACATATTTCCTCACAACGAGATTTGAACCCGAGACAAAGAATATGGATGAAGTATCTCCAAATATTTGAATTTTATTTAATGTATACACCGGGTAAAGGAAATTCAATTGCTGATGCATTAAGTAAAAATTCATATGCTTAGTTGGAAAAAGAAGCTTTAGATGAGTGGCAGTTGATGTCCGTCCTAGCCAACATGCACTTGGAATGTGAAGATTGAGGTAAAGTTTAAACCTTCTTTCCAATTTCGTTTTTTGTTTTGGTTTAAATAGTTAAATATGCATAAACATTTGATTTAGAATGTGTAATGATAAGGAAAAAACTCAATGGTGGGGAGACCATTGAGAGATGGAAGCTAGATGGGAGTTTAGTGTTGTGGTTCAGAAATTGGATGGTTGTACCTATGGCTTGTCAGGAACAACTTCTTAATGCTTACCACCATTCAATATAGGTTATTCATACTAGAATACAGAAGATGTATAAGGTGTTGAAAGCATAGTTTTGGTGGGTCAGTATGAAAAGGAAGGTGGTTGATTTTTTTCAAATATGCTTAACTTGTCAGCAATTTAAAGCAAAACATCAGTGACCAACATGCATGTTGTGGTCTTTACCTATTCCAGTGTGGAAATGGGAGCATATAACTATGGATTCTGTAATGGGTATCCCAATAAAGATTCTAAAACATGATGTCATATGGGTGATAGTGGATCAACTCACAAAGTTGTCTCATTTCATTCCTATTCATGAATCTCGTATGGTGAAGGACTTGTCAAAAAATCTATATCTAAGAATTCATAAAGAGGAATGACATGCCTGTTTCAATAGTGTTAGACAGATATTATAGGTTTACATCTCATTTTTATAAATCCTTACAAAAAACCCTTGGGACTTAGTGGACCATGAGTATGGTGTATCATCCTCAGATGGATAGGAAATCCTAAAGGATGATACAAACATTAGAAGACATGTTATAGGCTTGTGTAATGGACTTTGGTGGCTCATGGGAAGAGCACATGTCATTGGTGGAGTTCTCATATAACAACAATTACCAGGACTTGATACATATGGATCCATTTGAAGTATTGTATGGGTGCCCTTATCATTCCCCACTTTGTTTTGTGGAAATAGGTAAGACTTCAATATTTGGACTGATCCTTGTCCAAGAAACAATGGTGAAGATTTAGTGGATCATGAAATGGATGGAGATGACTCAGAGTCATCATAAATCGTATGTGGATCATTGTAGACGTCTGTTGTCATTTGAGGTGAAGGATCATGTGTTCTTAATGATCTATCTAAGAATTAGTCATTGTTGTTTTGGGAAGAAGAGCAAGTTATCTCCTAGATACATAGTACCTTTCGAGATACTAGAATGGGTTAGTGAGGTGGCATATCGGTTGGAATTGCTACTATGGTTCAGTGCAGTGTATAATGGGTTCCATATATCTCAATTGAAAAAGTATCAATCAGATATTGACTATGTGATCAAATGGGACCATGTTGACCTAGAACCAGATGCTTCATTGGTTCAAATACCAATGTGGATTATGGATAGTAAAGAGAAAGTATTACGTGGAAAAAGTATCATTCTAGTGTGTGTTTTATAGAAACTTGGTCAGATTTAGGAAGAGAATTGGGAATGTAAGAAGGAAATAAAAGATAAATGGCCATAACTCTTTCAGATCAATGATTGTTTTATACTTTTCAAGGATGAAATGTCCAATGGTGGGGATAATGTAGCATCCCCGAGTTAAAGTAAGTAACCCCTTCTTTATGTTTTTTGAGTATGTAAAGTTTTTGGGTGAAGTTTAGAAATGTTTGAGAAATTTTGGAATGTTTTTGGGTATTTTATATAAGTTCATGGTTTGATCACAGTTTGGGGAAACCATGAAACACCTACATAAAACCATTCACATTTAGACATGGTCTAAAGGGAAGGCACATGGGCGGTGCACAGTTTGGAAAAACTGTGAAGTAGCCTAGGAGAAAACACGTTTTTTGAGACAATGGACTTTGGAATGGTTGGATCATGGTTTGGAAACCATTTGATTCAAATGTATGAGGCTCATCCTTGAGGTAGTTTCTAGCACATGGTTAGCGCATGGTTTTCCTAACCATGCGACTAACCATGCATGGGTTAAAAACAAGATCCACAAAAAGTATATCTAAGACTGTTTTGTGTTTTAATGCCTCTTTTCCCCCCAAAATAGTCCTACCTCAATATTTTATCCTCTAAAAATCTATAGAGGCTTCTACCATCGATCTGTAGGTGATCTAAAGGCTTCTCTTGGTGCGTTGAAGCTGGATTCTCATGGTAAGTCATCGTTCTTGGTTATTCTTGGTGGTTTTCCTTAGATCTATTTATTCCTCTCTCTTAGTTTCTTAGATCTATGCCATATGTGGATATATCAAGATATTTTATGGAAAATATGATTATATTTGGTCTTGTTGATTCTAGGGGAATAGATCTAAGGAGTATTTTTGGAGATTCTACCCAATTTCGTGAATGTTTTTTCATGCCATTTATCATTTTCACCAAATTTCTGAGGTAGGTGGCTTCACTCTTGACTCCTATATTTAGAATATGAGGGTTTAGTTTAAAATTATTATTTTTTCTTATAATTATTTGTGAAATTTACGTGAATCACTTTTTGTAAACCTTCTTTAGTGACAGTTTATAGAATTTTGGAAATTGGAAAATTTTGTGGAAAGTGAAATTGGTAACTTGATTTTAAAATGATTTTTTGGTTTTATTGAAATGGTTGATTTAACATTTGTTTTTAACATAATTTTTGTGTGTGTTCATGTGAATTTAGGATGGATAAGGGTAAAGAGTCACCCCCATCATTAGTGGGATGGATAAGGGCCAGGTCTCTCCCCTGTCAAATGGTTCATTAAGTGAAAACTTAGTGAAAGGATGACTTACCACTCATGATTATAGATAAGTCCAAGTTTCATGAATGGTTGGATGTGTGGATATGTGAAATGGAATGGGTTATACCAAAATTAAATTTATGAAATGGTCTTAGAGCATTGTTTGGTTGCTTTCCTTGGAACTTGATATGGTTTTTTGAAAACTGCTTGGCTATGACACTTTTTTATATTCTGATATAAACTATTTTTAGAAATTATTTTATATAAACTATTTTATATTAATGTGCTAACATTTTCTATCCTAATGGCGTGAGTAGGGAAGTTATTTAGGGGAAAACTTCTGAGTTTCATTACTCACCCCTACTTTGACACTTTGGTTCTTTTGTAGATGTTGTATATCGGGACATGAGAAAAGGTAAAGTATCACACTTCTCTATTGGTTATTAGTGATACTTGGTATGTTTTTGGAGTGGAGCATAGATCAGGTTGGATCTTTGGAGTGGTGGTTGTCTTTTAGTTTTTTTTGTCTTTGTAGTCTTCCACTGTGTACTTGGTTGTTTTGTAGCCTTTCGCTGTGGTACTCTTGTGTAGTTTGATTTTGGAATAAAAGGTAAAATTTGAGTTATATTTAATTATATCATGAAATATATAGTGGTTTATTTGGTTAAGACTTGTTTGGTTGGTTTTTTTATTCAAAAAGGGAAAATTTCCCCCCACATGTTCATGAAGCCCTTGGAATTTATTTTCAGCCTTTGGCGCTTTGGGGATGTCGCTTAAGGCCAAGTAACATCCTCCCAGATTCTCAAGCCAGTGAAAAAATAGGGATGTTACAATATTTGATTTCTTAAAGAATAGATATTCTATATGTGGTTATAAAAGTCTGGAAACACTGTTCATACCCTACGTTTGAAGCAGAACATATGGTTTGTGAACCCTATGTTTGGAGTAAAATTATGGATCATGAACCCTAATTTTGAAAGAAAACCTACATTTGGGGAATAAAAATATGGTTTATCATCCCTATTTTTGTAATCAACTATACGCCTTCAACCATACTTTTGAAGTTTATCGCTATGTAGAGAAACCCTACATTTGAATTGGTCAATAATAAAGTTTTGAATTATGGATTATTTTCATATTTTATACAACGGTCTTTTTAGAATTAATTATCTATTCAAAGCTATTTTAAAGACTTATTAATATTATTTTATTAAAAATATTAAACCATTACTATTTATAAGGGAAGTTATGACTTTATTTGAACATTTTAAATTCAAATATTCATGATTTTTCATGTGATATTTTTGGAGTTGTTTGATCTAAATGAATTTGACTATCATGCTAAATATAGATATGTTATTCTTCTAAATATATAGATGTGTGTTTGAAAATAATAATGTGTTATTGCCCCTAGAGCTACACTTTAACAACATACATTTTTTTATTCTTATCTGTTTGATCGACTCATCTTCCACTGCTGTTGCTGCTATATTTCTTTTTTAATCTTTTATCATAGTTTGAAAAATTACTTATTAGAGTTACACTTTGGAGATATACATGCTTTATTATTTTCCTAGTGTTTTCTATACTACTGTTTAAATAAATCCTATTTGATTTTGAATAATGTTCTCTTGATGTGTTTTCTTGAAGAACATTTCATTTATCTGTTGTCGCTAAAACTGTGATCTGAACTAGTATTCAATTTCTTTATCCCAATACATTTACTATTGAAGTGTCGACTACTCATACCCAGTCATGGTAGAGTGTAATATTTTCATACTAAGTTATGAATATTTTAGTTCCTTATAAAATAACTAGAAGGCCCTATAAAATCTATATTGTAAGGTGTCAACTGCCTGCACTCAATTGTAGAGGTTCCCAAAAAATGGACCTGCTAGTGAAAATCACCAAGCTCAAAGAGAGAGAGTTGGTGGAGTAAACTCGAAGATCTTTGTGCCTTGAACCACTATACATCACTGTGTTCCTTTCTTCATTTATTTTTCTCTTCTTACTCATATTTAAGAGATAATGAAAGAATCACTTTTATATAAAGAGGTAAGTATTATTTCTATCAATTTTTTAAAGGAACACAATTCACCCCCTCTTGTGTCTTTGTCTTTATGATTCTGACTCAACAATACCCACCAATTTAATGGCTAGGTTATAATGGTATACTATATTATGGTTTATTTAGACTCAGGGTTGTGTGTAACACAAGCTATTGAAGAAATTAAATTTATTTGAAAAAAATATTTCATAAAATTATGGGGTGTTATAGTATTAGGGAAAGGTTACACCTTTGTTTGATTCTCATACATGAAGTTTTTTTTAAGAATTGATTTAGTATTTTCAAAGAATAAATGAAGTTAAAATTTGAAGAAGCCTATGAATATCATATCAAAGAAACTATGGAAGATATTTCTTCCAATACCATGAAGACCAAAAAGAAAATAGAAGGAAATAAGTTGAGAAAGGATCAACTAAGAAAGAATAGGAAAATGACCCTATACTAATTAAAGGTAATAAAAATAGATATCATTCTAATATTTATGTTTATAATATATCTCTTAAACTAAATCATGATAAGAATTCATCTCTCTTAAGTAAATTGGAAGAAAAATAAGTTTCCCCATGCAACAATCCTCATAAAGAAAAATCTTGCATGTAAGATGGAGATCTGATGGTTGAATCCACCACAAAGGAAATAAACAACAATTCTGCATCATGTATTTCATCATCTCTACATGAAGAGTAATTAACAAAAGGATATTATAAAAAATGTCTTATAATTGAACCAAATCATTATAGTATAGATCACATCTTTAAAGAATCATGTGATGAAGCATGCATCTGATGAAGCCCCTGTTGAAATTTTCTAGAGAAGTAGTCACCTTCATTTTTGGATTCATCAAAAGCATATAGGGGGAGATCTCCCAACTTTAGGAAGATTTATAAAATTTAGAAAAATATTTGGAATAAAGGATACTGATGTGTATAAAGCTATCCAAACAAGTAGGATCCTTAAATGTCATGACTGAGGATCTTGAAGAAAGATACCCCAATTTTGAAAATGAGTGTCTTACTGCACTTCACTAGAGAGAAGAATCCAAGAAATGGATTAAAGAAAAAACCCATTAATTAAAATAAGTAACTATTGTCAAGGATTATTAATTATATATTAAATTAAACATGATTAAAGAGATCAACCATTTACTATAAGAAAAAAACAAAATGCATAATGCTGAAGTTGATAAAATCAAGAAGGCCTGTGAAGGAAAACCGAAAATAGTAGAGCATGATAAATAAATTCTCAGTATGAAATGCTTGGAGATTAAAGTTAAATTGAAGAATCTAGAAATAACTCAATCCATGTATTCAAAATAAATTAAAAAGATATCAACTGCTAAAAAAATTACTATGGATTATTATTAAGTTAAAATTCCTTTAGTTAGTGGAAAATATATCCCAATATCATCCATTGATCAATATATAGAAACCTAAAAGAAAAATGTTATATTCAACACAAAAAATAATATGCATTATAAATATGGTTCCTTATAAAATTCAAGTTTTAACTCAAAATCTATAAAAATGTGGATGATAAAAAATGTTGTGGATCCCACCACTATATCCAAGGTGGTTGGAATTAATATTGTGAAAAGATATTCCCCAAATGAATCCCAACCAGTTGATGTATGTTGGTCCTTGACAAGTATTACAACCTGAGAGGATGGTTTGGAAATTGAAAATATTCCCTTGTTAATGATCTTGTTCTATATTTATTAGAAAAACTTCTCTCATTATTCCTCATAACCTTAAAGATGAAAAAGAAAGGAAACATGAAATTTTATTTGGTTCACCCAAATGGGATAATCCAAATAGCATTAACAATAATGTGCCTATGAACTAAAGACACTAAATCTCACTTATTTTATTGTTACAAGTTTTGGAGTGGCCACACTAAACCTCATGGTTTATAACCATGAAAAATTGAAGGCTCACACCCTCATACACCTTTTGACAACACATTGCTCCTCTTAACAGAATGATTCTCACTTCTCTTATTATGATAATATTATTTTCAATGAAATGATGGTGAGAAAATACACCAGGATGGTATAGAACTTCAGTACAGTATATCTAAACATCTAGAAAGATCACACTCTTAGAATACTCTCTTACTCATCTTCTACCCTTACAATACATGAAGCTAGTAATTCACACCCTTTTTTAGTCATAAAGAACTAGAATTCCAAACTCGTTTTTTATAGCATTAGATTGAAAGTTTCCACACTTCACTCTAATTCCCTTTTTGAATTTTATAAAGAAAAACAACCTTTTTAGTCAAGAAGGGATCTATCTTTTTCTGTACCTCTCTCTATTTTCTCTTAATTTTCTATTTTTAGAAATATTTTCACCTTTCCACACAAGACACATCCTCCAAAGTAAACACCATGATTTCCTTCCATTTAAAAATTCCACCCATGTCACCTAGAATAATAGGTCTCATTATCTTTAAGATCTCAATAAAGATAGTGCATTAAAAATACACGATTAAACACACTACATAGATCTCCACATATCCTCTTTCAATCTTTCTTAGTATGTTTCATGGAAAAAATAGTTAAAAAACACCCTTGAGAATTTATTAAAATCATGATAATATTTTTTCAAAATCTTCCCTTGAATCTCAATCCAAGTTTCACCATGCACAATATCCATTTTTGATAATAAATAAAAATAAATTGAAATGTTTCAGGTCGATATTTTCTAGAAAATTTTAAAAAGGATGATACTTATGCAGCTCTGTCATCATAGTTACACATGCCATGTTTACACACATATGAGATGATAGTTAATCAGAATATACTCATATTTAAATAGAGGAGAGATGATAGTTATGAAGTATGGGATCATGGTTACATAGGATAGGTTCATAGTTACATAATATAGGTAAATAATGCTTATTCATTGGGTACTTAGCTAAATTTATAAGACCCAAAACTCAACCAAATTTTCTAGAACTCATTCAAACCACACTATAATTGGTCCAAACTTCTTTTAGCCTTCAAGAAATAGATTATATAAGACTACGCATTCCACATTGAAAATTACTTCCACTATATTTTAAATAAAAACAACCCTAATCACACACCGATGGGATTTTAGATAACAATGTAAATGTTAAAAAACATCAAGATACCAATTTTGAAAAATTTGGATGTCACGTATTTTATAGAAATAAAGAAAGGTTTTTTGGTTATTGTTTTTTTATACCAAATTCAGGCATATGGATTTGGAATGCTGGCATAATGTGTTAGCCTATGGAAGAAAGGAGAGCCAATATCAAGGGGGAGTGAGCCTAAATTGAAGTAATAACCACAAGTGAAAGGGAATAATATTTATACTCTAAAAAAATATGAAAAACTTGAAAATATATGTGTCAAAATCAAATGTAAAAATAATTCCACATAAAATGTTGAAGAAATATGAGACATTCTTGAGAAATAAGATGAAGAAATTTGGAAACCAAAATAATCTCAATAAGATTGCAAAGAAGGAAGATAAAGTGTCCTTGGATAGTAACAAAATAAAAACATGATTAAAAAAAAAATCTAAGAATCTAAATAAGAGTAATTCACCATGGAGGATGAGCTGATTATTTTGTGTAAAAAGTGAACATACCATGTATACTTGCAAATAGGCCATATATGGATGTGTTAAAGGAAGCAAGATTAAGGATTGTGAAAAATCAATTCAAACTAAAAATAAAAAACTCAATTGGTGAAGAAATCTCCTAATAAAAAATATGAAATAACCAAAAAGGATGATAACATTACTAATGTGTGTTTGGAAATAATACTAGTTGATTTGGAGAAAGAAAGAGAAATGTAAGCACAAGATAAGTTAAGAGATAAAGAGAAAGAAAATATTTCACATAAAGAACAATCTGAATTTTAAGAGAGGCTGTCCACAAATGATAACCAACTGAATTTATAAGCACCATGTGGGATTTGAAATCAGGATAAAAATAGTTCAAATGATTGTCTTATAATCATACCACTGTAATAATAAATCATAAAGAACAAGAAAGATAAACTAAGCGATGAATGTGCCTTAATGGATCATGTTAAAAGGAAGATCCCACACAAGGATAAAATAAAATTATCCATACTTTCCAAGACTACCTAGAGATATATAAATTCATGAATAAAGAGTTCATCTGGAAAAATATCTAAAAAGCGAAGAGTTTTATGGTTGAGAAGAAATTATTAGTCTTGTTTCTCTCACTAATGAGTAAAAGAAGTTACACTTTATTCCCATATTATTTATGTTATATTTGTTTGATTATATTTTAGGGAATTGAAGGTTATGTTAGTCCTAAAATAGAGAACTAATGAACTAAAGTAAGTTGGAATGACTATTCTTAATTTGAAAGGAGAACCATATTGGTATGATTTATCATTTTGAATTAAAAAGAACATATGAAGAAAAGGTTTATCTTAATGAAGTAGATAAGGAGATCAACCCTTTAGGGGGAGTTGATCTTGAGAAGCTAACATCACATTATCATTTCCATGAAAATATAAAATTTATGGAAAGTTCTTGAAAAATTCATTGAAAAGGTATGTATAAATATTCTCCCATCCATGTTATGAAAGAATAAGTTCTAGTATTAAGGGGGAGAATTTAAATTAATAAATGATAAGAAAAATAAATAAGTTTTAGGAGATACCTATGCTGATGTGTAAAAATTTCTTTATGTGCTTGATTTTTTTTGACTTTTGTGTTAAGATGAGTGCAAGAAATCAGTTTTTTATTCTGGAGACAAATTAATTTACAAATAAATGCCACTCAGTTTTAGCCTGAGCATATTTTAACAACCCCTAAATGAGTTAAGGTAATGGTATGAGTTGGTATCATATTCCATTATTCAATGAAAAATTTTTATTTCGAAATCAAAACCTCTTATTTTTTATACCGATCTTGGCTCAAGAAGACTTAGAGTGGAATTATTGATTAAAAATTTCTTAACAATTAAGTGATACCATTCACACTCATATGTTTTTGTAATTATTTTCAATAAGGAGAGAAAGAATAAAATAATAAAAAAAATTAAATGGTTCCATACATATTGACATGTCATTTTCTAGGAGGTACTGACAACATATACATAGGGGAATATTAATGAACCTACTTTGTGCTTGTGTTGAATTTATTGTCAATAAGGATCAAAGGTATTAAGGAAAGTCACTTGATATAAATATGAGTATGAAGTGTTTCTTAGATGATTACATGGATTTTCCAAACATGTTGATAAGAAGTTAGAAAACTTGGAAGGAATTTTTAAGTTCCCAATATTGCTAAAGAAAATCATAGAGTTACCAAGAATATTGGTTTATGTTGAGTAATTGAGCAGATTGATGATACATCTTGGATTTTGGATATAAGATACTGCTACCACTGATTATGTGGAAAAGAAATGAATTGAAAAGGAATTCAACCATGAGTTTAAAGAAGATTAGATCACTTTATGTCAAATATTATTGAAGGTGTGAGTTGGTTCCATTATTCATATAGAAAGGAATGAGGAAGCTTATAGGAGATACTAAGTTGAAGTAAGTGCTACAAATGGATATGTTTGATTACGCATTCACTTGTAAATGATGGTTTGAAGGTGTTATTTCTTGGTGATTGATATAAAGATATGGTTCAAGCATATTTAAGAAGATACATCATTGTTACTGTCATGAAAATGCAATTGGATGAAGTTGAAATTGGATTTATAATGATTTGGGAATTGGTTTACATGTCCAAGACAAGCATTGGTGATATAAAAGTACTATCTACATCATTTCATGGAAGTAGGAGTAAACTGGCTCGAGGAGAGATTTAAGGACCAAGATAAAAGATAAATAATTCATCTTTAAGAGTTGAGTATGTCCATCTATTTAATGAAGATATTTTGGATGAAGTTTGAAGAGTTTTTGAGAATATTGAGAACGCCCAAAATTAATTTCAAGAAGTTTGAAGCTCATTTAAAGAAACTATGGAAGTACTATATTGAATTCAAAAAAATGGCTAAGAAAAAAGTCTAATGGTGCCTTCTTAAGTAAATTTGATGAGTTTCACATAATCCATTTGAGTTGGTAGAAATGGAAATGGCATGAGACACAGATGATGTTTCCTCTACGTATACAATATTTGATGGCCTGTATAATATTTTTAGAAGTGATTACTATATTTTATGGACCATATGATATTTATAGAAGTGTGTATGATATTTATTTCGACCATAAGAAAAATATCATATGGTGTAATATATCTAATCTACAAGTAATAGAAATTGTACCTCACGTAAGATATCTTATCTTCACATGAAAAAATTTTCTCGCATCAGATGTTTTGAGTTGGAAGAAATTGAAAAGGCATTCATGTATGATTTTTTTTGATGTAATAAAAATATCACATGGTGTAATATATTTTACTAGAATGTAATATATTATATGTATAAGATATTTGAGATTGGAGCCCTTGTGATATTTTTATTATAAGAAATTTTCATCCCAAAAGAAAAATATCACACAATGTAATATATTATGCACATAAGATATTTGACATTGGATCCCATGTGATATTTTTCTCATAAGAAGTTTTTATCTTGTGAGATACCTTTCCCACATAAAATATTATGCTTTTTCAAAAAATGTTGAGTTTCCATATTTTAAAAGATCTGAAGGGGAAAATAAAATTCAATGACGCACGAACTATATTCTTCATGGATCAAACATCATGATCACACATGGATCATTATTCAAGATGATATCAAAGGAGGTCCAACTAAGGGATATTTCGGTTGCAGAGTTGAGTTTTACACCAAAAGAAGAGGAGAAACATCACTGATACATGATTCCATGCACATGTAGATGAAGATTTCAAAAGTGTGGATTTTGTGGAGAATTTATATTGAGAATAAGATTGTGATATTTTAAATAAAAAGAGGAATTAATATAGGTAGAGTCTTTAGAAAAAATGAATAATATGGAGAATTAAAGATGAATATTTTATTATATTTGAAAGTGATAATAGTATATTGATAATAAAGGAGTTTCTATAATTCGTATGGAAATAATATTCACATGATCTCTATGGATATATATAAGTAGGAAACAAAGAATAAAAATAGATAGAATAGAGAGAACCAACACTACTAGTATACAACATATCCTATACAATTAAAGGGGGAAGAAGAGGCTCCAATACTGCATGAAGACTACATTTTTTGTGAACTAAAGAAGAAGAAAAAGATAAGAGGAGATCTTGACCTTTCCTAGTGATTATAACCAAGTTGAGGAATTAAGAGAGTTAGCCTATACCTTCTTCTTCTTTATAAGTCTTAAGAAGAGTGAGTTCAGTTATACCTTTGTAGAACATATTTCAAGCTAAGATGGCGAGAGATCGATCCTACAGTCATATGATATAGAATCCTAAATAAGTTTGAAGTAGTCCATTTTATTATTGAAAGTGAGGAAGAACATCATCCATATTGTCTATGAGGGACACCAGAGTTCCATTATTGACCGAATTCACAAGGAGCAGGCATAAACCTATATTTTATAGAACTTATAGAACAAAAAGATATTGTTTACTTTGTACTTGGTTAGTTCTAGGATAAAGAGTCCAAGGTTATACCCTTGAATGTGCTTATTTTGATAATAAGAAGGAAGTTGTGATCATGGGATAACAACTACAGCACATCTAGGACCTAGTTATCTTGAAAAGGAGGTGAACTAAATAAAAAAAATCCTATTATTCTATTATATTTATTTTCTTTTATATATATTAATATCAACCAAAGGATAGAAAAAGAGATAGATAGATAGATAGATAGAGATTTTCACTCACTTAATAAGTGAAGAGGTGCATAGGGATAAAAAGAAAAACCTAAGTAAAAGTTTACCAACATTGATTCAACCCCTCTTAGTGTTGGATACATCCCTATGTGATCTTGAAAATTGGTATCATAGTAAGGTCACACCTTTGTTGGATTCTCATATGTAAAGTTTATTTTAAAATAATTTAATTTCTATTTTCAAAGTCTATATGAAGTGAATATTTTAAAAAGATTGTGAATTTTCTATCAAAGAAACCACGGAAGATATGTCTAACAAGACCATGAAGAACATAAAGAAAAAAAGAACAAAGTAAGTTGAGAAATGAATTATCTAAGAAAGAATATAATAACGACTCTACTAATTGAATGTAATCAAATTAGATATCATCCTAATATTTATATTGATAACCCATAACAAAAAGAAACTCATGATGAGAATACATCCCTCTTAAGTAAATAAGAAGAAAAATAAGTTTCCCCATGCCTAAATCTTGATAAAGAAAAACCATACATGGAAGATTAAGATCCAGTGGTTGAATCCACCACTAAGGAAATGGAAAACAATTCTACCTCATGTACCTTTCCATATCTAAGTGAAGAAGAGATAATAAAAGGTTATTATCAAAACTATCCTATAAATAAACCAAGTACTTATAGTAAAAATCACATCTTTGAAGAATCATATGATGAAGTATATGATGATTATTGTGCCTATATGATGAAGTCCCTATAAGTATTTCCTATAGAATTAGTTACCATAATTTGCAGCATTTTTAAAATCACGCATGTGGAGATCATCCAACCTAAGAAAGATTTAGAAAATTTTGAGCAAACTTTATAATAAAGGATAATTATGTATATAAAGCTCTACAAACAAGTAATATCCTTAAATTATATGAATGAGAAGCTTAAATTAAGATAATTCAATTTTGAAAACAAGTGGATCACTACAATTTATGAGAGATAAGAATCCAAGAAAGGGATTGAGGAAAAGAACCATGTATTAAAAGAGGAATCTATTATCAAGGATGATAAATTGTGTAACATCCTGGATCTGGGTTCCACACAATGGGTGCCCTGAGCCCGGTTGGTCACATGACCTCAAGCGCATTTCCACAAACACCAGAGGTTTCCGACTAGAAATGAGGGCCTAGGTCTGATAGTGGGAAAACTATGCCCTCATTTTTTAAAGTGTAGTGTAGTGGAAAAATATAAACATACCCAAAAGCGGAAGCAGTAAACAATAAAAAGATGAAAAGACAATGGTACTGAAGCAAAAGATAACCAACAGTCATACATATATGATGATTCAATATGTCATATTTCTACAAAAGCAGTCAAAATAGGATACATTGCAATCAAATACAATACAGTACAAAGTACAACAAAACAAAGCAAAACAGTGCAACAGGAACTCAGCAGCATCACAATCCTAAGCTCGGTCCCATGCTCTCCCACTCCTATGCAATAATCAAGTACCTGTATAAGGACTCTTGCCCTTATCACCACCTGCAGCAATATAATCTATTTGGGCCGAAGACATGACCCAAATAGGGTGTGAGAAATAAATCCCAGTAGGCAACCACCAAAGGCCTGTGCCCAACTGACAGTGAAAATGTGCAACAACAGTGTGCAATAAAGAAATGCAGTGAGCTAGGAAGTACTAAAAAACAGCTACTCCTACCAGTTCCATTACCATTTTATTATTATTTAACAATTCAATATAATTGAATTATAAGTTCCCGAGACCCGGCCTCAGCCGACAATCTCCTGTACAGTGCCACAGAAAAAAACTACAACATGATATCTATCAAATAGAAGGTAATAACAATACCAAGCCTGTGCTTTAGCTTGGCAGGTATAACACAAGAAAACACCATAGTGAATATTCAAGTGAACATTCCCCTCAGGCTAAACAATACCTTACCCTCAGGATAATCAGAACCTTACCCTCAGCTGTACCAGATATTTCCATTAGGCATGAGAAACGTTTCCCTCAGGTGAATCAATACCTTGCCCTCAGGTGAATCAGTACCTTTCCATCAGGTGAATCAATACCTTACCCTCAGGAGAATTAGTACCTTTACCTCAGGTGAATCAGTACCTTTCCCTCAGGCGAATCAATACCTTTCCCTCAGGTGAATCAAAACACTGCCCTCATGCTAAGAAAAACACTAACCTTAGGCTAAGCAAGTAACCGGGCCGAGCCCAACGCATAAGCAAGTAATAAATATGTTTCCTCTCAAGAAAACTCAAAACATGCTATCATTACGACATACCCATGGGTATCCTGGAAAAACGACTAAACAAGGGGAAACACACCCTCGGGGTGGCCCTGGATCAAGGCAATGATCCCAAACAACATTTTATACATGTTAATTAGATTATCTATGTAATTATAGATATCTTAACAGATAAGGCCTCATCTATAAGACACCCCAACCATGGGCACATAGCACAACAATACACAAAATCAACTCAACAATTGTAAATTAACACCGGACCACCTACCTTGATCTCCTCTGATCGATATACGTGAACGACGCCTCCAGAATCAACTGAGAACAACATAGATCTAGGATAAACGTTCACCTATTAAAACTCAAATAACTTTACTTAGGGAAATAATTGAAAGGAGAGGTTCATGAAGAGAGAATAACTCACCCGCGCAGTTCAAACGAGATCGTCGATGAAGGAATCAGAGTTCTGATGTGCGGTCGGGAGCTCTTCCAAGATCCGACCTTCTCTCCTACAGGTCTCGAGTGTTCTAATCTTCCTTTGTCAAAAGAGGAGGATACTTCCTATTTTAAGTGAAAAAACATAACAACATGGCATGTACTCTCAATTACACGGCATGTACTTTCCATTTTCTTAACTGTTCCCCTGGCGACCACTTTCCACCGCCTCACTGTTTATCCATCGACTTGATTACATGAAGTGTATTTCTGAGTACACAGCATGTACTACTGTTCCTCTAGAGACTAATCCCACCTCCTTACTGTTCACCTTCCGACTGATTACATGGTGTGTATATACTAAGTACACGGCCTGTAGTCAGTTTTTACACCCCTCATTATCGACAGGCCTATACGCCCTGTATTCTCATCCCACATGGCCAAAGTACACGATGTGTAGAAAATTACATGGTGTGTACCCATAAAATTGTGATTCCCCCCATTTTCCTTATTTTCTCAAAAATATTAAAGGAAGAGGAAAAGAAAAAACCCGTACCTCAGGAATAAGAACCAGGTTCTTACAAAATTCCCCCTTAAAGAAATTCATCCCCAAATTTCCCTACCAAGGGTGGTGAAGATAAAGCTGAGAATAACTCTGGCCACTGAGCACGTATATCGATCTCCCACTCCAAGGTTTTGTCCTGCACTCATCCATGCTACCATAGCACCCGTATGAGAGGAACTGACCGACCTAGGAGAACCTTCGTGATCCTATCAACAATACGAATCAGATGCTCCTCAAAGGATGCATCTACCTGAAGTTCAACCTCATTATGTTGAAAAACATGAGATGGGTCTGAGTGATAACGACGCAGCTGAGATACATGGAAGACGTCGTGCATGGCCTGATACCTTTGGGGTAACTGCAACTGATAGGTAGTTGGTCTAAACCTCTCTAGAATCTCAAACGTCCCCACATACCTCGGTGAAAGTTTACCCTATCTCCTAATCCTCCTGTGTCCCAACCTCAGTGAAACACACAAGAAAACCTGAGCCCCGACCACGAACTCCAAGGGTCTTCTACGGCGATCAACATAAGATTTCTGACGAGACTGTGCAGTAGCCATCTAATTTTGAATTAACTGGAACTGCTCTGAAGTCTCCTACACGAGACGTGGTCCCAGTAAATTTGCCTCACCTACTTCCAACCATAATAAGGGTGATCGGCATGGACTACTATATAAAGCCTTGTAAGGTGCCATCTCAATAGTTTCCTGAAAACTATTGTTGTAGGAAAACTCAACCAGGGGTATGTGCTTCACCCAAGATCCCCCAAAGTCTAGGACGCATGCACGCAGCATGTCCTCCAGCACCTATATTGTATACTCTGACTGGCCATCGGTCTAAGGGTGGTAATCTGTGCTCAGAAGAACCTGTGTACCCAGTGCCCTCTGAAAACCCTGTCAGAAACGAGATGTAAAACGAGCATCCCTATCTAAAACAATAGAACAAGGGACCCCATGAAGACGTACTACCTCTTGGATATACAAATTCTCGAGATCGTTAACACTAAAGGTCTCCTTGATCGACAACAAGCGAGCTACCTTCGTAAGTCTGTCCACAAAAAC
Source organism: Viscum album (assembly GCA_963277665.1). Classification (NCBI taxonomy): domain Eukaryota; kingdom Viridiplantae; phylum Streptophyta; class Magnoliopsida; order Santalales; family Viscaceae; genus Viscum; species Viscum album. The sequence goes on from OY728128.1 coordinate 1,791,249,477, forward strand.
CCACACAACATCATTGCCTTGAGGTGACCTCAGCAACCTGGTCACTAAGTCCATCAAGAAATCATCCCATTTCCACTACGGAATGGGTAACTGCTATAACAGTCTGACTAGCCTCTGATGCTCTTCTTTCACCTGCTGACAGGTGGAACACCTCGCAACAAAACCAACTACCTATCTTTTCATACTCGGCCACCAATACTGATGTCTCAAGTCATAGTACATTTTGGTAACTCTAGGATGCAATGCCCAAGTTGAAGCATGAAATTACCGCATCAACTCCTCACGTATATCCTTTGGAACCCACACTTTTCCATGGATATGTAGTACCACAACATTGCTTATCGTCCAACCAGGAGGAGGTTCCTCAATTTCCACCGACTCCCGTAGAACTAGGCCTTCTGAATTTGATAGCTATCTCATCCTCACTCTATCCAGGAGGGTAGAAGTCACAAATAAGGATGAAAAATAGGATCAACCCTGACTATCGTGCACCTCCAAATGCATCTCAGAGAACAAAGCCATGAGCTTCCACTCACCACTGGCCTCATGCACTGCCTGTATCTGATTCCTCCTACTCAGTGCATCAGCTACTACATTACCCCTACCAGGTGTATAGGCAAGCTCAAAGTCGAAGTACTGAAGGTATTCAACCCACCTTCGCTATCTCAAATTTAGGTCATGCTGGGTAAAGATGTATTTCAGACTTTTTTGGTCTGTGAACACCACAAAATGTTCTCCCAAGAGATAATGTCTCCAACAACGCAATGCATGAAAAACTACAGCCAACTTGAGATCATGCGTCGGGTAATTCCTCTCATGTAGCCTCAACTACCGAGACTCGTATGCAACTACTCAATCACCCTGCATCAACACTGCTCCCAAACCAATACCTGATGCATCACAGTAAACTATATAGATCTTCCCTTGCTCTAGAAGTATCAGGACTGGTGCTAATGTCAACCTTCCCTTCAGCTCATGAAAGGCTGTCTCACAATCTTCTGACCAAACGAACTTCATACCCTTCTTAGTCAAACTAGTCAACAGCGATGATAAGAGGGATAAGTACTGTATAAAGCGCCTGTAGTATCTAGCCATCCCCAAGAAACTCTGTATTTCAAACATGTTCTTAGGTTGCTCCCATAAAACTACTGCTCTCACTTTCTCTAGGTCCACTACAACTCCTGCCTATGAGATAATATGACCTAGGAAGTGAATCTGATCCATCCAGAAGTGGCACTTTGAGAGCTTAGCATATAACTGATGATCTCTCTGTGTACTCAGTACAGTCTCAAGATGGGTGGCATGGTCATGTCTAGTGTGTGAGTACACCAAGATATCGTCCATGAAGACTAACACAAAAGAATCCAAATATGGGTGGAACACACGATTCATTAGAGCCATGAAAACTGTGGGCACGTTCATGAGTCCAAACGGCATGACCAAGTACTCGTATAGACCATATCTGCTCTGAAAGGCTGTAAGCGATATGTACAATGGTCTAACTCACAACTGATGATATCCAGATCTCAATTCAATCTTTAAGAACATGCGTGCTCCTCGAAGTTGATCAAAAAGATCATCAATACTTGGTAAGGGATATCGGTTCTTGACCATCAACTAGTTCAGCTTCCGATAATCTACACAAAGTCTAAGGGTACCATCCGCCTTCTTTACAAATAGGACAGGTGAACCCCAAGGAGAAGTATTGGGTCAGATGAAACCCTTTGCCTGCAACTCCTCTAACTGCCTCTTGAGCTCCTGTACTTCTGGTGTAGCCATCCTATAAGGAGGAATGGACACCAGTGCCACTCCTGGAACAAGCTCAAGAGAGAAATCCACCTATCGCTCTGGAGGTAGACCTGAAAAGTTGTTCGGAAAGACATCCCTAAAATGATCAACCACTAGAGGGAAGTTCTTCTCACAAGTTCCCTGGTCATCTAGATATAAACTCGAAATCTGGGCTATCACTCCACCTCTCCCACGATGCTCGGGTCCAACTCGACTTTCTTGGACATCCCATTCACCCTTGTATAGAAACTCTCCACCCTCTGGTGACGTAAAACTCACCCTGAAACGATAGCAATCCACAAAGGCTCGAAAGGGTACCAACCAGTCCATCCCGAGAATGAAATCATAGCTCGTCATCTCTAAGACATAGAGGCCCCATAGAAAGTGACACCCACCAACCTCTATGGGGCACTCCTTGCACTGACACACACCTACCGTTCTAATTCCCAACAGATTATCTAGTGTCATGATATCAGAAGAATAAGAAAAACAGAGCCCAAGGCTCTCCACAATGGGCACACATATAAAGCTATGCATAACACCAGTATCGAAAAGTGAAGAAGATAAAATAGAAGCAACTAAAATTTTATCTCTGACAGTGGAAGGTCTGGGATCCTACTCCTATTGGGTTTATTACACTGCATATTCCTGACCAATGCCACGACCCTATGACACAGCCCGACTACCCTGAGCTGACCCGCCCTGTTGTCTCTGAGATCCTGGTGTCTGTATACCATGGCCACAACCACTTCCTCAGCCTAAACGTCCTGAAGTATTCCAATTCCCTGACTGGTAAGAAGATTCTAGCCCTGCTCCTGCATGTAGAGTCTGCACAGAATCCCTCTCACTAGTCACTGGTGAAAATTCCCTGCAAAAATAATGGAGATAGCCCACCTTGCCACAAGCTCGACACTCCACTAGGTCACGTGGACACTGAGGTATCTTGTGCCCCTCTTTACCACACTGGTAGCACACTATCGGGACACCTGAAGAATTATTCTGGATAGTACTTCCATCATGAGAGAAATACATATGCCACTTCCTCTTACTGGTAGAAATAGTACCAGAAACTGGTGCTGAACCTCCCTAGCCTGCACTACTAGCTTCCCATAGGTTCCTCTCAGTAATCAATGCCTGGTTCACAATAGAGTGCACTGTAGGCAACCTGAAAACATTAAACAGTGATCATATGTCGTATCAAAGACCACCCTTAAAGCATCTATCCCTCAACGTCTCATCACCTACCATAACAGGTGAAAAACGCTGTATCTTGGTGAAGCGGGTAGAATAATCCATCACTGACATGGAACCCTGCTACAGATTTATGAACTCTCGAGCTTAATTTTCCTCTAGAATATCTAAAAATAAAAAGTCATATAAGACTACCTAAAAATATTCCCACACCATGTCTCGGTGGTGCTCAGTCTGGGTGTTAACATCCCACTATCTCTTGGCAGAATCAGCAGTATGTAAGTAGCGAGCTTGACCCTCCTCCCTGGAGGTGTCTCAAGATGATCTAAAATAGTATGCAATGAATATAGCCATGACTCCACAGCCTGTGGTCCACCATCCCCTAAAAACGTAGGTGGATGCTACTGCTGGAATATACGTGACAACTCTTCCATAGATGTGGAAAATGGCGGTGCTCCCTAGAAGGTATGCATGAACCACATAAAGCCTTCACAGAACTGTGCATCCGTTCCTGCGTCTGGTATAACAACTAGAGCCGCATCTGGTACTACTGGAGGATCCACTGGTAGACCACGACCTACCATCTTTGGAGTATAATCATTGCCTCTCTCTTGGAGAACAACCGGTGGTTGTCTCAGTGGCATGACTCTACAAGGTCAAACACACACCTTAGATTAAGATCATTAAGGACTAAGAACTGAAGGCGTAAGAAGGGAACAATAGAAATAAAACATTCAAGTTTTACAAAACCAGACTACACTGAGTGTATAATAACTACACGACATGTTCCCTTAAGTCTTTCACATGGGTGTGTACTCCTGCCAGAACTGCTCGTGTAACACCCAAACACATGGTGTGTTTTCCACACACACGACATGTACTTGAATTTTATTCCCCTGCCTGAGTCCTTCTACACGAATAAGACACATGGTTCCCTTTAGAACAAGACTACATGGTGTGTATAAGTCTTACACGGTGTGTACAAGATGAGCTTCACCGACCCGTGTTGTTCATGACACGACTGGCTAATCGGCAGACACTACACGGCTTATTACACCCGCACATGGAGTGTACACCACCCTATTTCCCCAGCCACACAGCCAAGTCTACAAGGTCTTTCACTGGTCAAGACCACATGGCGTGTCCCACAGGTACACAACGTGCACAAGAAGAGGTAACACCGACCTGTGTTGTTAGTGACATGGCCAGATCCCCAGATTAAACTACACGGCATGTTCGACATTGACATGGTGTGTTTAAGCGAAGATTTCTCCATCCATGTTGTTAGTCACACGGGCAGACACAGGGTCAACACAACACGGCGTGTACAACCGGTACACGACATGTTCCCTCTAGAGTTTTCCCCTCCCGTGTTTCTACATACACGACCTATGACATGGTTAGAAACTACATGGCATGTACATAGGGTACACGACATATACTTAAATTTTTTCCATTTCTTCCCGAACAGAAGAGTACATGGAGTGTGTTCATAGAACCACACACTGTGTTGTCTAGGTTTCCGGATAGTACACCTAAAAAACTACTCCGAGGCCCCTTTTTTCCTTTAATTTCAAGCGTCAGTATGCCAAATTCCGATCCGTGGGGGGCCATACTCCCCACGAACCAAAGTTTAGCACCCAAACATTTACTTTATAGTACAAAACACAACAAAAGGCTAGATCATGATCCGCTAAATTCGGGTCTAGGGTCACCCATACTTCTCAGGAACCAAATTTTAGCATCCATAAATCCAAACATAACATGTACCAATACTCTATCAATAGTAGGTGTATCTAACAAGGTACCTATCATAACAACATGCATTTTTCTAGCACAACATCTATCACAACAACATGCAATTTCTAATGCACCTACATGGGATGAAAACTATGCATGGAATGTGATTATAACATGTGCCTAAATGATGCATGAGATGACATACCCTCATCTCATCAGGTTGCAACTAAATAGAACCCAGTATAAAAATATAAATACCACACCACAAGTGCATCACCCAATGGTGAAATCAAATCAACTGTAAAATTTTAAAATTAGAAAATTTGCAACACAAGGTAAATTGGCTTTTCCCTGTACACGGTTTAGCTACTTACAGTCATAGATTATTACCAAATACCAATTCTATCCTATCCCTGACTATAGGCTCCAAACAGTATGTCAATAAGAAAACAAATCCCTCTGATACCACTTTGTAATGTCCCGGATCTGGGTGCCACCCAATGGGTACCCCGAGCCTGGTTGGTCACATGACCTCAAGCGCATTTCCCCAAACTCCAGAGGCTACCGACTAGCAACGAGGGCCTAGGTATGATAGTGGGGAAAATATTCCCTCATTTTTCAAAGTGTAGTATAGCGGAAAAATATAAAGATACCCAAAAGTGGAAGCAGTAAACAATAAAAAGCTGAAAAGACAACAGTACTGAAGAAAAAGATAACCAACAGTCATACATATATGATAATGCAATATGTCCTATTTCTAAGAAAGAAATCAAAAAAGGATACACTGTAATCAAATACAATACAACACAAAGTACAATAAAACAAAACAAAATAGTGCAACAGGAACTTAGCAGCATCTCAAGCCTAAGATCGGTCCCATGCTCTCCCACTCATCTGCAATAATCAAGTACATGTATAGAGACACTTTCACTTATCACCACCTGCTTTAATATAATCTGTTTGGGCCCAAGAAATGACCCAAATAGGGATGTGAGAAATAAATCCCATTATGCAACCACCAAAGGCCTGTTCCCAACTGACAGTGAAAATGTGCAACAACAGTGTGCAATAAAGAAATGCAGTGAGCTATAAAGTACTCAAAAACAACTAATCCTACTAGTTACATTACCATTTTATTATTATTTAACAATTCAATATAATTGAATTATAAGTTCCTGAGACCCAGCCTCAGCTGACAATCTCCTGTACAGTGCCACAAAAAAACTACAATAGGCTATCTATCAAATAGAAGGTAATAACAATACCAAGCCTATGCTTTAGCTTGACAGGTATAACACAAGAAAACACCACAGTTAATATTCAAGTGAACATTACCCTCACACTAAACAGTACCTTTCCCTCAGGCTAATCAGAACCTTGCCCTCAGGCGTACCAAATATTGACCTCAGGCATAGAAGCTACTGCCCTCAGGCATAGAAGCTACTGCCCTCATGCATGAGAAATGTTGCCCTCATGCTAATCAATACCTTTCCCTCAGGCGAATCAATACCTTTCCCTTAGGAAGATTAATAACATGACCTCAGAAAAATCAGTACCTTGCCCTCAAGAGAATCAATACCTTGCCCTCAGGCGAATCAATACCTTGCCCTCAGGTGAATCAAAACACTGCCCTCAGGCTAAAAAAAAAACTTCCCTCAGGCTAAGCAAGTAACCGGACTGAGCCCAATGCATAAGCAAGAAATAAATATGTTTCCTCTAAAGAAAAATCAAAACATGCGGACTTGGATCAAGGCAATGATTCCAAACAGCATTTTATACATGTTCATTAGATTATCTATGCAATTATAGATATCTTAACAGCTAAGGCCTCAGCCATACGACACCCCAAACCTGTGCGCGTAGCACAACGGTACAAAAAATCAACTCAACAGTTGGAAATTAACACCAGACCACCTACCTCGATCTCCTCTGATAGATATACATGAACGACGCCTACCGAATCAACCGATAACAACGTAGATCTGGGATAAAAGTTCACCCATTAAAACTCAAATAACTTTACTTAGGGAAATAATTGAAAGGATAGATTCAATAAGAGATAAGAACTCACCCGTGCGGTTCAAATGAGATCATCGTCGAAGGAATCAGAGTCCTTGTGTGCGCTCGGGAGCTATTCCAAGATCTGGCCTTCTCTCCCGTGGCTCTCGGGCGTTCTAAGCTTCCTCTGTCGAAAGAGGAGGCTAATGCCTATTTTAAGCAAACAAACATAACTGCAAGGTGTTTACTCTCAAGTATATGGAATGTACTTTCCATTTTTTTAACTGTTCCCCTGGTGGCCAATTTCCACTACCTCACTGTTTATCCGTCAACTTGATTACACGATGTGTATTTCTGAGTACACAGCGTGTACTACTATTTCAATGGCAGCTACTCCCAACACCTTACTATTCACTTTCCAACTGATTACATAGCGTGTATATACTAAGTACACGATGTGTAGTCAGTTTTTACACCCTTCATTGCTGACAGGACTACACGCCCTGTATTCTCATCCCACACGGCCAAAGTACATGGTGTGTAGAAAAGTACACGGCGTGTACCCATAAAATTGGGATTTTCCCCCCATTTTCCTTATTTTCTCAAAAACATTAAAGGAAGAGGAAAAGAATAAACCCGTACCTCAAGAATAAGAAGTGGGTTCATACAAATTGCATATTAACTCCAACATGATTAAAGAGATTAACCATCTACTATAGAAAAAGAAAAAAATGCATGATGATGAAGTTGATAAAATCAAGAAGGCCAGTGAAGATAAAATAAAAACAATAGAGCATGAGAAATACATTATCAGTATGAAATTATAGAATCTTGAATTTAAATTGAAGAGTATAGAAATAAATACAGCCATGTCTTCATAACAAGTATAAAAGAGAGTTTCTTCCATACAAAGTGTTAAAGAGGACTCTTATGCTTAAAGGATTCTATATAGTGGAAAAAATTTCTTGAGATCATCCATTGATCAATATATACAATCCTCAAAAGGAAAGGTTCCATATAGCATCCCACCTTTTTATAACATAACTTTTCATTACATTATACAAAACCTAGGATATTTAAGGTTTAGTGTCTTGGAAACCAGGAACTTAATACATGACAAAAAAAAACATTCTTCTTAAACACTTGAAAGGCTTCTTCATTGTTCATCCTAAGTTCATTACAACATCTCATGACCTGGGAGCATACATAAAAGGAAAGGGTGAGCAGAAGGCCCAGTAAGGGAAACAAGGGAAACATTTTACATGTGAACTTGAGATACATCAAAAAGTCATGAAAAAAGAACTTTAAGGCATGAGAAAGAAATCAAGAGGCATATCATAATAAAAATAACATATTTCATAAATTGAAGATGTGGCTACAACATTTAACATATAAAATAATGAACATATCACCAAGGTCCATCCCTAAGGTTTCATCTAAAAATTACTAAGGTTATTCACCAAGGTATCGTTAAAATTGTAATATCTAGTGGTTACATCATTACCCAATGCATTAGAGCGCTATCAGGGCACACCCTTAAATTTGTCTTTATCATAATATGATCCACATATATCATCATTAAAAATTTTATAAATAACCCATATAGCATAAAAGAAATGGGTTTAATTTCATAATCACAACGTTTTAAAAACTGCTTTAAAGATAAGATCTTTAAGTCACTTTAAACCCACGTAAAAAGGAAATCGGGTTTCGTGTATGTAAATACCAGAATTTAAAATAGAAAATTTTGATATATATGTGAATACCCCTGTAGAAAAAAGAGCTTTGAGTATTCACTTAATAAAATAAAACAATTTGAGAAAAAGGGAGAGACATTTTGAGACGAAAATTTAGTAACATAATGGCTATGTTACAGGGTTTTAGAAAACATTGAAAAGAGAGGGGAAATGGGTTACCCACTCATAAATGATCCATAAAATAGTATAGGGGAATAATATAATGGATATAAGAACATGGTAAAGAAATTTTAAAGACATACCATATGAAATGAAAAACATGGAAAGAAGACAAAAATAAGATTTCTCTTATAAAAATTCGGCAGCCTAACAGCGTCACTTAAAACTTCAAAAAAAGAATTGATTAGATCAAATAGGGTCTCTCATAATATGAAAATAAAAGACTAGTATGATAGATATATAGATAATATCCCAACATAATAAAAAGGAACATGAAAGACTTGACATGAAAATAGATCTTGAAAACGAGAAGGGTGAAAGAATCCCATAAAAATTCGGCAGCCTAACGACGCCACTTAAAACTTAAAAATACTGAATTGAAGAGATCAAATGGGGTATCTCATCATATGAACATAAAAAATCAGTATGATATATATATATATATATCATACCCCAACATAATAAAAAGGAACATGAAAGACTTGACATGAAAATAGAACTTGAAAAATGAGAAGGGTGGAAGAATCCCTTAAAAATTCGGCAGCCTAATGACGCCACTTAAAACTTAAAAATACTGAATTGAAGAGATAAAATGGGGTATCTCATCATATGAAAATAAAATATAAGTATGATATATATAGATATCATACCCCAATATAATAAAAAGTAACATGAAAGACTTGACATGAAAATAGAACTTGAAAAATGAGAAGGGTGGAAGAATCCCTTAAAAATTCGGCAGCCTAACGGCGCCACATAAACATTATTAAAACGAATTGATGAGAGAAAGAGGGTGTATCTAATCACATGAAAATGAAAATTACAGTAGAATGAATATAAAAGAACATCCTCCAACATAATAACATGGAGCATAAAATAAATGACATAAAATAGAGTACTTGGAAAGAAAGAGAGAAGTATGATCCCTTACCTTAAAACGTAACTATTAAAACTCAAAGGTTGGGACCTTGAGGGATTGGGGGAACCTTGGGAGGACTCCTTGGGAGGTAAGGATACCAGAAATTCTTTGAGGATGATTTTGGAGTCGAAAGGATGATAGAATGGATTGGTATTTATAGGAAAAGTGAGGGGACAAGACATTAATGGCCAAGGGACACCTCATGGGTGGTATTGGAAAAACCATGGGCTTTCCCATGGTATTTTCCCATGGTATTGGCCACTTGGGACACCTCATAACTTATCTTACTATTCATAAGTCGACCATATTTATTACATACTTAATACACCATTTAATGATGTCATTAAACACCCATATATTAAAAACTGTATTTTCACTATTTACCGAAAATTCAACTTTCTCAAAAAAATCCCAAAATTTCACCTTAACCAAATATAGATTCTCTGATTTAAAAAATGAACTCCATTTTATAAAAATAATTTTCTAAATTATTTTAATTTAATTTTTAAATAAAAACACTATTCATCGAAAATTCATTTTTTCAGAAAAATCCCCAAAAATTACCTTAGTATAATATCGATGTTCTGAATTCAAAAATAAATTCCATTTTATAAAAATAATTTTCTATATATTTTTAATTTAATTTTTAATTAAAAAACACTATTCACCTGAAAAAACTAATACTTGACTAATAATTTCTGAAATAGTTATTTACCTATTTTATTGAATCACATTACTTAATAAAGGTGCCTAGATTATATTAACACTTTCTTTAAGTTAGATTACTAATCCATTTGGTCACATTACTAATACTAAGCATAAAATCACTATTCATAATTTACTATTCATCAAAAATCAATTTGATCTTATTAGACTCTAAATTTCTTACTGAACATAATTGTAGAAAACCATTTTTTGAAAATCACTACACATAATTAATTATTTAAGGTTTACATAAATATTTTCAAATATCCTTTTTCTAGAATTAAAAAAAAATATGCATACTATATTTATCCAGATATTTGAAAATTCACAAACTTAATTATAAGAAGAAATCACAATTTTTATTTAAATAAAAGGATTACACAAGGCAGTTAAGGTCTCATTACATAACCCCTTATAACACCAGCATATGATCTAAGTGTAAGGTGTGCTAAGGTGCGAGAATCTTGGGGCGGCTCGGCCAACATTTCCTGAGTGGTGATTTCTATTAGCTTGAACTTCTCGTGAAGGCGATTCCGTTCTAGATTCACACGATGAAGTTCAGCTTGGGTTTAGTCCAGAGCAAAGCCCAGTGGTGCTACCTCCTTCCCAAGTTCTGTTAGATGGGCTTCGATTGGCCCGAGAATACTGGATGAGGCCATCAAAACTTCTTTCTATATTAATTAACTAAGATCACTTGTATTTAGAGACAATAATCATAACATTTAGTTTCTAAAGGTCATACTGACTAACGGTCATATAATAGTCAAAACCCAAAAGCATCATTTTAATTATACTCATTTTATTAAATGAAAATGTTTTTTTGAGTATGAAATAAAATAACACACAAAATTAGGAAACAAGATTTATTCAAAATTTCAGGTCGTTACATTCCATCCACCTATGAAAATAAAATCTATGTTAAATTTGTTTCCTTGTATAATGCATGTATGAACTCAAGATTTGTATAAATTTGGATGAGAAAAAATGTTGAGGTTCCCAACACTACATCCAAGGTGATTGAAAGCAATCTTATGAGAACTTTTTCCCTGAATAAAGCCCAACCAATTGATGTATATTGGTCTTCAACAAGGATTACACCTTGGAGGGGGGGAGGTTGATTCAGGGTGTGGCAATTAAAACTCTTCCCTTATTAATGATCTTGTTCCATATTTATTAGGACCACTTCTCTAACCATTCCTCAAAACCATAAATTATATTAAGAAAGGACACAAACAATTTTACTTAGTCAACCTAAATGGGCTAATCCAAGGAGCATGCACAACAATTTTCCTTTTCACTAAAGACACTAAATCTCATTGCTTTAATTATTATAAGTTTTAGAGTAACCTAAATCACTCTCCTGGTTTAAAAACATGAAAAATTGAAGGCTCACTACCCTAAAAAACATTTAAGGGACACAATTCTACTCTCAACAGACTAGTTCTCACTACTCTTGATGTAATGATATTATTTTCAATGAAATGATGGTGTGAAAATACACCAGGCCAGTGTAACACTTCATCATAGTATATCCAAACTTCCAGCGAGATATCAATCATAGAATAATCTCTTCATCACTATCTATCCTTTTAGCATGTGAATCCAATAAATCACCCCCTCTTTTTATTTATAAAGAACTAGAATTCCCAATTTACCTTCTTCATTTTCAACAACAGACTAAAATTTTCCATAATCAGCTCTAGTTTCCTTTTTGGATGTTGTAAAGAAAAATACCTTATTTTTAGTTGATAAGGACTCTCTCTTTTTCTTCATCTCTCTTTATTTTCTCTTCATTTTCCATTTTTGAAAATATTTCCACCATTCCATGTAAGACACACCCTCCAAAGTCAACATCATTATTTCTTTCCATTTCAAAATGATACCCATGTTGCATAAAATGGTAGGAATAATTATCTTTTTGATATCCATGCAGATTATATATTAAAAATATACACTTCACTATGTTTTATAGATCTCCATGCGACCACTTTCAATATTTCTTATCATGTTATGTGGACAAAATAGATAAAAAAACCCTTGAGAATATATTAAAATCATGAGAATATATAATCTTAATCTTCCCTTGAATCTCATCTTGAGTTAATATATGCACAAAAACCATTTTTGATAATAAATACAAATATTTCAAAATTATTTAAGTTGATATTTTCCAAAAAATTAGAAAAGGGATGATACTTATATAGCTATGCCTTCATGGTTATGTAGACCATTTTTATGCAGTCAGAGATGATGCTTACACAAACCTAAGATGGTGGTTACACAAGACATAATCATGGTTACATAGAGTATAGATGATGCTTATATAGGACATGCTCATGGTTATATAGGAAAGGTTTATGGTTACATAGGATAAGTAAATGAGTCTTATGTACTAGGGGCTCAACCAAATTTCTGAGACCCGCCACTCAACCAGATTTTGTAGAATTACTTTAAACCACACCAGAACTAATCCAAACTTCTTTTATCCTTTAATAAATGTATTCCAAAAGACTAAATGATCCATATTAAATATTACTTCCACTTTATTGTTAATAAATACAACCTAAATCACACATCGAGGGGATTTTAGCCAATAATGTAAATGCTAAAAAATATCAGGCTACCCATTTTGGAAAATTTGGACAATATGTAGTTCTAAGAAGGAAACCAAGGTTTGTTGGTTATTGTTTTTTCTATAAAAAAATTGGGCATATGGATTTGGACTATTGGAATAATTTTCCAATATATTTAAGAAAAGGAGAGACTACATCAAGGGTGAGTGTGCCTAAACTGACACAACAACCACATGTGAAAGTGGATAATTTGTATACTCCATACAGATCTAAAAAACTTGAAAATATCCATGGTATGTGAAGTGAACATGGTCACTAGAATGATACATTAAAATCAAAGAAAACCAATCATATTTAAAAAAAAATGGAAAAATAAGACCACCAAAACTGTTGAAGAAATATGAGACAACCTTGAGAAAGAAAATAAAGAAAGTTGGAATCCAAAATACTCTCAAGAAGGCTATGAATAAGGCATATGAAATATCATTATATAGTAAAAAAATAAAAACTTTATTCAAAACAAAACCAAGAATCCAAATAATATTACTACACTAAGGAGGATGAGATGCTTCTTTTGAAGAAAAAGAGGTTACACCATAGACACATACAAACAATCCATGAATGGATGCGTTAATGGAAAAAATCATAAGTATTATGAAAACCAGTCCAAACTAAAAATCAAATGACTATCTTGGTGAATAACTCTATTAATAAATAACGTGGAATAACAAATGAGGTTTAGAATATTCCTAAAGTGTGTTTAGAAATATGATTATCTGATTTGGAGGAAGAAAGATAAATGTAAGGATAAGAGAATACATGATCTAAAGAGATATAAAAGATTCCATATGAATAATAATACGAATTTTAAGATATTTTTTCAAAAAATGATGACTAAAGGAATCTGGAAGTGTTTTATGGGAGGTGAAAGTAGGTTGGGAATAATTCAAATGATTTTATCACAATCATACTAGCCTAAGAAGAAATCCCTAAGAATATAAAAGATGCAAAAATCGATGCACATGCCTTAATGGCTCAAGTTAAAAAGAATATCCCACACAATTAGATAAGAAAATTATTCATACTACCCAAGAATACCTAGAGATCTATATATTCATGCATAAAGAGTTCATCCGGACATGGAGCTAAAAAGGGAAGATTTTAATAGTTGAGTAGAAATTATCAGCTTTGTTTCTCTCACTAAGGAAAAAATGAGGTTCCACCTCATTCCCATATTTTTTTTTGTATTTGTGAACTTATGTTGTAGGGAATTGAAGGTGATGCTAGTTCTCAAATGGAGAACTCATGAAGTAAAGTAAGCTAGAATGACTATTCTAGAACTAAAGGGAGTACCATATTGGTATGATTTATCATTTAGAATCCAAAAAAACATCTGAAGAAAAGGTCTACCTTAATGAAGTGGGGATGAAGATCATCCCTTTATGGGGATTTTATCTTTATAAACTTCCAACACATTATCATTTCCATGAAAATATGATATTTCTATAAAGTGCTTGAAAAATTCATTGAAAATGTATTTATAAATATTCTCTCATCCTTGTTATGAAATAATAAGGCCTAGTATTAGGGGGGGGGGGGATTTAAATTAATTAATGATAAGAAAAATAAATAAGTATAAATAGATCGAATAGATTATTTCTAAAAGTTATTTCATGTTCTTGAATGATTTTAACTTGTGTATTAAGATGAGTACAATAATTCTAGTGGTTATTCTTGAGATAAATAAATTTATCAATTGGTTCCACTCAGTTTCAGCCTTAATATATTTGAATATACCCTAAATGAGTTAAGGTAATGGTATGAGTTGGTATCATATTCTATTATTTAATGGACAATTTTTATGTCTAAATCAAACCCTCTTGTTTTCTTCACCAAAATTGGCTCAAATAGACCCTAAATGAGTTAAGGTGATACTATCCTTTATCATATATTTTGTAATTATTATTAATAATTTAGAGATAGAATAAAATGAGAAATAATAATGAAATGGTTCCATCCATATTGACATGTCATTTTCTTAGAGGTATTGACAAAAAATACAAAGGGGGAGATTGATGAACCTACTTTGTGTTTGTTTTGTATTTGTTGTCAACATGGATCAAAGACATTAAGGGAAGTCATTTGATTTCAATATGAGTATTAAATGTTTCTTATATGATTCATGGAGTTCTTAATCATATTTATGAGAAGTTATAAAACTTGGAAAGAAGTTGAAACTTCCCAAATCGCCAAAGAGAATCATGGAGTTCCCAAACAAGATGGTCTATGTTGAGAAAATGAGAAGATTGGTGATGCATTTTGGAACTTGGATTTGATTTAATACTGCCACTGATTATGTGGAAAATAAAATAAATTAAAAGTATTAATATAATGATATCCAATAAGATATATTCACTTGATAAAAATGATGGTTAATGGTATGAGTTGTTTCCATTATTCATATGACATGGAATGAGGAAGATTCTAAGAGCAGTTGAATTGAAGTGCTTCTAGTGGACATGTTTGATTTTCCATTCAATTGTTAGTGATGGTTTGAAAGTGATTCTTCTTGGTGATTGATATACATATTTGGTTCAAGTATATTTAAGATTATCCATCCTTGTGACTATCATGAAAATGTACTTGGATGAAGTGGGAATTAGATTTGTGATGATTCTATAACTTTTCTATATGTCCAAGACAAGTGCCGATGAAATAAAAGTTCTATCTACATAATTTCATAGAATTTGAAGGAAAATGGATCAAAGGGGATATTTAAGAACTAAGTTAAAAGATAATTAAGTCATATTGAAGAGTTGAAGATGCCCATCCATTTAATGAAGATTCTTTGGATGAAGTTTGAAAAGTTTTTGAGTAGATTGAGAAGGCCCATAATTTATTTCAATAAGTTCAAAGATCATTTGAAAAAACTATGTAAGTGATATTTTAAAGATTAAAAATAGATAATTAAAAATTCTTACAGTGCCTTCATAAGTTAATTTGATAGGTTACACATAAGTCATTTGAGTTGGTAGAAATGGAAAAGGCTTGGCCCATGTATGATGTTTCCTCTATGCGTATGATATTTTCTGTCATGTATTATATTTATAGAAGCATGTATGATATTTGTTATGTTCATAAAGAAAATATCACACATGGTAAGATATTTCATCTGCACATAAGATAATTATGCCACACATAAGATATTTTATTTACATGTAAGAGAATTTGATCGCATAATATGTTTTGAGTTGGTAGAAATGGAATAGACACGAACGAATGATATTTTTTCTGGACATAAGAAAAATATCATATAATGTATGATATTTTACTTATGTGTAAAATATTATTAATACAAGATATTTGAGATTGGAGACTAGATTATATTTTTCTCATAAGAAGTTTTCATCCCATAATATATATTTCCCATGTAAAATATTATGCTTTATGGAAAATGTTGAGTTTCCAAATTTCAAAAGATCTTAAAAGGAGAATCAAAATAGATGATGCAAGTTATATGTTATTAATGGATCAAAGTCATGATCATACATGGATTATGATTAAAAATGAGATCAAAAGAGTACCAGGCATGGGATATTCTAGTTGCTGAGTTAAGTTTCACACCATAAGAAGAGGTTCTATGTCACCACTGTATGAGTCCATGCACACATGTATGAATATTTCAAAAGAATTTAAAAGTGTTTATTATGTTGATAATTTAGATTGAGAATAATACCATGATATTTAAAATATCATTAGAAACTAAGATAGGCTGAGTCTTTAGGAAGGTCAAAGAAGAAGAAAAAGAATTAAAGATTAATATTTTGTGATATTTGAAAGTGAAAAAGCATGATGAGAATAAAGGAGTTTACCTAATTCATATATAAATAATATTTACATGATCTTTGGGTACATGATATAATGGAATGTAAAATTTTCAAATTTATTAACCTACTAACTACCGTATAAGTGGTGATTAGGATCTAACCATAGGGAGAATGTGCATAGACACTAGGAATATCCTCTTAGAAGAATGTCCTTGAAGATGAGTTTTAAATGTGACTAAAAATTAAAAATTATAAAAACTAATTTTTTTAAAAATAATATTTAAAATTAACTAAAACTATCTAAGTGAACTAAATTAATCTATGGAGGAAACAAGAGAAGATGGAATGTGTCAGAGTTTCAATGTCTATACAGGTGTAAGTAATGACAATTATTTAATTCCCATATCTGAATATTTATTCATTCAATTATCACCGACTCCAAATTTAATCAAAATACTATCAAGTCTTACTATCTAATGTTTGATAGTATTCTATTTTTGTATACAAATCATCCATCATTTCATTCTATGATTTAAGGAATAATTTGTGTGTCACTTTAGCATCAAATCACTTGGTGAAATGCGATGGACTATTTCTTACAAGGTTGAAGCATATATCTATGTTGGGTTCACTCACATGAGATCACTTATTAGGTATCACTCATGAAAGTTTGAAGGGTATTTCACAAAAATACTAATTTTTCAATTACTATATTTATTTATTCAAAATTCTCTTATGGGAAATTTGTGTTTTTATCAAATGTGTAATCAACTTATGGATAAATAAATTCTTTGATGATATCCCACCTGTGATCACTTACTAGGTATAACATTGATTAGCACCAAAGCATATACATGGTTCCCATATGGAAATTAGATCATACACAAATATAATTAAATAAGTAAACATCCAAATAATATAAAATTATTGAAAAAATGGAAACAAATTAAAGGTATGAAATTACCATCACATTCATAGAAACTCCGAAACCATGAAAAATAGCCACCCATCATGAAAAAACAACTTGAAAAATAATGTATTGAAGTCACTATATTCATATCAACACAAATATCAATATAAGTTGGTAATGAGGATCGCCAACCCGAATGCATCATTATTCCAATCTCTGAACCACAAAAGCGAACCAACCAATGCATTGTCAATATGTGAGAACTAACCACCATCAAATTAAAACCCACATGAACAAGAAAGATGAATGAAATTCACCCCTAAAGATGGTTGGTTTTCATGTCCACAAGAGGAGGAGGTTATCTTGAGGTTTGGTGTAGCGTTTCCTAGTGTTGTTGATGGATGAGGGACTGAGTGTGGTGGTATTTACTGGTGTAGTGCATAGAGAGGAGGGATGGCATGATGGAGGAACCTGAAGAGGGGGATGTGCTGCATGGTGTTGGTGTTACACAGAGGGTTCTGAATCAATGTGGAGTGGTTGAAGGGAGGCCCCTGATCATGGATAGGATCTAGGGGGTGAGGTTGGCGTGGTGTGGTGTTTTGGATACTGGTGCATAGGGGATGCAAAAAAGTTTTAGTAGGAGAGGGGAGGAGAGGAGGATGGTGGTCTTCCTGAGTCACTACAAACAGGGACTGGAAGGAGGAGGTATAGTGCACAGTAGGGAGAGAAGGCGGACTGGCTTGGCTTGCTGTGTCAAACTAGGTGCTGGTGTGGCTCAACGCTAAACTGAGAGGCAGCATGCCTGGTGGAAGAGGGTGGTAGTGATGTCAATAGTGGTCTGTACAACCTGGTTGTCTCATGAACAGGGAAGAGGCTATGCCCCCCTTGGCGACACACTCTTCAAGTGGATATGAGGGAGAGGGAGGCATTGCCTCTTGTGTGGATCTTCCTCCATTTAGATAGGTACACCTTCATGAAAAACGAAAAGATATTTTCAATTCAAAATTCAAACTTCAAATTATATAAATGTTAAATAAGATAATAATAATAATAATAGAATTATAATTATATAAATATATATTACATATACTAAGATTACAAATTAAACTAAATTAATATATCTATACACATAATAAAAATGCTACTATTAAATGTTAATCTAATTTAAAAAATAATAATAAAATAACAATATTAATACTATTATTATTAATACTACTAATATTTATAATGATATACAATAATATATAATAATAATATAGAAAATTAATATATAAGTAATGACCCAAAATTTTGAATAATATTTATTTCTTGAATTTGTGTATTATTTTATTTTATTCTAAAAAAACTATATCCTTTAATTAATGAAGTGAGTATAATTAAAATAATAAAACTGGGTTTTGACTGTTGGTCAATATGATCGTTGGTCAATATGACCGTTGGTCAATATGACCGTTGGTCAATATGATCGTTGGAAACTAAATTCTTAACATTATGATTATTGTTTATAAATACAAGTGATCATGGTTAATTAATACAAAAAGAGGAGTTGATGGTCTCATCCAGTAGGCTCGGGCCATATGAATCCCATCTGTTAGAGCTTGGGAAGGAGGTTGCATCACTGGGCTTTGATCTGGACCAAGCCCAAGATTAACTCCAACATGTGAAGCTTGAACGGAATCACCTACGGGAGAAGTTCAAGCTGATATAAATCACCACTCAGGCAATGCTATCCGATCTTCCCAAAAAATGTATCACCATATCACATCTTAAACTTAGGTCCTATACATGTGTTATAAGGGACTATGTAATGAGACCTTAGTTACATTGTGTAATCCTTTTGTATAAATAAAATGGTTATTTATTATTATGTTAAATTTGTGAATTTCAAATGTTCGGATAAATGTAGGATGAATTTATAGAAGTTCTATATTATTGATGAATTTGGGAAAAGGGGTATTTTAAAATATTTTTTTTATACTTTATAAATAATTAATAATGTAAAATGATTTTCAAAAAATGGTCTTCTACAGTTGTGACCAGTAAGAAATTTAGAGTATAATAAGATCAACTTAATTTTTAGTGAATAGTAAAATATGAATAGTAATATTACCCTTATGAATAGTAATATGACCAATGGAATATTAACCTCACTTAAGAAAGTATAAATATAATTTAGGTATCTTGAATGGTGAAGTGATATAATAGCATAAGTAAATAACTGTTTCAGAAATTATTAGTTAAGTATTAATATTTTTTTCAGGTAAATAGTGTTTTTACTTAAAAATTAAATATCTCATAATTAAAAAATTATTTTCATAAAATGGAGTTCGTTTTTGAATTAAGAGCATTGATATTAGGTTAGGGTGAATTTATGATATTTTTATAAAATGTTTTGTTTTTCGGTGAATAGTAAAAATGCAGTTTTAAGTTTCGGTGTGATTAATGACATCATTAATGATTTAATAATGATGTAATAATAATGGTATAATTTTGAATAGTAATATATTTTATTAGGTGTCCCAAGTGTCCAATACCATGGTAAAATACCATGGTCAAGCCTATGGTTTTGCAAATACCACCGATGAGGTGTCCCTTGGAAATTAATTAAATATTCCCTCACTTTTGCTATAAATACCAACCCATTAATTCATTAATTTCATTCCAAATTCATCACCAACGAATATCTGGTCTTTTAACTCCTAATTATTCCTCTCAAGTTTCCCTTATGCCCCCCAAGGTCCCAACCTTCAAGATTTTGAAGTTACTCTTCAAGGTAAGGGAACCTTTCACCCGCCTATTTTAAGTCACGACTTCCTTTATGTTATGTATTCTAGTTTCCATATAATTATGTTTGGGTATGTTATTATATATCCTTATTACTGTAAATTTCATTTCCATATTATGATACACCCTTTCCAATCTCATCAATTGATTTTATGAAATTTTAAGTGACGCCGTTAGACTGCTGAATTTTCGTAAAAGAAATCACATTTTCTCTTTTCTTTCAAGTTTCCTTTTCATGTGGTATTTCATTCAAATATCTACACCATGATATTATTTATATTTTATTCTGTACCTATAATATAAAATTATTCATTTATGGATGGGATACCCTTTTCCCCTCTCTTTTAATGTTTTCTAAAAACATGCTATGTAGCTGTTATGCTGCAGAATTTTTGTCTCAAAATATCTCTCTTTTTCTCAGGAAATTCTCTTATTTTATTTATGTGAATATGAAAATATATTTTTATTTATAGGGGTATTCATATATACATAAAATTGATCTATTTTATTCTATAATTGACATACATATAACCCTCACTCCCTTTCCATGGGTTATAAATGACATAATGATCTTATTTTTAAGCACTTTTAAAACGTCATGATTTTGAAGTGAAACCCATTTCTTTTACTCTCTTTGGGTTATTTATGAAATGTATGATTATGATCTATTTGGATCACATGAAAATAAATACATATTATGGGTGCACCCTGATAGCACTCTAATGCATTGGGTAAAGAATTTAATCTCTAGAGATGACAAGTTTCACGATACCTTGGTGAATAACCTTGGTAATTTTTATGAAACCTTGGGGATGAACCTTGGTGATATGTTCATGAATGTATAAATTAAATGTTGTAGCCAAATATTCAGGTTATGGTTTAAGTTATTTTCATTATGATATACCTCTACTTCCATTGCTCATTTCTTTATGTTTTAATCAAGTTCTTATTGACACCACAAGTAAACTGATTCCCTTGCTTTCCTTACTAGGCCTTCTGCTCACCCTTTCCTTTGATGTATGTCTCCAGGTTATGATATGCAGTAATATTACTTAGGATGAACCTTTGATGAAGCCTTAAAAGTGTTTTAGAAGAATTATTAATGTTTTCATGTATTTTTTTCTTGATTTTAAAGACACTAGACTTTAAAGATGCTCTGTTTGTAAAATGTAATGAAAAGTTATGTAATAAAAAAGCGGGATGCCATAGTTGGTATAAAAGGATAGTTTAGTTATTTATGGAAATTAGGCTATGAAAACTTTATTAATAACCCTATAGAAAAGGTTAAATATAATAAAACATCTTGGAATTTTTGTGAAATATTATGTAAGTGGTTTCCGAACAAATAAATCCCTATTTGGATATGAACAAGTGGATGTGGCTCTGGAATAGATATACCTAGGAGTGAAAACCCAGACAAGGAGTTTTAGGCTTGACCTAGGGTATCCTGGTACATGATAACATGCCTGCTGCACTCCTGGTTTAACACTCCCGGAGGATATTTTTGGCCAATCACAAGATTTTTATGAATCGTTATGAAGGATTTATAGAGAAATGTAATTGTTTAAGCATGAAGTTTTAAGACATAAAATCCTTTATAGTTAAAAGATTCATAAATGAAATAAGATTCTAAATAAGGTTTTATTCTTTTAGAAAATGGTGGGCAATAGGAGGAACCATGCAAATGGTGACCGTAATGGACCCTACACTGATGACCCTCCGATGGAATCCAGAATGGAAACTTTCATGAGAATGATGAACCAACTGACTCAAGTTATGGGAAATAAATTGAATCAAGATGAGATATTGATCTCACCACAAAGGGTACAACAATCTGTTGAATCCTTTATGTGTCAATTACCACCAAACTTTAGTGGATTTATCGACCCATTGATTTTTAAATAGTGGATCAGATTTATAGAGAAGATCTTTTTTGTGCTCCACTGTTCAAAGCAAGAGAAGGTCACCCTATCTATTTACCACTTAGAGGGAGAATCTGATCAGTGGTGGGAACTGATTAAAAACACAAATCCAAGAGTGGAGGTTAAATATATGGAGTGGGAAGAGTTCATAGGAATTTTATTCAGTAAGTATTTCCCTCGTTCCATGAGAACAAGAGTGGAGAAGGAGTTTCTCAAGATGAAGCAGAAGGATAATGAGTCTGTGGGAAGCTATGAGATGAACTTCACAAGTGTTTCATGTTACACCTCTAGATTTTTCATGGATCCAAATGGTAAGGTCGATAGATTCTTCGGTGGACTGAGACCTCATCTATGGAAGAATCTAGCCAACCAAGACTATGATAGCTATGAGGAGATCGTGCAGAGTGAGATGAAAGTTGAACTGGAGTTTGGTGAGATGTAATGGTCTCATAAATCAAATGAAAATAAAAGATAGATGGATCCAATATTAGGGAAGAATTTTATCAAGGAAGATGAAGAAATCAAGTGCAACATCCCATGTGTAATAAATGGGGGAAGAAGCATTTAGGGAACTGCCTACTCAGGAGCGGGAAGTTCCACAAGTGTGGAAAAGATGGCCATATCGCACGGAACTATCGTAGTGAGGTGAAGCCTCAACTCCCAAAGAATAATGAAAAAGGGAAGATGGTGCAAGCCCTACCTGATGTCCAATGCTATAAGTATAGACAACTTTGGAAATTTTCCAATCACTATCCAAATCCGATGGCAGTAGAGGGGAATCACCATTAGCCTCATCATAGGCCAAGGGAACAAGGTTTTACTTTTGAAATCACTATGACTGAAGTTGAATCGCCAAATGATGTAGTGAAAGGTACTATTGTAGTTCTCTAAAAGATATCAAGTACTTTGTTTGATTCTGGTTATACACATTCCTTTATTTCCTCTAAGTTTACAAAGAATTTAGAATCAACCTTTTATTTTCTAAAAGTAGTGTTATTAGTCAAGACTCCTAGTGGGATTATCCAAGCATCGTTAGTATTTAGAAACTCTAGTATTTACTTTAGTGAGCATAATATTATCAAAAATCTAGTAGTCATTACCATGTTGGAATTCGACATTATACTAAATATGGACTAACTCTCAAAGTATAATGCTAAGATCAAGTGCAGAAGAAAGGAAATATCAATAGTCTTTAATGGAAAACCTACAATTATCTTCCAAGGAGAGATATCTCAACCTTATCTTTGTCTAGAAGAACCTCCTATATCTATCTTTATGGAGTTGATTAGTGAATAAGAATAAGGAAATGAGAGTTTAAGGATAGAAAATGTCCCTATAATCTAGGAATACATTGGAGTATTTCCTGAGGAGTTACCCAAACCTCCCCTAGAAAGAGAGGTAGAGTTCTCCATTGAACTCGTACCTGGATCTCATCTGATATCAAAGACCCCATATAGGATGGAAAATGTAAAGATATAAGAATTAAAGAATAAACTCCAAGATCTTTTGGGGAAGGGGTTTATCCATCCAAGTGTGTCTCCTTGGGGAGCACCTGTTCTCTTTGTGAAGAAGAAGGATGGATCAATGCGGCTATGAATTGATTATAGAGAACTAAATGGGATCACGATGAAGAATAAATACCCTCTCCCAATAATTGATGACTTATTTGACCAACTTAGTGGGGATAAATTCTTCTATAAGATTTATCTTCGATCTGGTTATCATCAATTGAGGGTGAAGAAAGAAGATATTCCAAAAACTACCTTTTGATCAAGATATGGGAATTATGAGTTTGTTGTTATGCCCTTCAGACTGACTAATGCACCTACTATTTTTATGGATTTGATGAATAGATTCTTTAAGGACTACCTTGATAACTTTGTGTTAGTTTTTATTGATGATATTCTGATATATTAAAAAATTTGTGAGGAGCA
This sequence comes from Viscum album, assembly GCA_963277665.1. Classification (NCBI taxonomy): domain Eukaryota; kingdom Viridiplantae; phylum Streptophyta; class Magnoliopsida; order Santalales; family Viscaceae; genus Viscum; species Viscum album. Next base: position 1,791,273,684 of record OY728128.1, read on the forward strand.
TGAGGATCATCTAAGGGTTATTTTTAAAACTCTATGGAACGAGAGGCTTTTTGAAAAGTTAAGAAAATGTGAATTTTGGTTACAACAAGTTACTTTTCTGGGGAACATTGTTACCAATTAAGAAATCACAATTGACCCTACAAAGACAAAATTTGTAGAGGAGTGGCCTCATCTTACAACAATAACTGAGATTTGTAGTTTTCTTGGATTAGAAGGATATTATAGGAGGTTTGTGAAAAACTTTTCACAACTTTCTAATCCATTAACCAAGTTAACTCGAAAAGGGGTCAAGTTCATCTAGATAAAGAAGTGTGAGAAAAGTTTCCAAGAGCTGAAGAAGAGACTGGTTACTGCACCTGTGTTAACTCTGCCCTCAAGTAGAGAAGGATTCGTTATTTTTATCAATGCATCTCTGAAAGGGATTCAGTGATTCCTCATGAAAAATGAAAAAGCCATTACTTATGCATCTCAACATTTGAAGACTCATGAATAGAACTATCCTACGCTTGATCTGGAGCTGGCTGTGGTTTTTTTTCTATGAAGATATGGAGGCACTATCTTTATGGGGAGAAATGTGATATATACACAAACCATAAAAGTTTGAAGTATATTTTCACAAAAAAGGAATTGAACATGAGACAAAGGAGATGGTTGGAACTTCTTAAAGAATATGATTGTTCAATTCATTATCATCCCGGAAGAGAAAACAAAGTCTCTGATGCATTAATCAGGAAAGACCCAGTTGTTCTTTCCATGATGAGGATTCAAGGAGATCCTTTGATCAATAACCTAGTAAAGCTGGACATGGGAATTATAAAGGAAGGGATATCATCAACCCTAACCCAAATGATTTCTCAACCATCATTACTAGAAAAGATCAAGAAATATCATAAAGAAGATCATTTGTTATAGAAGAAGTTTGAGGCTGTGAAGGATGAGAAGTTTCCTAAGTTCAATATTGATCAAGAAGGTGTACTAAAATTTCATACAAGACTATATGTTCCATATATTCTGGAAATAAAGAAGGAGCTGATGGATGAATCTCATAGCTCTACTTTCTCTATACATACAAGAAGCACAAAAATGTATAGAGAACTTTGTGATCATTTTTGGTGGATAATATGAGAAGGGAGATTGCTGACTACAATTCAAGGTGCCTGGTATGTTAGCAAGTGAAGGTATAATGACAACGTACTAACTGGGTATTGAAACCACTACCCATACCAACATGGAAGTGAGACAATATCACTATGGACTTCGTCACTGGTCTCCTAAGAACTTTCAAAGGAAACAATTCGATATGGGTTATTGTGGACCGTCTCACCAATACTTCCCATTTTATCTCCATTCGGGAAGATTTATCTCTTGATCAAATTTCTAGGATTTACGTAAAGGAAGTGGTAAGGATGCATGGAGTTCCACTTTCTATCATATCTGATCATGATCCAAGGTTCACATCAAAATTCTAGAGAAGTCTTCAACATGATCTGAGCCCTGAATTGAATTTCAGTATGGCCTATCACCCCAAACTGATGGCCAATCTGAAAGGACTATTCAAACACTCGAGGATATGCTGAGAACATGCTCAATGTAATTTAAAGGTAGATGGGATTAACATCTCCCTTTAGTTGAGTTCTCTTACAACAATAGCTTCCACTCAAGCTTTCAAATGGAACCCTATGAAGATCTATGTAGTAAGAGATGTAAAACTCCTACTTGTTGGCATGAAGCTAGTGAGAGAATGCTTCTTGGGCCTAATATTGTGCAAGAGATGACAGAAAAGGTCCATGCCATCCAATAACACATTAAGAATGATTAGAGTCGGCAAAAGATCTATGCCGACAACTGTCGAAGTTACTTGGAGTTTGATGTTAGTGACAAGTTATTTCTTCAAATTTCACCTTAGAATAGATTCATGAGGTTTGGGAAGAAAGGGAAGCTCAACCCTAGGTACATTGTCCCCTATGAAATCTTTGATCGCATAGGAGTAGTGGCCTATCGGCTTGCACTTCCTCCAAATCTAGCACAATTTCATGATATCTTCTATGTACCCCTCTTGAGGAAGTACATACCTGAACCTTCACATGTACTAAATCCAGAGGTGGTCACTAATGAAAAATACCCTATACCAATGGTTTGGAACCGTTGGTATAAGCCTCCAAACTGTTGGTATATCCTATACCAATAGTTTGGAGAACCGTTTCCAAGTAAGCCATGGGGATAGGTCTATACCAATGGTTTTGGAAAAATCATTGGTATAGACCTATACCAATGGTTTTCAAAACCGTTGGTATAATTAATATGAAAATCTATACCAACGGTTCCATAAAACCGTTGGTATATATAATTAAAAAAAAGTCATTCAGTTGGTTTTGATCCCAGCACCTCCCGTTTGTGATTGAATGATCTAAACACTAACCTAAATCACTTTTGTGAACATAATTTCATAAATATATATGTATTATCATAAGTATTTTAAATTTTGATTTATTAAATGTCATATGTAAGAAGATTCCATTAAAAATACATGTACCTATACCAATAGTTCTCAAAACCATTGGTATAGACCTATACCAACGGTTTTGAGAACCATTGATATAGGTTCTTTGATTTTGGGACCTATACCAATTGTTTTGGACAAACCATTGGTATAGAGGGGACCTATACTAACAGTTTGTCCAAAAATGTTGGTATAGGGTCTCTATAATGGACCTATACCAACGGTTTTCCCAAAACTGTTGGTATAGGTCCAAATTAGTGAACTATACCAACGGTTTGCCCAAAACCGTTGGTATAGCTCCAAATTAGTGACCTATACCAACGATTTTGGGAAAACCATTGGTATAGGTCCATATAAGTGACCTATACCAACGATTTTGTCTAAACCGTTGGTATAGGTCCAAATTAGTGAACTATACCAATGATTTTCCCAAAACCGTTGGTATAGATCATATTTCCAGTAGTGGGTACAACTGGAATATGACCTCTCTTATGAAGAGCAGCCGATGGAGATCTTGGATTGTAGGGACAAGGTTCTACGTAACAAGACTACCCACCTTGTTAAGGTGTTGTAGAGAAACCAAAAATGAGAAGAATCCACGTGGGAACCAGAGGAGTCTATGAGGCAGAAGTACCCACACCTTTTCTCTTATGAGGGTATGAGTTAAAATTTCAGGGACGAAATTTCTTAAGGGGGAATAATGTAATGACCTGAAATTTTGAATAATATTTGTTGCTTAAATTTGTGTATTATTTTATTTTATACCCAAAAAAACTATATCCTTTAATTAATGAAGTGAGTATAATTAAAATAATACCACTAGGTTTTGACTGTTATATGACCGTTGATCAATATGACCATTGGAAACTAAATTCTTAACATCATGATTATTGTTTATAAATACAAGTGATCATGGTTAATTAATATAGAAAGTGGAGTCGATGGCCTCATCTAGTAGACTCAGGCCATACGAATCCCATTTATTAGAGCTTGGGAAGGAGGTTTCATCACTGGGCTTTGCTCTGGACCAAGCCCAAGCTGAACTCCAACATGTGAAGTTTGAACTAAATCGCTTATGGGAGAAGTTTAAGCTGATAGAAATCACCACTCGGGCAATGTTATCCGAGACAACCCAAGATTATATCACCATAGCACATCTTATACTTAGGTCCTATGCAGGTGTTATAAGGGGCTATGTAACAATACCTTAGTTACGTTGTGTAATCCTTTTGTATAAATAAAATTGTTATTTCTTCTTATGTTAAATTTGTGAATTTAAAATGTCCAGATAAATGTAGGATGAATTTGTAGAAGTTTCGTATTATTGATGAATTTTGGAAAAAGGGTATTTTAAAATATTTTTCATATACTTTAAATAATTAATAATGTAAAATGATTTTCAAAAAATGGTCTTCTACAGTTGTGACCAATAAGAAATTTAGAGTCTAATAAGATCAACTTAATTTTTAGTGAATAGTAAATTATGAATAGTAATATTACCCTTATAAATAGTAATATGACCAATGAAATAGTAACCTCACTTAATAAATTATAAATATAATTTAGGCATCTTGAATGGTTAAGTGATATAATAGCATAAGTAAATAACTATTTTAGAAATTATTAGTTAAGTATTAGTATTTTTTTGAGTAAATAGCGTTTTTACTTAAAAATTAAATATCTCATAATTAAAAAATTATTTTCATAAAATGGATTTAATTTTTAAATTCAGAGCATCAATATTAGGTTAGTGTTAATTTATGAGTTTTTTATAAAATATTTTGTTTTTCAGTAAATAATAAAAATATAGTTTTGAGTTTCAGTGTGATTAATGAAATAATTAATGATGTAATAATGATGTAATCATTATTTTAGACTAGTGAATAGTAAGATATGTTATGAGGTGTCCCAAGTGGCCAATACCATGGGAAAATACCATGGTTTTTCAAATACCACTGATGAGGAGTCCCTTGGAAATTAATTAAATATTCCCTTACTTTTGCTATAAATACCAGCCCATTACTTCATTAATTTCAATCCAAATTCATCATCAAATAAGCTCTGGTCTTTTTACCTCCAAATGAGTCCTTCAAAGTTTCCCTCAATACCTCCAAGGTCACAACCTTCAAGCTTTCGAAGTTACTCTTCAAGGTAAGGGAACCTTTCACCCGCCTCTTTTAAGTCATGACTTCCTTTATGTTATGTCTTCTAATTTCCATATTATTATGTTGGGGTATTTTATTATATATCCTTATTAATTTATATTTCATGTAAAAATTATGATATACCCTTTCCACTCTCATCAATTTATTTTATGAATTTTTAAGTTACACCATTAGGCTACTGAATTTTCATAAAAGAAATCACATTTTCTCTTTTCTTTCAAGTTTCCTTTTCATGTGGTATGTCATTAAAATATCTAAAAAATGATCTTATTTATATTTTATTCTGTCCCTATAATTTAAAATGATTAATTTATGGATGGTAAACCCTTTTCCCTTCTCTTTTAATGTTTTCTAAAAACATGTTATATAGTCGTTATGCTGCATAATTTTCATCTCAAAATCTCTATCTTTTTCTCAAGAAATTTTCTTATTTTATTTATGTGAATATACAAATATATTTTCATTTCAAGGGGTATTAATAGAGACATAAAATTTATCTACTTGATTCTGGAATTTACATACACATAACCCTCACTCCCTTTCCATGGGTCATAAATGACTTAATGATATTATTTTTAAGCACTTTTAAAACGTCACGATTTTGAAGTAAAACCCATTTATTTTACTCTCTTTGGGTTATTTATGAAATGTATGATTATGATATATTTGAATCACATTAAAATAAATAAATATTAAGGGTGCACTCTGATAGTGCTCTAATGCATTGGGTAAATAATTTAATCTCTAGAGATGATAAGTTTCACGATACCTTGGTGAATAACCTTGGTAATTTTTATGACACCTTGGGGATGAACCTTGGTGACATGTTCATGAATGTCTAAATTAAATTATGTAGCCACATAGTCTAGTTATGGTTCAAGTTCTTTTCATTATGATATGCCTCTACTTCCATTTCTCATGTCTTTATGTTTTTCATCAAGTTCTTATTGATATCACAAGTAAACTGATTCCCCTGCTTTCCTTACTGGGCCTTATGCTCACCCTTTACTTTGATATATGTCTCCAGGTTATGATATGAAGTAATTTTACTTAGGATGAACCTTTTATGAATCCTTACAAGTGGTTTAGAATAATTTTTAATGTTTTCATGTATTTTATTCCTGATTTCCAAGACTCTAGACTTTAAAGATCCTCTGTTTGTAAAATGTAATGAAAAGTTATGTAATAAAAAGGAGGGATACCATAATATATACTTATAAAAATTAATAAATTAATAAAAAAAAAATATTAGTGAAACCAATAATAATACTATAGTGTTAAATATTAAATAAAATCAACATAAACTAATAAAAATACTAAATTACTAAAAATTAAAATATAATTAACTAAAAACTATAAAAATAATAAAAACACAAAAAAACTATGTAAATAACCTAAAAACTATAAAAGTGGTTAAAATAATTAATAGAAACTATGCTAAAGATTATTAAAATGTCAGTAAATCTCATGTGCATCAAATCCCCCAAACTTAAACTTTTGTATTCTTGGTAAAAACAATAAAAAATAATACAAAACTGCACTCGTAGAGAAATCAAAACATCAAAATTAAAAGTTTCAAAAAATTTCAATCCCCTTTACCCAAAAAATATCATGATTCATTTTAAATTCCAATTTTCAAATATAGTTTCCCTTCCACTCGTATTCTTTCCTAAACAACCACCTACACTCATTTATTAAAGTGACCTACCTCGCCATCACTCGCATTGATCAAGACAATTCATTAACAAAGTTATTCTCAATTATCATACAAATGCATGCTTACCATATGATTTCCATGAATTTCACATATCAACTAGTGGAAATAAAAAAAATTCACCAATTTCAAGGACTTCAAATTAGGATCAAATGTCTATGAGGCTACTGGACAGTGAGTCGTAAAAAAATGATAGTTTTTGGAAAAAATGTGGCTTGAATCTTGAAATAAATGCATGATAAATGTAAATATAAAAATTTTACTCAAAATTTCACTCAAAATACTTAAAATATTTCTTTCCTATAATCATATTATAATTTAATTATGGCATCCCACCTTTTTATTACATAAATTTTCATTAAATTGTACAAACAGAGGATCTTTTAAAGTTTAGTTTCATAGAAATAAGGTACATAATACATGAAACTTAAAACATTATTCTATTACAATTGAAAGGATTATTCAAGTTTCATACTAATTAAATTTATTTCATATCATAAACTGGGGACATACATCAAATTAAAGGGTGATATTAAGACCCAGTAAGGGAAAGAAAGAGAAATAGTTTACATGTGATCACGAGAAACATAGATAAGAAATTAAGGTATATCATAAACACACAAGAAATGGAAAAAGAGGTATATAATACATAAAAGAACATGAATAATAACTTGTTAATGTGGATAAAAAATTTATTTTATACATTCATAAGCATATCACCAAGGTTTTTTACCATGGTTTCATAAAAATCACCAAGGTTATTCACCAAGGTATCGTAAAACATGTCATCTCTCGAGATTAAATTATTTACCCAATTCATTGGAGAAATATTAGGGTGAAAAATTAATATGTATTAATTTTTATGTGATACACATACATCATAATCAAACATCTCATAAATAATTCATGGAGAATAAAAGAAATGGATTTTTTATCAAAATCATGGTGTTTTAAAAAGTCATTAAAAACACGATCATTATGCCATTTATAACCCATGTAAAGGGAATGAGGGGTTTATGTATATCAATTACAGAATAAAATAAATAATTTTTACATATTTTTGAATACCCCTAGAAAATAAAGAGTTTTTGGTATTCAAATAAATAAAATAAAAGTTTTTTTTGAGAAAAAGATAGAAATTTTGAGAAGAAAATATGGTAGCATAACGGGTATGAAACATGGTTTTAGAAAACATTAAAAACAGAGGGGAAAAGGGTATCCCATTAATAAAATAATATTAATACATTAAAGGTCTATAATAAAATGTACATAATAACATGGTATGTAAATTTAAAATACATACCACATAAAAAGAGAACTTGAAAGGAAAAGAGAAGTTGATATTTCTCTTACCTTGAAGGGTAGCTCCTAAAACTAGAAGATCGGGACCTTGGGGGCTTGATGAAACCTTGGTGTGACTCCTTGGTAGGTAATAATATCATATATTATTAGATAGTTAATTGTTAATTAAAGTAAATGAATAAATCGGTGGGTATTTATAGCAAAAGTGAGGTAGTTTTTTATTAATTTCTTTGGACACCTCAATAGTGGTATTTGCAAAACTACATGCTTTCCCATGGTATTTACCCATGGTATTGGACACTTGAGACACATATTAAATTATTTTAATCCAAAATAGTCAACCATAATTTTATATTACACATTATATCATTATTATATAGTTATGATGTCATTAAACATACTGAAAAACTCAAACTGTATTTTTACTATTAATAAAAAACTAAAGTATTTTATAAAATTATCATAAATTTACCCTAACCTAATATCAAAATTATGATTTAAAAAATTAAATTTATTTTATCATAATAAATATCTAAATATTATAAATTTAACTTTTAAATATAAAAATACTTATTTATTAAAAATAATAGCATACATAAAATGCATTGTAAAATTTACGTTACTTGAAAATAAAATAAAATAATTTTATTATTTATAATTAAATAAGAGTGTTTTTATAATACTATTTAATTATAATAAACATTCCTAATAAAACATTAGTTTAATAAAATAATTTATATCTCTATTAAATGTACAATTTTACCCAAAAAATCAATTTATCAAATTCTATCTCAATTTTAAGCAAAACTATTCTTAAAATAGAAATGATGAAATAAAAATTTTATTTAAAAAAGGGATTAAATATTAAGTGAATAGGGACTCAACACATAACCTCTTATAATACCTTCATATTACCTAAGGGTAAGGTGTACGATGGTGATAGACTCTTGGGGTGGCTCAGATAACATTGTCCGAGTGGTAATTTACACCAACTTTAACTTCTACCGTATGTGATTTAATTCAAGATTAACATGTTGAATCTCAGCTTAGGCTTGGTCAAGAGTGAAGTCTAGTGATGCTACCTCCTTCCCAATATCTAAAAAATTGTCTTCGTAGGACATAAATCTACTAGATGAGGTCATCGAAACTTCTTTATGCATTAATTTTATTTTTTCATTTATACTTATAAACAATAATTATAACATGAAAATAATTATTAAGAGTATAGTTTATAATGGTCATATCGACCAAAGGTCATATTGACCAATGGTCATATAATGGACAAAACCCAATGATTAGATTTCAAATTATACTCACTTTATTATTAAAGAGATATATTTATGTTGAGTACAAAAAATAATATAACAAACATTTTTAGGAAACATTTATTATTAAAAAAGTTCAGGTTGTTACATTCTTCCACCCTTAAGAAATTTTGTCCACAAAATTTCAACTTGTTTCCTAATTTGAAAAAAATATGTGGGTACTTTTGCCTCATTGTCTCCTCCGGTTCCCACATGTATTCTTCATATTTTTGGTTCCTCCACAACACTTTAATGAGGTGGGTACTCTTGTTGCATAGAACCTTGTCTCTATGGTCCAAGATTTCCACTGGATTCTCCTCATTAGAGAGGTAATGTTCTAGTTGTAATACCTCAGTATTCAATACATGTTAAGGTTTAGGTATGTACTTACTCAAGAGTGATATGTGGAATACATCATGAACTTGATAAAGATTTGGAGGAAGTGAATGTCGATAGGCTACTGCTCCTATACGACCAAGGATTGAATATGGGCCAATGTACCTAGGAATTAGCTTCCCTTTCTTCCCAAACCACACGACTATCTTCCAAGGTGAAATTAGAAGGAAGAATTTATCTCCAAAATCAAACTCCAAGTCCCTTCGATGGTTGTCAACATAGATCTTCTACCAACTATGAGTGGCCTTTATGTGTTGTTGGATAGAATGAACCTTTTTTGTCATCTCTTGCACAAGATCAGGCCAAAGAATCTTTCTCTCCCCATATTTGTCCCAAAAAGTTGGAGTTATACATATATTTCTATATATATCTTCATAGGGTGAAATTTGAATACTCTAATAGAAGCTATTGTTGTATGGGAACTCAACTAATAGGAGATATTGATCCCATCGACCTTTAAATTCCATAGAGAATGTTCTCAGCATGTCCTTGAGTGTGGGAACTCAACTAATGGGAGATATTGATCCCATCGACCTTTAAATTCCATAGAGAATGTTCTCAGCATGTCCTTGAGTGTCTGAATAATCCTTTCAGATTAACCATCAATTTGGGGGTGATAGACCATAATGAAATTCAATTCGGTACTCAGAGCATGTTGAATACTTCTATAGAATTTTTATGTGAACCTTAGATCATAATTAGATACAATAGAGATTGGTAACCCATGTAGCCTTAACACTTCCTTTACATAAATTTGGAAAGTTTATTGAGAGATAAATCTTCTCAAATAGAGATAAAATGGGCAGTCTTGGTTAGACAGTCTACTATAACCCATATCTCATTGTTTCCTTTGGATGTTTTTAGGTGACCAGTGAAAAATTCTACAGTAATATTATCCCACTTCCATGCTGGTATGGGTAGTGGTTGTAATACACATTTAGGAAGTTGTCTCTATACCTTCACCTTTTAACACACTAAGCACCTTGTAGTATAGTCAAAAATTTCCCTCCTCATGTTATCCCACTAATAATGATCACGAAGGTCCCTATACATTTTTGTGCTTATAAGATATATAGATAATGTAGAGCTACGAGCTTCATCCATCAATCCTTCTTTATTTATAGAATATATGGAACACATAGTCTTGTATGAAATTTTAGTACTCCTTAATCAATATTGAACTCACAAAACTTCCCATTCTTTACAGCCTCTATCTTTTTCTATAACAAAGTATATTCTCTTTGAGATTTCTTGATCTTCTATAATAATTATGGTTGAGAAATTATTTTGAATAGGGTTAATGATATCCCTCCCCTTACGATTTTCTATGTACATTTTTACTAGTTATTTGATCAAAGTGTCTCCTTGAATCCTCATCATTGTCAACATAATAGGGTGTTTTCTACTTAATTCATCAACAACTTTGTTTTCTCTTCTGAGATGATAATGAATTGAAAAATAATCATCTTTAAGAAGTTCCAACCATCTCCTTTGTATCATGTTCAATTCCTTTTTTATGAAAATATACTTACAAATTTTATGGTGTGTGTATATATCACATTTCTCTGCATAAAGATAGTGTCTCTATACCTTTAGAGAAAAAAAAACACAACCACCTCCAGGTCATGCGTAGGATAGTTCTGATCATGAGGCTTTAACTGTCGAGATGCATAAGCAATATCCTTGTCATCTTGCATGAGGATTAAAATAATCCCTTTCAGAGATGCATCACTAAAAATAACGAATCCTTTTCCAATAGAGGATAGAGTTAATATATGTGAAATAACAATCTCTTCTTTAGATATTGGAAACTTTCTTCACACTCCTTTGTCCAGATGAACTTGGAATATTTTTGAGTTAACTTGGTTAGTAGGTTATAAATTTGTGATTTTTTTTTCACAAACCTCATATAATATCCCACTAATTTAAGGAAACTATGAATATTAGTTACTATTGTAGGATGAGGCCACTCCTCTACAACCTTTGTCTTTGTACGGTCAATTGAGATTTCTTCATTGGTTATAATGTGCTCCAAGAAAGCAACTTTTTGTAAACAAAATTCACATTTTATAAACATTCCAAATAGACTATCCTTCCTTAGAATTTTCAATATAACCCTTAGATGATCCTCACACTCCTTGTGTTTTTTAGAATATATCATAATATCATCAATAAAAACTACCACAAAGTTATCAAGGTAGTACTTAAAAACTATATACATCAAATCCATAAAAATAGAATGTATATTAGTCAAGACTAAGGGAATAACAAAAAACTCATAATGCCCATATATTGATCATAAGCGCGGTCTTTGGAATATATTCTTTCTTTACCCTCAATTGATGATAACCAGATCGAAGATCAATCTTGGATAATAATTATACCCCATGAAGCTGGTCAAATAAATAATCAATTCTTGGAAGAGGATACTTTTTATTCACTGTGATCCCATTAATTTCTCTATAATCAATTTATAACTGCATTGATCCATATTTTTTATTCACAAAGAGAATAGGTGCTCCCCAAGGAGACACACTTATCCAAATAGAACCATTCTCCAAAATATCCTGGAGTTGTTTCTTTAATTCCTACAACTCCACAATTTCCATTCTATATGAGGTATTTGATATCGACATTGTAACACCTGAGAATTTTATGAGAAATATTTTGTTTTTATATAAATAATCAAAGGAATCTTTCACTACACACAACACTAGCTTGGCTTGCTTTACACGCAACCGCGGCCTTCCTCGATAGCTTGCATCGTACGCAATACCGAGTCTCACTAAATAACGATATGCTATTAAAATATTATTAAAAATAGCCATTATGAATAGTATTAACTGAATTTTTAATTTTATAACATTTTAATTCAACTTATACATTTTCTAGAATGAGGTATGAAAGCAAAATTAGTTTTTTTAGATAAAAGAATTATTTTAAAAAAAACGCAGTTTTGCTACCTTTTGATGGAGTATCCACATTAAATCTAGTCTTTGACATGTTTATAAGTTCAATTTGACAAAATAAAATTCTTATTTTGAATCAGGGTATAAAAAGTTACTTTGGATAAATTTTTGATATTTTTCTGATAACTTTTATATTTTGATGAATAGTAAAAATACGCTAATTTTTAATTAAAAACAACTTTTTTCATCAAGATAATTTATATGGATAAATTATAATATTGAATGGTTTTAAAGTATAAATAGAATATATTTTTACCATTTAATATAATGTATTTCATTATCATTAATTTCACATTGAATTCATAGGTAAAAACATTTCAATCTTTGGCAATGTTTTAACTTCTAAAACCCGTTTTCTTAACAACGGGATTTATTTTAAGTTAATTACTGAAAATTATATGTTTTGAATTTTGAAAAATTTATTCCATATTCGGAATCAGTGGGTCCAAATTATGTTAATAGGATACTTTTTATTTTTGGGCATTATGAATAGTAACTACGATAAATTTTATTTACCATAGTTAAAGGTAAATCGGGTAATTAAGGGTAAATATAAGATTATAAAATTACCCTAACACCTGAAAAAATCCTATTGTATGACTAAAAGTCGATCCATATCACCTAAGGGTAGGATTAGATTCATTTAATGGACTTTTTTCCATGAAAATAATTTAATTATTATTAAAACCAAAGAATGTGACAACATGTCACTTTCTTAAATCTTATAAGTATAATAATTGTAATTTGGTGATATACTTAATAAAACTTCAAACATGAATAGTATCCAGAAATATAATACAATTATATACATCATAGGAATTTATTTAGAATTTTTAGGGATTAAATAATTATCATTAATTATGACACAATAGTGATGTTGAAATTATTTTATTAATTAAAATATCAAATAAATGGTTTTAAAAATATTAAAATAAATATTATATGAACTATTTAATGTGATCCACTACTTTTATAGATACATATGAAATTTTATGAATCTATTAAAGCTTTTAGTTTGAACATATCTTTTGTATATATTTTATTTAAATTGAAATAAATGAATAGTGTCAAAATTGACACTACTGTTATTTTATAAAAATAGCATATTATAAAATTGTTTAAAAATCAAAAAAATATTTAAAATTTATAAATTAAAATTTATATGGTCTAAAATGTCATAAAGTGTCAAATTATGGAAAATTCACAACACATATGTAATTATTTATAATAATTTAAAATTTATAATTTTATTACCACAAATAAAATTAAATTGATAAATAAGGATAAATCAAGTTGATAATGTTTAAAATAAATTCCTAACAGGTATAAATTTTATTTCTTGATGAGATTACAACCCTATCTCATCTAATATTTAGATATGAGTCATTTTGGAAGTTTTTAAGTGGGGTTGGGATTTAATATAAATTTATATTTCTTATATTTCCAAAGGTGCCCCTCTCCTCCCTTATAAAAGGGCACCTCCTCCCTCTCCTCCTCACACCAATACGAGCCTTCAATATCGTCCAATCCCTGCCCATTTCACTTCCAAACTTCCCTAGAAACATCCTAGAGGCCCTGGTCTTCTTCGAAGACCAATTTTAGTGCCCTAAGAGAAGATCTCAAAGAGGTGCTTCAAAGAAGAGGCAATGCCCATTACCGATTCTTTCATCTTTATTTCTTCTTCCACTTCTTCTTATTTAGTTGTTTCATTATGAAGTAATAACATCAGTATCACTAATATAATGATATGTTATTATAAGTATTAAACAACCCTATTTCACCATCTATCCATCCTACGGAAAATGAAATCACCGCGCGTGCGTACGTACGGAATACCGTCTCCACGCCGTGGTGTAATCTATTTTCCCCCACCACCTTACTTGGATGGGTATAATGGTGTAAATAATAACTATATATGACTATTGTAAAGTGATATTGATTCTGAAATAGTATACATACACTCCAATACAATTCCACGATCATGGGAACGATATCATCGCTCGTGCGTACGTACGGAATACCGTCTCCACGATGTGATGCGACTCGTTCTACATGATCTTCATTTAATAATGATTATATAAATGAATTGATTGAATATATATGACATATAGTACACTAATACCATTTTGTAAATGAGGTATCTATAACCTAAAGAGAAGAATAAGAATTTATTCGACAAAACACGCATAAGAACAAAACGTAATAAACACCCGAATAACAAGTAATAATGAAATATTACTAATAAGAATATAATAATATGACCATATATGATATCATAACAATAATTATGATTCTTTAATAAGTCAATAACATTATTTAAATCATTATACAGGAGGTTCAGGCACTTACGAAGCAAATCAGACCTAAGGTAAGGGAAATATCACAATCTCATTTTTATCCGAGATTGTTTATACTTTGGAATTTACTGGGGTGTATTTTATCATCCACATCAATGTTTCCTCAATATGTAATATTATTTCTATCCACCTACAATTTTTTAAATCCATTTTTACCTTTCGGTGAGTGTTTAGTAAAATATATGAAATGAATCTTTTGTCGTTTTTCGTACGAGGTACTTTTTGACTTTTCTGACAAAAGTCCGAGAAGAATATTTTTTTAACTTATACGGAATGAATGGATTTTTAAAACATTATTTCCAAGAATATTACTTTACAAGTTTTCAAGTTTATTTTTAATCAACTTATTTTAGTTTAGAATTGTATGACATGTTAATAAAGGAAAAGTGTTTTTGAAGTAGAAAAGATATTTTCCTCAAGAATGGAGTTCAAGTGTTTTATCAAAATTATTTTCCATCTAAGATAATATAGGGTTCTGTTTCTATCCCTATTATTACATTTATTTGATTATGTTGTGATGGAAATATTTTTATGAATTCCTTTATCTTATATGAATTGTTTTATGATTTCACGATGTTTAAGATTCCCATTTTTATTACATGGGTTATGCTATGATGTATGGTTTATGATTTTGTGGCACACATAAGAATGATATCATTATGAGATGGGTGGGACCTATATCTCCCTCCAATGCATTAGGTAAATATTTTATATCTCATGAGATAGACATGGCTGGAATGGCAGGTTAAACCGGTTCAGTGAAACAGGGCTGAAACGAGGAGTGAACTCGGTTCAGAAATGGACTTTGTCCACTAAGATAGTCTTGGCAATGAGTCTTGACTAATAAGAAATGATTCTCTATGATTATGTGTGTATGCCACAAAGTTTCATGTTTTATGTTATGATTATTGGGATTACATTTCACTACCATGATTTATCCCATGTTATGAAATTATGATCTCTTTTGCAGGATAAGATTTTCTAAATGTTATGTTCTTATGAATTTGATGTAATTGATATTTCTTTTGTTTACCCTTACTGAGCATTTGAGCTCACCCTTTTGTATGTTTTCTTTTCCCAGGTCAGGAAGAAGGGTATTAAGCAAGATATGCCAAAAAGGGACTATAGATATGATGAAATAAATGGGAGACAGTGTAGATGCTTTATGAACCAGTTGTTTATGTTTCCCATTTTCTAAAGACACTATACCTATACGGTCCTTTCATGGTTTTGTTATATGTTGTAATAAGTATTCTTCAATTTTGAAGTATTAACCATGCCTGTAAAGTATGGGTTGTTATAGTTGGTATCAGAGGAAAGGTATAGTCAACCTTTGGAAACTAGGATGTGAAAGCCTTAGTAAGAACCCTAAGGATAAGTATAACCATAGAACACAATCTTAGTGTTTTAGAAATGGCCATGAAAAACCTATGATAAGACCTTAAGTGTGAAATTTTATTCTTGATTATGTGGTTTTCCTATTATAATTAGTGTTGCTCACACTATTCTTCTTGGTTTTAGTCAGTGGCTGGAACCCGAAGAAACCGTGTTAATGCGGAATGCGATGGGCAATGCAATGATTTTCCCCCTGAGCAACCAAAAGTTATGGGAGATGGAATGCAAAATCTTGTAGCCATGCTCATGCAACTTTCTCAAGCTATGAATCATGCAGGGATTCCAAATGAGCAAAGTAAGGAGAAACATTCCATCGAATCCTTCATGAGGCAACGTCTACCTTCATTCAGCGGGTCTTCTGATCCATTAGTGGCTGAACAATGGATTAGTACCACTGAAAGGATATTTTAAGTTCTTCAATGTTCTGAACATGATAAAGTCATCTTAGTAGTGTATCGTTTGGAAGGTGATGCTGATCAATGGTGGAATATTATTAAGAATACGAGGCAAAGGGATGAAATTGAGTCCATGGAATGGGATGAGTTCAAGAAATTATTTTTCAATAAGTATTTCCCTCGTATTCTTCGAACAAAGATGGAGAAGGAGTTTCTTGAACTGAAGAAAAAGGATGATGAATCCGTTGGTACCTACAAAGCAAATTTTACAAGACTTGCAAGGTACGCTTCCGGAATTATTATCCAACCTGAGAGTAAGATCGATCGATTATTTAGTGGCTTAAAACCAAGTCTTAGAAGGGCATTAGCCATAAGGGACTTCAATATCTATGAGGAAATTGTTCGATGTGCTCTCAAGGTTGAGATGGAGATTGGTGTAACCCATCAGTCACATGGGTTTGATAAGAAGAGGAAAATGGAATTCAAAGGAAAATATGAAGACCACACTGAAAAGAAGATGATTTTTCCCTTATGCTCAAAGTGTGGAAATAAACATGGAGGAAATTGTCTTAAGGGGACAAGAAAATGTTATAAGTGTGTAAAAGAAGGTCATCGGGAAATTGAATGTCGAAATAATGGGAAGAAGATGTCTAATGATGCAAACAAAGGAAGGGATACATAGAATGAACCTACTACACTTCAATGTTTCAAGTGCAAGGAGATAGGGTATTATGGCAATCAATGCCCAAATCCAATGGTTGATGATGATGATCGATGTCAATAAAATCTTAAGGCCAAAGAAAAAGGAAAGTCACATGCAATTACTATCGGCGATGTGGAGTACGACAACGAAGTGGTGAGAGGTACACTTACCATCCACTCTAAAGTATCAAATGTTTTATTTGATTCTGGATCCACACACTCTTTTATTTCTGAAGAATTTTCTAAGGGTATCACTGTATTACCTCAACAATTAGATGTTGAGTTGGCTGTGACAACTCCTAATGGCACAACAGTCGCATCAAAAGTTTACAATTCTTCTCCGATTGAAGTTTGTGGGAAAGTGCTTCCTGCAAATATTATGATCCTTCCTATATTGGAATTTGATGTGATTCTTAGCATGGATTGGATTTCTCTATATGGAGCTCATATCAATTTCCAAAGAAGGGAAGTCACAGTTCATATTCCAGATAAATCTATGATCATCTATCGATGCAAGGATGAACATAACCTTCCAGTGGAAATTTCATCCATCTTATGGGTCTTGATTTCACTAAATGAAGATTATTTATCTCAAATGGTTGGAGAGAAACTCACAATTAATAATATTCCCATTGTACGGGAATTTGATGATGTCTTTCCAAAGGAATTTCCAGGTCTTCCACCAAATTGTGAAGTTGAGTTTTCAATAGAACTCGTACCGGGTGATTTGCCTATTTCAAAGACACCTTATAAAATGGACCCAATTGAGTTGCAGGAATTGAAGAAGAAACTCCAAGATAATCTTGATAAAGGATTCATATGCCCTAGTGCATCACCTTGGGGAGCACCTGTTCTGTTTGTTAAGAATAAATATGGATCAATGAGACTCTGCATTGATTATCGATAACTTAACAAGATCACTATCAAGAACAAATATCCTCTCCCACGCATTGATGACCTATTTGACCAACTACGCGGAGATCAATACTTTTCCAAGATTGATCTTTGTTCAGGGTATCATCAATTAAGGGTCAAAATGGAGGATATACCAAATATGGCTTTCCGTACAAGGTATGGACACTATGAATTTATAGTGATGCCATTTGGTCTTACTAATGCCCCTGCTATCTTCATGGATCTGATGAATAGAGTCTTTACAGACTATCTTGATCAGTTTGTGGTAGTCTTTATTGATGATATTCTTGTCTATTCAAAGAGAAAGGAATAACATGAAGATCACTTGAGAATTGTATTAAAGACCCTAAAAAAGGAGAAGCTTTATGCCAAATTTACCAAGTGTGAATTTTGGCTTCAAAAAGTTTCATTTTTGGGTCACATAATCTCAAAAGAGGGGATATCTATGGATCCAGAAAAAACAGAGGTTATCGAAAGATGGTCGAGACCAACAATAGTAACTAAGATCTGAAGTTTTCTTGGTTTGGCTGGATATTACCAATGTTTTGTGAAATATTTTTCACGATTATCTAATCCACTCACCAAGTTGACTCAAAAAGGAGTTAAGTTTGTTTGGATGGAGGAATGTGAAGAAAATTTCAAAGAGCTAAAAAGGAGGTTAGCCAGTGCACCTGTGCTCACACTGCCTTGTAGTGTAGAAAGGTTTGTGATCTACAGTGATACATCCAAGAAGGGAATGGGATGTGTTCTCATGAAAAATGATATGGTGATAGCTTATGCCTCACGATAGTTGAAAATCCATTAGCAAAATTACCCAAATCATGATTTGGAGTTAGCTGCGGTAATCTTTGCATTAAATATTTGGAGGCATTACCTTTATGGTGAAAGGTGTGATATTTATACTAATCATAAAAGTTTAAATTATATTTTCACACAAAAGGAGCTGAATATGCGCCAAAGAAGATGGTTGGAGCTGATTAAGGATTACGACTGCTCAATTCATTACCACCCTGGGAAAGCAAACAAAGTGGCAGATGCATTAAGTTGACAAGACCATGCTAGATTATCCATGATGAGGATCACAAAAGATCCAATATTTATGGATTTACAAAGGATGGATCTTGGAATTATAATGGAAGGGGAAAAATCGTATCTTTCTCAAATGAATGTTCAACCATCTATACATGTGAAGATTAAAGAGGCACAGAAAGAAGATGTAGAGTTACAAAAGAAGGTGAGAAATGTACCTGAATTCAACCTTAATTGTGATGGGATAATAAAGTTCAGGAATCAAGTTTGTGTTCCTCCCATCCCAGAATTAAAGAATGAGCTGCTGGATGTGGCTCATAGTTCTTCATTCTCTATTCATACGAGAAGCATGAAGATGTATAGGGATCTGAAAGAGTACTTATGGTGGGATGGCATGAAAAGAGATGTTGCTGAATATGTCTCTCGATGCTTGGTTTGTCAGCAAGTTAAAGCTGAGAGACAAAAGTCTAAGGGGATGTTACAACCATTACCCATACCTGAATGGAAATGGGAAAACATCACTATGGACTTTGTCACCAGACTTCCTAAAACATCCAAAGGAAATAATGCTATCTGAGTCATAGTTGATCGTCTTACAAAGTCTGAGCACTTCATTTCTATTAGAGAGGATTTTTCTCTGGATCAGCTTGCCAGGATATATGTAAAGGAAGTGATAAGATTGCATGGAGTACCACTTTCTATTATATCTGATCAGGATCCGAGGTTTACCTCAAAGTTCTGGAGAAGTCTTTAGCATACTCTGGATACAGAGTTGAGTTTCAGCACTGCTTATCATCCTCAGACAGATGGTTAGTCTGAGAGAACAATTCAAACTCTAGAAGATATGTTGAGAGCTTGATCTATATATTTCAAAGGTGGTTGGGATCAACATCTAACTTTGGTGGAATTTTCTTATAATAATAGCTTTCACTCCAGTATTCAGATGGCTCCTTATGAAGCTCTCTATGGAAAGAAATGCAGGACTCTAACTTTTTGGGATGAAGTTGGAGAAAGAAAGCTATTAGGACCTGATCTCGTTGATGAAATGGCAGAAAAGGTGAGATCTATTCAACAACACATAAGAGCAGCTCAGAGTCGACAGAAAAGTTATGCCGACAACCGCAGAAAAGACCTAGAGTTTGAAGTGGGTGATAAAGTGTTCTTACGAATATCTCCCTAGAAGAGGGTCATGAGATTTGGAAAGAAGGGAAAGTTGACCCCTAGATATATTGGTCCTTTTGAAATTCTGGATCGTGTTGGGAAGGTAGCTTACCGATTGGCGCTTCCACCAAATCTCTCTCAAGTTCATGATGTGTTCCATATATCTCTCCCGAGAAAGTACATACCTGATCCTTCACATGTACTCATCTCAGAAGTTGTACCTCTGGAACAAGATCTTTCTTATGAAGAACAACTGATAGAGATTCTGGATCGTAGCGAAAAATTCCTACAGAACAAGACCACTCGCTTGGTGAAAGTTTTATGGAGGAACCACCAATTAGAAGAAGCTAAATGGGAGCTTGAGGATATGATGAGGGAGAATTATCCTCATCTGTTTGTTACAAAGTGACGAATTTCGAGGGTGAAATTCATTTTAAGAGGGGTAGAATGTAACACCTGAGAATTTTATGAGAAATATTTTGTTTTTATATAAATCATCAAAGGAATCTTTCACTACACACAATATTAGCTTGGCTTTCTTTACACGCAACCGCGGCCTTCCTCGATAGCTTGCGTCGTACGCAATAACGAGTCTCACTAAACAACGATATGCTATTAAAATATTATTAAAACTAGCCATTATGAATAGTATTAACTGAATTTTTAATTTTATAACATTTTAATTCAACTTATACATTTTCTAGAATGAGGTATGAAAGCAAAATCAGTTTATTTTAGATAAAAGAAGTATTTTTAAAAAAATGCAGTTTTGCCGCCTTTTGATGGCGCATCCACATTAAATCTAGTATTTGACATGTTTATAAGTTCAATTTGACAAAATACAATTCTTCTTTTGAATCATGGTATAAAAATTTACTTTGGATAAATTTTTGATATTTTTCTGATAACTTTTATATTTTGATGAATAGTAAAAATACGCTAATTTTTAATTAAAAACAACTTCTTTCATCAAGATAATTTATATGGATAAATTATAATATTGAATGGATTTAAAGTATAAATAGAATATATTTTTACCATTTAATATAATGTATGTCATTATCATTAATTTCACATTGAATTCATAGGTAAAAACATTTCAATCTTTGGCAATGTTTTAACTTCTAAAACCCGTTTTCTTAACAACGGGATTTATTTTAAGTTAATTACTGCAAATTATATGTTTTTAATTTTGAAAAATGGATTCCATATTCGGAATTATTGGGTCCAAATTATGTTAATAGGCTACTTTTTATTTTTGGGCATTATAAATAGCAACTACGGTAAATTTTATTTACCATAGTTAAAGGTAAATCAGGTAATTAAGGGTAAATATAAGATTATAAAATTACCATAACACCTGCCAAAATCCTATTGGTTGACTAAAAGTCGACCCATATCACCTAAGGGTCCGATTAGATTCATTTAATGGACTTTTTTCCATGAAAATAATTTAATTATTATTAAAACCAAAGAATGTGACAACATGCCACTTTCTTAAATCTTATAAGTATAATAATTTTAATTTGGTGATAAAATTAATAGAACTTCGAACATGAATAGTCTCTAGAAATCTAATACAATTATATACATCATTGGAATTTATTTAGAATTTTTAGGGATTAAATAATTATCATTAATTATGACACAATAGTGATGTTGAAATTATTTAATTAATTAAAATATCAAATAAATGGTTTTAAATATGTTAAAATAAATATTATATGAACTATTTAATGTTATCCACTAATTTTATAGACACATATGACATTTTATGAATCTAGTAAAGCTTTTATTTTGAACATATTATCTGTATATATTTTATTTAAATTCAAATAAATGAATAGTGTCAAAATTGACACTATTGTTATTTTATAAAAATAACATATTATAAAATTGTTTAAAAATCAAAAAAATATTTAAAAATTATAAATTAAAATTTATATGGTCGAAAATGTCATAAAGTGTCAAATTATGGAAAATTCACAATACATGTGTAATTATTTATAATAATTTAAAATTTAGAATGTTATTACCACAAATAAAATTAAATTGATAAATAAGGATAAATCAAGTTGATAATGTTTAAAATAAATTCCTAACATGTCTAAATTTTATTGGTTGATGAGATTACAACCCTATCTCTTATAATCTTTGTATATGAGTCATTTTGGAAGTTTTTAAGTGGGTTTGGGATTTAATATAAATTAATATTTCTTATATTTCCAAAGGTGCCCCTCTCCTCCCTTATAAAAGGGCACCTCCTCCCTCTCCTCCTCACACCAATATGAGCCTTAAATCTCGGACAATACCTGCCCATTTCACTTCCCCACTTCACTAGAAACATTCTAGAGGCCCTGGTATTCTTCAAAGACCAATTGTAGTGCCCTAAGAGAAGATCTCAAATAGGCGCTTCAAAGAAGAGGTAATGCCCGTTACCGATTCTTTCATCTTTATTTCTTCTTCCACTTCTTCTTCTTTAGTTGTTTCATTATGAAGTAATAACATCAGTATCACTCATATACTGATATATTATTATAAGTATGAAACAACCCTATTTCACCATCTATCTATCCTACGGAAAATGAAATCACCGCGCGTGCGTACGTATGGAATACCGTCTCCACGCCGTGGTGTAATCTATTTCCCCACACCACCTTACTTGGATGGGTATAATGGTGTAAATAATAACTATATATGATTATTTTAAAGTGATATTGATTCTGAAATAGTATACATACACTCCAATACAATTCCACAATCATGGGAACAATATCATCACTCGTGCGTACGTACGGAATACCGTCTCCACGATGTGATGCGACTCGTTCTACATGATATTCATTTAATAATGATTATATAAATGAATTTAATGAATAAATATGACATATAGTACACTAATACCATTCTAAAAATTAGGTATCTATAACCTAAAGAGAAGAATAAGAATTTATTCGACAAAACACGCATAAGAACAAAAAGTAATAAACACCCGAATAACAAGTAATAATGAAATATTACTAATAAGAAGCTAAGAATATGACCATATATGATATAATAACAATAATTATGATTCTGGAATAAGTCAATAACATTATTTAAATCATTATATAGGAGGTTCAGACACTTACGAAGAAAATCGGACCTAAGGTAAGGGAAATATCACAACCTCATTTTTATCCGAGATTGTTTATACTTTGGAATTTACTGGGGTGTATTTTATCATCCACATCCATGTTTCCTCAATATGTAATATTATTTACATCCACCTACAATTGTTTAAATCCAATTTTACCTTTTGGTGAGTTTTTAGTAAAAGATATGAAAGGAATCTTTTGTCATTTTTCGTACGAGGTACTTTTTGACTTTTCCGACAAAAGTCCGAGAAGAATGTTTTTTTAACTTATACGGCATGAATGGATTTTTAAAACATTATTTACAAAAATCTTCCTTTACAAGTTTTCAAGTTTATTTTTAATCAACTTCTTTTATTTTATAATTGTATGACATGTTAATAAAGGAAAAGTGTTTTTGAAGTAGAAAAGATATTTTCCTCAAGAATGGAGTTCAAGTGTTTTATCAAAATTATTTTCCATCTAAGATAATATAGGGTTCTGTTTCTATACCTATTATTACATTGATTTGATTATGTTGTGATGGAAATATTTTTATGAATTCCTTTATCTTATATGAATTGTTTTATGATGTCACGATGTTTAAGATTACCATTTTTATTACATGGGTTATGCTATGATGTATGGTTTATGATTTTGTGGCACACATAAGAATGGTATCATTATGAGATGGGTGGGAACTATATCTCCCTCCAATGAATTGGGTAAATATTTTATATCTCATGAGATAAACATGGCTGGAACGGCAGGTTAAACCGGTTCAGTGAAACAGGACTGAAATGAGGAGTGAACTCGGTTCAGAAATGGACTTTGTACACTAAGATAGTCTTGGAAATGATTCTTGACTAATAAGAAATGATTGTCTATGATTATGTGTGTATGACAAAAAGTTTCGTGTTTTATGTTATGATTATTGGGATTACATTTCACTTCCATGATTTATCCCATGTTATGAAATTATGATCTCTTTTGTAGGATAAGATTTTCTAAATGTTAAGTTCTTATGAATTTGATGTAATTGATATTTCTTTTGTTTACCCTTACTGAGCATTTGAGCTCACCCTTTTGTATGTTTTCTCTTCCCAGGTCAAGAAGAAGGGTATTAAGTAAGATATTCCAAAAAGGGACTATAGATATGATGAAATAAATGGGAGACAATGTAGATGCTTTATGAACCAGTTGTTTATGTTTCCCAGTTTCTAAAGACACTATACCTATACGGTCCTTTCATGGTTTTGTTATATGTTGTAATAAGTATGCTTCAATTTTGAAGTATTAACCATGCATGTGAAGTATGGGTTGTTATAGACATGGATCTAGGAATAAGTTCAATGGAGAACTCTACCTCTCTTTCTGGGGGAGTTCCAAGCAACTCCTTAGGAAATACATCAATGTATTCCTGAACAATGGGGACATTCTCTATTCGTATACTTTCATTTCCTTCTTCATATTCATTGATCATTTTTATAAATAAGGCTATAGGTGGTGCTTCTATACAAATATCATGTCGAGATATATCTCCTTTGAAAACAAATGTAGGTCTTCCATTCAAAAATACTGAGATTTATTTACTTCTATACTTCATATTAGCATTATAATTTGAAACCAATCCATACTTAGTATAATGTCAAATTCTAAAATGGGAAGGAATACTAGATTCACGATGATATTGTGCTCTATAAAGTGAATACTAGAGTTTTTATACACTGTTAATGTTTGGATAATCCTTCCAGGAGTCTTGACTGATAAATCTACTTCTAATAGTTTAGGGATTGATTCTATATTCTTTGTAAACTTGGAGGACATAAAGGAATTCAAAAAACTATAATAAGAAAAATTACTTGACAGATTTTAGAGAACAACAAGAGAACCTAACCCCACATCATTTAGAGCTTCAACTTTAGCCGTCATAATAAAAAAAGCATGACCTTGCTCCCTTGGACTATGCTGAGGTTGATGGTGATTTCCCTCCACTACCCAAAGATTTATACAACACTTGAAGCATTGGATTTTAGGTAGGGAATACACTATCTTCCCTTTATCATTATTGTTGAGAAGTTGAGGCTTCACCTCACTATGACAATTTCGAGTGATATGGCCATCTCTTCCACACTTGTAACATTTTCCACTCTTGATCAAGAAGTTCCCCGAATGCTTCTTAACACACTTATTTTATGTGGAAAGTTGATCTTTATTTCCTCCCCTTCCTTGATAAAGGATCCTCCCTAAGCTTAGATCCAAATATATCTTATTTTCATTTTATTTATGAGACCACTACATCTCACTGAACTTTATTTCAACATTCATAGCACTTTGTACTGTCTCCCCATATCCATCACAGTCTCAATTGGAAATATTATTCTATATATGGGGTAGTATTCCACCAAAGAATCTATTAAACTTTATATTAGGATCCATGAAAATCTAGAGGTGTAGTGAGAAATTCTTGTGAAGTTCATCTCATAGCTTCCCATAGATCCATTCTCCTCATACTTCAGATCTAGGAATTCCTTATCCATTTTCATTTTCATCGAACAAGGGGAAATATTTTTTGAAAAAGGTTCCCCTAAACTCATCCCACTCCAAAGATTCAATATCCCCTCTTGGATTAATTTTTTGATCAGTTCCCACCACTAATCAGCTTCTCCCTTTAAGCGGTAAACAATCAGGGTGAATTTATCTGTTCTAAACAATAAAGTACAGAAAATATTTTTTTGATAGATCTTATACACTATTCATAAATCAATGGTTTAGTAGATCCAGTAAAAGTTTGTTTTCATTGATGAATAAAGGACTCAAAAGAAATTTGTTTCCTTCATGGTGAATCCGATCTCTTATATTGATTTAAGTTATTTCTCACAACTCAAGTAAGTTGATTAATCATTCTCATGAAGTTTTTTATTTCGGATTCCATCAGAAGGTCTTCAGAACTTGGTCCATTGCACTCACCATTTACACGTTTTCTCATATTTCCTTCCATTTTATAAAAGAATAAAACTTTAGTGAGAAACATGTTTCATTTAATAATCTTATAACTCTAAATGAATTTTACATCTTAAAACATCATGCTTAAATATGTTATTATTTAATAATAATTACATTATCTATAAATCCTTTATAATGGTTTATAAGAAGCTTGTGATTAACCAAACATATCCCCCAAGAGTGTAAAACTAGGAGTGCAACAAGGATTTCCATCATGTACTAGGTTATTCCAAGTCAAGACCAACACACCTTGTCAAAGTTGTTACCCTTGAATACATCTGTGCTAGAGCCACATCCACTTGTTCGTATCCAGAAAGATATTTATTTGTTCAGAAACCACTTACTTAATACTTCACCAAAATACTATGATGTTTTCCTATATTTAAAATTTTCTCTAGGTTTATTCTTAATGTTTTAAAATCCTAATTTCCACAAATAACTAAACTGTTCTTTGATACCAACTATGGAATCCCACCTTTTTATTACATAACTTTTCATTATATTGTACAAATAGAGGATCTTTTAAAGTTTAGTTTCTTGGAAATAAGGTACATAATACATGAAACTTAAAACATTATTATATTTCACTTTAAAGTATTATTCATGGTTCATCTTAAGTACATTTATTTCATCTCATAACCTGGGTACATATATCAAAGGAAAGTGTGAGATTAAGGCCCAGTAAGGGAAAGTAAGAGAAACAATTTATGTGTGATCATGAGAAATATAAATAATAAATTGAGGCATATCATAAAGGAACAAGAAATGAAAAAAGAGGAATATCATACATAAAATAACATGAATCATAACCTGTAAATATGTATAAAACATTTATTTTAGATATTCATAAGAATATCACCAAGTTTTTTCACTGAGGTGCCATAAAAATTACCAAGGTTATTCACCAAGGTATCATAAAACATGTCATATATAGATATTAAATTCTTTACCCAATAAGTTGGAGTGATATAAAGGTTCACCATTAATATTTATTAATTTTCATGTGATCTACATGGATCATAATCAAACATCTCATAAATAACCCATGGAGAATAAAAGAAATGGGGTTCATATCAAAATCATGGAATTTTAAAAAGTGCTTAAAAACATGATCATTATGTCATTTATAACACACGAAAAGGGAATGAGGGTTTCAAGTATGTCAATTATAGAAACAAATAAATCATTTTTAAATCTTGGTGAATACCCCTAGGAAATAAATAAGCTTGAATATTAACATAAAGAAAATAAAATATTTTTTTTCAAAAAAAGAGATATATTTCGAGAAGAAAATTCATCAGCATAATGGGTATGAAACATGGTTTTAGAAAATATTAAAAATATATGGGAAAAGGTTATCCCATTCATAAAATACTCTTAATACAATAAAGGGATAGAATAAAATTTATAGAAGAAAATGGTATGGAAATTTGAAATACATACCACATAAAAAGAGAACTTGAAAGGAAAAAAGACATTGCGATTTCCCTTACCTTAAAGAGTAGCTCCTTGGGAGGTAATGTTATCAGAGATTTATGGAGAATGAATTGGTAATTAAAGTAAATGAATAAATGTGTGGGTATTTATATCAAAAGTGAGGGAATTTTTTTATTAATTTCCTTAGACATCCCAGTAGTGGTATTTGCAAAACCATGAGCTTTCTCATTGTATTTTCCCATGGTATTGGTCACTTGCGACACCTATTAAATTATTTTAGTCCAAAATAGTCTACCATAATTTTATATAACTATTTATATCATTATGAAATTGTTATTATGTCATTAAACATATCGAAAAACTCAAACTGTATTTTTACTATTCACAAAAAACTAAAGTATTTTATAAAATTATCATAAATTTACCCTAACCTAATATAGACATTATAATTTCAAAAATTAAATTTATTTTATCATAATAAATATCTAAATATGATAAATTTAACTTTTAACTATAAAAATACTTATTTATTAAAAATAACAGCAGACATAAAATATATAGTAAAATTTCCGACACTTGATTTTTTTTCTTTGTCATTTGTAATTAAATAAGAATGTTTTTATAATACTATTTCATTATAATAAACATTATTAATAAAAACTTATTTTAATATAATAATTTATATCTCTATAAAAAGTACAATTTTTACCTGAAAAATCAATTTATCAAATTCTATCTCAATTTTTAAGCGAAATTATTCTTAAAACAGAAATGATGGAATAACATTTTTTTAAACAAATGGATTACACATTAAGTGACCATAGAACTGAATCATAAATCCTTATAACACCCATAATCTAGCTAATGGTAAGGTGTGTTATAGTGATATACTCTTAGGGTGGATCAAATAACATTACCCTAGTAACAATTTCCACCAACTTGAACTTCTCCTGTAGGTGATTTAGTTCAAGATTAATATGTTGAAGCTCAGATTGAGCTTTATAAAGAGTCAATCCTAGTGATTCTACCTCCTTAACAAGCTCTTAAAAATGGGCATCATATGGAATGAATCTACTGTACTAGGCCATTGACTCTTCTTTCTGCATCAATTTTCCATTTTCCTTTCTACTTATAAACAATAATTATAACATTAAAATAATTATTAAGAGTATAGTTTCCAATGGTCATATTGAACAACAGTAATATAACAGTCAAAACCTGATGATCACATTTTAAATTATACTCACTTAATTATTAAATAGATATAGTTATGTTGAGTACAAAAAATAATAGAACACACATTTTCAGGAAACATTTATTATTCAAAAAGTTTGGGCCGTTGCATCAATGCCTCTAAAAAAATTTATGTTTGGTTTTTTAAAATTTTCCTCTTTTTTATTTTGTTTTTTAAGGAAAAAACTCACTCAAAAATAATGGATAGCTAAATATTTGAGTAACATCTCTCAAACCCCATGAAATATATTCTAGACAAAATCCCAAATAAAGGTACACAGGTAGCTCATACTTTATAAAATCTCAATGAAAGTAGGTTATATAGAAAAATCTATTACTCATAGAGTAATAGACTACAACTTTAATAAGTATCCCTAAAGGAGAGGGTTACCACTTAATGACCACATATGTACTCATTATTAGAACAAAAAATAATTTATATTCCTATATAAAAATACATGTAATGAATGTAGCTACTATTAAATATAACACATATAATCATGACGAGAAAATATTAATCTATGTGCATCAAATATCCCACTATCACTCAAACAACCCTCTCTATGAATAAATCTCCCCTACACACTTGGATTGAAAATCATCATGGGAAAATTCAAGAAATAATTAGGGAAGGGTATCAGATATGGGATCATCCTAAAGAGGCTTCTTCATGGTTTCCAAGGGATACATGATAAAGAAAATGCAAGGGTGGATCAGTTGGTCAAAGAGGATAAATAAATTAAAAAATGCCTTATCCATTTTAGTAAAACTTAAAAAATTACAATCACTTTGATGAAAAAACATGGCAAGTTATAGAATACATAAGATGTATGAGATTCCTTCATGTAAAATAGAAATATGATATGATGTAAAAATGGTCCAGAATCCTCATGGGTATGGAAATATAATATCAGACAGCACATATGAGCATGAGTAAAAATAGGTGTCTCAAAAATAAATAAATTTCAAGATTTTTTTTCAAATAATGGATTAATATTAAGAATAATCTAAATCATGGTATCAAGAATCACATCATGTCAAACAAGAAGCATGTGCTCAGGCTACCTAAGGATACAAGTAGTATGCCCCTGAATGTGTTACTAAAAAAGTGAAACAACTTTAATTTGGGTTCAACAATGATAGGAATGATAATTTTTAATAGTTTTTTAGTTTTTTATCTAGTCACATGGTTCTTTTGGAATCATAAAATATTAAATAAAATAAAACACTTCCCTAAGTTAGTACAGATAGACTCAGAAAGGATACCTGTATCCAATGAAGCTCTATAAATGATGTAAATATAATATATATACATGGAAAAAACATACCCAAATAATATTAAAGAAGTCATACCATAATCAAAAGCATGTGGATAATAAAAAATTACGAATTTATATACACTTCAGTACTAGGATAAAATAAATCTCAATAAATGAATTCCATTTTATTACTTAAAAAATAAATGAATTGGAAATAAATATAGTAAAATGAAAACAAAATAATGATGGTTTTACACACATTGAGAAATATATTTACTTCATATTTATCTATATGTTGATTAAACTCCACCAAGATCAAATGGGAATGTATACCATGCATCAGTTTCATTTTCGGTAGAAGTGTAAAATCCATTCATTGAAAAAGAAATTATCCTGCAAGCTACAAAATATCTCAATGGAAACTTGTTTGTAAAATGTATGTGTAGAATGAAATGAAAATAGAACAAATCATAATAGAATTAATATACCTTATTTAAAGTAAGACTCACTAAATAATTGAAGTTTTTGAAAAGGGAATCATCATGAAGATAAAGAAAATTACCTTTTGGAATTTGAAAAAGAGATGAAATTATCTTACCAAAATCTTTCAAAAAGTGGACTATATCCATAATATACTTGAATTTAGTACCTAGGTTGATTATATATCCCAATTCATTTTCACCTCCAACCATTAACATAGGAAAATCCTCTGGTTTCAAACTCAATTCATGATCCACAATTTCATTGATCGTTCCAAGGTCAAGAGTATTTCTAGCATATGTGGGTATTTCAAGTGAAGTGTTTTAACCTCAATTCATGGATCAAGTGGGGTGAGATCAATTGGATTTGGTGAGTCCATTATGTTAATAATTACATCCTTTTGAAAAGTTTCTACTATAATTCCCTCATAATATTTATTCATTAGAACATGCGACACCACAAAGTCAGGATCCTCCAGGAAATCTCATTCTTCCATTGTTTTTAGAAAATTATGAGTGTTCTCTAAAACCATCACTAATTGATTTTCTAAATCTAAAAATGTTTCATATGTCTCCATTTTGGAAAAAGTTTCAAACTATAGTGTTTTTAGAAAGAGGTGATTCAATTCCATTTGAAGTAATGTGTTATTGTGTGTGGAAATCCATAGTGTCTTAGCTCAATTATAAATCGATCACAGTAAGGAAGGGTCTTATTTCAATACTCTTTTCATCCTCAAAGGAATTTTAATCCTCAAAAGGTAGAATGTGATATACACCGATGACATCTGTTCTCACTTTGGGATGGAAGGGTTGTGAACTCACATAATATGAACATAGAATTACATTATTTAAGGGACCTTTATATTCAACAGAGTTGAAGAATGAGCTCCCATAATCTTGAAATGTGATTAGATTGGAAGAATAAAATTGTTATGAAGATGAGTAATCATTGGTATGTTAATAAGAAGGATCAATTAAAGTAGTCTTATGATCAGAATCATGAAATAGATGTTGTTAAAATGGAACCTCTACTGCGCTTTCCTCTAAATAATTATTATTAATTGGATCACTAATGGGTAGTAAGGTGGATAGTTGTATAAGATGAGTCATTTTATTTTATATATTCTTTGTTTTATTTTCTATATATTTCAATGAAGAAATAAATTTTGCATTATGTTCATCTTGAAGTTAAAAAATCCTATTTTTTTTAGTGATAGTATAAAGAAAAATGTACTCAATTATTGAATTCTTTGGTTCAAATGGTGGTTATTCAAATTTAATGTCTTCCTATAGCGTGAAACATGATTTATAAACCATAATTATTTGATATTATGAAGTTTATCATTCAAATTTTTCTATGATTTCTTACAATCTAGATAGAGTGAATTAATTACCGAGCTCAATATTTTTAGGAATTTTTGACTTTGAAAATGATTAAAATATGTATAAGGACTTGTATGCTAACACGGTGAAGCATTATCATATTAATCATAACACAAAATTAAATAAAGATCATTAAAACAAACACAATTACCTGGAGATATCATGTCTGGTGTAAGGTTGTATTCCATACCATGTAATATTGGTGGGTAGGGTGGGTATTGGTTGTAATTGTGTGGTGCGACTCATGCCATTATGAACTTATAATTTTTAGAAATTCCCTAAAATAAAAAATTCCCAAAATAGTAAATTGATTTTTTTGTTTTATTTTTTTGTTTTTTATTTTTAACCTAAATAAATCACTTTTAGGACTTCTTAATGCTACTATTCTCCCTAAAAATTAGGTCATAAATTTGGTATGTGTGCCCAACATGTCCAATTTGGAAATTTATGAACCCACTAAACACTGTAGAAGTGGTGATCAGGGCCACACCATAGAGAGAATGTGTGTAGACACTAGGAATATCCTCTTGGAAGAATGTTCAGGTAGATGAGTTTTAAATGTGATTAACAACTAAAAATTATATAAACAAAACAAATATTTGAAAACAAATATTTAAAATTAAATTAAACTATCTAAGTGAACTAAATTAATCTATGGAGGAAATAGGTGGAAATAGAATGTGTTAGAGTTGCAACATCTATTCAGGTGAATGAAATTCTAATTATTTAATTCCCACATTTGATTATTTATTCATTAAATTATCACTGACTCCAAATTTAATCAAAATACTACTAGGTCTATAATTTTTTATAGTATTCTAATTTATCATACAAATAATCTATCATTTCATTTTCTGATTTGAGGAATAATTTTCATGTCATTTTAGCATCAAATATCTTGGTGAAATGTAATAACCCATTTCTCACAAATTCGAAGCATCTATCTGTGTTAAGTTAACTCACATGAGATCAATTATTAGGTATCAATAATGAAAGTTTGAATTATATCTCACACAAAATATTAATATTTCAATTAATATATTTATTTATTTGAAATTTTCTCATGGGAAATTTATGATACTCTCACACGTGCGATCAACTTTTGGATAAATAAATTCTATGATGATCTCCCACCCATGATCACTTATTAGGTATCACACGGATGAGAACCAAAGAATGTGTGAGGTTCCCATATGATAATTATGTTAGAAAAAATATAATTAAACAAGTAAACATTCAAATAATATAAAATTATTGGTAATAAAATATGGAAACAAATTAAAGGCTTGCAATTACCATCACATTCATCGAAACTCCAACACCATGAAAATTATACACCCATCACACAAACATGATGCGAAAACTAATACATATAAGTCACTGTGTTCATACAAATGTGAATATCACCACAAGATGGTAATGAGGATTTCCGACCTGAAGGTATTACTATGCCAATCTTTGAACCAAAAAATCCAACCAACTAACGTGTTGTCAAGATGTGTGACCATTGAGATGGACTAACCACCCTCGAGCTGAATACCACATGAATAGAAAAGATGAATGAAATTCACACCTATATATGGTTAGATTTCATGAACATAGGAGGAGGAGGTCATCCTGAGGTTTGATGCACGTTTCCTGGTGTTGTCGATGGAGTATGTGAAGAGTGTGGTGGTATCTTTTAGTGTGATGTGTAGAGAGGAGGTTCAGAATGATGGAGGTGTCTAGAGAGGGGGACACACTACGTGGTGTTGGTATTTCATGGAGGTTTCTGCCCTGAGGTGTAGTAGTCGGAGGGAGGACCTTGATAATGGAGAGGATCCAGGGGTGAGGCTGGCATGGTGTGGTGTTGTGGCTACTAGTACGTAGGGGATGTAGTGGTGCTGCATCAAGAGAAGAGATAAGGTTGGTGGTCTAACTGAGTCACTAAACATAGGGACTATAAGGAGGAGGTATGGTCCACAACAAAGAGAGCAGGTAGGTTGGCTCAACTTACTTTTTCGAACTAGGTGTTGGTGTGGCTCGATGTTGTACAGGGAGGTGGTATGCCTGCTGGAGGAGGACAGTAGTGAAGTCGATGGTGGTCTATACGATATGTTTGGCTCGCAAGTAGGGAGAAGTTTGTGACCCCCTGGTGATGTGCTCTTCTATTGGATACGAGGAAGAGGTATGTGTTGCCTCTTATATGGATCTTCCTCCATTTATATAGGCGCACCTGCATGAAAAACATAAATAAATTTTAAATTCAAAATTAAAACATAAAATTATATAAATATTAATTAATAATAATAATAATAATAATAATAATAATAATATAATTATAATTATATAAATATATATTATATATACTAATATTACAAGTCAAATTAAATTAATATAATTATACACATAATAAAAATGCTACTATTAAATGTTGATCTAATTTAAAAAATAATAATAAACTAACAATATTAATATTACTATTATTAATACTACTAATATTTATAATGATATACAATAATATATAATACTAATATAGAAAATTAATATATATACTAATAAAAATTAATAAATTAATAATAAAACTAATATTAGTGAAAATACTAATAATAATAAAGTGTTAAATATTATATAAAATTAATATAAACTAATAAAAACATTAAATTACTAAAAAGTAATATATAATTAACTAAAAACTATAAAAATAATAAAAACGCAACAAAACTACAAAAATAACCTAAAAAAAATAAAACCAGATAACTATTTAATAAAAACTATGTTAAAGATTATTAAAATGTCACCAAATCTCATGTGCATCAATCTATTTTAATATATAAAAGCAATATATAGAGTATAAAAGTAAAGAGAATGTAGAAAACTAATGCTGGAAGTATACTGCATATCCAGTATAGTCAAAGGGATAAGAAGAGGTTCTAGTGCTATATAAATACTACATCCTTTGTTTACTGAATAAGAATAAGAGATGATGAGATCCCGAACTTTCCTATTGATTATATCATATTCAAGGAATTGAGAGGGTTAACCTATAACCTTTAAATTCTGTAGAAGTCTAAAGATGAGTGAGTTTGACTGTACCTTTATGAAACATATTTCAAGCCGAGAAGGTGAGAGGTCCAACCTACAATCATATATTATAGAAGCCTGAAGAAGTTTAATGCTGTCCATTTGATTACTAAAAGTAAGGAAAAAATCATCCATATTAACCAGGAGGGACACCGAAGTTCCGTTGTTGATCTACTTCACAAGGAACAGGCCAAACCTATATTCTGTAAAGCTTACATAAGAATTAGCCATTTATTTATTTATACCTAGTCATTACTAGGATAATAAGTACAATTCTATACCCATTCTTATGCTTCTTTTGATAATAATAAGTAATATGTGCATGTGGGATAATAATAATGGCACATCGGGGATATAGTCATTCTAAAAAAGGAGGCTAACCTCATCAATAAATCCTGGTGTTCTTTTGTGATAATTTCCTTTTCTATATCCTCATACCCACCAAAGGAGAGATAAAGAGAAATATATACACTCACTAAATAAGTGAAGATGTGTAAAGGGATAAAAAATCCAAGTAAAAGTATAACAACACTGATTCACCTACCCAGTGTTGGAAACATCCTTATGCGATCCTAACAACCACAACCAAACTCTCACCTTAAAATAAAAAAAATTAGAGGTGTTAAATGAGAACACACCAAATTAGGACCCAAATGAAGACCTGATCAAGCCTAAAATAAGGAAGTGATGTCACCAGGTTCAAAAACCCAAACTTTATATTTTGTGTAGCTATGATCCTTGTTGTAGTTTTCCCTTATGGAAGTCCTAGTCAGCAAAACATGACATTCCACCTTTGGGTTAGTCATAATAATGATATATAACATTCTTACCCATGGGTATATCCTATAATTCCCTATTAATATTCTAAGAAATAAATTGTAATTGGTAAGTCATATGGTCCTCCCATATACTTACTATAAGTTATCATCATCCACCCTACTCAAATGTCCAATCCCCATCATATAAGTTAGAATTTTTTCATTCACATGAGTTGGGTGTACATATAAATACTTAAATTAAGTCATATTTCATAGTTTAGTGAAGCGTAAAGGTATAAAAAAATCATATAAATTCCTTTACCATTTTCTTTGAAGGTTCATAGGTATTTTGGTAATTTTTCACTTGAGAAAAAATAGTAATTTTGACCATGATATAAAATTTTAATTAAAATGATGTTCACTTCATTGATCTTAAAATTTGGTGTTTACCTTATAGTGTTAGTCGTGTGTCATTTTGAGGAAGTTATTTTCTCAAAACACTTAAGCAAACTATAGTTTTTAGATGAAATACCCTATAGATTCATGCTCAACCTATGACCCAGGTTTAATCCTATCATTTTATAGAAAAATGAATACCTTAAAATAGTGATGTTCATACTTTATTATTTAAAATTTTTATCAATTTATTTACCTCTATTTTCTTCTTTTTTTTCAAGGTTTTGGATAAAACCTCCATGTTTGTATCAATAGGGATGGGAATTGTATTTTCCATATGAGGTAATTTTGAACCTTCTTCAAATTTTCAGTTCATGTTTAACATATACAAACAAATGGGAAAGAAAATATATTAAATTATAGGGAACCTATATTATATTTGATACCGATTGAAGTTCCCATTGGACTTTGGAGGAGCACTGGGGGGGGGGGGTGAATCGGTGTTCAACTATTTTATCAAATTTCAATTTCTATTTTAATTATCCCCTATTTATATTATAAATTCTATCTTAGTTAATAGGTATGGATATATTAATGTTACCTTAAAAATCACCATAATATACAATGTAGAGAATGAACAAAAACAACATCGCAAAAGGATTTATAAGGTTCGGTCCCAATATGGGCACCTAATCGTTACTATGTTCAGGTCGAGTTTCAAGACATAGGGTAATCACTAAAATGGAAGAGTGATTATAATAGGAAGAGGATGGTGTTTATCCTCTAATATTAAGAATATTTATTCACTACATTACACAAGTAAATGAAAGATAAGGGAAAAATTATTTCTTGGTCTTGTAACAACTATCTCTCTATAGTTCTTTATCCTCCTAACAAGAATCATGGTGTTGTTTAAACTGGAACCACCAGTAACCTATGGTCCTCTATGAAATCCTTGAATAAAATCATTCTTATATTCTAGATGAAACAAAATCATCTTAATAAGTTCTTATTCCTTAATAAATAAGTATTCAACAACAATAATGTAACCAACAACACTTCATACAAGACAATATTGTTCTTTAACTCAATCTTGTTATGATCTTTTTTTACAAAAACTAAATCTTCCAAGAGTCTCAACATGGGATACGAGCAATAGAAATAACAACATCGACCGATATCTCTCTTATTTTAATTTCAAAATATAGATATACCTTAGGAATTATTCACTACCTATTCTTCTTATTATATCAAATTCTATGATATCAGGGTATCATAGGATAGGTCTTTGAACTTTATTATTCTCAAGAATCTGTGTGGAGGAGCTCAAACCTCACTATTTTGTTCCACAATTGAGGGAGCCACAACACTTGTGGTGGAACCACATGCCACCAGAGCTCAAATATGAGGGAGTAAAACTCCTGTAGATAGAGGACCCGCAACCTCTATAGTATGAAGGAGTTATAACTCTACCTATGTAAAGAATATGGGGACCCACACCTTGGTGTGCTAGGGGAGTTCCAACCCCGATATCTCTTTGATCACACTAAATCCCTACCATCAGTCAAGAGTCATGGAAATAAGTTTCATACTTTTAACATCTTGTGTCATACCTCTAATACCAAAAGGAAGGACTCCATCCTATTCTATACAAAAAACTACTCAGGATATGCTGCTTAGAGGACAAAAGCTGAGTCTAGAAGAATCCTGATAAACGCATGAGGATCATCATCAATCTGATGAGATAAAATGTAAATCTACTGATATATCACTACAAATGGACATGAAGGACCAAATGAATTATTTCATTATGATCATTATATAAATGCACTTAGGATATGCTATTTATTTTCTCAAAATGGAAAGTCGGTGAAAAAAATATTTTCATCTTTACACGCACATATGTCGCTTCATAAGCTCCAACCACGAGTTAAAATAAAATATCCAATATTGGTCTTGAAACATTCACCTCAATATCAAGTTCAAAATTCCATATAATACTCTTCAATCTAATGTAGCATGGAGAAGTTACAACCGAAATCGGGTTATGATAATATTAATAACAACATTATTATTATTATCATTATTATAATATATAATAATGAAAAAAGGGTAAAAATCCCTTCCCATTTTCCATACATGTATAGAAGGTCCTAATTGAACTCTCTCTATCTTGTATTTAGTCATCTCAAAATCCTCTCTCTTCATTAATAATAATAATTTAATTATTATTATTATAATATATGATAAATCATATACTTGAAAGGGGGTAGGGAATTCACTCAAGCCAACACCCCATTTTCTAGGCCACACACACAGGAGAACCCTCCTCCTTAAAGCTAGTGCCTCTCTCTCTTAAATCATATGGACCCAACTTCATTATTTAAATTAAAACATCATCATCATTATTATTTTTATTAATTATCATTTTTTATTATTATAAAAAATAATAATAACACACACTGCCCTCCACGGATGGCTAGAAATTATATTTTGGTCTTTCTTCACCAAAAAACCATCCATCATTTACATCGGTAGAAACCACATGTTTTGGTTCATGAGAACCCTATTGTTTACACCAACACTAGATGAAATCATCATAGGTGTCCATATTTCAACCACCCATTGGTCATAAACATCAACCGCTTCTCCTCTAGAGAGATCCACTCAATCCAGATCACAAACCACCGTTACACGATCCAATGTTGGGTTCCCATCATCACTAAAACACTTCAATCATGTGTTCAAAATCCAAATCTGAACTCATGACCATGATCCGTTGTTCCAAAAAAATGCACAATGATTAGTACTTCTGAATATCATCAAATTGTCAATCAACCGATTACCAATGATGAATTACAAGAACAAAGAAATAAAGGAACATAAAAAAAAGTGAGACTCAATCGATGGTTGTGTTCATTTTTCCATCATCAATAGAATCCAATGAATGAGGTTATCAAAACAATAAGAATAAATGAGAATAAATAAATCTCAAATTCCTATATCTAAGAATAGAAATCAAATATTGGACAACCCAACAAATATTTATCCACGAATTAATTTGGAAAATGATTAATTCTCATTCATCTCAAACTTAAATAGGGATAAAACCAAAAATAAAAGTCCATTATTGGATAATATATTGATCATTGGTGAAGAATATTCAGACTAGTGATTTCGTTGAATATCCTACTACATTCTTCATCCATCCTATGATTTTCCTCGATCATCATCATCGATCCACATTCCCAATTTTTTTCACCACCAATGGATCTCTCATCCTCATCCTCTATAATATCCTAGGGTTATGTGGATAAACTTGAATATTTTCCACAAAAACATATTTATAGAGGTGGGATAGAGTTTGATCATAAAGTAAAATAAATAAATAAATGAATTATTTAATTAATTAATGCACCCACCAACAATTGTCTTTTGAAAAAACACCCAACACCAACCAACTTTATGCCACACTTAGGGAAAAAAAAAATTATGGAATGAAACATGAAATTAGATTTATTATCCGATGATCTGTTTGGGATTTATTCTGTTATTTACAAAAAACTATCCACACATGATATAAAAAAATTAATATTTTTATTATATCAATATCGGGATCACTGGGTCTCAGAATCTCATGCTGTATCATCACCTAGATTTGAAAATATTCCTTAAAATATTAAAAATATTTACATGGGAAAAATTGAGTCTTCACACTCTCTCCAACTTTATGGATTTTCATCTCAAAAAGAAAAATCCTACTCACAAGTGAGGACAACAAGTTATCAACTGGGTTTCCCACTCCCATGAGCTCTCCTGAAGGTTATCTTATTTTCAAAAAGCATGCACCCAAGGAGAAATACTTTACCATGAATGGTATTCTCCTATAAATTCTTGAATACCACATAGCTTCTCAAATTGTAACTCCACTTTCAATGACTAGATCATCCTGACTGACATGATGAAAAGATTCATGCACATGTATCCTTAATTGAGACATATATAAAGAACCAAACAATGGATCTAAATGTATTCATAGGGTTTATCGGTACACCACATCACTATCCCAAAATAGTAATTAGAAAAAGGTTCCATGAACCCCAAATATAGCCTGTTTTCCTAGATAAATCCCCACAATCCCCAATGAGGGGAGATATCTCTAAACACACAATCTTATTATTAAACCCCAAAGGTTGCTGTCATCAACATCAAAAATAACTTATAACATTATTGGGTAGTTATCATCCACCTATAGATGACCTGCACCTTTTACAACCATTACTAGCACCAACTCTAGGTCCACAAGCACTATCTCCCACTGGCTCTATCTAGTACCACATTGACATGAAAGGTATCCCAAACATGGCCTCAAATAATGCTACACCAATGGTGGAGTGGTATCAGTTATGATACAAAAACTCTACCGATGGTATATGATCCTTCAAACCATGACCCAAGGCTAATATGAAATCTTAAAGCATGTTCAATAGAGACTAAATGGACCACCTTACCTAGCCAACTATTTGAGGTAGAAAAGGTGTGCTCAACCATAATCGAGTCCCGAAGCCTCCTGAATCCTCTCCCTAATTGCAATGTGAAGTGATCATCATGGTATGAAATCATTTTCAAGGGAATTACATGAAGCCAAACTACCACCCAAATGCACATTCATCTCAAACTCTCTACTAAGCTTTGCCGGTCTTCACTTACTGATAGGCGAGACATCAATAGTTTAAATCAACAACAAGTTATAACATCCATGTAAACCAAACCCAATGATAAGGGATCTACAATATATACTCACCTCCACTTGGATACACTACTATAGGAAAACAACCTCCTCAGCTTCTCCTCTCACTACATGACTGGTCTCATTGTCCATCCTCAAACAAGGATGATGTTCTCCCCACCCTTAGAAAATCCATCAAGATCATGTCCAGTGGATATCTGGTTACACATGATCTTACAATTAGTATCTATAAGATGAGATTATATAACATGCTGAAAAAGTAATGGGGTAATAACCATAAACTGGAGAGATGATGTACCATCCTCACCTACAAGGTCTAACTAAAAAGAGGTCAATTACTTCATCACTTTTCTCTATAACAATGGATGGAAAAATTTATTGTGAGAATGTCTGGAACCATCCTCAATATCTCATCTTCCTCATAGGAAAACATCATTGGGATACCCAGAAAAACACACTAGGTCTTACAAAGCCCCAACTTTGCAGATCCTATACCTATACCTTTATCTCTCATAGATCTATGGGGTCATCTGATATGATGGTGCAAATATTAGGCTGTACCTAGGTGCAATTTTATGCAGAAAACAAACTCTTGATGAGAGGCCAACCTGGAAAATCCTCAAGAAGGATTCCCTTATACTCCTCCACTACTGTAGAAAACTAGAAGTTTATAGATTCCACTTCTCCAAGGGTCATACACGCCAATTAATAAAACAAAATGTAACCTCCTACACATGATTTTATCCTACTCTTCCTAATATTCCTTATCACCCAAGAAGGAAAATATCATACCACCACCTCAGGTACAATTTAAACCTCACTGGGGATAGTCATATGGTCATGGACAGTAGGAAACCCATCTATACCAAGGAAAAAAACACAGGGCCCCATCGTTGGCTATAAAAGATTCCACATGAGGCACTCTATCCTCCTAGAGTTAGGTCACACTGTCATAAGTGTGTGATCATTGATCCTATCTACAGGAGCCTCCAAAAAACAAGGGTTGATAAAAAAGGATATACTTGTATCATTAGTCTTAGAATATGGGTTATGTTTATGTAAAAGTGGCTTAAGAACACATAAAAAACAACAAATAGAGAATAAAAGGCACATGTTATACCTCGATCACTCCTGGAGTTTCAGGGTCATAATCCCCAACTTTTTAAATCCATCCTTCCCCTTTACCACCTGTAATTCTTAACTAGAGACCACTCGAAAACCTTATCACATCAAAATGACCTTAAACATACAAGTCAAAGGAACACATCCACCACACCTCAACAGTATCCACTTTGAGTTGTACTAACTCACCCACACGGTTTTAAATTGCATTATAAGGATGTCTCTTAGTGTGGGAAGTGACCCTCTTCCTTGTATTCCTAAATTCATGTCAAACATATCCAACATGGGGATATATCGATTCCTCACATCACCCTATATATTCCTCACTACTATGAACAATATAGATATGGGTCTTAAACAAGTAGGGTACTCACACTATAAGATCAAGCCAAACCTATGACACCTGAGAATGAGGTCTGGCTCACCACTGAACCCAATCAGTCTCTATCTCTGAAACCTATGATATGAAATCATACAATTGGTTGGGGTCTGCATAATAAAAAAAACCTGAGCTACCACCGCAATCCAATCCTCTACAATCTAAGGGTCTAGCTTTTCACAAAACCTTAGCAGTCTCTATTGCTGGAACTCGCACATTGTGTTAAGCTTTCACGCACCATCGTCTTGTCCTAATAGATCCATGAATTGATCAACATATATATTTTCACCTATCTATACCACTGGGGGAGGGTCCATGTGATACTAAAATAGTGGTAACACTACTCATTGCTCACCTAGAGGAAACACCTCATGTATGGATCCCTGAACTGAGGCCCCATCACTCATCTAGTCATCATCATGAAAATGTATCAAAATTCTAGATAGTTGTCATCACAGAAGCATCTTGAAAGTTATCAAGATGTACCATAGTCAAATAGAATATCTAGGGAGATGACTCAAAAAGGATATTCAAATGACTCAATTCTATATGATGCATGTACCAATGGTTCCCTACAATTGATTTCTTGGTATACCGAGTCTACAAGAAGGTAGTCAGAGTCCTAGTGTATGAATATGTCATCCCCCACACAAAAACTGGGTTCCCTATCCTAAAATATTCACTTAAGATATTCTGAAACCATCAACCTAAGTTCCCAAACATTCCTCACCATATGACCCACTCTAATAATGACTTGAGGATGAGATCCTTTGATACCACTCTATAATGACACAGACTACCGAGGATCACCTATATGATGGAAGTCCAAGTCATCAAAACCCTAAGCTCACCTCCAATAGGTTAGAGGCTGGATATAAGTTCTGATAAGACATAAATGAACTAGGATTCCTTTTACTAATGTACCTGTATACATACACCCAACCGTCTCCATGAAAAGGTTCATAAAAATATAATACACAGTAACATATAGAGTGTAAACATGCATAAAATAACCTCTAGTAAAATACAACCGAGTACAACGACATAATAAAATTGATATAAATGAAAAAAATACATGCCCAACAAGAAATATAGGGGGAAACCTAAACTGGAAATAATTATAAAGAGTATATTATGGGACAATCTGACTCCAAATCCTAGAGTCCGACCACAGAATACAATTAGCACAACTACATACTACTAAGATCCACTGATACCAGGTCCACTATAGTCATTTCTAACTATATACCATTTGTATAAGAAATGAAATTTTTGGGAAAAGACTATGCAGGGGTGGATATAAACATACCCAGTAGGACATCATGAAATCATTAAACACAAATCATCAACAAAGAGTAGTTATCTTATCACCACAAAGTCATGGTAATCATAATATGAGACAAAAAACATAAAAATAACCCATATATGCTCAATAATAATACTAAATGATAGATAAAGGAGATCTCTATCTCCATTTATCATCTAAGAATGATGAGTCAGCCTACAACTCTAAAGGTCCATATCCAATGCCCAACATCATGCACAATTGTACGATAATCAATGTGTAGGGGCCTATTCCTCACCACTGTATT
Organism: Viscum album; assembly: GCA_963277665.1. Classification (NCBI taxonomy): domain Eukaryota; kingdom Viridiplantae; phylum Streptophyta; class Magnoliopsida; order Santalales; family Viscaceae; genus Viscum; species Viscum album. Next base: position 1,791,317,958 of record OY728128.1, read on the forward strand.
CCATAGCCAAGAGAGCCACTATCTCTTAGCCATGAATCTCACATAACCTATCAATAATATTTTTGGAGGGACCCACACATTTCCACTATGATCCATATCCAAGGAAGTTGCAACTCTTGTGGAGGACCTGCACACCACCAGATCTCAAAGATAGGGGAGTACCACTACTGTAGACAGAGTACCTACACCCTCTATAGTATGGGAGAGTTTTGACTTTACCAATGTAAAGAATATGGGGGACCCATACCCTAATGTGCTAGGGGATTTCTAGCCCTGACATCCCTCTGATCACTCTTGATCCCTACCATCAGTTAAGCATTGATGAAAGAAGTGCCACACTCATAACAACTCACATCGTACCTATGATGCCAAAAGTAAGTCAACCATCACTTCCTATATGAAAAACTACTAAGGATAGGCTTCTCTTGGGCCAAAATTTGAGTCTGTTAAAATCTTGAAGGACACAAAAGGCTCATTGTTAGTCCAAAAGGCTAAAACATAAATCCAATGATATGTCCCTGAAAATGTGGATGAATGGAAAAATAGGACATTCCACTACGATCCTTGTATAAAAACACATAGTATAGGATACTTATTTTCCTAAAATAGAAACCTAGTAAAAAAATGCATTTCATCATAACATGCATGTACGTCGCTTTGTGGGAATGAGCCGTGAGTCAGAATAAAATATCCAACTTTAGTCTTGAAACATCATCCTCAATATCAGGGTCACAATGTTGCATACAACTCTTCAATCTGACATCGAATAGAGAAGTTATGACCAAAACAGGGTTTTGATAATAATAATATATCATCATCATTATTATTATTATCATTATTATCATTATTATAATATATAATAGTGAAATAGGGGTATAAATCCCTCCCCATTTTCTATGTGTATATAGGAGGTCCTCCTTGACCTCTATCTCCTGTATCTAGGTGCCTCAATATACTCTCTCTTCATCAATAATAATAATAATTTTTTTATTATTATATATTATATTTCATATACTTGAAAGTGGGTAGGGAATTTTCTCAAGATGGTGTCCCATTTTCCAAGTTGCGCACATAGGTGACCCCTCATACCTCAGGTTGGTGCCTCCCTCTCATCAAGAATGTGACCTAAAAGTCATTATTTTAAATTAAAACAACAACAACAACAACAATAATTGCATGTTGTTATTATTAAAAATAATAACAACACACACCGCCATCCTCAGCCGACCAGAAATTGGATTTTGTTCATTCTTCATTGGAAAACCATCCATCACTTCCATCGATAGAAACCACACATCTCAGGTCATGGGAAATCTACCATTCACATCAACACCAGGCATAATTTTCACCAGTGGACAAATTCTGGCCACCCATTGCTTAGAAAAATCAATCGATGCTCCTCAGGAGAGGTTTGCTCAATTAGGCTTGCAAACCACCAATACCTGATCCAAATTTAGGTTCCCATTATCAACACCACACCTAAATCACATCTATAAAGTCAAAATCCGAACTCATGACCGCAATCCATTATGTCAAAGAACAAAAACAAAATGATTGGTACTCCTAGATATCATCAAATCATCAGTCAATCGATAACCAATGAAAAATGGAAAGAACAGAGAAAGAAAAGCACATAAAACAAAGCGAAACTCAATTAATCTCCATGTTTTTTTCCATAATCAATGGAATCCAATGAGTGGGGTTATCAAACCAATAATGATCAATGAGAATAAATAAATATCAATTTCTTATATTTATGAAGAGAAATAAAATGTTAGACAACCCAACATAGATTAATCCGAGAATTAATTTGGAAAATTATTAATTCACGTTCTTCTTAAACTTTAATGGTGATAAAAAAAAAAAATTCCATAACTAGATAATGGATCAAGCATCGGTGAAGAACATGATTTCTAGAAATGTCATTAGAGATCCCGCTTCATTCTCCATCCATCTTGTGATTTTCCTCAATCTCTATCATCAATCCACATTCCCAGTTTTTTTCACCACCAATGGAGATCTCATACTCCTCCTCTATAATATCCCAAGGTTATGTAGATAAACCTAGAGATTTTACATAACAACATATTTATAGATGAGGTTTAGGGTTATTTTAGTAAGTAAAATAATTAAATAAATAAATTATTTAATTAATTAACACACTCGTCAACGGTCGTCGTCGATAGAATGATTGATTATGACCAACTTTATGTCATATATAGGGTAAAAACCACATTTTAGAATCAATCACAGTCCCATATTTCCCATCCAAGGTTCCATTTAGGATTTATTCCATTATTTCCAAAAACTTCCTACACATGATATAATAAAATTAATATTTTTATTATATCAATACCGGGCTCATCAGGCCTCAGAATATTTTGATGTCTCAATGTTAGGATCCAAAAATACTCCCTATAATATTCCAAAAGTCTTACATGAAAAAAATAGAGCTGTTAAAGAAAGTTCTACTAATTTTTAGCAATCTTCTTTGATTATAAATTCCATTTTCTCTACTTTATTCTCCCCATATATTGATAGATAGAACCCATTTTAATTGATTGAAGTATGAAATAACATTTTTATTATAAATGAGTAAAAAATTAACCCACTCTAAGTACACTTGATCCATTCTCAGTGTAAAAAATAAGAGTGATTAATATTGATATCATTTTTTTCTATAAAACTATACAATATTTTATACCAATTTAAAAATCTCTTTTTTAGGGTATATTTAAATAGTTTCATCAAGAAATTTATGAACTATACTCATAATTAATAAATGAAATAATATCTATCTCCCATTTTAGTTCAACATAGACTCCACTTAATAATTAGATTTAATATAATCCAAAACAAGGATGAGATAAGTGTTTTTAATACCTTAACTTTCAGTTTTAAAGAGTTTCCTAGATTTTCAGATTCAAATGAATTTGATTCATTTCAAATAGATTCACTTCTATGACCCTCCTCAAGGGATTAACTCCAATATTCTTTATTATAGTTTTTTCTTCTTCAAATATAATCTCAAATAATCCTTTTATACTCCTTGAAATGTTGTGAGGAAACATTAAGCACTCCATAATGGATAAATATTCACGTTGTATAGATATAATTAAATCCATCTCTCCTCCTTTAATTAATCACCTTAAATTACCCACACATAGATACATACACAAATAAATATGAGAGTAAGGTTGGTCTCTATATACTTTTAGTGAGAGAAATATGATTAAGGGTTGACTCCCTACTTAGAAACCCTTTTCCATTCAACTCCATTTTATTGAGAACTCTTCATGAATGCACCTACTTTGGTTTTCTAGACTTTAGTATTCATGGGGAAAATGGAACTCTTTTTGTCTTCATCTTTCATCTAGTGTGGAACTATATTTTTCACAATAGAAATAACATTCATTTATTTTCTACATGTTCAATCCTTCCAAAAGACTTTAATGGAATTTTATATTTTTTTTATCAACACATTATATTGTTATGGATGGAATGTCATGAATTTTTTAGGGGAATTAACAACTTGTTTTCACCTTAAACATAGATCTTTAAGACCTCTTATGTAATCCTTTTTAGATAACCTCTCATGAAATAGAGTTCTTCTTCATGTGGAATGACCTGTTTCCCTTTAGAATTTTCACTTGATTATGATTTCTACATATGTTTAGTAATTTATAATTGAGATGGATAAATAGTAAAGTACTCTTCTATCACATTCTCAATATTATTTAATTTTCCACATGGGTTCTTATCACCTTTTTCATTACTTTTTTTAGGAAACTCCTCCAACTCTTTCTTTGGGATGCCTTCTACCAAACCAATCCACTTATTTCTATCTTGGATTATCTCCCTTATTTTTTTATAGATTGATTCTTTTAATTATGATTTCTATGGAATATTTTAAATGGTTAATCAAGTGGAATTTTATCCCATAGTAGAATCATATCCACTTTGATTTGACATACTTTTCAGTTTTCTTCTTGGAAGTGTCTTGTTTAACATTTTTCTTCACATGCTTACACCCCAAGGAAGACTCACCTTCATGTTTTTATTTATTTATCTACAAAGATATTCTCCTTTCATAAGTATATTAATTATTATTAGTATAATTTTAACAAAAAATATCCTTGTAATGAACACTTGTGTCACAATTTTTAGAGAAAGTCTCAAGACAATCAAATATGTTTTTGGTAAAAAAATCTCATTTTCTATAAACTTTGATTCTATTCAACAGGTCTTCTCTTTCCTTCAGCTTCAATACCACTTAATAAAAGCCTCATTTATTATAAAAATATTAAACATTTATTCCAAAATTATATGTCCCTATGACCAAATTTCTAATATCACCAATGATGATATATAAATCTTATTCTCCTCACTTTGGTTGTAGTTTGGCCAATTTTTGAAGCTTGTACACCTTGTTGTTTTTTGGGTAAATACTTCTTCCTTTTGGGATAATATTGGGGAGATGAATCTCTTACACATACACACATCCACTCTTGAAATATATGTGGGATTCTAAGTATTTTTTTACCCATAATTTACCAATTTCTAACTTGATACTTATACCAGTAGTTAAAACAACATTAGCATACAAAAAATAATTAGAGCATAGGTTACTTTCTTCTATGATATTTCTATCAATGTTTCTTCATATGTTCTAGAGCTCTTATTTTAATGAATGTGAGTATTTTTAGAGATAATATTATCATTAGAAGTTTTGATGATAGTATATTTACCAACTATTTTAAAAGTCTTAACATGTTTCTCCAATAGATTTATTGTTTTGATTTCAAGTTTAAGAAATTTTATATTGAGTATATTTTCTCATCCTTAGTCAATTTAAAAATTAATTCTCATTAATTTTTTATCTTTTAAACATTATCCAAAAAAATCATGATTTATTCTTACAAATATTTGTCAAGATCCTTTAACCTTTAATATTTACTCTACAATTGATCATCTTTGACACCCATGAAAAATTAAAGTTTTTCTTCCAATGTATGGATCTTCTCTTAAATGAATTTACTAAACTCATCTTTATCATCAATTGTGTATTTCATTTCCTCATCATATAGGGGACATTTTTATTAGAATAATAACATAAATTGTTCCCTATATTCTTCCTTTTTTATGGGAAGGTTTCACCCTCACAACTTCTTTATCAATGTTTTTTGCATATCAGTTACATCAGCCACCATATATGTGTTTTAATATTCTAATTCCTAAATAAACTAAAATATATGAGTGAAAAATCCACCAGTAACTTTCTTCATATAATCATTTCCCTCATAATGGAGGTATTTGACTGATTCAGTGGATTCATCCTCTTGATTTCTTAGACCCAATTCTTCAAGATGAATAATCTAAATAGATCAATAGGTGAACTACCCCTGTGAATATCTTTAAAAAGTGGCATTTTATCTTTATTTTTTTAAGTATTATCAATTTATTTTCTTCCTTTTTCTTTATATTTTCCATGTTTTATCCAAAACCACCATGTTTACATCAACAAGGATGAGAAGTGAATTTTCCACTCGAGTCAATTCTAACTCTTATTTGAATATACACTTTATATATGATATATAAAAATGACCAATAAATAAAATATGTCCAATCATAGAGAACCTATATTAGCTATGATACTAATTTAAGTGCCTAGCGGACTATATAAAAAAACTATTGTGGGGGGGGGGGGGGGTAATCAGTGTTTGCCTATTTTATCAAACTTTAATTATCTCCTCTTTATATTTGAGACTTTTTCTCAGTTAATAGGTGTAGATCTATTAATGATCCATAAGAACTCACTATAACATAAAATGTGAAAAATGAACAGAAACACCAAAACATATGGATTTACAAGGTTTAGTCCCAATGCAAGTGCTTAATACTTAGTGTGTCTGCACCAAGTTTCAAAACATAGAATAATAAATAAAATAGAAGATTGGTTATAATAGGAAGATGGTATTGTTCATCCTCAAATCCTAATAAGTTTCCTTCACTATATTACATAAGTGAATGAAAGATAAGGTATGGATTTTTCCTTGAGTCATGTGACAACAACTATCACCCTATGGTTATTAGACTCCCAACTAGAATAATGGTGTTATTTATACTAAAACCACTAATATACAATGGTCCTCCATGAATTCCTTTAATTAAATCTTCCTTATACTCTAGATGTCACAATATCACCATAATAAGATCTTTTTCCTCAATGAATATACTTTCAACTACCAAAATATAACCATCAACACTACATGAAAGTATACCCTATTATTTAACTCAATCTTACTATGATATTCTATCACAATAACTCAATAATCTGAGAGACTCAACATAGGATATAAGTAGAATAAATAATAGTGCTTACCAATATCTCTCTCAATCATGTTCTATGATATAAATATATCACAAGACTTCTTCACTGCTCCTCCTCATTCTTATATTAACTTATCATGAAATAACCCAGATAACCCACCTAAATGGTACCTGAATCAATTCTGACAAGGCTTAAAGAGTGTTCTTTATCCCCACAGAATGAATACTAGTTCATGGGCATCAAAACAAATCATAGGGAATAATTTCTCAATAAGGAAAACTCATCAAGAAAAATTAACAGATATAAAATAATAAACAATCGGTATTCCAAACACTTCACAAGGGGGAAAACCACAAGTAAATAGAAAAAAGTCTCAAAATATATACATAAACCCAAGTCATCAAAATAAACCATCTAGAAATCAACCCAAAACCCCACATAATAAGCAGATCATATGTTCCACTGGTCACCACCAAATCCCTTGGTTTGCTAATCAAGAACATCCACCACCTTTGATTGGTGCTTTACCTTTTCCTATACCTAGCATAAGAAAATATATAAACACCCAAAGGCAAAGGTATGGTGTGAGAAAAAAATACCAATAGGATTTGACCAAATCATTTCATAATAAATCTATATAAAATAAACCATATATGATCAATTTTCAATAAAATAAGGCATGATAATATTTTTTCAATTCATATTAAATATACTTTTAAAATCATTCAATGGATAGAGTAAATAGGTAAAAAATAACATTTTCATCAAACATGCATGAATAATAATTTCTATAAAAATAGAAATGCGTAAAAAATTTCATAATATTGGAATGTTAAAATCATTTCTAGGAATCCATAATCAATCATAAAACCATGGTTAAGATACCTAGAGATAGGTTTGTATAGGGATTATCACACATCTCAGTGATGTATAAATCTCAATGTACACAAATTACTAGGTCATAGGTCTAGGGGGATAGGAGGAAAATCTCAAATAATATAATCCCTACCCTCAAGTATTATGAGTTTTATTTTCAATGTCAATCCATTTCTAGGTAGGTCTAATACATGCCTAACATGTGTTCTTCACACCTAACTACATAGGATCCCATGTGATTCATGGAAAAAAAATCATTCAATGGGATTTCAATAAATCTAAAATCATTTCAAATAATCAAAAATTTCATTGGACTTGAGTTCAAGTTTCAAAACATTCCATCCCATTTCAAAAACCAACATTAAATGGGTTTTCATTAGAACTCTTTTCATTCAAAAAAACTTATTTCATTTCAATTTTATAAATAATTTCATGATATCATTTCATAAAGTCCTTCATCAAATAATTATTTTACCTAAAATCCATTTTCTAAAAATCAATACTTTTTTTGAAAAACCATACCAAAATGGGTCAACACACACACCATGCCATTTAGAAATCATCACCAATAATCACAAAATTAATAATTCTAAATCAATTAGAATTTATTTTCAAAATAAAAAAGAATTAAAGGTTTTAAATTAATAGGAATGTATTATTAAATCACCTACCTCAATAATGGAAAATTCCAACACCCAACATTAAATACTTAACTAGTAAGGAAGAAGAAGAATTATAAAATAGAAAAAGGATACCCTAAACTAAAAGATTCACGTCACCAAAATAGAACACATATCCTAAAATTTAAAGGTGACATAAGAGAACACATATAAAAAATATTCACCTAAAATAAATAAATGAAAATGAAACTCTAATCTCCTTTTAGTGGCCTCCAACAAGAGAGAAAAACAATTGATCTGATAAGAAATGAATCACCAAGCATAGAAGCTAGAACACCCAAAAACATCCTTCAAGAACATGATCAATATGAAATTTGAATGAAAGGATGGAGAAATATTGTTTTAATAGAGTAAAAATGTGTTAAGAAAAGAATCCAATAATTCCATTAACATCACATGTGGATGGAGTAATTGTACCAAGAGTTTAGGTTGCCGTTTGGTCATTTTGAAAAAATAAACCCCTGTCACCACGCCCTAGGCCATGACTTGGTGACAGAATCTAGGGCAATTTGGTCCTGGACACGGCCTCCACCATGACTTGGTAGAGTCTTTGAAATATTCGGTGGAAAATGTGGCCACCAGGAGGTTATTACTATGACATCCCACCTTGTTATCACATAAAATTTCATTACATTATACAAAACCGAGGATTTTTAAGGTTTAGTGTCTTGGAAACTAGGAACTTAATACACGAAAACAAAATAAAACATTCTTCTTAAACACTTTAAAGGATTAATCATTTCTCATTCTAAGTTCATTACAGCATCTCATAACCTGGGAGCATACATCAAAGGAAAGGGTGAGTAGAAGGCCCATTAATGGAAACAAGATAAACATTTTACATGTGAACTTGATATACATCAATAAAGTCATGATAAATAGATTTAAGGAATGAGAAAGAGATCATGAGGCATATCATAATGGAAAGAACATGATTCATAACTTTAAGATGTGGCTACAAAATTTAACTTAGACAATCATGAACATATCACCAAGGTCCATCCCCAAGGTGTCATTTGAAATTACCAAGGTTATTCACCAAGGTATCATTAAAATTGTAATATCTAGTGGTTACATCATTACCCAATGCATTGGAGTGATATTAGGGCGCACCCTTAAAATTGTCTTTATAATCATGTGAGACACATATATCATCATCAAATATTTCATAAATAACCCATATATCATAAAATAAATGGTTTTCATTTCATAATCATAACATTTTAAAAACTGCTTTAAAGACGTGATCTTTATGTCACTTTACTCCCACGGAAAAGGAAAGAGGGTCTCATGTATGTAAATACCAGAATTTAAAATAATTTATTTTTGATATATATGTGAATACCACTGTAGAATAAAGAGTTTTGAGTATTAATTTAATAAAATAAAATAATTTGAGAAAAATAGAGAGACATTTTGAGACGAAAATTCTGCAGCATAACGACTATGTTACAGTGTTTTAGTAAACATTGAAAAGAGAGGGGACATGGGTTAGCCAATCATAAATGATCCAAATAAAATTATAAGGACATAATATAAAGTATATAAGAACATGGTAATGAAATTTGAAAGACATACCATATGAAATGAAAGACATGGAAGGAAGACAAAAATAAGATTTCTCTTATGAAAATTCGGCAGCCTAATGGCGTCACTTAAAACTTCAAAAAAATTAATTGATGAGATAAAATAGGGTATCTCATAATATGAACATAAAATAATAGTATGATGGATATAGAGGTCATACCCTAACATAATAAAAAGGAACTTGAAAGGATTGACATGAAAATAGAATTGAAAATGAGAAGTGTGAAAGAATCCCTTACAAAAATTCGGCAGCCTAACGACGCCACTTAAACATTCTTAAAATTAATTGATGAGAGAAAGAGGGGGTCTTTAATCATATGAAAATGAAATTTATAGTAGGATGAATATAAAATAACATCCCCAAAATAAGAACATGGAGCTTAAAATAAATGACATAAAGGAGAATACATGAAAAGAAAGAGAGAGGTAGGATCCCTTACCTTAAAACGTAACTCTTAAAACTAGAAGGTTGGGACCTTGATGGGATTGAGGGAACCTTTGGAGGACTACTTGGAAGGTAAGGATACCAGAACTTCGTTGAGTATGTTTTTTTAATGGAAAGGATGAGATAATGTCTTGGTATTTATATAGGAAGTGAGGGGACAAGGCATTAATGGCCAAGGGACACCTCATTGGTGGTATTGAAAAAACAAGTGGTATTTCCTCATGGTATTGGACACTTGAGACACCTCATAACTTATATTAATATTTATAAGTAGACCATCCCTTAAAATATCTCATGAAATCATCATGACACAGTTATGATGTCTTAAACATACCGAAACCCTAAAACTGTATTTTTACTATTCACTGAAAATTCAACTTTTTCAGAAGACTCCCAGAAATTTTCCTTAACATAATATCAATTCTCTGAATTCAAAAATAAACTCCATTTTATAAAAATAATTTTCTAAATATTTTAAATTTAATTTTTTTAAATAAAAACACTATTCACCGAAAATTCATTTTTTTCAGAAAAATCCCCAAAAATCACCTTAACATAATATCGATGCTCTGAGTTCAAAAATAAAGTCCATTTTATAAAAATAATTTTTTAAATATTTTCAATTTAATTTTTAATTAAAAAAACTATTCATAAATTACTATTCACCAAAAATTAATTTGATCTTATTAGACTCTAAATTTCTTAATGAACACATTTGTAGAAGACCATTTTTTGAAAATATTTACACATCATTAATTATTTAAGGTTTACATAAATATTTTAAAATATACTTTTTCCAAAATTCATCAATAATATACATCCTAAAATTATCCGAACATTTGAAAATTCACAAACTTCACTAAAGTAAGAAATCACAATTTTATTTATCCCAAAGGATTACACAAAGTAGCTACGGTCTCGTCACATAGCCCTTTATAACACCATCATATGACCTAAGTGTATGGTGTGCTATGGTGAGAGAATCTGAGGGAGGCTCATATAACATTGCCCTAGTAGTAATCTTTACTAACTTGAACTTCTCCCGTAGGAGATTCTATTCAAGCTTGACATGCTGGAGTTTGGCTTGGGCTTAGTCCAAAGCGAAGCCCAAAGATGCCACCTCCTTTCCATGCTCTAATAAGTGGGCTTCATATGGTTCGAGTCTATTGGATGAAGTCATCGACTCTTCTTTCTACATTAACCATTAACATCTCTATTAAATCTTTAAGAGTAAATTAATATACTATTCAAAAAGTTTGGGTCATTATATTCTTCCCCCCTTAAGAAATTTCATCCCTGAAATTTTATACCTAAGGCCTAGTCGAAAAGGTGAGGATACTTTTGTTTCATTATTTCCTCAGGATCCCAAGTCGCTTCTTCATACTTATGATTCCTACATGAAACTTTCACAAGGTGGTTAGTCTTGTTGCATATATACTTGTCTCTACGGTCTAAGATCTTCACTAGATACTCCTCATAAGAGAGGTCATGTTCCAGTTGTACCACCTCTAGGTTCAGTACATGCGAAGGGTCGGGTATATACTTCCTCAAGAGAGATACATGGAAGACATTGTGAACTTGAGCTAGGTTCGGTGGAAGTGATAGACAATAGGCCACTGCTCCTATGTGATCAAGGATTTCATAGGGGACAATGTACCTAGTGATGAGCTTCCCTTTCTTCGCAAACCACATGACTCTCTTCCATGGAGAAATTCGAAGGAAGACTTTGTCGCCAACACCAAACTCCAAGTCCCTTCGACGGTTGTCAGAATAGCTCTTCTGCCGACTCTGAGCAGCCTTTATGTGTTATTGGATGTAATGAACCTTTTCTATCATCTCTTGTACAAGATCAGGCCCAAGAAGCTTTCTCTCACCAGCTTCATCCCAAAAAGTAGGAGTTCTACAGTGCTTTCCATACAGATCTTTATAGGGTGCCATATGGATACTTGAATGGAAGCTGTTGTTGTATGAGAACTCAACTAATGGGAGGTGTTAATCCCATCCACCTTTAAATTCCATTGAGCATAATCTCAACATGTCCTCAAGTGTCTGAATAGTCCTTTCAGATTGGCCATTAGTTTGAGGATGATAGGACGTACTAAAATTCAATTCAGTATTCAGAGCATGTTGAAGACATCTTCAGAATTTTGATGTGAATCTTTGATCATGATCATATACGATGGATAGTGGTACCCCATGCAGCCTTACCACTTCCTTTACGTATATCTTGGCAAGTTGATCCAGAGAGAAATCTTCTCTAAAAGGGATAAAATGGGCGGTCTTGGTGAGACAGTCCACTATAACCCATATCGCATTGTTCCCTTTGGATGTTTTTGGGAGACCAGTGACAAAATCCATAGTGATATTATCCCACTTCCATGTTGGTATGGGTAGCGGTTGTAATACCCCCTTAGGAAGTTTCTGTTCTACCTTTACTTGTTGACACACCAGACACCTTTTAGTGTAATCATAATTCTCCCTCTTCATGTTATCCCACCAATAATGATAACGAAGGTCTCTATACATTTTAGTGCTTCCCAGATGTATAGAGAAAGTAGAGCTATGAGCTTCATCCATTAGTTCTTTATTTATCTCCTAAATATATGGAACACATATTCTTGTACAAAATTTCAGTACACCTTCTTGATCAATATTGAAATCAGGGAACTTCCCATCCTTCACAGCCTCAAACTTCTCCTGCAACAAAGGATCTTCTTTTTGAGACTTCTTGATCTTCTCTAGTAATGGAGGTTGAGAAATCATTTGGGATAGGGTTGATGATGTCCCTTCCCTTACAATTTTTATGTCCAGTTTTACTAGATCCTAAATCAAGGGATCTCCTAGGATCCTCATTGTTTCCAGAACAACAATCTCTTTCCTGCTTAACGCATCCACAACTTTTTTTCTCTTCTAGGGTGATAATGAATTGAACAATCATAGTCTTTAATAAGCTCCAACCATCTCCTTTGTCTCATGTTCAATTATTTCTGCCTGAAAATATACTTTAAACTTTGGTGTTCGGTGTATATATCACATTTCTCCCCATAAAGATAGTGCCTCCATATCTTTAGAGCAAAAAAAACCGCCGCTAGCTCTAGATCATGCGTATGATAATTCTGCTCATGAATCTTCAACTTTCGAGATGCATAAGCAATGACCTTGTCATTTTGCATGAGGACGCACCCAAGCCCTTTTAGAGATGCATCGCTAAAAATAAATAATCCTTCTCCGATAGAGGGTAGTTTTAACACAGGTGCAGTAACCAATCTCTTCTTAAGCTCTTGGAAACTTTCCTCACATTCCTTTGTCCAGATGAATTTAACCCCTTTTCGAGTTAACTTGGTTAGTGGATTAGAAATCTATGATTTTTTTTCACAAACCTCCTATAATATCCTGCTAAACCAAGGAAACTATGAATCTCAGTTACTATTGTGGGTTGAGGCCACTCCTCCACAACCATTGTCTTTGCAGGGTCAACCGAGATTCCTTCATTGGTTACTATGTGCCCCAAGAAAGCCACTTGTTGTAACCAAAACTCACACTTGATGAAATTTCCAAATATCCTATCCTTCTGCAGAGTTTGCAAAATGACCCTCATATGATCTTCATTCTTCTCATGACTTTTTGAATATATCAAAATATCATCAATAAAAACTACCACAAAGTTATAAAGGTAGTATTTAAAGACTCTATTCATCAAATCCCTAAAAATAACAGGAGAATTAGTCAAGATGAAGGGCATAACAGTAAACTCATAATGCCCATATCTTGATCGGAAGGAAGTCTTTGGAATATCTCCCTTCTTCACCCTCAATTGATGATAACTAGATCGAAGATCAATCTTGGAGAATAATTGAGCCCCACAAAGTTGGTCAAATAAATCATCAATTCTTGGAAGAGGGTATTTTTTCTTCACTGTGATCCCATCCAGTTCTCTATAATCAATGCATATCTACATTGATCCATCCTTCGTCTTCACAAAGAGAACTGGTGCTCCCCAAGGAGACACACTCGGTCAGATAAACCCCTTCTCCAACAAGTCTTGGAGTTGTTTCTTTAACTCCTATAGCTCCACATTTTCCATTCTATATGGGGTATTTGATATTGGTTGAGATCCAGGTACAAGTTCAATGGATAACTCTACCTCTCTTTCTAGGGGAGATCTAGGTAACTCCTCAAGAAATACGTCCATGTATTCTTGAACAATCAAAACATCTTCTATTTTTATAATCCCTTTTCCTTCTTCATTCTCACCGATTAACTCCATAAAGAAGGATATAAGAGGTGCTTCTAGATGAGGATCAGGTCAGTATATCTCTCATTGGAAGATAATTATAGGTTGTTCACTCAAGACTAATGAGATTTCATTACTTCTACATTTGATCTTAGCATTATACTTTGAGATCCAATCCATCCCTAGTATAAAGTCGAATTCCATCATGGGAATGACTACTAGATTTGCGATAAGATTGTGCTCACTAAAGTAAACACTAGAGTCTCTAAACACTGTTGATGCATGGATAATCCCACTTGGAGCCTTGACAGACAACTCTACCTCTAGAAGTTCAGGAATTGATTCTATATTCTTTGCAAACTTGGAGGAAATAAAGGAATGCATCAAACCAGAATCAAACAAAGTACTTTCTAGTTTTGAGAGGACAACAAGAGTACCTACTACCACATCATTCGGAGATTCAAATTCAGTTGTTGTGATAGCAAAAGCATGACCTTTCTCCCTTGGCCTTTGTTGAGGTTGATGGTGATTCCCCTCCACTGCCCTAAGATTTAGACAGTGATTAGTAAAGTGCCCAAGCCATCCACACTTGAAGCATTAGACTTCAGGTGGGGCCAGAACTATATTTCCTCTATCATTAGTGTTGGGAAGTTGAGGCTTCACATCACTACAACAATTCTGAGCAATATGGCATTCTCTTCCACACTTGTATCACTTACCACTCCGATCAAGCAGTTCCCCAAATGCTTCTTCCCACATTTGTTGCATGTGGCATGTTACATTTTCTTTCCACCTCTTTTCGGATCTTAACTTCTTCCCAGGCTTGGTTCTAGAGCTCTCTTCTTCTCATTAGATTTGTGAGACCACTGTGTCTCACCAAACTCCAGTTTGACTTTCATAGCACTTCGAACTATTTCTTCATAGATATCATAGTCTCCGTTGGCTAGATTCTTCCGTAGATGAGGTCGTAGTCCACCAAAGAATCTATCAACCTTTCCATTAGGTTCCATGACAAAGCTAGAGGTATATCGTGAATGTCGGGTGAAGTTCATCTCATAGCTTCCGACGGATTCGTTCTCCTTCTGCTTTAGACCGAGAAACTCATTCTCCATTCTCGTTCTCATGGAACAAGGGAAATACTTATTAAATAATATTCCCCTGAAATCTTACCACTCCATAGCTTCCATCTCTCCTCTTGGATTCATGTTTTTGACCAGTGACCACCACTGATCTGCTTTTCCCTCTAGGAAGTAAACAACAAGGGTGACTTTTTTTTGTTCCGAACAATGGAGTACAAAAAATATCTTTTCAATGGAGATTATCCATTGTTTTGCAACCAATGGGTCAGTCGATCCACTGAAGGTTGGTGGTCGTTGACGCATAAAGGACTCAATAGAATATTGTTCCCTTCGTGGTGAGATCGGCCTCTCAGCTTGATTCAAGTTATTTCCCATAACTTGAGTTAGTTGGTTCATCATGCACATGAATGTTTCCATTCTATCTTCCATCAAAGGGCCATCAGCACATGGTGCATTGCGGTCACCATTAGCACGGTTCCTCCTATTTCCTGCCATTTTCTAAATGAATAAAACCTTAGTGAGAAACTTGTTTCATTTACGAATCTTTTGACTATAAATGATTCTATGTCTTAAAACATCATGCTTAAATTATATTTCTCTATAATTCCTTCATAATGATTCATAAAAAGCTTGCGATTAACCAAACATATCCCCCGGAAGTGTCGTAACCAAGATTGAAACAAGGCCTGTTATTGTGCACCAGTTCTCGTTCGAGTCTAGCTCAAAGCGGTGTTTTCGGGTTTTACCCCTATGTTCATTTGTACCAGAGTCGCCTCTACCTGCTTGTATCCAGACAGGGATGTATTTGTTTGATAAACCGCTAACTCTATACTCACCAAAATACCAGGAAGATTTCATATATTTAAACTTTATATAGGGTACTTCCTAACATTTTCATATCCTAATTTCCACAAATAACTAAACCATCCTTTAATACCAACTATGACATCCCACCTTGTTATCACATAAAATTTCATTACATTATACAAAACTGAGGATCTTTAAGGTTTAGTGCCTTGGAAACCAAGAACTTAATACATGAAAACAACATAAAACATTCTTCTTAAACACTTTAAAGGCTTCCTCATTGATCATCCTAAGTTCATTACAGCATCTCATAACCTGGGAGCATACATAAAAGGAAAGGGTGAGCAAAAGGCCCAATAAGGGAAACATGATAAACATTTTACGTGTGAACTTGATATACATCAATAAAGTCATGATAAATAGATTTAAGGAATGAGAAAGAGATCATGAGGAATATTATAATGGAAAGAACATGATTCATAACTTTAAGATGTGGATACAACATTTAACTTATAAAATCATGAACATATCACCAAGGTCCATCCCCAAGGTGTCATTTGAAAATTACCATGGTTATTCACCAAGTTATCGTTAAAATTATAATCTCTAGTGGTTACATCATTACCCAATGCATTGGAGCGCTATTAGGGCGCAACCTTAAATTTGTCTTTATCATCATGTGAGCCAAATATATCATCATCAAAAATTTCATAAATAACCCATATAGCATAAAATAAATGGGTTTCATTTCATAATCATAACATTTTAAAAACTGCTTTAAAGACGTGATCTTTATGTCACTTTACTCCCACGGAAAAGGAAAGCGGGTATCATGTATGTAAATACCAGAATTTAAAATAATTTTTTTTGATATATATGTGAATACCCCTGTATAATAAAGAGTTTTGAGTATTAAATTAATAAAATAAAATAATTTGAGAAAAAGAGAGACATTTTGAGACGAAAATTCTGCAGCATAACGACTATGTTACAGGGTTTTAGTAAACATTAAAAAGAGAGGGGACATGGGTTACCCACTCATAAATGATCCAAATAACAGTATAGGGACATAATATAAATGATATAAGAACATGGTAATTAAATTTGAAAGACATACCATATGAAATAAAAAACATGGAAGGAAGAAAAAAAATAAGATTTCTCTTATGAAAATTCGGCAGCCTGACGACGTCACTTAAAACTTCAAAAAAATGAATTGATGAGATCAAATAGGGTCTATCATCATATGAACATAAAATAACAGTATGTTGGATATAGAGATCATACCCCAAAATAATAAAAAGTAACTTGAAAGACTTGGCATGAAAATATAACTTGAAAATGAGAAGGGTGAAAGAATCCCTTACAAAAATTCAGCAGCCTAACGGGGCCACTTAAACATTATTAAAATGAATTGATGAGAGAAAGATGGAGTATCTAATCATATTAACATAAAAAGGACAGTAGTATGAATATAAAATAACATCCCCAACATAAGAACATGGAGCTTAAAATAAATGATATAAAGGAGAATACATGAAAAGAAAGAGAGAGGTAGGACCCCTTACCTTAAAACGTAACTCTTAAAACTCGAAGGCTGGGACCTTGATGGGATTGAGGGAACCTTGGGAGGACTCCTTGGAAGGTAAGTATACCATAACTTTGTTTAGGATGATTTTGGAATGCAAAGGATGAGATAATGGCTTGGTATTTATAGGGGAAGTTAGGGGACAAGGCATTAATGGCCAAGGGACACCTCATTGGTGGTATTGGCAAAACAAGTAGTATTTCCTCATGGTATTGGCCACTTGGGACACCTCATAACTTATATTACTATTAATAAGTCGACCATACCTTAAAATATCTCATGAAATCATCATGACACAGTGATGATGTCATTAAACATACAGAAACCCTAAAACTGTATTTTTACTATTCACTGAAAATTCAACTTTTTTAGAAGACTCCCAAAAATTTACCTTAACATAATATCAATGATATGAATTCATAAATAAACTCCTTTTTATAAAAATAATTTTTTAAATAATTTTAATTTAATTTTTTTAAATAAAAACACTATTCACCGAAAATTCATTCTTTTCAGAAAAATCCCCAAAAATTACTTTAACATAATATCAATGCTCCGAGTTAAAAAATAAAGTCCATTTTATAAAAATAATTTTCTAAATAATTTTAATTTAATTTTTAATTTAAAAACACTATTCATAAATTACTATTCACCAAAAATTAATTTGATCTTATTAGACTCTAAATTTCTTAATGAACACATTTGTAGAAGACCATTTTTTGAAAATCTTTACACATCTTAATTATTTAAGGTTTACATAAATATTTTAAAATATCATTTTTCCAAAATTCATCAATAATATACAACCTAAAATTATCCGGACATTTGAAAATTCACAAACTTCACTAAAGGAAGAAATCAAAATTTTATTTATCCCAAAGGATTACACAAAGTAGCTACGGTCTCGTCACATAGCCCCTTATAACACCATCATATAACCTAAGTGTAAGGTGTGATATGGTGAGAGAATCTGAGGGAGGCTCAGATAACATTTCCCTAGTAGTAATCTTTACTAACTTGAACTTCTCCCGTAGGAGATTCCGTTCAAGCTTGGCACATTGGAGTTCGGCTTGGGCTTGGTCCAAAGCGAAACCCAATGATGCCACCTCCTTTCCAAGCTCTGATAAGTGGGTTTCATGTGGTTTGAGTCTACTGGATGAAGCCATCGACTCTTCTTTCTACATTAACCATTAACATCTCTATTAAATCGTTAAGAGTAAATTAATATACTATTCAAAAAGTTTGGGTCGTTACAATGACTTTTTCCATCCCTTAATTCATAAGTCCATTATGCTTTGTCCTGACCGTTTCAACTAAATACATATCATAACCATCCTTAGACCATGGTGCTGGCTGTTTTTCACCCAAAAGACCAAAATTTATTTTTAAGCCTCAAGAACCTCCAAAGATCTTGAAATAGAAAAGAAAAAATCAAGGCTCAAAAGAAAAAAAACTAAACCAAAGAACACACTTTAAATTAAAGGTTGGTATGTTAAAATTCTTCCCACCATAGATACTTTTCCCCCTAAAAATCCTATAAAGAAAACTCAAAAGCAAAGAGGTGAGGACACTACTCCCTTAAAAAATCCTCACACTCCCATATTTTGTAATAATAAGAACCATGATGTCATGAAAACTAAACTAATGGTATGTAATTTCCATAAAGAACATTTATATGAGAATCAATAACCTGAACCGTCTATTCAGTCATGAATAAATCAGGTTCCACATCAAGGTCCTCCCAGCTCAAGACATGAGATGAGTCTAAAAGATACTTTCTAAGCTATGACACATGGAATGTGTAATGTATAAATGTCATATTTGGTGGAAAATCTAAATTCTAATCCACATTTCAAATATTCTCAACAAAATCAACCAACCCCACATATCATGATGATAACTTTACCTATTTTCCAAGACTTGGTAACCCAACTAAGGTGAAAATCTCAAGAACACCCGATCACAAACCAAGAAATCTAAAGGAAATTGATGATGATCAATATTGTAATGCCCCGACCCCAGTTACCCAGAGTCAGTACATTATTAAATAATATTGTCATGATCATAATAGATAAAGTCCCAAAGGACCGATCAGTTTAGTAGACTTGGAAGTACTAGATACATATATAAGTTTTAAATTACATTATGAAAAGAAAAATCAAAATTTTGTCTCCTTTGAACACGCTCATATCCCTTAGCCTATCCCTACAGGTCATTCATAATATACTTATTCACATCTTAGGAAAAATAAAACATAATAAAGGGGTGATCTCAGATTCTCAGTAAGGATAAAAATATAGTAGAAACTATCATAAACAAGCAAAAACATTTAAGGAAATGTATAAGAAAAAAACACAAAAATTTTAAACTTTAAATTCAGAATATTATTGAAAATATAAATAAAATAATTCCATTTACCTATTAACATTGATATTCTACTAGTTGAATAATCACATGTAATATCAATAACTAATCTCATAATGATGGAATGCATAATTCTGAAAATCATAACCACATTTTCAAGACCTCATGAAAAGAATATAAATAAAAATATTTTCAAGGACTTGTGCCAAGAAACTAGTTTGTCTCATGAGACCTACCGATTCATCTAGGTGCTATAGCGTGCCCCACCCATCACTTACTACATCTAATGAATTCCTCAAATGAAAAGGGTGAAACATAACATAAAAATTCGTATTAAACTAACATAAAAAATGTTAATACTTTAACCATAAACCATGAATGACATAAAAATAGAACATACACTATCAAACATATCATAAAACTATCAATAAAATATGTAATATTCTATCATAATAAATCAACTTAAATTAAACATAAAATCCAACAACAGATGTTGACATAGATGAAATCAATCCAAAAAATATTTTAGAGAAATATCTCTTTCTATTTGAAATAATTTAAAAGTCTCATGATTATAAAAGAAAACATTTATTTTGAAAATATTCATATAATCTTGTAAGGGAAACTTTTAAGGTGTTATAATGGTGGAAAATAGCAGCACCTTCCACATAAGTTAAAAAACATTCTTTCCTTAATTTTTCAAAAAGGTTATAAAGTACCTTATTTGGAAAACGATGAAAACATTCCATTAAATTTTTTTATAAAAAGTAAAAAAAGGGTATAAATGACTTTAACCCATAGTCTAGTAAATAGTAAAAATGTTTTGAAATACATTTTTAAGAAACACAGATGTGGATGATAAATATGTTCCAGTAGATACTTACATATAAACATCCTCATATAACAAAAAGATTGTAAAATTAACCCTTACCTTGTAATTTTCCTTATTCGAGGGTAAGTTAACCTCCTTTATAATAGTTAAATAATTTTTATAAAATTATACAAGAACCACATACATAAATATGATATCATATAAGATCCTTTAATATTGATTTGTTAATAAAATTTTAGTAGTATCATTGTTTTGGGTGTTAACTAATTCGTTTTACTTTATATGTTTTGTTACGTAAGTCATGTTTGTTATGGATAGAATGTATTTGATTCATATATAGAATGATATTAAGTTCTTAAACATTATTTTTTTATCATCAAATAAAATTTATTCTTGAATGTTTACGATTAGGAATGAAATCTCATTGCGTCGTGGAGACGGTAAGCCGTGCGTACGCACGAGCAACAATATCATTCTATTGATGGTTAAATAATATGTAATTGGATAGTATATTATATATAAAGAATAATTAAGACATTATATTTATTATTTACATCAATTATACTCATTATTATACCCATAAAAATAATTAAGTGTTGAATAACAAAGTACACCACGACGTGGAGACGGTAAACCGTACATACGCACGTATGGTGACTTTGTCATTCATAGGATGGATAGAATAATGAATATGGTTGTACAATATTTGTAATAACATCTCAGTATGTATAAGGTACTGGATTTATTATTTTAGTATGGAAACAACAAAGAAAGAGGAAGTGGAAGAAGAAAAGAACTTTGAAAGAGGTGATGAAATAATTACCTCTTCTTCAGGTGCTTCCTTTTGATTTGAACAAAAAGGCTCCTTAGGTTGGTTTTATGATCAAATTAATGCCTATAGGTTTATTCTAGGGTAGTTAGGAGGATATTTGAGTAGGTTTTCTTTGATAAAAATGGATTTGGAGGTGTGAATTTAATAGAAGGGAAAATAACCTTTTATAAGAGAGGTGAGGGGCACTTTAAAAAAGTATAAAATATTATTTTATTATTAAATTATTTTCAGTTTATAATAGCTAGAAAAGGATTTATTT
The DNA here is from genome assembly GCA_963277665.1 of Viscum album. Classification (NCBI taxonomy): domain Eukaryota; kingdom Viridiplantae; phylum Streptophyta; class Magnoliopsida; order Santalales; family Viscaceae; genus Viscum; species Viscum album. Next base: position 1,791,339,872 of record OY728128.1, read on the forward strand.
TGATGATAATGTGGGTATGGGTCAAAATATTCTTAATAAATAGGTTTTAGACAAGTTTAGGTTACCATATTAACCTTATCTTTTAGATTTAACTCTTAGTTAAATAGTTTAACTTTTACCACGCCTTCTTGTATTTTTATACTACATGGTTAATATAGTTACTATAAAATGACAAGAGAACTTAAAGTGGTTAATTAATGAAATATATAAAATTATCTAATTCCTTTGGCTGAATATTATATTTTTTGGACTATTATATAATTTAATAAAATAGTATTTATTTTAAAAAATCATTTATGTCAATTTTGACACTATTTAGTATTTGGTTTTTGTGAAAGTAATAAAAACTTTATTACCTTGAAAAAATACATTTAATCAACCCTAAAATGTAATATTCACCTATAAAATTCGTTTATTTCATCAAAAGTTTCAATTTACATTTATTTTAATATTTATAATATCAATTATTTTAATCATTCATTAATAAAGTAATTACTGCACCATCATTATGTCATAAATAAATTTAATTATTTAATTTAGAAAAATTATAAATAAAATACTATTATATAGGAAACATTTTTATCTTTATAATAAATATTTATAGTTGAATTTATCTTATGTATAACCCTATATTAAAAATGGTTTAGTTATTAAAATTTGAATTTAACACTTTTAACTCTTCTTTAAATAAAATATAATAAATGTCCTAATCTAACCCAAATGGATAAAAAAGGATCTTATTTTTTTTCATAAGGTTGAATTTGGATGAAAAAAACTTATACAATATAATTAGGACATGTGTTGGGGTAATTTTATAATATTATAATATTATTTTTACCTTTAATTACCCTATTTACTTTTAACCGTGGAAAACAAATCAAAAGTTACTATTCACCAAAAAATATTTTCATCCTATTGAATCAAATTTTACTTACTGATAAAAACTATCTCTGTCAGTTTTTTAAAATTCAATTCACAGAAGTGATAAAATTATGTTTTATGCAAATTTGCAAATGTGCCTAGAAGGTGGGTAAAAGACGTTAAAAAGATCAATAAAATTTTATATATCTAATATTATTATAAAATTAATCTGATGAATTACACTGAGATAATATAGGTATTATGTATCCATTTTTACTTTAAAATAAATTTAAATTAAAAATATTTATTTAAATAAAAATTTGGTTTTAAACAATAATGCAGTGTTTTTCACTATTCATCAAAAATTGAAGGTTTTCAGAAAAATACAAAAAAATAACCTGAATATAATTTTGATATTGTGAATCCAAATATGAAGTACATTTTAAAAAATAAAATTTATAAAATTTCAAAAAGTGGGTATTACTATTCATAACTACTTTTTTTAAATGGCTAGTTTGATTGGTCAGGATGTGCTAGAATTTGAAGTTGCGTACATCGCAAGCTATTGTATTATTCAAAGAGAAGCATACTATAGAAGATTGGGGTGTTACATTTTTCCCTCCTTTAAATAATTTCATCCTCAAAATTTCTAGAATATTACTGCATAAAAAGATTCGGGTGGTTCTTAATCATAAGTTCCTCAGGTTCCCACGTTTCCTCTTCTATTTTATGGTTTATCTAAAGAACTTTCACCTGACATGTCATCTAGTTTCTCAACACTTGTTCTATAGTATCAAGAATCTTGATAGGCTCTTCAAAATAAGACAGATCTAGTTCTAGTTCTATTTCTTCATTGGTGAGTACATAAGTTGGTTCAGGCATGTATTTTCTCAACAGTGATACGTGGAACACATCCTAAACTTTGGAGAGACTTGGCGGCATTTACTAATGGTAAACTACAACTCAAATTCGTTCTAGAATTTTTAAAAGTATGATGTACCTGAGACTTAATTTACCCTTATTACCGAATCGTATAGTACCCTTCCATGGAGATACCTTCAAGAAAACATGATCTCTTACTTGAAATCCCAAATCCTTCCTTCGGTTATCAACATAGATCTTTTGCCTAATTTGAGATTCTTTGATATGGGTTTGGATAATCTTCAACTTTTCCATTGTTTACTCAACAAGTTCTAGGCCTACGAGTTTTTTTCACCAACAGCATCCCAACAAGTTGGTGTGGGACATATCTTTCCATATAACACTTCATATGGTTGCATCTGAATACTTGAATGGAAGATACTATTATAGAAAAATTCTACCAGAGGTAAATACTGATCCTACATATCTTGAAAGTCAAGTGAGAAAGATCTCAACATGTATTCTGAGGTTTGAATAGTCTGTTTTGATTGTCCATCATTTTGAGGGTGGTAGGCAGTGCTGAAACGATGTTCAGTATCTAGATATTTCTAAAGAATTTTCCAGAATCTTGATGTAAAATAGGGATCATGATTAGAAACAATCGATAGGGGTACACCATGAAGTCTTACAACTTCATTAATATATATTATGGCTAAATGTTCAAGTGGTAAATCTTCTTTTATAACAAGAAAATGTGCTAACTTGGTAAGACGATCAACAATGACCCATATTGCACCATTTCTTCTAGGATTATTTGGTATCCCCATGACAAAGTCTATCATAATATCATCCTATTTCCGCTCAGGTATGGGAATAGGTTGCATGACTCCTCTAGGATGTTGTCTTCTATCCTTCACCTATTAAAAAATGATAAATCTTGACACATAATCAGCAATCTCCCTCTTCATGTTTCCCCACAAAAAATATTCCTTCAAATCTCTATACATATCAGTGCTACTAGGGTGTATAGAGAAATTGGATCTATGAGCATCATACAGTAATTCCCTTTTTAGATCTGGTATAATGGGAACACAAAGCCTCTTACCAAATTTCAAAATTTTATCTTCATATACGAAGTCAATAAATCTACCATCATTCACTACTTTAATTTTCTTTTGAAACTCCTCCTCATCAGCCTGAGATTTTTTTATCCTTTCTAGTAAATATGGTTTAGAAACCATTTTAAAAAGTATTGATGTCTCACCTTCCATGATTATTCCCATATCCATCTTCACTAGATCCATGAACATATGATCACTTTAAACTCTCATCTTGTTCAAAACTCCATGATCCTTTCTGCTCAAAGAATCTACCACCTTATTTGCCTTCCCCTAGTGGTAGTGTATTGTGAAATCGTAATCCTTGAGTAGTTCAAGCCATCACCTTTGACTCATATTGAGTTCTTTCTATGAGAAAATATACTTCAAACTCTTGTGATCAGTATATATCTCACATTTTTCACCATATAGATAGTGTCTCCATATCTTCAAAGAAAATATTACAGCTGCTAACTCAAGATCATGAATAAGATAGTTTTTTTCCTGAATTTTTAGCTGTCGTGATGCATAAGAAATAAGTCTATCATTCTGTATAAGGACACAACCAAGTCCTTTCTTTGAAGCATCACTATAAATAAAAAACCCATCATTCCCAGATGTTAGAGTAAAGAAAATATCATTGACTAATCTTCTATTCAATTCTTCAAAACATTATTCACACTCTTTGTTCAAAATAAATTTAACCCCTTTATGTGTGAGCTTGGTTAATGGGTTAGCAAATCAGGAAAAATTCTGGATGAAACACTGATAGTAACCTACTAAACCAATAAAACTGCGTACCTCAATTATACTCGTCGGTGCTGGACATTCTTGGATTTCCCCTTTCTTTGAAGGATCAACAGAGATTCTATCCTTAGAGACAATATGGACAAGAAAAGAAATCTTCTGAAGACAGAATTCACACTTTCGAAACTTCCCATATAATTCATTTTTTCTAAGAGTTTTTAGAATAGTGTGCAAGTGATTTTCATGATCTTCATATATTTTGAAGTATAACAAGATATCATCAATAAATACCATTAAAATTTCATCAAGATATTCTTTGAAAACTCTAATCATTAGATCCATTAAAACAAAGGGTGCATTAGTCAGTCCAAAATGCATTACTGTAAACTCATAATGCCCATACCTGGTTCAAAATGATGTCTTTAGAATGTATTCCTTCTTCATGCACAAATGATTATATCCAGATCTAAGGTCAATCTTCGAAAAATATTGAGTTTCATGAAGTTGATAAAATAAATCATCAATGTGATGTAGGGGATACTTGTTCTATATTGTTATAGCATTGATCTCCCTGTAGTCAATGTACAACTTCATAGATCCATCTTTCTTCTTAACAAAAATAACAGGAGATACCCATGGAGAAACACTAGGGTGAATAAATCCTTTATTACTTAATTCATCTAGTTGTTTCTTTAGTTCCACTAATTCCACAGTGTCCATTCTATAAGGGGTCTTTGATATGGGCCTTGAACCAGAAATTATGTCAATGGAAAACTCAATCTCCCATTCTGGAGGATATATAGGTAAATACTATAGAAACACATCAACATATTCTTAAACAATATGTATGTCCTCTATTTGTACATTCCTTTCCTAACCCATAGTTATTTCACTTACTTCCTCCCCAATAATTGAATTTAGTAGAGCTACTATAGGTGGATATAGATGAGAATCAGATGGTGATGTTTCTTCTCTAAAGATAAGGGATTCCTTATCATCATCAAAAATTGTAACCTCTTTCTTCTTATAATAAATTTTCACATCATGGTTCAAAAGCCAATGCATACCAAATATTATATCAAATTCAATCATGGGTATGACAATGAGATAAACAGATAAAGCATGCTTATATTCCATAATGGTAACTGATTGAAGAAAATTTGGTGCTATGATACTTTCCTTAGGATTTTTGACTGAAAACCCCCTTAATAAATCAAATTGGAAATATCTAATTTTCTAGGCAAACTGGGAAGATATGAAATAATGTGATGATCTAGAATCAAATAAAGCATTGGATAATTTTGAGGAAACGATTAAAGTACCTTCCACCACTTCATTAGGAACTTCAACCTCAGCAGTTTTTATCGCATTAGATTGACCTTGCTCCCTTGGCCTTTTTGAGGTAAGTTTCCTTGACTCTTAGGACATTAATTTTCATAATGCCCCATTTATTTACAATTGTAGCATTGAACATTGACATCCTCTTTCTTCCCCTTGCAATCACGAGCTCAGTGGCCTTTTTCTCCACACTTGTAACAAACTCCCATCCAATTTAGGCATGTACTAGGGTGTTTATTCCTACAATTACTACAGGATAGAAAGTCAACTTTTCCCTTATTCCAATTATTTCCTTTTCTATAGTGTTCAACATATCTCTTATTCTCTTTCTTCACTTTAAAGTCATAAGACTTAGAGAATTACTATTCTGTCTTGATAGCACATGATACTATATCTTCGTACAATGAGAAGGATTTTGAGACTAATGCTCATTAGAGAAATGGTTTTAACCCATAAAATAATTGATCAATCTTACTTTTTGGGTTATGTATATAATCTACAACATGACTTTCTAACCTTGTAAAGTTAGCCTTATACTTTGCGACATAATCATCCTCCTTTTTCATCAGGCTCAGAAATTTACTTTCCATATCCGCTTGATGTTCACGAGGAAATTATTTTTCTAAGAAAAGATCATTAAACTCCCTCCATTCCATATTTTATACTTCTTCATCCTCCTTTGTGTTTTGAATTAATGACCACCATTGATTTTGATCTCTTGAGAGGTGATAAAATACTATGACAACTTTTTCCTTTTCGCTACTCCCCAAAGCATGAAATATTTTCTCTAAGGAACTTATCCATTGCTCAGCTATAAATGGATTTGTAGTCTCATTGAATGTTGGTGGTTGTTTCCTTATGAAGCAGTATAATATTGATCCTCTGCATTGTGGATTAGGGTGCTCCATACAGGTAAGGTTATTATTCATAACCTGAGTGAGTTGTCCCAATATGATTATAAGATGTTTAGCACCAGTTACATCACCAGATTCACTATAATTATATTCAATATAAGGGAAATCATTACATGGATTATGTGAATTGATATGGTTTCTATTCCTTACACTAGGCACCATTTCTAAACAATGGCCTACGCTAGATTAGTTTATGAATCGCAATGCATAATTCCAAATTTGTAAAAAACTTAACATAAACTGAATAGTTTATGCATATAATCCATAATAATAAAAATGTTTTATTTGGGGAATTATTTACTCATAAATCCTTCATAATGGTTGTAAAGAAAATGTGAATTATCCTAAGAATATCCCCAGAGAGTGTCAAACCAGGTGCATAGTAAGTCCCGTTGTTGTGTACCTGGATACACCTGGTCAAGCCTGAAACTTCTTATCGGAGTTTTCATTCCTAGGTACATTTATTCCAGAACCATATACACTTATAGTATCCAGAAATGAATTTATTTCTTGGAAAAACCACATAATATCTATATTACCAATTTTTTGGATATTCTTTTATACTAATCCTCAAAGTATATCTTAGGGTAATGTTCTCTAATAAGAGTTTTCCTAAATCAAGTTTCCAAGGTTTGTGCTAAAGTTACTCTAATACAAACTATAATGACCTAACCCTAGTTACCCAGAGTCAGTGAATTATTACATAACATTGAAATGATCACAAGAGATCAAGTCCTAAAAGACCGATCAGTTTAGTATCCTTATAATTACTAGATACATATGTAAGTTTTACATTACATTATGAAATGAAAAAAGAAACATTATGTCTCATTTTAACACAGTCATATCCATTAGCCTATCCCTGAATTTCAGTCATAATATACTTCTTCACATCTTGGAAAAAATAAAACATAAGAAAGGGGTGAGCTCAGATGCTCAGTAAGGATAACAATATAGCGGAAACTGTCATAAATAAGCATAAACATTTAAGGTAATGAATAAGACTAAAACACAAGCCTTTTAAACATAAAATTCAGAATATTATGGAAAATATAAATCGAATAATTCCATTTACTTATTCACATGGATATTCTACTTGTTGAATAATCACATGTAATATCAATATCTAATCTCATAATGATGGAATGCATAATGCCGAACATCATAACCACATAGTCAAGGCCTTATGCCAAGACTTTAAATAAAAATATTATCAAGGCCTTGTGCCAATACAATAGTTCATCTCATGAGATCTACCAAAGCATTTATGGGCTATATCGGGCCCTTCCAGTCACTTACTATGTCCAATGCATTACTTAAATGAAAAGGGTGAAACATAACATAAAAATTCATATTAAACTAACATACGAAATGTTAATAATTTAACCATAAACAGTGAATGACATAAAAATATCAAATCCATAGTCAAACATATCCTAAAACTATCAATAAAATATGGAATATTTTATCATAATAAATCAACTTAAATTAAACATAAAATCCAACAATAGATGTTGACATATATGAACTCAATCCAAAAAATATTTGAGATAAATATCTCTTTTTACATTGTAATCATTTAAAAGTCGTATAATTATAAAATAAAACATTTATTTTAAAAATATTCATATAATAATGTAAGGGAAGCTTCGAATGTGTTATAATGGTAGAAAATAGCCACACCTTCCACATAAGTTAAAAAAACTATTCTTTCCTTAATTTGTCGAAAAGGTCATATAGTACTTTGTTTGGAAAACGACGAAAAGATTACTTTCAATTTTTTTTATAAACAGTAAAACAAGGGTACAAATGAATTTAATCCATAGTCTAGGAAATAGTAAAAATGTTTTGAAATACATTTTTAAGAAACACGGTTGTGTATGATAAAGAAGTCACAGTAGATACTAACGTATAAAAACATTGGATAATAAAGAGATTGTAAAATTAAGCATTACCTTGTAATTTTTTTAGTCCAGGGTATGTTAAACTTTTGTATAATAGTTAAATAATTTTTATTAAATTATAAAAGAACTACATACATAAATATGATATCATATATGATCCTCTAATATTGCTTTGTTAATAATATTTCAGTAGTATCATTGTTTCGGGGGTTAACTGATTCATTTTCCTTTATATGTTCTGTTACATAAGTCATGTTTGTTATGAATATGATGTATTTTATTCATATCCATAATGATATTAAGTTCTTAAACATTATTTTTTTTATCATCAAATGAAAATTATTCTTGAATGGTTACCATGGGGAATGAAATCTCATTGCGATGTGGAGACGGTAAACCGTACGTACGCACGAGCAACAATATCATTATATTGATGGTGAAATCATATGTAATTAAATTTTATATTATATATACACAATCATTAACATGTTATATTTATTATTTAAATCAATTATACTCATTATTATACCCATACAAATAATTAAGTGTAGAATAACAAACTACACCACGACGTGGAGACAGTAAGCTGTATGTACGCACATATGGTGACTTTGTCATCCATAGGATGGATATAATAATGAATATTGTTGTAACACATTTATAATAACATATAATTATTTATAAGTTACTGTATTTATTATTTTATTATGGAAACAACAAATAAAGATGAAGTGGAAGAAGAAAAGAAATTTGAAAGAGGTGATGAAATAATTACCTCTTCTTTGGGTACTTCCTTTTGATTCGAACAAAAGGGATCATTGGGTTGGATTTATGATCAAAGTAAGGACTCTATGTTAAATTGAGGGTATTTGGGAGGATATTTGAGTAGTTTTTGGCCAATAAAAATATATTTGGAGGTGTTAATTTAAGAGAAGGGTAAGTACCCTTTTATAAGAGTGGTGAGGGAAACTTTAGGAAAATATTGAAATATTATTTTATTATAAAATTAATTTTGGTTTATAATAGCTAAAAATGGATTTATTTATAGGATAAGGTGGGTATGAGTTTAAATCCTCTCAAAAAATAGGTTTTAGACAAGTTTAGGTCACCACATTAACCTTATCTTTTAGATTTAACTCTTAGTTAAATAGTTTAACTTTTACCATGTCTTCTTGTATTTTTATACAACATGGTTAATATTGTTACTATAAAATTCCAAGAGAAAATCAAGTAGTTCATTAATGACATAGGTAACATTATATAATTCCTTTTTTAGAATCTTAGATTTTTAGGACTATTATATCATTTAATAATATAGTATTTTTTTTAAATTCATTTATGTCAATTTTGACACTTTAGTATTTGGTTTTTGTGAAAGTCATAAAAACTTGATTACTTCAAAAAAAAAAAATTAATCAACCCTAAAATGTTATATTTACCTATAAAATTTGTGGATGACATAAAAAGTTCCAATTTACATTTATTTTAATATTTATAATATCAATTATTTTAATCTTTCATTAATAAGGTAATTACTACATCATCATTGTGTCATAAATAAATTTAATTATTTAATGTCTAAAAATTATAAATAAAATATTAAGATGTAAGAAATATTTTTTTATTTCTAATTAATATTTATATTAGAATTTATCTTATGTATAGCCCTATATTAAAAATAGTTTAGTTATTAAAATTTGAATTTAACACTTTTAACTCTTCTTTAAATAAATTATAATAAATGTCCTAATCTAACCCAAATGAATGAAAAAGGATCTTATTTTTGTCCTAAGGTTGATTTTGGTCAAAAAAATTTATCCAATAGAATTATTACTAGTGTTCTAGTAATTTTATGATATTATAATATTATTTTTACCTTTAATTACCCTATTTACTTTTAATCATGGTAAAAAAAATCAAAAGTTACTATTCACAAAAAATTATTTCCATCCTATTGAATCAAAATTTAATTAAGTATTATAACCATGTCTATTTAATTTTTAAAATTAAATTCACAGAAGTAGTAAAATTACGTTTTATGCAAATTTGCAAATGTGCCTAGAAGGTGGGTAAAAGAAGTTAAAAAGTTCAATAAAATTTTATATATCTAGTATTATTATAAAATGACTCCAATGAATTACATTGAGATAATATAGGTATTATTTATCTATTTTTTACTTTAAAATAAATTTAAATTAAAAAATAATTATTTAAATAAAAATTTGGTTTTAAACAATAATACATTGTTTTTCACTATTCATCAAAAATTGATGTTTTTTAGAAAAATACCAAGAATTCACCCTAGTATGATTTTGATATTCTGAATCCAAAAATGAAGTCCATTTTTAAAAATAAAATTTATAAAATTTTAAAAAGTGGGTATTACTATTCATAACTAATTTTTTTGAACGGCTAGTTTGATTGGTCGAGATGTGCTAGAACTCGAAGTTGCGTACAATGAAAGCTATTGTATTATTCAAAGAGAAGCGTACCATGAAAGATTGTGGTGTTACAAATATAGAATTTATAACATCTTTTCTCTGTTTCCATTCTTGTAAGAATTAATTGAATCGTTATCATTGTCTCTTAGACCAAACTAGGTCTAACTAGGGAAGCTTCACCAATCTATGAATAACAAAGTGGAGATTTGAACATTATGTCATAAAAGGTCTCAAAGTTTTCCATATTAATGGATGAATGGTATCTATTATTATAGGTAAACTCAACCAATCCCAGGTGGAAATTATAAGCTCCTCTAAAGTCAAGGAAATATGCTCGGAGCATATCCTTAAGAGTATATATAGCCCATTCCATCCGACCATCAGTATGAGGGTGGTAAAGTATGCTCAACTTTAACTAGGATCCCATCACCTCATAGAGGCCTCTAAAAGATGATAAGTGAATTTGGGATACCTTTTATAACCTATGTCATACAAAACTATATTTAATATGATGATATCTTACATATATAGATGTTCCAAGTCCTTAACTTTAGTAGTATCCTGAATGGGAATAAAGTGAGTCGATTTGGTCAGTTGGTCAATCACCACCAAATTTCATTCTTTCCTCAAGGTGTATGTGTAAACCAAACCCCAAAGTCCATTTATATCTCATCCCACTTCTAAGTTAGCATAGGAAGTGGCTGAAGAAGACCTGAAGGATTTTAATGCTCATCCTTAATCTGTTGATAAGTATACTATTGAGAAAAAAAAACTAGAAATTCATCAATTTATACCTTTCAACTAGAAATGATACCTCATATCATAAAACATCATTATAGGGCCAAGGTGTACTACCCATAGTGAATTAAAAAAATCCCCAAACATAGGATTCCTAAAAGGAAAAGGAACAACATAATGGATTTGGAAGCATAGGATACCCTTAAAATATAGAGACCACTTGCCAATGGTCTCCCCACCATATAAAGAATCTATAATTCCCCAGAACTCATCATCAAGACACTATTCTTGTAGAACCAACTTGATAAGTGAGGAAGTAAAATGAACACTTCAAAAAACAACCCTGATCTCATCCTCTCGAAATCCCAAATGAATACAAGTAAATAGAGCCATCAGATTCCATTCCTCAAAAGATTCTTTTGTAGTCTGGGATGGAGTTTCATACTCAAAGCATCAACAACAACATTCCCCTTATTAGGAGTGTATAAAATTTCATGATAGAAAGATTATAGGTACTCAACCACTTTATCTATCTAGGATTAAAATCTTTTTGTGAGAAGATATAAATCAATCTTTTATGATTAAAGTAGATGGTAAAACTTTTTCTGAAAAGGTAATATTGACAACTCTTTAGAGTGTACATCATAGATAAAAGTTCTAGATCATGAATGGTATAGTTTTTATCATGAGGCCAAATATGATGAGATCCATAAGTCATAGTGTGATCACCCATCATAAGGACACAACCCAATCCCAAACCTAATATATCATAGAAGACCCCATAGCCCAAACCAACTTCTAGAAGTTTCAAAATAGAATTTGAAGCCAATAGATGCTTCAAATAATCAAAGTAATCATGGATTTTTAATATCAAAATAATTCTACTCCCTTACAAGTAAGAGAGGTCATTGGAGAAACCAAATTTGAGAAATCTTTTACAAAACAATGATAATACCTTTCCAAGCCCAAGAATCTTTTAATATCAAATACATTCTACATTTCCTTCCAGGTGATAAAATCTTTCACCTTATCATGGTCAACTAAAACACTATTCTTGAAAACCATTCACCCTAATAAAATTACCTATTGAATTCAAAAATTACATTTATAAATATCAGTATAAATTCTATGATTTATAAAGATGTACAAAAATTCTCTCAAGTGACATACAAGATCCTATTCAGTCTTGGAGTAAACCAAGATGTAATCTAAAAATACCAGTATAAATGATTATGTTACTAATGGAAAATAATGTTCATTAATTCCATGAAAATAGTAAGAGAATTGGTAAAACCAAACAACATAACAAGGTATTCATAATGGCCATACCTACTCCTAAAGGATATCTTAGGGATATCAGACTCATTGATCCTAAGATGGTGATAACTAGACCAAATATTAATCTTTGAGAACCACTCTACCCCTTTCAACTGGTCAAAAAAATCATCAATTTGTGGAAAGGAATATTTATTCTTAACTATGACCCAATTGAACTTTTGATAGTAAACACAAAGGAGAAGCATTCTATCAACCTTCTTGAAAAAAAACTATCACTACCCAAGGAAATATGCTTGTTGAGATGAAGCATTTAGATATAAAATCATCCAATTGAGTCTTCAAATATTTAAATTCAACTAGTTACATTTGTTAATAGGGAATTGAAATAGGTTGGGTACTTAGTACCAAGTTGATAGAAAACTCCACCTCCCTCCTAAGTGGAAAATCAGAAAAGTCAGAAGGACATACACCAGGAAACTCATACATTATAAGAGGAAGATCTCCCCTTCATGATTATTATCTAGTTCAAAGGTAAACACAAATATCACCCTACCTAACTCTAGAAGAGGAGGTTTAACATGACTCGACCACAGGTCCCATTCTCCCTAAAAGACATGAAACACCCCATAGAGGGCAGTAAAGGAGACCCATTGAACATAAGAGTCGACATAAGCTCTATGAGAAATCAAAAAATGCATCCTAAGAATGAAATCCAAGGTTTTAATATATAGAACTAAAAAGTACTAAGCAATCTCAATTTCTATAAAAGAGAAAGTACAAGAAGGGAATCAAAGTCCCTACTCTATCTTCATCTCGAGAGGCATACAAATATTCAAAACATAAAGAATGAGATCCATAGTAATATTTAATGATTACTTAATATGGGTATATATAAAGGAATGAGAGGCACCAATATCAAATAAAACATAGACTACAGTCGAATCAATAGTAATAGTACCTCTCACTATCATATGACCCATATCAAAATCCATTATAAAATTTTCCACTACATGAATAAGCTTCATTCATGATGCCTATGGCTAGAACCCATTTGTTCTTGAAGCATCTGACTATACCACATATCATCTTGGTACCATTGAGAACTTACCAAAATATGGAGTAATAAATACATAAAAAAACCATAAAATTAACCTGAACATCCATAAGAGCTATAAATATTTAGTGCCTCTATGAAAACACACTTCGAGTGCCCGATTTACCACACTGAAAATAATTAAGTGCTCCTTTACTAGATACTATAGAAGATTTAGAAAAATTATACTATCGAGATCCAAAACTAGGGATTACATGAAGATACTCATACCACTCCCTCTTACCGTTAAATGGACCACTCTAACTACCACTCGGAGTAGGAGGAACTTCTTTCAAAAAATATTTACTAGCTAATTCAAATTCTACCATCAGAGATCTATCTAGGACATTTGTATACGAGGTGAGCTTTATCAAGAAAAAATGAGATTATATATATGGTTAAAGACTCATATCAAACCTTTAGGCTTTCATTTTTTCATTTGAAACCACATCATGTGAGAAATGAACAAGCTCAATGAAGTAGTTGGAATACTGAGTCACAATTTGATCAACTTGCTCAAGTTTAAGGAGCTCTATAGACTTATCCAAAACCATTGATTCTAGATAAAATTATTACTTTAAAAAGACCAAAAGTTTTTCCAATCTAAGACCACATTATTCCCAATTTGAACTATTGAATATCACAACCTTCTACCAGACCCTTCAAGTTTGAAGGTGAAAAATTTCACCTTAATTGAATCTGGTGTCTCTAAAAACTCAAAGAGATGCCCAACCTTCTTCAACCAATCCTCTTCCTCTTTAGGATTACTAGTACCCTATAAATATGATGGTTTAGATGAAGGAAATTCTGGGAATGATCCCTTCTACCATCCCTTCAGATTCCAACCTCTACAGCTTGAATGAGAACAGGTGCAACTACCTAGCCCAAATATTGGATCACACACATGAAAACTTGCACAAGGTTTTGATCACCTGAAGGGATCACCTACCATGGTTCATCAACATATCCCTCTTGAGGTCTATTAAAATGCCTTATTAGGGGCATGATACTACACAACATCAACTAATAACAAGGGAATCATCTGTTAAGAGACATGACATCATAAATTTTATTATTTATAATTCAACTAAGAAACAAAAATCTTATATTAAAACATTGGAAAAAGTCTAGGATTAGATCAAACAACTACTCAAAGACACTTTTTCTGAACATCCCTTGGTAACCTAAGGATTGTTATGATGATATTTGACTAGAATATCACTCGTAACATACCCCTTAATTCTCGACAGTCCTGTATCCTATCTAATAGGACATCCCAAACTATATACCGACATTAAGTAGAGGAATGTCCACCTTTGATACCAAATTTTCATGAACAAACTTGAATAAACCACCTAAATAATACCTAAATCAGTTATGACATGGTCATAAGGGAATTCTTGATCCCCACAGGTTGGAAACTAGCTCCTGGACATCAAAACAAACCAGAAATAATGATTTTACTATAAGGAAAACTCATCAAGAAAAAATGGCAGATATAAAATAATAAACAATTGGTTTGAAAAAATAATCATAATGGAGAAAACCAGAAGTAATTAGATACAATTCTCAAAAACATATATTATAACCTAAGTCATTAGAAGAATCCATCCATAAATCAACTTAGAAACTCCACGTAACAAGTGGATCACATGTTCCACCAGTCACTAACCCCAAGTTTCACTAATCAAGAACATTCACCACCTCCAAGTGGTGCTTTTCCTTTTCCTATACCTAGCATAAGAAAATATACAAATTTCTGAAGGTGAAGGCAGGGTGTGAGAAAAAAAAATCCCAATAGGATTCCACTAAATCATTTCATAATCAATCCATATCAAATAAACTATATGTGCTCAATTTAAAAAAAATAAGTCATGGTAATATTTTCACAAGTCATATTAAACATGATTTTGAAATCATTCAATGGCTAGAGTAAAACAAGTACAAAAGTATATTTTCATCAAATAGGTATGGATAAGAATTTCTATAAAAATAGATATGGGTAAAACATTTCATAATATTGGATTATTAAATTAATTTTCAGGAATCCATAATCAATCATAACACTATGGTTAAGAGACTCAGATATAGGTTTATATAGGGATTATCACACATATAAGTGAATTATGGATCTTTATGTGTACACATTCCTAGGTCTTGGCCCTAGAGGGTATATGAGAAAAATCCCAAATAATATACTCCCTTCCCTCAAGTAGTATAAGTTTCATTGTCAATGTCAATCTATTTCCATATAAAGCTAATACATGTGAGTTTTAGGTGCAATAGAAGCATGTAGTGGTGGGTGATATATTAAAATTTATTTTAATATTTTAATGCCCTAAACCCTAATATAGGGTCTTTCATGTTAAATTTATAATCAATTTATTTAGATTTGAATAAAGAAAATAACTTGTCTTAGGATATTTCTTTTATGTGGATGTTGATCATCAAAAAAGTCCATTTTGGATTGCCTTATTTGCGTTGTGAGGATCCAAGGATAGAATCCCTCTAGTGATGATCCACATGTGATCCTTTGATCTATAAGAAACACCAATCATTCTTCAGGTGATAGCATGGAGAATCAACTATCTTTCATTTTTTGTGTTGGTCACTTGTCATCTAGTCTTAAAGGAACCCCTTTTGTGTTTCTCATTCTTGAGAGTGAGAGAGAATGAGGAGTCGAGAGAGAATTCATTGTGTGAAAAAATTCTCTATTTTCGATTACACACTCTACACAATAGACATAACTGTCTATTTATAGAGATAAGATTTATGCTAAAATATTATTTAATTGAATATCGACCCTTAAATAATATTATAACATTTAATAAACCCCATGTATCATAATAATAATGATATTATTATTATTATTATGTGGTGCACTCCAACTTACACAATATTTTTTTATTTAAAAAAATTATTAATTAATATTTATCACGGGACATGGTCTTGGTCCTTTTGAACTCCACTAACATTTATTAAACATAAAAATAAATATTAATATTTTATTCATCAATAAATATTTTTGATTTATAAAATATGAATAAAATTATTCTTTGGTATTGAGAATAATATTTATTCTATTAATTAAATTAACTTAGAATTTAATCATGATCATCAATAACACTTAGTGTGTGACCCTATAGGATTATTTCTCATTAGAATTAGGTGGTATTTCCTAACATCCAAGATTAATGTATATAAATTGGTCAAAGATCCCAAGATAAATAACTTAATGTCACAATTATGATAACCACATATGAACACTCACTATGTAATATAATCCCTCTATTACAATATCTTATCAAGAAGGTTTCACATCTATGTCACCAACCTATATGCTTGATACATCTTTCTTTGACCATCTGAAATAAACTTTTCACCACACCATGGCCATGGAATTTAGGGCGATGGTTCTATTCCAATAAAAGCTCCAAGATATCATATTTCATAAATATTGAAGGTACAAATACTTCCTCTACTTATCCATTAATAACATGTCATTTGTGATGCACCCAATATACCATACTTCCCACCAACATATGGCATGATAGTTTTTTCAAGAAAATCTAAGTGTGCGAGTCATGATATACATTTATGATAATATTAAATTCTAAGAACCATTACACACGCTTGCATATAGGAATATTAAAAGACACAAAAACATGTGAAATTCCTACTAGCAGGTCAGTTATCATAATCTCCCATCTTGGAGATTACCAAGTGAGAAATTTATGAGAAGAAGCCTCATACACTAAAAAGTACTCACACCTGATAGTTTATGTACTATGTGTCCCATAATATTATGCTATATAAACACAACACATTGTTTAATAATATATTCACAACACTTCAAGGTTCTCACCATATAGGTAAACTTCTACAACCTTATTAATGTGACGTATACTATAGGACATTATTGCATCAGATTCATGAAGAATAATGAAAAATATTTAATAAGATGTTTTATTAATATTCAATACATCAAACATAAATGTAATTAAAGTACAAACAGTTGGTCCTAGGACACCAACTTAAACAAACTCACACTTGGACTAGATCCAACTACCTATGAATTCCAGTCTTCTAGACCTCACATGATAATCATATTTCTGATGAGTCAAGGATTTAGTCAAGGGGCCCGCAACATTGTATTTCGTGGACATACTACTCACTGTAACCTCAAATCTATAAGAAAAATACCTCCAGAGATGATAATTTCTAAGTATACACTTCATCTGTTGATGTGACCTAGGATCTTTTGTGAGAGACACCACTGTAGTATTATCATAGTAAAGTGTGATATTATCTTTACTACTAGGTACTACATCAATATCTTGGAAGAAGTTTCATATCCATACTTCTTATTTAGCTAGAAGAGAATCCACAATATACTCAAAATATACTATAGAATCTGATACCATAGCCTACTTTGAGATCTTCCATCTCAAAAACCCTCTATTAAAAGTGAATATGTATCCTGTTTGTGACTTCATGTCATATTGATCAGTTTAAAAACTAGCATATCCATATACTCTGATGACCAGTTCCTCATCTCCTAAAAAAACTAGAAACATATCCTTAGTTTTCCTTAGATACTTAAGTATAGTCTTGACTGTCATCCAATAGTGGAAACCCAGTTTAGCTTGATATCTTCCTACCACACTTAATGTGTAGGATAAATCTAGCCTAGTATATAACATAACATAAATTATTGAACTAATCACTGATTTATATGAATTCCTTTCCATTAAATTTATTTCCTTATATATTAGATGACACATTTTTATATAAAGATGAATGCCATGTGAAGTTGGAAACAATCCCCTCTTGTATTTTTCCACATTGGATCACTTCAGTATCATGTCAATGTATGTACTTTGAATTAGGTTGAGAAGACTCTTAGATATATCATTATGGATCTTGATCCCAAGAATATATGTTACCTCACCCAAGTCCTTCATAGATAAGAATTTATTCAACCATTCCTTAATAGACTATAAGACTGGTATTTCATTTCCAAAGAGTAATATGTCATCGATATATAATATTAAGAAAATGACCTCACTCCAACTAAACCTTTTTTAGAAACAAGTCTCACACTCATTCTTCATGAAACCAAATTCCATTACAGCTTCATAAAAATGAATGTTCCATGACATAGATTCTTACTTTAATCCATAAATATATTTTTTCAATTTTCATATCTTATTGGCATCCATTGGGGTCAAAAACCCATCATATTGTGTCATATATACATCTTCATAAAGGTTCTCATTAAGGAAGGTTGTTTTGATATCCATTTTCCAAATCTCATAGTCACGGTAATCCATAATGTAAAGTAGAATTCAGATGTATTTCAATATTGCAACTGGTGAAAATGCTTCATCATAGTCAACGCCTTAACTCTATTTAAAACCTTTTGCAACTAGTCACACTTTATAGGTATTGAATTATCCTTCCATTTTAAGTTTCTTATTGAATAACCATTTGAAACAAATGATATTTAAATTTACTAGAGGATCTACCAAAATCCATACTTGGTTTTGGTACATGGAATATATTTTAGAATTTATATCTTCTTGACACTTGGAAACATCTGTGCCACTTACTACTTGATTTTAGGTTAGAGGATAATTGTTATCAACTAATAATGAGTAAACATTATAAGTGACTATAAAACCATACCATTTAGGTTATATAACCTCTCCATAACTCCTATGCAATACTTGTGTCTGTGGAACTATTTCTTCTTACATGGGGAATTTTGGAATCTGTTCTTATACCAACTTTTGTGCACCTTAATCCTTGACTTCATCGAATTTTATCTCAATCCCACAATCTCTTTTAGATATGTGATATTTCTAAAAAAATATGGAATGTATTGACACTATTACCTTCTTTATGAGGGGTTTTATAGTAAATATCCCCTTATTTTTTAGGTCATCCTATAAAGATACACTTTGTTCCTCAAGGTGAAAGTTTGTTATCTAAAGAGGCCTTAAAAATGATTTTCTTCCCCACACATGTAAATTTACTAAAATGGTTTTTCTTCCACTCCAAAATTTATATGGAGTACTATTTATCGATTTATTTGGTACTTGGTTTAGTATGTGTATTTATTTTTATAATGAGTATCCCTAAAAGGATAATGGAAGGCTCACATGAATCATCATTGATCTCACCATGTACAACAAGGTGTGGTTCCTCCTTTTTCTTACATTTCCCCACTGAGGTGAATTAGGAGAAGTGAGTTGGGATAAGATCCTGAACTCTCATAAGTAATCAATGAATTCTTGATTAATATATTCACCACAATATTTTGATATGAGTTTATTAATATTATTACCAAACTGGTTCCCAAATTCATTCTTGTATTCCTTAAATTTATCAAAAGAATGTGGATGATACCTCATTAAGTAAACATATCCATATCAAATAAAATAATTAGTAAAAGTTATGAAGTATGAGTACCCACCCCTTGATTCAATAGGAAATGGTCCACAAACATCAGTATGAACTAATTCAATAATATCTTTACCCCTTTCACCTTTCCCACTAAATGAAGATTTGATCATTTTTCCATGTAAGCATGCATGGCATATGCCAAGTGGTTTTATTTCAAAAGAATCTAAATATTCATATTGATTTAATTTACTTAATATTTTTTAATTTACATTACCTAGATGATGATTCTAAAGTTAGGTGTGGTATGAGTCATGTGAAGTAACTTCGTTATTGATTTACATTACTTGGTTAATGTAATCCAACACATAAATATCGTTATTTAATAGGGCCTTACTATAAAAATTATATCTTTATAAAATAATAAAAATTTATTCCCAAATTTTAAAATAAATCAATCCATATCAAGTTTGGATATAAAAATAATGTTTTTGGCAACAGATGATACATAATAACAGCCATTCAAAACTAAGATCATTCCAACCGGTAATGTGAGGTTGTAATACCCAATAACTACAAAAACAAGTTTATCTTTGTTGGTTGCTTTTAGATCTAACTCCTCTTGATCAATATTTTTGAATATACTTGGTTCCTATATTCGAATACATATGTGAGCACCACAAGATGTATCTAATACCCAATTTTTATAAATAGATAAATTTCACTTAATAACAAACACACCTGAACCGTCCCCTTTCTTCTTTGGATATGTGTAGTTTTTCTTCCAGTGGACCTTTATGCCACATGGTAAATAGATAACATCTGATTACCTTTCTTACTTCTTGATTTTCCTCTTCTTGGAAGGGTGTTACGATGAAGCCTTAACCTTAGGTATTTTTTCTTGGACTTTCAGTTTGTTCACCATAAGGATAGAAGGATTTTCAAGCTTCATATCCCTATTTACTTGGATAAGGAGAGTAAGTTGATCTGGGAGAGAATTTTCAATGTTGTTCATATTAAAATTTAAAACAAAGTTGGAGAATATCCGAGGGACTCTAGAGTTCCTCTCATAGCAGTCAATTTCTAAGGTGTAAAAAACAAAAATTCTGCTGATTGAATGGCCCAAAGGCTGAAATTTTTATTGATTTTGGATAAGACCCCTTTTAAGTGTAAAGGAGAAAGAAAAAAAGATCAGTTCATAGTTCTCTAGGGAGTTTAAGCCCTATAACTTCTAGGCACTCAATCTATCCAATGATCATGACTACATGAGACCTAGTTTGGGAACCCTCTCCAAGATTTCTCTAAAAAAGATCCTTAGAGATATCAAACCATTATTGTCGAGATATATCCTGATAAAGGCCACATAAAGTATTCTTTAAGCATCCATGTTTTTGTGAGGCTTCATGAGTTCACCAGACAAAGATGATAACATCAATCATTGAACAAAGATCGAGTCACTCAAATATTTTTTTATAGATAAGAAACTCTTTATCAATTTACTCCTTATTAAGTGGATCTAGTTGTGAGGAATATAACACATAATATTTCCATTCATAGAATAGCACAACCCGAAGGTGTCTATGCCACTACTAGAAGTTACTGCTATCGAAGAGGTCATATTTATCAAATATTAATCATAGAGATAGTGTGAATGATAAGATTTAAATTATATTATATAATTAAAATATAAAATTATTAATAATTTTTCTTGATTAAAAATTATGTAAGAAATAATAAATTAATTGATTTGATTAATTCTCACACTATTTTATCAAGTCCAAATATCCATCACCATTGAACTCAGGATGTATAGTTGCTAGGACATTCTAGTGATAAGGATCCATATTCCCATTTACATAACCCCAATAAGGTCTGGTCAAGAATTTTTAAGGTTTCTAGGTAGGTAGTTCTTTTCAAAATGCACACTTGTATATCCTTGATCTATTGAGTGGAGTCCCTAATTTTGAAATCTTTACTGGATTTCCTCAACACTTGCCTCCAAATTACACTAAGTTTAGAAATGGAAACTCTTCTTTATGTAATATGGTTAAGTCAACCCAAAACCTTCATAAGAAATCCCCTTATAAAAGTAAGTGTCCCAACAAGGGTTGGTTAAACACTTAGTTCCATTGGTTTCATTCACAATCAATTAATGAAAGGTGAATTCTTACTTAATATTTGGTTAAGGGATTTTTTTATTATGCATAAATTTTATCTTGTTTTATCCTTTAAATTTATTTTTAATATTATGTTGATGTTAATTAATTAATTAAATATGTTGGATAAAACATTTATGCATAATCCATTTATTTAAATTACAACCTTTCACATTAATTTATCTATCTATGTGACCAGGGTTTTTCATCCATAAAATAAATATTGCATAGACAGAAATAAATAAGTAATCAAATGACCCAATCATGAGATTATCCAACAATTTATTTAATAAACAGACATTAAATCAACCTATTACCTAGGGGAAATAAATCCTTTTTCTAGACATGGAACAAACCACAAAAAACAACAACATCCAACCTATTCATCTATGCATCACCTGAGTTGGCATCATAATGGTTCTGTCTTGAACTGAATCCATGTGACTTGGGATACTCTATTAATTGCATGTATTTATAACTCACACGTAGGTGAGGAGAACCAAAGGATTGGTTAAGTGGGATTACATATATAACCATAGAAACTCAGTCCCTACATAATAATGGAGGGAGGTATGAATCACAAGCCACCATATTTAATTTAATAATAAATAATTACAAACTCATGAAATAAATTAAATTAAAACATCCAACACATACAATCTTTTAGTCAATATCATGAATGGGTATACATGTAACATATACACAAAAGTAAATAAAAAACATTAATTTATTATCATTTCTTTATTATTAAGATAAAAACATTTTAATTAATTAATTAATTAATTCCATTTTATCTTAATGACCATCAAAATCCTCTTATAGATAACCATCATAAAGAGAATTAATGAAAAATAAATGGTAGAGCCAATATTTATAGATTTATCACAATAAATTACTTAAGCATTTAAAATTCTATAAAAAAATTATTAAATTGTCAAACACTTAAATTTTCAATCAAATCAATAAGGTTTTAATGTTTCAATTTATAATTTAATGTAATTTTTAATTCTTCCATTAATTGGGAGACTACTCAGCGTGTACCATCCAACTGAACACTGTGTATCCTGGTTGTCCTGTATCATTGTTACACGCTTGAGGATTTGATGTGTTCACTCAACCATACTACATAACATGTATATTCCAATTAAATGCCATGTATATGTAAAGACCTTAATCTAGTAACTCAAAGTTGGTGGTTACTTTATTACATTGGTATTCAATAAAAGGAATCATATCTCGAAGGATTTAATAGTTTAATAGTTTTAGAGAACAAGATACATACATGGTAACCTTATTACATTGGTAATTAAAAATAGAACATAATAAAGGAAATTAATTTTCATCCTTAATTTAAACATTTCATCTTCATATCCTAGGAAAAAGAGAACAAATAAAAGGTAGAGCTTAGGTGCCCCGTAAGAGTTACATACAGTGGAAGATATCTTGAATTAATGATGCATAATCAATATAGAAAGGTAAATAACTAAACACACACACCATTTAATCAATAAATTTTCTATCATGAGAGGATAAGGTGTAAACATTATGGAAATGTAAATAATTGGAAACAAATTCCATTTAAACAATAACTGTTCACAATCTGAATCCATGGATAATATCATAGTGAAAATATCATAAATAAAAATAAATGAATTCTTAATGAAGGCAATGCTTAATTATTAGACGTCATGTTTACCAGGAACATGATACCTTTAACATCAAGATCTTTCAGAAAATAGTTTAATCTTTATGGGTAAAAACCCATTTAATTTGGGCATCTTATTCATCTCATGAGACTACCAATGCATCGAGAGGCTTTTATATATACGGTCACCACCCCTTCTTTCATGTCCAAATAATTCCTCATATATCGAATAATATATTTAATTCATAAAAATGTGCCTTATCATCAACTATCTATATTGATTAAAAAATATGGATTTAATATTATTTCCCTAGTAAATCAAATAACTTTCAATATAAACACTGTATGTAAAAATGGTATACAGTTTAGGAAATAATCATATCCATCATACAAGAAATATTAATATTTAAGATAAATAAAATTTTCAATGAATTATCATCATAAATAAATCAAAGGGACATTATATACACCATAGAAAATAAATTAGGTGAATAATACTAAAATATGCCTCAATGAAGTGAAATTGAGAAAAAATCCATTACAAATATCATATCATTGAAGTGAGGATTCATAAAATTAATTGATTATGTGTCTCTAATATAAATATAAATAAAAAAGTGGAAATAAAACATAATATAATCAAAATTCATTTCACACATAATATTATCATGACTTAATCAATGAAGTAGGAGTTTAACCCAATGAATAGAAATTAAGTTAAGATATCCCTTACCTCATGCTTCCTTTTAGTTTTGTATAATTTAACTTGATTTATAATGGTTTAAATAATGTTATTAATTTATTCAATAACCATATTAATATTTATAATACTTTATATGATCCTTTTATAACACCATATCACCTTTTTATTAATAAGATTTCATAATTTTCATTTTTTCTAGTGTTAATTGCCTTGTTTTCTTATGCATATTTTGTCATTAATATCCTAGTTATTTTGCATAGGACATAAATAAATGATTCTAAAAATGATATTAATGTTATAAATTTAATATTTAATCATTAAATAAAATTTTATATCCATTATTTAATGTTGAACATGGAAAATTAATCCCATCACATCATGGAGACGGTAGACCGTATGTACGCACGAACGACAATATCATTCCATCAATGGGTGAAATGGTAAGGAATTGGATGATATATTAATTATAGAGAACTAATATTATGAAATATATATCATATATATTTATCATTTACATCACTATAACCATCCAAGTAAAGTGGTGATTAAAAACAAATTACACCACTGTGTGGAGACAGTAAGCTGTACTTACGCACATGCAATGATTTTATTTTTCATAGGATGGATAAAAGGTGGAATATGTTTTTTAATAATAATAATAACATATCAGTATATATATTATAATGTATTTATTAATTTATGATAGAAAAAACACATGAAAAAGAAATTAGAAGAAGAAAGAATTTTGAGAGAGTCGGTAAAGATGATTACCTATTCTATAAAGGGGATCCTTTATAACTTCTCTTAAGGGACATAAGGTAGGTATTTTGGAAGAAAAAACCACAATAAATCAACTAAGGATGTTTATAAGAGAAATGGGTAGAGTTATTTTGATATATATGTCTCAAATTAGTGTAAATAAGTGAATTAAGGTGTCCCCTTTTATAATTTAGGTGAGGGGAAATTTTGTAAACTCTCAAAATATTAATTTAATATAAATTAATTTTCAATTAAAAATGGATAAAAAGTGATTTATTTCGACTATGAGGTGAGTATGGTTCTAAATACTCTCATAAAATTATTTTTATACAAGTTTAGGTTACATTACTACCCTTATCATTTAGTTTTAACTCTTATTTAATCCCTTTAATTCTTACCATGACAACATGGATTTTACTCCTTAAGGGTAAACATTGTTACTATAAAATTCAAAAAAAAAACCAATAAATGGATCATGGTTGATATTTTAAACCATATCCTAATCAATTTTATAAATTTTAAATTTTCATCAATTTTATATCATTTAATAAAATATTATTCATTTTAAAATATCATTAATGTCAATTTTGACACTATTCATTAATTTGACTTTTAAAAATATCAATGAAACAAGATAACTTCAAAAAAATATTTTAATAAACAAATAACATGTAAATTTAATCTATAAATTTTTTTATCACCTTAATTATCTCAAATTATATATATTTTAATATTTTAATAACATTTATTTGATATCTCCATTAATTATATAATTACTACATCAGTGTTGTGAAATCATTTAAGCTAATTATTTATTCATTAAAAATTTAAAATAAATTACCATGAAGAATATAATTTTTATATATTTCAAAATACTATTTTTATTCAAAGATAAATTCTAGATAAAACCATATTAAAAATGTTATAGTTATTAAAATCATGAATGTGACATCTTTGAATTTTCTTTAAATAATATATTATTAGGGTCATAATCACTTCCTAATGGAAAAAATGGTCATAAATATGAAACTTGAATTATTATGGATTAAAATTACTCATCAAATAAAATTTGGTCAAGTGTTAGGGTCATTTTCTAGTCCTTATCATTTTATTTGTAACCTATATAACCCAATTTAACCTTTACCGTAGTAACATAAATTACCAAGGTTACTATTAATATCGACCAAAAATAAAATTGAAATATTTAATAAATTTATAACTTATGAATACAAAAATTTCTTCCATTTTTAAAAATTCCTAAAAATAATTTTTAGAATTTAATTTAAAATTAATCCCATAAAAGTCAATGAAAAACCTTTTTCCTAAAAAATGCATTTTTAAGCCTAAAAATGCATCTATACCAAAATAAGGTATAATTAAGATTAAAATTAAATTAATTATATTATTTATAAATAGTAATTATGTTACTTTTATATCAAATTAAAATTATAAATATACTTTTTAATATAAATAGTTTTATAAAATTATGTATTTTTCACTATTCACTGGAAAATCAATCTTTTGAGAAAATTAAAAAAATTCACCCTAAGATAATTTTAATATGATGAATTAAAAAATGAATTTAATTTTATCAAATAAACTTATTAAAAGTATCAAAAATTAATTATATTTGTTTTATCATATAAAGCAATAAAAATACTTTTTGAAGAAAATATATATTTAAAGAATAAAATAACTTTACCAAAAATTATGTGTTTATTTCCTAAGAATAAATAAATGTGAAATTCATATATATATATTTCATAATATAGTTAATCATATTAATACCTTCCAATTTAATGGTTATTTTATACTGGTCATGTTAAAATGATAATATTTAATAGTATATCACGGTTCGTTTAAGCTCGGTGTTGTGTGCAATGTAAGATATCGAAGAAATTAAATTTATTTATGAAGAGACATGCTGTAAAATCTTGAGGTGTTATATTATTCCCTTAAATAAATTTCATCCTTGAAATTTTCATGAATATTATCTTCTAAAGAGATGTGGGTGGTTCTTCTTCATAACATCCTCAGGTTCCCATTTTGCTTCTACCATTTTATAGTTTCTCCAAAGAACCTTTAATAGTCAAGTCATATCATTCATCAAGACTTATTCTATAGTGTTAAAAATATCTATAGGATCTTCATATTAAGATATATTAGGTTCCAGTTATATTTCTTCATAGGTGAGTACATGCTTTGGGTCTGGCATGTATTTCCTTATCAATGATATATGGAACACATCATGAAATTTGGAAAGACTTAGTGGAATTTCTAATTGGTAAGCTATAAATCCAATTATTTCTAGAATTTTGAATGGTATGATGAACCTAGGGATTGGTTTCCCTTTCTTACCAAACCTTATGACACCCTTTCATGGTGATATTTTTAGAAATACATGAACTCCAACTTGAAATTCCAAATCCTTTCTCTTATTGTAAGCATAACATTTTTTCATACTTTGAGATACTTTAATATGATCCTGAATAGTATTTAACTTTATCATTGTCTCTTTAATAAGTTCTAGTATTATAAGTTTCCTTTCACCGACTTCATCCTAAGAAATTGGAGTATGAAATCTCTTTCCATATAATGCTTTATATTGTGGCATTTGAATACTTGAATGGAAACTATTATTATAGGAAAATTATACCAAAGGTAAATACTAATCCACATACCTTTAAAGTCAAGTGAGAATGATCTCAACATGTCTTCTAATGTATTAATAGTTCTTTTCAGGCTGTCCATCAATTTAAGGATGTTAGGCAATGCTCAAATGAATCTCAATATCTAGAGACTTCTGAAAAAGGTTCTAGAATTTTGATGTAAAACATGGATCTCAATCAGAAAAAATAAATAGAGATGCACTATTAAGTCTTACAAATTCATTAATATAGGGTCTTTTTAGGAAATCATGAGGTAAATCTTCTCTTATAGAAAGAAAATTTTCCAATTTGGTAAGGTGATCAATAATAACCTATATCACATCATTCCTTCTAGGAGTCCTTGGTAGTCCCAAGGAAAATTCTAACATAATGCCATCCGATTTCCAAATAGGTATATGAAGAGGTTACATAAATCCTCAAGGATGATGTCTCTCATCCTTAACTTGTTGAAAAACTCAGCATCTTGACACATTGTTAGTAATTTCCCGCTTCATATTATACCACCAAAAATGTTCCTTCAGATCCCTATACATCTTGGTACTACCAGGGTGTATAGAGAAATTTGAGCTATGAGCATCGTCCAATAGTTCCATTCTTATCTCAGGTCTTTATAAAACACATAACCTCTTTTAAAATTTTAGAACACTATATTCACAAACAAATCCTTCCAATTTTCTTTCATTCACAACTTTAATTTTATCATGAAAATATTCATCATTAGATTAAGATATTTTTATCTTTTCCAACAAATATAGTTTCACAATCATTTGAAAAAAGAGTGCTGTCCCCCCTTACTTAATAATTCCCATGTCTATATTTACTAAATCAATGAACATAAGATCTCTCTCAATCCTCATTTGGGTCATAAATCCTTGATCTTTCCTATTTAATGCATATGCTACCATATTTTATTTTTCTAGGTGGTAGTTTATTGAGTAATAATAATCTTTGAGTAACTCGATCCATAATCGTTTTCTCATGTTGAGTTATTTCTATGTAAAGATGTATTTCAGACTCTTTTGATCTGTATATATCTCACATCTTTCACAATTGAGATAATGTCTCCATATATTCAGAGAAAAGATTATTAATACTAACTCAAGATCATGAGTTGGATAATTTTGTTCATGATTCATTAACTACCTTGATGAATATTCAATAACTTTATCACTTTTTATAAGGACACAACCCAATCCTTTCTTTGATGCACTACTATATATCAAAAACCCATCATTTCCTGATGGTAGAGTCAAAATCAGATCATTAACCAATATCCTCTTCAATTATTCAAAACATTCTTCACATTCTTTTGTCCATTTAAACTTAACCCCTTTATGTGTGATCTTAGTTAATAGCTTATCCATTCAGGAAAAATTATGAATGAAAAATTGATAGTAACTTGATAAACTAATGAAACTAGATGCCTCAGTTATGTTTGTTGGTGTGGGCTATTCTTGGACTGCCTTTGTCTTCACAGGAACAACTAAGATTCCATCCTTAGAGATAATATGACCAAGAAAAGAAATTTCTTGTATCTTGAATTCAAACTTCTTAATTTTACCATATAACTCTTTCTTTATAAGAGTCTCAAGTATTATCCACAAGTTATTCTCATGGTCTTTATATATTTTAGAATACACAAAGATATCATCAATAAAAACCACAAAAAAATTATCCAGATATTCCTTGAATACTCTATTAATTAGATCCATGAGAATATATGGTGCATTAGTGAGTCCAAATTGAATTACCATAAACTCATAATGTTCATACCTCATTTGAAATACTGTCTTTGGAATATATTTGTTCTTTGATCGTAATTGATGATACCCAGAACGAAGGTCAATCTTTGAAAAATATTGAGCTCTGTGAATTTGATCATATAAATCATCAGTGTAAGGCATATGATACTTGTTCTTTACTATAATAGCATCAATTTCCCTATAATCAACACATAGCCTCATAGATCCATATTTCTTCTTAATGAATAGAATAGGGTTTGCCCATGGTGATACACTAGTATGTATAAATCCCTTATCACACAGCTATTTTAGTTGTTTCTTTAACTCCACTAATTCCAAAGTGTATATTATATAGGGAATTTTTATATGGGTTTTTCATTAGGGATTAAACCAATAGAAAATTTTACTACACATTATTGTGGATTTATAGGTAATTCCTCAAGAAATAAATCAACATATTTCTATACAATAGGTACATCATCAATTTGGAGTTTACCTTTTTTATCCATAGATATTTTTTGCTCTTATTCCCTAAGAATCTCATTTAGAATAGCTAATAGGGGTGGGTATAGGCATTAATCAGGTGATGAAGTCTCCACTCTAAGGATAAGGAACTCGACATCTTCACCACGAATCATAACTTACTTCTCTTTTCAATAAAGTTTTGAATCATATTTTGAAATCCAATCCATTTCAAGGATTATATCAAAATCAACCATGTAGAGACCCTATTTTTTTCTTGTAATACTTAGAAATATATCTAGAAATATTTTTATATCCAGGTGCTGAGACAAAATGTGATTCTAAGTCCCAATGTTCCTAAAATTAATTTTATAATAATATTAAATATATTTTATATCACGTACACATGGTTTCTTAAAGAAAACTAGATAACTCTTAAATGGATTATTAGATAAAAAACCTGAGACTATGGTTGAGTCTAAAATGAGAGGTTTACCCTAGGTATGACCTAAAATTGGTCAGTATGGGGCATTCAGATAAAATTAGTTATTGACGGGTGCATTTATTTAAATAAAAAATTTAATTATTTATTTGAATTAAATGATCTGAAATCAGAATCCCACTATAAATATAGTGTTATGGAAGATTTTTTGGGCTATCTGTATAACCCTAGGACTATTGAGTGGAGTCTTCTTCCACCTTCTGTTGGCGAATCAAGATCAGACAACAATGAATCTATGGATCTAGGAAAATCAAGTTGCAACGAACAAAACAACTTTTCTTTTTCGTTAGAGAGTGCATTATTTATTGATAAAAAATACAATCTTGAGGTATGAATCATCAATTTGTGGATTCCACACCAATTTCTTAAATGATTGAGCATGATCATACTATTTCTTTAATCTATGTTCAAACTAAGCCTTTTCCTGAGCCCATGAACTGATTTTAAATTGTTTATTTGGATTTTTATCACCTTAAGAATCCCAATTTGTATTTTTTGGCCAAGAATTCTTGGCCAATGATTGTTGCACATCTTTTTCTTTTTATTTCCCCCTATTTTCTTTGCATTCTTCAATGATTTTTCTATGGGGTCTTGGTTCAACATTTTTGGGTGGGATCGCACCCGATCAGACCCCAATATTCACAGTGGATTCATGTGCGATGAATGGGTTGATAAATCAGGGATGAATTTTGAGGAATTTTTGGTTGTGGATTATTGATTTGTGGATTTGTGATTCAAATCATAGATAATGTGATATGGGAGACAAATGAAGCATGTGCGAGCATTGAGCAGGTGAATTGAAAATCCATTTTTTGAATAATGGACAACTAAAAATGATGAATAAAGGATTTCCCTTCTATTTAAGGTATCATAGAGGTTAGATTTAAAGCATCAACATGGATATGAAATGTACATGTGAAAATCTAACTTTTTTGAAAAAACATGACTACATGTCATATAGTTCGGATGAACACATGCCATGTAGTATCCTTATAGCTAAAGTTCTAGGGTTTTGGAAAAAGTTAAGGATCACACATCATGTGGCTAGGCCGCATGCCATGTGACTCTCCCCAGGTAGACTTGCTATGTGGTGGAGCATACAGGCAGGACCTTGTGTGGGAGGACATGTCATGTACCGTATTACACAAACACAGGAAAAGCTACACAAAAACAACTAGGAGCATGGGCAAGGCCTTGGGTGGATTAGGCACACCGTGTACCCCCTTAAATGCCATATAGGGTTACATGGGTATTATACATGTAACGATAAAGACAAAACTAGGCAGCAGAGTGAGACCACATGCTGTGTGGGTCCCATTACACATTGTATACACCTAATTACTTTTTGAGGAAACTTATACCTCTAACATATCATTTATTTAGACTTATATTTTGGTCTACGAGTAGCCTATATTGAGTGTTTTACACATATAAATGATGGTATACATCATGGTAGATGTTGAGATATGATGCAAGATGTTTCAAGTGTGACACTTCTTTAAGCGATGCTCGATGATGGAAGTGATCAGGTAGGATCATTAGAGAGATTATAGTGGATCCCTCATGTTAGGTAGGTTATGAGTCCTCTACCTACTATCTGAGTGGCACCCTCCTATAAGTTAGGGAATGGGTCATCGATTGACTATTAGATTGGAACCCTTCTGTTGGGAAAGGCACAAGTCATCTATCCACCATCTGAGTAGAACCCTCTTGTAGAGATAGGGAATGGGTCCTCGACTATTAGAGTGATACCCTTTTATTGGGTAGGGCATGAGTACATTATCTAATATTCAAGTGGAACCCTCATGTGATATCATGGAATGGGTCCTCGACTACTAGAGTGGCACACTTCTTCTGGGAAGGGTATGGGTATTCTATCGACTACCAGAGTGGCATCCTCCTATGGATTCAGGGCATGGGTCCTCTATCGACTACTAGAGTGGAACCCTCCTTCTGGGAAGGGTATGAGTCATCTATATACTATTAGAGTGTCACTCTCCTATATATTCAGGGCATGGGTCCTCTATCTATTTTAGTGGAACCTTCCTGTTGTACTAGGTAATTATTCATCTACTTAGATATTATGGCCCCTAAACCATGCTGCATAGTGGCAAGGTGTGGCTTGACTTGGATGTTTCTTTGGAAAGATGCGCGAGATACTCAGAATTGTTGATGAACATTTTGGTACTAATGGAACTCTATCTTGGACTGGGCTATGAGATCAAGATCTCCTTTCTCTCTCATTTGGGACTCTTTTGTTAAGTATATATATATATATATATCCATGTAATTGTATTTTGTTACTCTCTTGCTTTGGGTTGATTTTTCTATTTTTATCATCACTTTTACTACCCCCTTCATCTTTTAGGGAATTATACTGGGTATGTATATAATTACCTCGGCATTGGATTTTCCCACATGTGTCAATTCTTATGCAGATAATGGATAGGTTGGCAATGATTATAGAGAATCATAGGGATACCCTGGTGTAGTTGGCCACATATGGTGGTTAGAGCTTGGATATTTAGAGCCGGACTCCCTTAGTATTTAATTTTCCAGTTTTTCAGGTTAGGAAATATTTATAGTTGGGTGTATATTTTCCCCATTTTTACTTTTTAGTTTACACTTTCGTACTCTTGTACTACTTAGAGGTTTTACATGCATGGTTTATTCTCTTAATGTTGCATCTTTTATTATTATTCCTCTAAACTTCTGTATAAATATGGTCAGTTGTGTGTGTATAGGTACACCAGAAAAAGGTATCTCATATTAGTTATTTCTTTCAGTGCTTATCTTCAGCCCTTGGCCTATAGAGGCAGGCCTGGGGTAGTTGCGGATCATGCCCCATTGGTTTGGGTTGTGAAATATTGGTATCATAGTAGTTCATTCCTTAGTTTGGTGTTTGGATTTTCCCCTTATGAGGATTTTTTTGGGACTTAAGGAAACAATGCCAAAGTTTTTTGAGTGTGGATTTCAGGTCAGGGAACCCAGTGTTGGTTCAGGTAGATGATGTATCCATTCACCAAAACTACGACTACCTGCATGTTGACTCGGTATACTAAGACATTGGTTGAAGGGATCAATGGTACATTCATCATATATGATTTAGTCTTTGATTTTCCTTCTTAATTTAGATCCCCATATATATATTTTATTATCTAAACATGGTACATCTTGATTAAATTTTTAGGATTCCTTTGCAATGACAACTATATAGGTTATCGATTCCAGATCATGATGATGATCTAATGAGGGAAGAGGTCTTAGTTCAGAGTCCATCATGTGAGGTTCTTTCTTTATGTGTAAAGGTAGCTGCACCCCTACCTATCAAATAATTGATCATACTAGTAGTTCAAGCTAAGGATTCATGCAGATTTAGCACACTCTATAAGTTGAAACATCAGAGGATACTGAGGTTCCATAGTGAGACAGATCCCTAGGTGACATAGGATTGTCTAGAGTTAGTGATATGTGTTTTCAGGCTTATTCAAACACCAACTGATTAGGTGGTTTCACTAGCAGTTAGCCTTTTCTATGGAGTATTTGGGCACTGGTGGAGTCTGGTTATGTATATGTATGATGAGTCAACACTCTTCTGATACGACTTCCTATAGCTATTTCACGAGGAGTACTACACCTCATTCTTTCACTCAGTTTTAATTCAAGAAATTTTGGAGCTAAAAAGGAAGGGATGGAATTGGATGATTATGATGTGAGGTTTATAGTCCTTACATGGTACTCCCTCGACAAGATTCAGGATGGATACTTTCAGGCATAAAAGTTTGAGCAGGGCCTCTACAGAGATATTTGTGCTAGTGTAGTACCCTTGTGCATTACCACCTATGCTAATGTGTTTGAGTGGGTATCAATGATAGAGAGATTCCTATTAGAGGGAATCCAAGTAGCTGTGGTAGTGGGTGTTATAGGGATGAGTCATATGAAATAGCTAGTAAGTCCTAGTCAATAAGATCTTAGTACAAGATATATTCCTAGGATCAGACTTGGACATGTGGTCGAGGATAGTATAGAGGACTAGAGAAGATCATAGAGGGGTAGAGATATGCATGTGATAAGAGTGGTCACATGGAGTATGATTTACCAACCTGAAGTGCTAAGAAGGGAAGGCATATAGAGAATGAACTGCCATGGAAGAGGTAACGTTGTGATCATAGATCTCCCAAGTGAGGGAAGGGTGGCCCCTAGGGAGGCAGAGCTAGTAGAGGAGTAGTTGGAGATCTAGGAGGAGGATATGTTGGCAGTGCATGATGCTATGTGATCCTTCCACCACCACCACCACTAGGTAGCCCACATCAGGTTTATGGAGCTGGTGGTCAGGGCCATAGAAAGCTGTAGGCTATGGATGCGTATAACCCAGTGGTTCATGAGATTATTAGAGGTATGATATTTGTTTATTATAATATTTAATCATTATTATTAGACACACATGTGAGTCATTACTACATCTCTTTACTTCTACCGCGAGATCTAGATCTCCCAGTAGAGGCTTTAGCCCAACAACTTTGTCTTGAGGTTCCTACGTGGAATGATTTTTCTATATCTTTTATTTTCTAGTAGTACAAGCCGCCGCTTGGTGGAGAGAGGTTATAGTGGGCACTTTTAGTAATCATGATGTAAATATATAACATAATCTTGGGTATGGATTATTTTTCCATGGCATGATCCCAGATTAATTATCACTATAGACGAGTTAGATGCCTTTTCACTGATTGGATGTGATTCTCCTTTGTGGGTGAGAGAGATATCATGGAAGGGTGAGATTTTTGTGAGCAAGAGGATGAATCCCATTACCCATTAGTTGGTGAGTGTATCCCTTGGTAAAAAAATGATCTTTATACATCTATATTTCTTTAATAATGTATGACATCTTCTCCAAGGATGTTATGGAACTACCTCTGAGGTGGGATATGGAATTTTTCATTTAATTACATCCAGGTACCAATTTGATATGTTCTATAGCATATCATATGGCCCCTACCGAGCACTAGGAGATGTGGTTAAAGTTGTAGGACTTTGAGAGAATGGGTTTATAAGACCTAATGCATCCCCCTAGGCAGTTTCAGTGTTGTTCATGAAAAAGGAAGATGGGAGATTGCATATTTTTTTGTAGATTATCATCATCTGAACCAAACCATTATAAGGAAGAAGTACCCCTTACTGAGGATTTATAACCTATTTTATCAGTTGTGAGGTTGAAGATTATTCTCAAAGATTGATCTCAGGTTTGACTACCACCAGTTGAGAGTTCGCAAGGATGATATTCCAAATATGGAATTCCTATGCCACAATGGACACTATGAGTTCTTGGTGATGCCTTTTAGTGTGAAGAATTCCCCTAATATTTTTATGGATTTGATGAACCAAATTTTCCAGCCACACTTGAACCAATTTTTTGTGGTCTTCATCGATGACATACACATATAATCTGCGTTAGAGGAGGAGCATGAAAAGCACTTGAGGATGTTCCTAGATTTTCTTTGAGAGCACCAGATTTATGGTAATATCTCGACGTTCTTGTTTTGGATCCATGAGTTTCACTTTCTAGGGAATGTAATTTTTTTTAGAATGAATTAGCTATGAACTCAAAAAAGATCGATGCGGTGATTTCTTGGGAGCCACCTAAGAGCGTGTTAGAGGTGCATAATTTTCTTGGCTTGGTGGGGTACTATAGGAGGTTTGTTGTAGAATTATCTAAGATTTCAGTCCATTTTACCACCCTAACACAAAAATGGTAGATATTTACCTGTAATGAGAAGTTCCAGAGATCCTTTGAGGAGCTATAATTTAGGTTGATGAGTGATCCTATTTTGAGACTATTGGAGGAGGGTGTGGAGTACATGATATATTACAATGCCTCAGGATCTAGGATTGAATGCATGTTGATGCATAGATAGGAAGTTATCACATATGGGTTAAGGAATTTGAGACCATATGAGCATAACTACATGACTCACGATCTAGAGTTGCCAGCGGTAGAATTCTCTTTGAGGATGTGAAGGCACAATCTTTTGGAAAAGCACTTTATTGTTTACTTAGAACATCTGAGTCTCAGGTTTGTCTTCATGTATAGAGAATTGAAGTTGAGATATAGGAACTTGTTGAAGTTCCTGTAGGAATATGACTTTGATATAGTCTATACTCTTGGGTAGGGAAACATAGTAGCATATTCAGTTAGCAGGAAGTCCCAGGAATGTTTGGTGCAAGAGGTGTTTGAGTAGTTGGCCTCCTTACAACTGAACCTGGTTGAGTAGGAGGGTGTAGAGTTTTTTAGTTGATGGTGTTGACTCCTATGCTCCTTCAGTGTGTGAGAGATTCCCAATTTGGAAACATCTATTGTGAGGTCATGCATGACTAGATATCCTCATAAGATTCACTAGATGGGTTTTTTGAAGTAGGGAATCACATCATCCTTTTCTAAGGATGAATTATGGTCTCGGTCATGATATAGGAGGAGTTGATGAGAAAGTTTTACACATCTAATTTGTCTATAAATACTGGTGTGAGGAATATGTAAAAATACCTTCAGTGGTAGTTTTGGTGGGTTGTCATGAGATGGAGCATGGATGACTTCATCTTTTGATAACTCAACTTTTAGTAGGTGAAGGCTGAGAACCATGTTATAGTAGGTTTTTTTGCAGCCTCTTGAGATCCTGAGTGGAAATGAGACAACATATATATGGAATATTTGATATGGGTTCCACATAAAATGAGAGGCCATGATGAAATCTGGGTGATAGTTAGCCGACTCACGAAGTTGGCACACTTAATCACTACTAGGGAGCAGATTTCAGTGGCTATTTTAGGGAGGTTGTATGTAAATAATATTTTTCAACTTCACAAGGTGACCTAGACTATTGTATCCAACCATGATGCATGGTTTACATCATTGTTTTGGAGAGGTCAGTTGGAGGAATTCAGGACCTAGATGAGGACGAGTACAACATTCGACCCCTAGAAAGATGGGCAGACCAAGATCACTATCTAGGTGCTAGAGTATATGCTAAGGGATTACATGTTAGACTTTTTATGGAGTTAGGAGGATCAATTTCAATTAATAGAGTTTTCATACAATAATATCCACCACTCTACTATCAGCATGACACCTTTCGAGGCCCTGTAAGAGAGACCCTACAGGTCACCCTTATGCTGGACTAAGATTGACGATGCATCTCTTGTTGGGTCAGAGATTATGTAAGAGAAAACGAAGAAGGTCCAGGTCATCTGTGATTGAATTAGAATAGCTCAAATAATACAGAAATCTTATGCAGATCAATATCTTATGCCCTTGGAGTTTGAGCAGGGAAACCAAATTTTTTCTGAGAGTCTCCCCACAATGAGGATTGCAGAGATTTGGCCAGGGAGGAAATCTATCCCTGTGGTTCATAAGGACATTCAAGATCTTACAAAGGGTTAGTGAGGTTTATTACCACCTCAACCTACCCCCACAGTTGGAGCAGGTGCACAACGTCTTCTATGTGTCACACCTGAGGAGATACATGCATGAACCTACACAATTTATTGGCTGAGGTGAGTTGGACATCAAGGATGGATCCACTTTTTCTAAGCACCTAGTAGAGATCAAGGATTAGTAGGAGAGGACCCTATATATATGAATTGTACCTTTGTTTTTTGTGCTTTAGTAGCACGAGAGCATGAATGAGATCTTCTGGGAACAGAAGATCTAGACGCGGGATCAATATCCCAAGCCTTTTATTTAGTTTTTACTTTTAGGGGATGAAAATATTAAAAAATTGAATGATATAGTGACCTTATTTTTTCCTTGTAAAACTTTTAAATATATCTAAAAATATTTTTAGAGTTAGGCACTGAGACAAAATGCGATTCCGAGCCCCTATGTGCCTAGAATTAATTGTATAAAAATATTAAATATATTTTATATCATGTGCACATAGTTTCTTAAAGAAAATGGTTTAACTCTTAAAAGGAGTCTTAGATAAAAAAACTAAGACCAAGATTGAGTCTGGAACATGAGGTTTAACCTAGGCGCAACCTAAAAATGGTCGGCATGGGACATTTAGATAAAAGAGGCCATTGATAGATGTCTTTAATTAAATAAACAATTTAATTATTTATTTGAATTAAATGACCTAAAATTATAATACCTCTATAAATATAGATCTATGTTGTATTTAAATGGTTAGCCACATAACCCTAGGATCATTGAGAGGTGTCTCTTCCACTTCCCATTGGCAGATTGAGATCAGATGACAATGAACCTCTAGATCCATAAGAATTGAGGTGCAATAAATGCATTGAATTCTCATATTTTTGGTGAGTGAATTATTTATCAATGAATGATACAATAAAGATTTAGGCATAATAAATTTTTGTATTCCACCCAAATTTATTAACCTATTGATCATGATCATACTATTTCTTTGATATGAATTCAAATTGATCCTTTGCATGAGTCTGTTAACCAATTTTAAATTGTTTATTCAGTTTTTCTCACCCTAGACATCCTAATTTGTATTCATTGTCCTAGAAAACTTGTCCAATGATTTTTTATATCTATTTATTATTATTTTCCTCCCCCATTATTTTCATTCTTCATTGATTGACCTACGAGGTCTCAGTTCGACATTTCCGGGCAGGATTGAACCCGATCATACCCCTAGATTTTGCAGTGGATTTGTTTATAAAGAACATATTAAATAATCAAGGGTGAATTCATAGGATTTTTGTGTTATAGATGACTGATTCATGGATTTAGGATCCAAAGCATACATTTCACGACACAGGAGATGAACGAGGCACATACGAGTGTTGAGTGGGTGAATAAGAAATCTGTTTTCCAGACAATGGAAGGTCGCAAATAAAGGAAAATG
The DNA here is from genome assembly GCA_963277665.1 of Viscum album. Lineage (NCBI taxonomy): Eukaryota > Viridiplantae > Streptophyta > Magnoliopsida > Santalales > Viscaceae > Viscum > Viscum album. The sequence goes on from OY728128.1 coordinate 1,791,379,054, forward strand.
CTTCCCCTTGAATTTAGGGTGGCTTGGAGGTGATTTTGAAAGCATCGACTATTGATATAGAATGTGTAGGTTTGGATCTACTTTATAGGAAAAATACGACTACACACTATGTAGTTTGGATGAACACATGGTGTGTTGTACCCTTATGGCTGTGGTGCTAGGGATTTGGAAAAAGTTAAGGATTACATGTTGTGTGGCTAGGCCACACACTGTGTGACCCTCCACGGGTAGACAGGTTGTGTGGTGGAGCATATGGGTAAGACTCTATGTGGGAGGACTTGTCATGTACTGTAGTACACACACACAAGTTTGGTTACACTAACATGACCAGGAGCACGGGCATGGCCCTAGGTGGATGGGGTAAGTCATGTAGTCCCCTTACATGCCATGTTTGGTTACATGGGAAGTGATCTTTGTATCATTTGGGACACAACCAAGAATTAGAGTGGGACCACATGCTATGTGGGTCCCCTTACATGCAGTGTACCCCTAATTTATTTTTTAGGAAACTTATACCTCTCATACCTCCTTTGTTTGGAATCATATTTTGGCCTACGAGTAGCCTAACTTGAGTGTTTTTATTTATAGAACATGATGGTAGAATTCATGGTGGATGATGATATATGATGTGATATGTTCCAAGTGTGATGCTTATTTATGCGAAGTTTGATGATGGCAGTGATCAGGCATAATCATCAGAGAGATTAGAGTGACACCCTCATACTTTTCAAGGCATGGGTCCTCTACCTGTTATTCATGGAACCCTCATGTGGGGCAGGGCATGGGTCCTCAATCGACTATTAGTGTGGAACCTTTCTACTAGTAAGGTCATTGGTCATATATATACCATCAGAGACATGGCACGAGTCCTCAAACATTAGAGTGGCACCCTCTTGCTGAACAAGGAATGGGCCCTCTATCTGATATCTGAGTGGAACCCTACCGCGATATTAGTGAATGGGTCCTTGAATACTAGAGTGGAACCCTTATACTAGATAGGGTATGAGTCCTCTATTAAATACCAAAGTGGAACCCTCCTATAGAGTTAGGGCATGGGTCATCTATCGACTACTAGAGTGGCACCCTTCTTCTAAGAAGGGTATGGGTCTTCAATTGACTATTATAGTGACACCCTCCTACAGTGTTAGGGTAGGGGTACTCTATCTATTTTTGTGGAACCCTCATATTGTACCAAGGTGTGGGTCCTCTACCTAGTGATTATTTCCCCTTGAATTTATGGCATAGTGGTGAGGTGTGTATTGACTTGGATATTTCTTCAGACGGATGCGCGAGATGCTGGGTATCGTTGATTGACCTTTTTGAATTAATGAAACTATTTATTGGGTGGGTATGTGAGATATAGATCCCATTTTACTCTCATTTGGAATTTTTTTTTAATTATATATATATATATTTATCCATGTAATTTTATTTTTTTACTCTCTTACTTTGGGTTGAGATGTCTATTCCTATCGTGTCTTTTACTACTCCCCCTTTATCTTTCGGGGTGTCCTATAGGGTATGTATATACTCACCACTACATGGGATTTTCCTGAACGTTTAATGTCTTATGTAGATGAAATACATGTCAACAGTGATTACAGAGGAGTATAGATAAACCCTTATGCATTTGACCACTTAGAATAGTCGAAGCTTAGATATTTATAGATGGTCTCTCTTAGTATTTACTTTTACAATTTTGTCAGGCTATGACATCTTTTTGGTTGTGTGTGTATTTTCCCCCTTTTTATGTTTTTAGTTTACACTATTGTACTCTTATACTCCTTAGAGGTTTTATATGTATGGTTTATTCTCTAGATGTTATATCTTTTATTATTATTCATTTAAACTTCTTCATGGATATGGTCAAGTGTGTGTGTGTATAGGTACATTAGGAAAAGGCCTCCCATATTAGTTATGTATTTCAGTGCTTGTCACTAGCCCCTAGCCTATGAAAGTGGGTATGGGGTAGTTGTGGCTCATGCAACATTGGTTATGTTCATAAAAAACCATAGTTATTATAATAGAAAATAAAGAATGTTTATGTGTCATGATGGGGATTTCCTGTCGCATACTTATTTCAATAATACTTACCTTATGAGTTTTGACAGACAACTCCCTTCTTAAATTAAAAGGGAAATGTCTAATTTTCTTAACAAACTGGGTAGACATAAAAGAGTGTAAGGGTCTATAAAAAAATAAATCATTTTCTAAATTTGAATATATGATTAAAGTACCCTCCACCACATCATTAAGAACTTCCACCTCTACTGTAGTGATCGCGTAAGCATGACATTCTCCTCTTGGCCTCTTCTGTGACATATTTCCCTAATGCTTAAGAAATTAATTTGAATAATTCCCCATTTTTTATAGTTGAATCACTAAATATCATTGGTTTGTTTCTTCCCCTTAAATTCATGAGATATATGACACTTCTATCCACACTTGTTATACACCCCTTTGCCCTTTATAAATTTCCATAGATGTTTCTTCCCATAATTTTCATAAGATTGAAATTTCTTTATCTTATTATACTTATTTGGTGGTTTACCTTTCTCATGGTTCTCATCCAAACTATTTCTCTTAATTTTCCTTAAAGATGAAGGATCTAGAAAATTCCTTCTCTGTTTTTATGGCACATAACACTATTCCATAATGTGATGAATTTTTTTGAGAAGCTAATGCCCTTCAAAGATTTGGATTAATGACTATAAAGAAACAATCAATATTGCTTTATTGATTATGTATATAACCCACAGAAAACCTAGATAGTCTTATAATGAAAACCTCATAATATGCAACACTTTCTTCCTCATTATTCTTTAAGCTAAGGAAATTTCTCTTCATTTTATTTTTTTTCTCATGAGGGAAATATTTATTGAAGAATATTAATTTAAAATCCTTCTACACCATATGATCAATTTCTTATTCCTCCTTGGTATTATGGATCAATTAATACCATTGATCAACACCACCTATAAGATAATACACTAGAAACATAACCTTTTTTCTTTAATTTCATCCCAAGGTGAGAAATATATTTTCAAGAGACTCGATCCATTACTCAGAAACCACTGGATTAGTAGTTCTACTAAAATATTGAGGATTTGTTCACATAAAACTATCCAATATAGGTGTATCATGTCATGGAACATCATGTTTCTTCATATGTGCAATTTTATTAAACATAACCTGGGTCAACTTCCCAAGTATAGTCATGATCTATTCAACTCCAACACCAAATGTATTGGCTTGATTAGAGGAGAAATCCCTATATTGACCATGGGTACAGATTCTATTTCTTCTATTAGGTGTTATCACTAAATAATGACACACAATGAGTTAGATCAAAATAATCATTAATATTTATCCACACAATAAAATCCCTCTAATGGTAAAATTATAGGATTCTATAAGGGATTATCATAGTTCTCATGTTAGTTATGTTTATTTTAAAATATAGTTCCTAAGTTTTTTAATAAACTTTCTCTGATAACAACTGTAAATACCCCAACTATATTAACCTAGAGTTGGTTACTTTATTACATTGGTATTAAATACAAGGAACCATATCTTGAAGGATTAAATAGTTTAATAGTTTTAGTGAAAAAGATACATACATGGTACCCTTATTACATTGGTTATTAAAAATAGAACATAAATAAGGAAAGTAATTTTCATCCTTTATTCAGACATTTCATATTCATATCCTTATAAAAAGAGAACAAATAAAAGGGTGAGCTCATATGCCTAGTAAGATTTACATACCACAGAAGTTTTCTTAAATCAATAGCACATAATAAAAATCATAGGGTAAATAACAAAACACACATTCCATTTAATAAATAAATTTTATATCATTATAGTATAATGCATAAAAATTATAGTAATGTAAATAATTAGAAAGAAATTCCATTTAATTAATAACTTGAACACAATATGAATCTATGGATAATATCATAGTGAAAATATCAGAGATAAAAATAAATGAATTCTTAATGAAGTAAATGATTAATTATTGTGCATCATGTTTCCCAAGCACATGATACATTTACCATCAAGACCTTTAACAATTTAGTTTAATCTTTATGGGTAAAAAACCATTTAATTTTGCTAACTTATTCATCTTATGAGACTACTGATACATTAATGGGAATTTCTATATATGGCCCCTACATGTTCTTGCATGTCCAAATCGTTTCTCATATATCAAATAATTTATTTAATTCCTAACAATGTGCCTTATCATCAAGTATCTGTATTGAGTAAAAAATATGGATTTAAAATTATTTCCCCAATTAATCAAATAAATTTCAAAGTAAATATCATATGTAAAAATGGTATAGGGTTTAGGAAATAATCATATAAATTATAAAATGCGTATAGACATTTAAGAGAAATTAAATTGTTGATGAATGATGATCATAAATAAATCAAAGGGTTAGTACATAAATCATAGAAAAAATGGGTGTATAATATTAAAATATGCTTCAATGAAGTGAAATTAAGACGAATTCACATAAAAAGATCATATCATTGAAGTGAGCATTAATTAAATGAATTAATTATATTTATCCACTATAAATACATATAAAACAAGTGTAAATACAACATAAGATAATCAAAAGTCATTTCACACATAATCTTATCATGACTTAATCAATGAAGTATGATTTTAAACTAATGAATGGAAATTGAGTCAAGAGATCCCTTACCTAACACTTTCCCTTAGCTGTACATACTCTAAAATTATGTATAATGGTTTAAATAATGTTATTAATTTATTCTAGAACTATATTAATATTTAAAATACCTTATAATATCCTTTTATAACATCTTATCATCCGTTCATTAATAATATTTCATCATTTTCCTTGTTTTGGATGTTAATTGCCTTATTTATCATGCATATTTTGTCATGAATGTCCCATTTATTTTACATAGGATATATATACATCATCTTAATAAAGATATAAATGTTATAAATATCATATTTAATTATTAAATATAGTTTTAAAACCATTCTTTAATGTTGAACATGAAAAATGAATCACATCGCATCGTGGAGATGGTAGGTCATACGTACGCACAAGTGACAATATCATTCAATTAACGGGTGAAATGATAAGTAATTGGATGATATATTAATTATGAAGAACTAATATTATTTAATAAATATCATATATATTTATCTTTTCCATTAGTATAAATATCTAATTAAATTGGTTATGAAAAACAAATTACACCCCCATGTGGAGATGATAAGACATACGTGCGTACACGTGATGATTTTGTTTTTAATAGGATGGATAAAAGGTGGAATATGGTTATTTAATAATAATAATAAAATCTCTATATATATTATAAATTATTTATTAATTTATAATGGAAACAATACATGAAGAGGAAGTATAAGAAGAAAGAATTTTGAGAGATTCTATAAAGATGATTACTTATTCTAAGAAGGGGATCCTTTATAAATTATGTTAACAGATATAGTGTAGGTATTTTGGAAGTAAAAAACCTCAATAACTTAAATAATGATGTTTATAAGAGAAATGGTAAGATTTTTGTTGAGCTAGATGGCTTAAAGTGGTGTAAACAAGTGAAGGAAGTGGTGCCCTTTTATAATTAAGGCTAGGAGAACTTTTAGAAACTCTAAAAATATTAAATTAAAATAAATTAATTTTTAATTAAAAATGAACAAAAAGTGATTTATTTCTAAGATAATATGTGTAGGTTACATTATTACCCTTATCATTTAGTTTTAACCATTATTTAACCCCTTTAACTCTTATCATGACAACATGGATTTTACTCCTTAAAGGTCAATATTGTTACTATAAAATGTCAAAAGACCCATAAATGGATCATGGTTGTTCTTTTAAACCATAACATAATCACTTTTATTAATTTAAGATTTTAATAAATTATATATCATTTAACAAAATATTATTTATTTTAAAATATCATTAATGCCAATTTTGAAACTATTCATTACTTTGACTTTTAAAAATATCAATACAACAAGATAAATTCAAAAAAAATATTTTAATACATACCTAACATGTATAAATAATATATAAAATTCATAGAGAACCCTAATTATCTCAAATTATATTTATTTTAATATTTTTAATAACATTTGATTTGATATTTTCATTAATTAAATAATTACTGCATCAGTGTTGTGAAAACATTTAAGGTAATCATTTATTCACTAAAAATTAAAAATAAATTACCATGATGAATATAATTAATTTATATTTAAAAATATTATTTATATTTGAGGATAACTTCTAGATAAAATCATATTAAAAATATTATAGTTATTAAAATCATGAATATGACATCTTTGACTTTTATTTAAATAAAATATTATAAGGGTCATAATCACTTACTAATGAAAAAATGATCATATATCTGAAACTTGAATGATTATGGATGAAAATTAATCATATAATAAAATTGGGGAAAGTGTTAGGGTCATTTTATAGTCCTTATTATTTTATTTTTAACCTATATTACCCAATTTACCCTTTATCATGGTAATGAAAATTACCAAGGTTTTTATTCATATTTGTTAAAAATAAAAGGGACCTATTTACTAAATTTAAAATTTATAAATCCAAATATGGAATCCATTTTTAAAAATTAAAAACACATAATTTGTAGAATTTAATTTAAAATAATTACCTCAAAATGCAATGAAAAATAATTTTCTTTAAAAGTGCATTTTAAGCCTAAAAATGTGATTATACCAAAATAAGTTATAAGGATGTGAAGAAACTTTGTTATATTTTTTAACAAAGTTTTTTATTTGTTGAAAAATAATATTTTGTAAAATATGTTTTTTAAAAAAATAGTTGAATGTTTCTGAATGTTTGAGCCCAAACACAAATGGGGAGAAAGGTTTTGTTTTTGAGAAAGTTGTTTTCCAGACATAGAGTATCGAACTGAGATGAATGAGACATAAAAGATTTTAGAAAGTTGAAGTTTCCAATAAGACACACCATCTATCTCATAATCATCAGTATGATATTCATGATCTATCAGATACATTGTTTGTCATAAATTCAGTAGACGTAGTGAAAGAAAGTCAGAATGTTGATAAAACCTAACAAGTAAGTTTCAAGGGAATCAGAAGTTAGAAAGTTATTAAATTTCCTAACCTCAAGTTAGATGATTTCATGACAATATAAAAAGTTTTCAATGCCATTAGAGAGTTATGATACAAGGAGTTTGTGTTTGAAGAGTTATGATTTCATCGATGTGAAGAAATGTGAGAAGACTAAGATGATGATTTTCAGTCAGGCTGATAAATAAAATATACAGATCATCAGATTGAAAATATTTGGAGGTAAATTTTTTTTATTACTGGAAGTTTTTATTTTCCATAATTAGATAATGAAATATGTTACTATAGGTATAATTACATTGGATGTGGTGTGCCATTGATCAATCAGACTGACTCTGAGATGGAAAATAAATCAAACTCACTCTAAGAAGAAAAATCAATCGGATTGAATCTGAAAAGGAAATTTAATTAGACTAACTCTAAGAAATAAATTTAATTAGACTAACTATGAGAAATAAGTTCAATTATACTAACTACGAGAATTAAATTCAATCATACTAAATCTGAGAATGAAATTCAATTGAAATAACTCTGACGAGGAAAGTCAATTTGAAATGAGATGAGGAAGTTCCATCATAATGAGCTGAGGAAGTTCTATCGTTATGATATGAGGAAGATTCATAATAATGAGCTTAGTAACTTCCATAATACTAAATAAAAGTTTGGTAGTTATAGAAGTATGTTTACTAATAAGACTCAAGATGATTCAAGAAGGTTCTAGAAGAGTTAAAGTGCCCAAAATGAAGTTAAAATATGAGTAAATTTTAGAGGTTTTTGAATTTGAGTAAGCGGGAAAAGTTTTTGAGTTTCCATAATTTTATATTATGGTATTCCTATAAATAAATTCAAAGTAGATTCTTACTTTTCAAACTCTTCATGTGAAAAAAGGTGGATCAATGTAGAATTTGAGTCATAGTTCTTTCCAAACAGAGATCTCATAAGAAGACCAAACTAATATAAGTTTTTTTTATTAAACTAAGGAAGATTATAATGAGAAATTGAGAAGATTTTGAGAAGTGTAGATTTATAATAGGTTCATCATAATGTGTACATCAGACTGATCCAATAAGAATTAATTTCATTGGACTGAGGTTTTATACATAGTTTTGCAGAGAAAAAGTTTTTGGCGTTATTTCTTTTGTGGCTCATTTGTTTGTAATAAAACTTTGTAAACTGATGAGTGTTAGTATAATATTTCTTATTAGGGTCTATAAGGTGTCTAATAGGAGTTATCACAAGTTTTATTCACTTATTTATAATAGTGAATTTTTATCGACCCATGAGAATGGCTATGTAAAGGATATAGGTTCTCGCACTAAGGCTGAACCTTATAAATATCATGTGATGTACTTGCTTTCCTACTTTAGCATGCATAAATAATTAATAAAATATAATAATTTTATGAAATTTAATAGGTTATAGGGGTTATGTTTCTTAAAATTTTGAAACTTATAAAAGTTAATAACTGATTCAACCCCCTTCTCATTTGTTTGTTGATCCTTTGGAACTTCAATTGGTATCAGATCAAAGTATCCCTTGTTTAATCCTTATCATGGATAATATTAATTTTTTCAATAGTAGAATAATTTGTACATTTTATGGAAAAAATTATTATGGATAGAAAAATAGGATGATTCCTTATCTCCTATATCTTGGCTTAGAATTTGTTTATATTTCTACAATTGGTTTTCCAATTATTGAGAAAGATACTCCTATGATGATTGTTGAAAAAATAAATATTGAATCTTATGGAAAGGATAGAAATGATATCTTTATTTCTCAAACAAAAAATGTTTATACGAAGGAGATGGGTCTCAAAAATTCAAAGAGAATGTGGGAAAAGCTGTAATTTATTTTTGAAAGGAATAATAAAGTGAAGTAAGAAAAGATAAAGATCTGTCATAGTAAGTTTAAAGACATGAGAATGAGAAAGGAATAAAATATTGATAAATAATTCAATAGATTAAATGAATTTATTTTCACTATAAAAGGTTTTGGATATGTTTTAGAAGATTCTACAATAGTGAGGAAAATTATGAGAAACCTTTTGGATAAGTTTAATTCTAAAATTTCTTCTTTAGAAGATAAAGATGATTTATCTCTTGATGAATTGTATAAATTTATTGTTTCTTATGAAATGAGAAAAGTTAAAATGTTCAAAATTAAGATGAAAGATGAAATGACCTTTGAAGCTATGAGAAAGATGAAAATTCAAGATGTTAAAGATGTTGATAATTGTTATTATGAGGATAAATAGGACGATGAGTTGAATGATAAAATCATGTATCTTATCTCTAAGAACTATCCTAGAGAAAGAGAAAAGTATGGAGGTAAAATTATTGTCAAATGTTTTGAGTGTGGTGGAATTAGTCACTTTTCCATGAATTTCCCTAAGAATAAATTTGAAGAATATTGAGACTATTCTAATAAAAAAAATAATTGGAAGAAGTGAAACAAAATTTCTAAAGAAGAAAACTCATAAAAAAAATATAAGAAGAGGTTTAACGAAAAAAAAGATAAGTTTGTTGAGTAGGAAAGATGAATCAAAATCAACTAAAAAAATTCCTCAGAAAATGAAAGTTCATAAAATGTTAGAACATTCATTTAAAAAGTTGAGAAAACATGAGACTCTTTAAATAATGAAGAAGAAAAAGGTAAAGAATCTTATATAGAATATTTGATCAGAACAGAACTTATTGCATGACTTGAGAAAATCAGGTCACTCAATAAATAAATTATAATGATAAAGAAAGATAGTGTAAAAGTTTTTAAAGGTGAAAAATATGTTTTCAAGGAAGAAGAAGAACAAATATAGGAGATCATAAGTTACAAGCTGAGAATTTTTTAACAAGGAAAGATGGTTGAAGACATTAGAGAGAAGTTAGTAGCTAAGGAAGAGGAAGTTAACAAGTTTCAATAAAAACTCCTTGAGTCCAAAAGTAACTTTAGGAAGATTAATGGAATCTTTAATGAATCCTTGGAAGTAAACGTTGAGAGTTATAAAGTTTATAAGAAAGATCAAATCATAAATCAGGTGAAATCCTAACCCTACAAAAATAACGTTTCTTCTGATTTTTCTAATATTTCTGGTGATAAGAAAATTTATGGGAAAGTTTGGATGGATAAAGGATGTGAGAAACCCATCACATCCACAAAATTTGAAAACTCACTCATAAAGAAATATGGTCCACACCCAAAGTTTGTTAGAGTAGAAAGAAGTTATGAATATCAACAAAATTTCTACAGAGAAAGATCTTAATTTAATATAAAATCAAGATTTGATAGTTTCTGTTGGTGATGTGGAATCTATGGACACAAGTCTTAGAATTGTTGGCATAACTTATTACTTCTCGAAAGAAGGTTTGAACATATAGAAATAAATGGTATGAGAATAATGAGTAACTTTACTAACCCACATGAAGTTAGAAAATAAAAATCTCAAGATGTGAGAATCTTTATAAAAAATAATAAATTTTAATGTATTGAAGAGGTTTGTGATATGATCAGGTTGTCTATACTATAGAAATTTGTATGAAACTCCTTTTGGAAGAAGTTTCTTATGCTAGAAAATAAAAGGATGCTGGAATAAAGAAAGTTGAGGAATGATATTTTATTGTTGATAAAACTTTGAATGTTGATAAAAAGAAAAAACCATGGATACTTGATAGTGTTTGTTCACCACAAATGAAAGGTGATTTGAAAATATTGATTTTTTTAAAATCATGATAGAGGTGTTGTTACCTTTTGGAATAATAGTTATTTAAAAATCATAGGAATCTAAATGGATGATATTGAAGTAGAAAAGTTAAAATCTAAGGAAGTTTTATTTATTGATGGACTAAAACATAACTTACTTAGTGTAAGTAAACTTTGTGATAATGAAAAAGAAGTGATTTTTAGAAAATATTCTTATATTATCATAAGTGTGAAAGATAAAAAATTTATTACAAAAGGATAAATAACTAGTGATAATCTCTTTCAAATTAGATAATTTAATAACTCCTATTACATAAGTGTTGAAGATTAGAATAAGTTGTAGCACTAGAGACTTGAACATCTTGGGAAAAAGTATGATTTTTTTCTCTAAATTTGATGTTGTATGAAACATTCTAGAGTTTAAAATAAGAGAATAAGATGTTTTTGTTACTTTTCAGAAAGGTAAGATGACTAATAAAAGTCACAAGAAGGTTGAGATTCAGTCTACCAGACCTCATGAACTTATTCTTTCTGATTTATGTGGGATGATGATACATAAATCAATAATAGGTTATTTTTACTTTATCACTTTTATTTATGATTTCACTTGGATGACCAACATAATTTTTATGAAACACAAGTCATAGGCTATAGAAATGTTCAAAGTCTTCAGAAGAGAAGTTGAGAAAGAAATCGGAGTTTATATAAAGAAGTTGATAATTGATAATGGTACAAAATTCACATGAAATACTTTTGAAAATTATCTTATAAAGTATGGAATTAAACATCAATATAGTGTTCCATATACCCCACTAAAAAATGGAGTAGAAAAAAGGAAGAATAAATTTATGGTGGGAATGGGAAGAAGAATGTTATAAGAATACAAACTCTCAAAAATCTATTGGAGGGAAGTTTTTAGTACTGATGTACATATTTAGAATAGATGTTTGTTGAGGCCAGAATCCAACATGACTACCTATGAAATGTGGTATGACAAAAAACATTCATTTAAATACTTAAAGGTTTTTGGAAGTCTATGTTTAATAAAAACCAAAAATTCATATCTTGGAAAGTTTGGTGAGAAATATGAAGAAGGAATATTTATGGGTTATTCACCCAATGGAAGAAGTTAAAAATGTTGGAACAAATTTTTAAAAAAGTTGGTGGATTCATATGATGTGAATTTTATGGAAAATCCAAAAAAATTTTATTAAGAATGTTTAGAAGGATAAATGAAAGATTTCCAATGAAAGTGATAATGATACAAAAACAACTTATCAAGATTATAAAGAATTGTGTGATGAGGAAATTAAAGCTGGAAAAGAAACTTTTAAGTTTCTTATTTTACAAAATAAAGTTGAGACAAAAAAACATCATTGGAAATCATAAGGCTCCAGTTCAGACTAGAAGGACATTAAGATTAGATAATCAAGCTTTAATTATCTCAAAAGTTTAATTAGAATCAGTTTTAGAAGCTATTAAACCAAAAATAATTGGTTGATTCTATGAATGTAGAGTTGGATCAGATTGAGAAAAAAAGAAACATGAGAGATTTTACCATTTCCTAAACGTAAAAATTTTATTATAACAAAATGGGTTTACATAAACAAGTTTAATGAACATGGAGAAGTTTCAATAAAAAAACCAAGTCTTGTTTGTAAAGGTTATGCACAATTTAAAGGTGTGGATTTTGAAGAAACTTTTTCCCTAGTTGCAAGTTTAGAAACTATTAGAATTTTTCTTTCAATGTCTACACATAGAAATTAAAAAGTTTATTAGATGGATGTAAAGTCATATTTCTTAAATAGATATATTTAGGAAGAGGTTTAAATTGAACAACCTTGTGGTTTTCTACTTGAAAATTATGAAAACAAGGTTTTTGGATTGATTAAATACTTATATGGGTTAAACAAATACCCATGTTCCTCGTATTAAAAAATTGATAATTGTTTTATAATGTTTAATTTTTCTAAAGGAAAAGTTGATAGTTTCTTGTATGTGAAAGAAGTTAACTCCCACACACTAATTTTTATTATGTATTTGGATGATATAATTTTTTCTAGGGTTAAAGAAAAAGTTTTCTAATAATTTTATGAGTAAATGAAGAAGAACTTTGAAATTTTAATTTTAGGAGAATTAACTTTCTTCCTAGGCTTAGAAGTTGAACAAAAAGAAAAGTATATTTTCTTATCTCAAGAAAAGTATTCCATGGAATTTTTAAATAAGCTTGGGATGACATAATCTAAATAATTTTCTACTCCTATTTTAGTGTGAAAAAAGTTGAGTAAAGAAGAATCTAGAAAAAGTATAAATCAGAAAGAATTTCAGAAGATGATAAGAAGTTTACTTTATCTCATAGCCTCAAGACCTGATATTGTTTATGCTGTGACATTACGTGCCAAATATTAGAGTGAACCAAAATAGTCTCATATGTTGTAAGCAAAAAGAATTTTTATATATGTTAATGGAATAACTTTACATCAGATTGTAGTATAAAATTTCATGGTTATACTGATGTCAATTGGGATGGAGATTGTAATGACAGAAAATCAACTTCTGGAGGAACATTTTTTTGGGGTGAATGTTGTGTGATTTAGAATAGTAAGAAATAAAGTTCAGTAACTTTGAGTATAGAAAAATCAGAATATGTTGTAGCTACTCAGTCTTATACTCAGATGCTATGGATGAATGTTCAACTAAAATATTTGAAAGTAAAAATTTCTACACCATTGAAGATAATTTGTGATAATCAGAGTGCAATTGATCTTTCTAAAAATATGGTTCAAAATTCAAGATCAAAACACATTGATATAAAGTTCCACTTTATAAAAGAGAATTTTTTTACTGGATATGTTTTATTGGAATATATCTCAATGAAATATCAAATTTATGATAACTTTACAAAAGAAATTCCAAAAGAAATGTTTATTGATTTGAGGCTGAAAATTCATGTTCATCCTCCTCCAATTACTTCCTAAACCTCATAAGGAGGTCCCCCACCATGATTTGGTTTATGTTTACAAATGGGGAGATAAAGTAACAACTTTGTACTTTGTAATAATTTTTTACTTATCATTATTTTATGAATTTGTAGCTGTGGTTATTAGATAATGAAAAAGACAAAAATACATGGGGAGAGGAAATGAATTTAAGAGGAAAAGATAAAAGTGAGGGGGGAGTTTATCTTTACATGGACACAAAATTTTCTTGTCACTGAGGGATGAAATTCCTTAAAAAACATTTCTTTATCTAGAAGTGTGGTTTCAGGACACTCTCTTATGAAAAAGGATATGTTTTGATAAAAGTTGAAAACTTTGAGTTGTTTTAAATTTTTTTTTTGAAAAATTATGAGTGTTTGAAAAATGGTGAGTCATAAAAGTTAGTAGTGAAAGTTCTCAATCAAATGAAAAGGGAGAGATTGAAGAACCTTTTTGATGTTTTGTTTTTAAAAAAGTTTTTTATTTGTTGAAAACTAATATATTTTAAAATAATTTTCCTGAAACAAAGGTGAAAGTTGATGAATTTTTGAACCCAAACACAAAGGGGGAGAACATTTTTGTTTTTGAGAAAGTTTTTTTCTGAACGTTGAGTATTAGACTGAGCAGAACCAGATAAAAAAGATGTCATAAAAATAAAGTTTCTGATCAGACTCACCATTGGTCTTAGAATCATCAAAGTGATGTTCAAGATCTACCAGACACATTGTTTGTTAGAAAGTTAGTAGAAGCAGTAAAATAAAGTCAGAATGTTGAAGTCAGAAAAAGTAAGTTTCAAGGGAATCAGGAGCTTGAATGTTCTTAAATTTTCTAACCTCATGTAAGATGATTCTATGTCGATATCAAAAATTTCTCAACATCATGAGAGAGTCATGATATAAGAAGGAGTTTGTGTTTGAAGAGTTATGAGTTCATCGGTTTGAAGAAATGTGAGAAGATAAAGATTATGGTTTTTAGGTAAAAAAATTAATCAAATATACAAATCATCATATCTGAAATAATTTGAGGTAGAAATTGTTTATGGAGAGAAGTTTTCCTTTACTGCAATCATAGAAATAAAAAAGTTGTTGTAGGTATTGGTCCATCAATCATGTTGTTTAACTGATAGATTAGACTGACTTGAAGAAGAAAAACTAAATCAGACCAACTCTGAGAAGAAAAATAAATCAAATTGACTCTAAGAAGAAAATTCAATCAGACTAACTCTAAGATAGAAAGTCAATCAAATTTAATTTTAGAAAAAAATTCAATCAGACTGACTCTGAGAAGGAAAGTTAGTCAGACTAAATCTAATGAGGAAAGTCAATACAGAATGAGCTGAGGATGTTCCATCATAATGAGTTGAAAAAGTTACATCGTAATGAGCTGAGAAAGTTCCATCATAATGATCTAAGAAAGTTCCATCATACTAAATAAAAGTTACTAAGTCTGAGAAGGCTATTTACTAATAAGACTCAAGATGATTCAAGAGGGTTCCAAAAGAGTTGAAGTGGTCAAACATGAAGATAAAATATGAATGAATTTCAGAGGTTTTTAAATTTGAGTTAGTGGGAAAAGTTTTTTAGTTTCCCACATTTTCCATTTTGGGATTACTATAAATAAATTCATAGTACATTTGTAATTTTAAACCTTTTCACATGCAAAAAAGGCAGAGCACTGTAGAGTTTGTGTTAGAGTTATTTCCGAATATAGATCTCATAAGATGATAAAACTAATGGAATTTATATTTATTAAACTAAGGAATATCAGACTGATCAATAGAGAAGAGTTTGAGAAATTCACATTGAGAATAGGTTCATGGTATTGATTTCATCAGATTGATCCAATCAGACCCAGTTTCACTGGGCTGAGGTTTTAGATAGAGTTTTGTGGAGAAATTTTTTTTGGTGTTCTTTATTTTGTTGGTCATTTGTTTATAATAAAACTTTTTAAAATTATTGGAGTCATTATAATCTTTCTTATTGTGAGATAGAATATGTCTAACGGGAGTTGGCACAAGTTTTATTCACTTCTTGTTAATAGTGAATTTTCATAGACCCACAGATGTGGAAATGGGAAAGATTCTGGTTCTCACACTAAGGCCGAACTATGTAAATCCCATGTGATTTAATTTATTTCATAATTTTTCATACATGAGTATTTAATAAAATATGATAGGGTTATGAACTTTAATATACTATAGGGTTTAAGTTTCTTAAAAGTTTGAAACTTATAAAAGTTATCAACTGATTCAACCCCCTTTTAAATTGTTTTTCAATCCTTTGGAACATTAGGATGATTAAAATTCAATTAATTAGATTATAACTAAAGATTACTTATGATACTCTGAGTTCAAATTCAAATAATAAAAGGAATTTTTATTTTAAATAGTTTTTTAAAAATCTATATTTTTCACTATTCACTGGAAAATCAATCTTTTCATAAAATTCCCATAAATTCGCCCTAAGCTAATTTTAATATGATGATTTCAAAAATGAAGTTAATTCTATCGAGTTATTTTTTAAAAGTGTCAAAAATTAATGATACTTATTTTCTCATAAAAATAAATAAAAATCACCTTTTAAAGGAAATATATATTTAAAGAATAAAATAACTTTACAAAAAATTATGTGTTTATTTCCTAAGAATAAATAAATATGAACTTTATGTATATTTTATAATATAGTTAATAATATTCACACCTACAAATTTATATCTTTTTCATAACAATCATGTTAAAATAATAACATTTTTATAGTATATCACGGTTCATTTAAGCTCAGTGTTGTGTGATACATAAGTTATCATAGAAATTGAATTTATTTAAGAAGAAATATACCCTAAAATCTTGGGGTGTTATCGTATCTTATTTCTATGTGCCCAAGATACCCGCCTGGGTCTTTAGTGTGCATCATAATGGGACCACACGATGTGTACAATCCTACTACATACTGTGATTCCATTATGCCGTGTGTTTGATGTTCTAATCAAATGGCTCAACATGTATTTTAGATATGGGAAATGATGAACTGAACATTTTGTAAATTGCATAAACATAGTGTATATCATAAGTTCTCTAGTATATTAGTCTCACATGGTTTGACTATGTATAATGACCATAAGGAATTGCGCGATTTACGCTGATAACCCAAGCAGACTATATAGTGTGTACGACAGCTACACACCATGTAATCCGAAATCCTATATTCCAGGTTGGCCTGATATTCATACAATGTGAAATAAATATACCCCATTTAATTAATTTCATAGTGTGTCATATAACCATTAACACATTTAGGTTCAGTGCACATGGTTACATGACATGTACTCCGGCTACACACCATGTAACCCATTTTTATCGGTAAAAAATTTGGTACTTCCTGATAGAATCTCTAGTCATTCTTCATCCATTCTTAAACCTTTAATAAAATTAAGGACTGAACAAACATGATTAATATGTTGATAACATGTTAATTCAAATCGGATTAAAGAATGAATAATACAAAATGAAAACATTCAACTATGATTTCATATTGATCAATAATAAAATAAATTATTATAAATTTAAAACGTGGCTACTCTGATAAAACTTATGAGTTCTGAGTGTTATATAAGCATGTGGTGGTGGGTGATATATTAAAATTTCTTTTAATATTTATATTCCCAAAACCCCAATATAGGATCTTTCAAGTTAAATTTATAATAAATTTATTTATATCAGAAGAAAGAAAATACCTCAAATTAGGATCTTTCTTCGATGTGGTTGTTAATCATCTAAAAATACCATTTCAGATTTCCTTTGTTGTACTATGAGGATCTAAGGATAGAATCCCTCTAACAGTGATCCACACATAATCATTTGAACTCCAAGAAATTCTAATTGATCTCTGGGTGCTAGCATACTGAATCGATTATCTCCCATTGTTTGGTCACTTGTCCTTTGGTCTTGAAAGAATATTTCTTGAATTTATTATTTTTAAAAGGGATAAAGAATAATGATTCAATAAAGAATTCATTCTGCACAAAAATTTTCTATTTTTTACTTCACACTCTACACAATATACATAACCATCTATTTATAGATCTAGGGTTTAGGTTAAAATATTATTTAATTGTATACCAGACCTTAAAAAATATTATAACATTTAATAAACCCCATGTATCATAATATTAATGATAATAATTATAATAATAATATTATTTTTTGGTGTGCACCGTCTTGTGTGATGAAAAATATTATTTAACCAGCTTGTTAAATAATATTTGTCACCCGACATTTTGTTGGTCCTTTCAAACTCCTTTAACATTTATTGAACATCTAAAAAAATATTAAACATTTTATTCATAAATAAATATTTTTGATTGATAAAATGTGAATAAAATTTTTCCTTGGTCTTGAGAATAATATTTATTCTATTAATTAAATTCACTTATAATTTAATTGAGATCATCGGTAACACTTAGTATGCGACCCTCTGGGATTCTTTATCATTGGCATTAGGAAGGCTTGCCTAAAGTCCAAGATTATTTCCTAGCAATGGATCAAGGCACCCAAGAGAAATAACATAATGTTCCTATGATGAAAACCACATATGAACACTCACTGTGTAATATAATCCCTATATCACAATATCTCATCAACCAGGATGCACATCTATGTCACCAAACTATAAGCTCGATACGTCTTTCTTGGAATATCTAAAATAAACCCATCATTACACCACATACATGGAATTTAGGGTGAAAGTTCTATTCCAATAAAAGGGTTGAGATATCAGCTTCCATAAATATGGAAGATGAAAATCCTTCCTTGACTTATCTATTAATAACATATCATTCGTAACACACCAAAATTTGCCTACTTCCCTCCAACATATGGCGTGAAAATTTTCATCAGAAAATCTAAGTGTGCAAGTCATGACATGAATCAATGATAATATTAAAGTATAATATCTCAGATAGTAATATCCAATGACACAAAAACATATGAAATTCCTACTGGTGATTCTGTAACAACTTGTGTTATTTGGACTATAATTTTGAGAAGAAATTTGATTTTTTTACTTCCAAATGCTTGTAAGGGGTAAAATGGTCTGTATACCCTAGCAGTTGATCTTGATTTTTTTTGACTACTACATTGGTCCTAGAATAGGGTTTTTACCCCAGTAAAGAAGTTTTATGAAATTCCGAGCCATTTTAATTTTAACGGAATAATTAATAATTAATAATTAATAAATTAAATATTAATTTATTCGCATAGGTTTGTTCGACCACATATTTTTAATGGAGTTTAATATTGATATTTTGTCTCTTCCATTGATCCCAAAATAGGGAGTATTTCCTAAACATGGCATAAACTCAGTTTGGGTTCCAGGGCTGGGCTGGGCCCCCTTTTCTTTTTCTTTCCTTTTTCTTTATTTTTTCTTCTTTTTCTTTTATTTTTATTATTTTCCATCCTTGTATTCTCACATACACCTATAGGGATCCTCCTTCATCATGTGACTGAGATAGAAAGGGATAATGAGAGAGATAATAAATGATATGGGAAGAGAGGTATGATCGTGAAGCTCAGGACATGCCAGATCATCATGTAGTAGCTGTGAAGCATGGAAATAAGATAAGCTTCAGTGGATTCCTCCCAAAGGTAGGTTGTTTTAAATTTTTTATTACAAATACCTATAGATTTTACATTTTCTTATTTTAATAACTTATTATAATTGATTAAGACTCCTTGTCAGTCGATCTATTGTTTTTGGGGAAAAAACAAGGGTTTCAAGTGATTTGAGGGGTTTCACTTTCATAAACCCCGATCAAACGATGTGTAGTTTAGGAACACACACTTTGTGTTATTTTTTTTTGGGGAAGATGATATTTTATAAGTACACAAAATTTATGGGATATAAATGTTGTGTACTGAGACTTGTTTGTGAAGCCAAGTACCTGACCAGACAGCCCATGTAGGGGTATATAGCCATGTAGAGTACACGGCGGGACCCTGTGTGGGTTTCACAACATGTAGAGTTTCATGGCTAGTCCAAGTACATGATTATGCCATGTAAGGTACATGAAAAGGTACCCCGTGTAGGGTACATGACATGTACATATTTTACTCACCATGTACATGGGTTTACACACCATGTTTGACTGAAGTACATGCTCGAGTGGGACTGTGAGGGTACATGCTGTGTGTTAGGGATGACATGTCGTGTACTCTTCATTTGATACCCTTTTAGTGGTTTTCCCCATTTTCCATATCTTTATTCCCATGATTCAGAATTGGAACCATGAGTATTCCATTCCATGTATCTTTCTATGTAGACCATTATAGTAAAACCCTTGAGGTGATTCAAGGACTCCTAGGTGATGTTTCATGATTTTCCTAAATACAGAGGTTCTTTATTCAGTAATCAAATACAATTGTCTCTTAAGAGTGATACCCTTTTATTTGAGATGATACATGAGCTATCTCTCTTGAATGATGATTTTTTATCTTTTAACTTAAGAAAATATCCCTCGTGAGATGTGACCTTTAGGCTTAGAAGGCCTTGAGACTAGTTGTTTCCAAGGATCCCCTATGGGATTCCTCTGCTTAAATTTCAACCTAGAGGACCCCAAGTAGGTTTCCTTTATCTGCTTTTGTTACCAGGGGTACCCTATGGGATGTATTTGATTACATTTTGACTTAGGGTATCCCCTATAGGATCCCTTTACCTTTATACCATTCTGAGGGTCCCATGTGGTATGCCTCTACTTCTTACGCTGCTTTTGAGGGTCCCATGTAAGATTCCTCTTCCTATATACCATTTTGAGTATTCTAATTAATATTTCTATTTTACTTATCATTCAAGGATCCCATGTAGTATTCCCCCTTTTACCTTCTTAGATGAGGATATCAAGTAGGATGCCTCTCTTGTGTTATGACTTGAGAGACCCAATGGGTGCCTTGATGTTTGACTGAACCTAAGATAGTACATCAGGTTTGGGTAGAGGTGGTAGTGGGTGTCACCATAGAACCCATACCAAAATTTTAATCCATGGGGTTTTGGTAGTAGTGTTGGGTTAGTAATTCATCCACCCTCGCTCTTTATTTATACTTTCACTTGTTTATTACTGATACAACGATGATAACCATAGGTTCTTCCTAGTTAGTGTTTGATGAGACTAATGTTATGAGTCTTTATTTCTATTTGAGATTCCTATAAATTCTTCCTAGGATCTATATTATTCTTTATTGTGATGCCCATAAATATTTCCAAGGATCCATATTCTAACCCACATTGTTTCTTATATTTACTGACATACCCAGAGGTACTACCTGTGATCTAGACATTGAGACCATATGTTTGATTATTATATTATTGGGATCTCCATAGGTGCTTAATGGGATCCAAATTTTGAGTCTATGATTATGATATACGGGCATGAAGTCCCTATTAATGATACTCATGGATGGATACACCCTCCCAAGTGATGAGAATGATTCCACTCTCCTCAAATTTTTATATTTTGAGGATGATTCTTCTCTCCTGTGATTGACATGTGATGAGGATGATTACCCTCTCCTAGATATTATTATTCTCATGGATGATTATGTTCTCCCAAGTGATAGGGACAATTATTCTCTCCTTGATCAATTACTAGACCATGGAATTGGACATGGAATTTCACATCATTGGATACCCGTGAATGATTATTCTCTCCAAAGTAACAGGGATGATTCTGATCTCCTTGATTAGAGACCTTGAGGGTTGGAAACAAAGTATTATTAATGATATTTCCTTAAAACTCGTCTAAGGGTCAAACCCTTAGGGTTCATCTAAGTAATAATGTCATAACTGCCTATAGATCAAGATATAGGGCCCAAACATTCGAATGGATTTACATGGAATTAGAAGCATGGTTTCTAGATCTAGTCTATTTACATGATATCCATATGTACTTCCATGGAATCCATTATTACAGTGATTGGAGGTGATTACGGGTGAACCCAGGGTTAGAACGAGTATCCCCCTATGGTAATGTAGCTTTCTTAGAGACATTTATGGAGATGGATGAAGCATGTATTGTTGATTGGGATTACAAACCCATAGATTGACTTAATTATACATAGATTGGGTGGTCTGACATCCAACTCACTACCCTTTTCATAGGATGTCCAGACAA
Source organism: Viscum album (assembly GCA_963277665.1). Classification (NCBI taxonomy): domain Eukaryota; kingdom Viridiplantae; phylum Streptophyta; class Magnoliopsida; order Santalales; family Viscaceae; genus Viscum; species Viscum album. The sequence continues at coordinate 1,791,401,026 of OY728128.1, forward strand.
TCAGGATTATGGACCTCAGGATCAACTGCTGTTGTTTTATGTTATTTCTTTCACCTAACTCATGTATATACACATTTATGTATATATGTATATTTTTGAGAATATATAGACACACACACACACATAAATGTAGATATACATGAATGGAATTTACCATTTTAATGAGTTTTCAAACCCAAGGTTTGACTGTGGTTCACTTTATTTTATTTGATTTATATTTCTAGTTGTGTCTTGGATAGTCTGATCATATTGCATGAGAATTAACTTATAACAGTAGATTTGTAGGTTCATTATTGGGGTGTCCTACTAAGATTAAATTATCACACCTATATGTGAACCTCAGTGTGTGTACAGACCTTATGTATGATTTTCAAGTTGATCATAGATGAAAGGTGGTTAGGGCTGAGTCCCAGGGTTGCATGGTCAAGCGAAGCCACTCACTTGGATTCATGTGATCAGGCTGGTGCAGTTTGATAGTTTCATGGAGATCAGGTATCTATTCTATCTTAGACTTAGTAATATATTATTGAAATTTTATTTCATTTTCTTTTATGTACTCTTATATGTATGGTTGGCCCAGTGGGTGACCAGTGTTGTATGAAATGGATGTTTGGAATTTTATATCTTTTCATTTATTATTACAACATGTTATATTTTAGTTTATTTACTAATTCCAAACTCTGTTTATTACTTTTTGGATGATATATAGTTATTTCTGCTATTGTTTACTAAGATATGAGGGAATAGACTCTATAAACACACCATAGGCCCTCGCCGCTAGTCAGAAACCTATGGAATATGGAGAGGCGTGCTTGATGCCTCATAAAAAATCGGCTCAGATCACCTGATTAGTGGAATCAAGGTCAGGATGTTAAAAATTGGTACTATATCTATTTATTTTACTATTGTATTACTATTTTGGGTACGGTAGATATGATTATTAGTAATGTTTCATAACTTGTAATGGATATCAGACTGGTGCATTGAGAACACCTATTCTGGTGAGAAATCTTGGTTTCCATGGGTATGAGATTTCTATTTTGATCTAAATGTTATAGTTGTATATAATTTCCTCTTTTAGTGACACACATGTTTTGTGGATGTTATGATTTATTATGGATTTCTAACTCTTTGCCCATTGGTAAGAGGTCAGTAAATTATTTTATTCTTGGCTGAAAAAGGCAAGAGGTGTCTCATGAATCATATTTGGAATATAGGATTCACATGTTATAGGACTTCTAGTGTGTGATTTTACTGAATATAGAATATAATTTTTTTAAATTGTCAACAAAAACCTAAATGGCGTTTTCTCGTATAAGATTTTTGTTTAAATATACTCAATTGTGCCTAATTGTACACACACACACCCACACATATTTATAACCTTCTAATGGAAGGTGATGTGTATCTACATTGAGACACTTGATGGTTAGGTTGATGACTCAGTCCTCATGAATGAGTGGTGCAACAACCCTACAAGGTTAATAAGGCACATTATGCCTATGTGTTATACCCCTTTAGGGCATTGTTTCTCCACTATAGTTATTTAAAGTGTCAGTAAAAATCTATACAGTGTTTTCTTGTATAGATTGGAATGAAATTCTACTTAACCGAACTTGTTTGTGGTTATACAGTTAGATCATTGAGTATGATAGAGATGCGTACTGAGACGTTTCTCAGGAACTAGAACTCTTAGTTGTATTATTGTACATGGATTACTAGTGAGTGTCAGTTTAGTATCTCTTCTATGTTGGTATCATGAAATCTAGAGGAAGTTCTTTATGAGGATGCTCATCGAGGATTAGGGCCCTTGTAGGCTGATGTTTATTTTTTTGACCCTCATAGGTCCGTTTTATCTTAACCTCCCTTGGAGGGATTTGATATTTTTATCTAGGTGTTTAGACCTTGTGACCCAGTTGTGAGACTAGACCAATAGGTCTAGGTGGGAGGACTAGAGGCCCTTAGTCTTGGCTCAGAACCTTATAGGTCAATGTTTGTTTTGATCAAGGGAAGCCTACATGATAGGTTGGACCAAGTTTATGAATGTATTTTTAGATATTTATCTAGGTTATATACTCTTTGAGACCGATTCATAGTTAGTGCTTGGGTTTTGTGATATAGGCATGTTGATACCTTCAGATTTTGATGAAGCACCTAGGGTGATCTAGTATCAATACTGGCTTTGATGGGCAAGAATATTTTGGTTCCTGTCCTAGTATAATAGTTTTTATACTATTACTAAGATAGTAAGAGTGATGGTGGATTCTTGTGACTGGAATGACATAGGGTGACAAGAAGTTGTGGAATAAATCATTCCACAAGCGAGGAGCCCAATTTTGAAGAGGATTTTCAAGGGATATTTAAAATTAATGAGACTAACGTGCTATGTAGCATGGTCAAATTATCCATGTGTTAGACGAATCATGGGATCATGATTTTAGTGATAAAGGTATATGATGGTTGCACATGGTACCATTCAGTTGTAAATCAAGGAGTGGCGGTGTACAAGCTGGGGATCGATGTTTTTAAGACTTTCCATGGGCATGGTTTTAAAGAGTTATGGTTAAGTAGAAAATGTCCCTCTGTGGTAGAGGATACATCATAAACTAATTAGGTGTCATGATATGGTTCAATCATGGATAGACCTAGACATGCATTATTAGAATAAGTGGTGTCAGGTGTTGGTTAAAGGAAAGTATAACCTTTTTGTTGTGAGCATGGTTCAAAAAGATATATTTACATGCCTTTTGATAGAATCTTAGTGAACTCATAGTTAGAGATGATCATGATATATCTCAACTTCTTATTGAGTATTCTTAGAAAGCATAGAATCTACATTGATATCCTTTTATTTTCAAATATTGTTCTTGGATTGATAAAAGATCCTATTAACATTGCACTCGGGGAGCAGTATAATGTAATCCATATGGTGGGGAGTGCACCGTTATCCATTTGGGGGTGGTGACCAACATTTTTAATTGAAATTAAACATTTTACATGGTATTTTAATCTTGGAGTTTTCTTTTGATATGAATATAAAGGTATTCCTATGCTGGGGAGTACCATATTGGTTGTAGTTAAACATCTTACTTAATGGAAGAGTAGTTGAATCTATGTGACTGGTCGTTGGACAATCAAGATAATTTTTTTTCTAGATTATTGGGATGAGGGAATGATTGGGTTTTTCCACCAAGTATTCTTAGGGATGAAAAGGTTTATGTTGGAGATATTGTAACGACTCATGTTTTTTATATTCTGAATTTTGAGCATAAATCTGATTTTTTTCTTCCACATGCATGTAAGGGGTAAAATTATCTTTTACCCTAGAAGATGATCTTAGATAATTTTTCTACCCACTTTTTTGGTCCTATAATAAGTTTTTTTATCCGAGTATAGAATTTTGGTGGAATTCTATGTTGTTAAAATTTTTGCAGAATAATTAATAATTAATATTTAATAAATTCAAAAATAATTTATTTGTACAGGTTCATTCGACCATATCTTTTGAATGGAGAATCAGATTGAGATTCTATCTCTTCTATTGAGTCCTTAATAAGGATATTTTCTTAGTAATGGTATAAAATTAGTTTGGAGGTCGGGGTCGGGTTGGGCCCCCTTTTCTTTTTATTTTGTTATCTTCTTTTTTTTTTTCTTTTTCTTCTTTTCCTTACCTATATTCTCACGTACGACCAGGGGGATAATAATTCATTTAATGATCTAGAAAGAAAGTGTGAGAGAGTGAGAGATAATAAGATATAGGTGAAGAGAGGTACCACTATGAAGCTCAGGACATTCCAGATCATCGTGTAAATCGATGGAGCTTTGAAATGGGTGAAGCTTATGTGGATTCTTCTCAAATGTAGATCTTTTTAAATTTTTTACATATATCCCCATAGATTTTTTTGTTTTAAAGTTTTAATCCCTTATTATAATTTATTAAGACCCCTTGTTGGTTAATCTGTTGTTTTTGGGGGGAAACGGGGGTTTCAGGTGATTTGAGGGGTTTCCCATTTGGAAATCCTGATCACACGACATGTAGTACAGGAACACACGTCATGTGTTCTTCTTATTTAGGGAAGATTATATTTTAGAAGTAAACTCCATGTATGGGATATACATTCCATGTACTAGGACTTGGCTATGTAGCCAAGTACCTAGCTAGATAACCAGTATAGGGGCATATGGCCATATATAGTACATGACCAGACCCCATGTGGGTTTCACACCATGTATAGTTACATGGCAAGGCCAAGTACATGGATATTCCATGTGAGGTACACAAGTAGGTAACCCATGTAGGGTACACACTATGTACATATTTTACATGCCAGGTACATGGGCTTACACTCCATGTTTAGCTGAAGTACACACCTAAGTGGGGCCATGAGGGTATATTCCATGTGCTAGGGATAACATGCCCTATACTCCTTCTTTGCTCTCCTTTTTATGGGGTTTCCCTATTTTACCTATATTTATGTACATGAGTCATAATTTGACCCATGAGTAGTCCGATTTGATTATATTTCCATATATATCATGATGGTAAAACCCTTGAGGTGATTCAAGGTCTCCTAGGTGATTTTTTGGGATTTTCCTAAATGGAGAGGTTATTTATCTGGTAATCAAATCCAATTGTCTTTGGAGAGTGAGACCCTTTGATCTAATTTGATCCATGAGCTATTTCTCTTGACTAATTCTTTTTTATATTTTCCCTTGAGGACATATCCCTTGCGAGATATTCCATTTAGGACTAGGAGGCCACAAGACTAGTTTTTTTCCAAGGATCTTCTATAGGACTCCTCTTCTTATATTTCTACCTAGTGGATCCCTAGTAGGATGCCTCTATCTGATTTTATTATAAGGTCCCCCTTATGGGATGACTTTTCTTACATGTTGACTTAGGGAATCCCTTGTAGGATCCATTTTCCTTTATACGATTTTGAGGATCCCATATAGGATGGCTCTACTTCTTACACTACTTTTGAGGGTACCATATAGGATGTCTCTTCTTATATACCATTTTGAGGATTTAGAGTAAGATGCCTCTATTTAATAATCTTTTGAGGATCCCATGTAGGATTTCTCCTTTTAACTTCTCAGGCAAGGATATGAAGTAGGATTCCTCTCTTGTGTTATCACTTGAGGGACCCAGTGGGTACCCCGACGTTTGACCGACCCTGAGTTAGTATGTCATGTTTGGGTAGAGATGGTAGTGGGTGTCACCTTATAACCCATACCAAACTAGTAATGAATGGGGTTATGGAAGTTGTGGTGGGTTAGGTCTTCAGCCATCCCCACTCTTTATTTATACTTTCACTTGTTTATTGATGATGAAATGATGATATACTGAGGTGCTTCATAGTTGATAGTTGATGATCCAGACACAACGCATCTTTATTTCTCTTTGGGATGTCTGAACATTCTTCCCGGGATTCGTCTTATTCATTATTTAGATGTCTAGACATATTTATTGGGATTCAAATTCCAAGACAAGTTATTTCTTATATTTATTGACATACCCAGAGGTACTATGTGGGATCTGAATGTTGAGCTTGTATGTTTGATTATTATATTATCAGGATCTCCAGAGGTTCTTCCTAGGATCAAGACTTTGAGCCTATGATTATGATATACAGGCATGAAATACTTAGTAATGATAATCGCGGATGATTATGCATTCCTGATAGATGACGATGATTCCGATCTTCTAAAATTGTTATATGTTGAGGATGATTCCACTATCCTCTGATTAACATGTGATGAGGATGATTATGCTCTCCTCGATATGATTATACTCATGGACGATTACACTCTCCTGAGTAATAGAGATGATTATGCTCTCCCTAATTGATTACTAGACCACAGTGTTGAACATGGAGTTTCACATCGTTAGATACTCATGGATGATTATGCTCTCTTGAGTGACAGGGATGATCCCACTCTCTTTTATTAGAGATATCAAGGTGTGGGCACGACATCTCACTGATGAGTTCTTCTTACAATTCACCTAAGGGTCAGACCCTTAGGGTCCATATGATTCGTAATATCATAACTACCTATGGACTAGGACCTAGGGATCAAACATTAGACCAAATTTACATGGCACAAGTGGCATGGAATCTATATACAGTCCATTTATAGGATATCCATATGCAATTTTATATAATCTATTATTATAGTGATTATAGGTGAGTACGGGTGAACCCAGAGTTAGGACCTGTATCCAAATATGGTGACATAGCTTGCTCATAGATATTTTTAGCATTGTACAAAAAAGGTATTTTCAATTGGGATTAAATACCTAGAGATCAACTTAATTATACATGGATTGAGTGGTATTTTTTTAAAGAAAGTTGACATGAACTGGTTTCCCAGTTCATGAACAAGAAATTTATTAAATCAAAAACAGGGGGAACATGGAAATCTCGAGGTGTAATGCACTTAAACCCTTTGAAAGATAAAGAAACCAATAAAACATAAATTTAAAACCAAAGAGAAAAGCAGTTAGATAGCCTTGCTGAAGAGAAGCCCTGCTGACATGCACTGAACTTTCAGTCCTGCTGCAAGTATGTCGAGAAACCACGGAAATGTGAAGCAACCAAGCAAGCTCCAGAGCCTCAAGGAAAGGGTCTTAAAAAGTGGTAGGACACTTACAACCTTCATGATATTCATTGAAAAAAGGAGAAGACCACGCCTTACTTGTACTAAAGTGAAGATAGAAGTAGACTTAAACTTCAAAATAAAAGCATAGCAGTCTAGTCTCATCTGCATAACTGATACAAAGATCTAGCACAACACCATGATGAAAAAAGATATAAAGTCATCACACAGAGCAGATAAACAGATAAGAAAACGGGGTTAATCAAAAGGAATGTAGTCCAGATTGAGTGGTATGACTTCTAGCTCACTGCCCTTTACACAGGATGTCCAGGCGATCGGGATTACGAACACCAAGATCGACTGCTATTGTTTTATACTATTTCTTTCACCTTACTCATGTATATAAAAATTTATGTATATATGAATATTAATGGGAATATATATATACACATATAAATGTGGATATACATGACAACACTTTCCCAGTTGACTGGAATTATGGGTCCAAGATTTGATTGTGGTTCACTTGATGTTATTTGATTTATCTTTACAGTTGTTTCATTGATAGAATGATCATATTTCATGAGAATTAAATTATGAAATAATATTTTTAGGTTCATCATTGGGGTGGCCTAATTAGATTATATTATCACCCCTTTATGTGCACCTCAGCATGCATGTAGACCTTATACCCAATTTTCAAGTTGAGCATAGATGCATGGTGGTTAGGGATGAGGCCTAGTGTTGCATGATCAAGCAGATCCACTCATGTGGATTCTTATGATTAGGATGGTGCAGTTTTAAAGTGTCATGAAGACCGTGTATGTGGTCTAGCTCAAAGTTATTCGTTGAGACTTGTACTTTTATTTCAGTTTCATTTATGTACTTTTATATGTATAGTTAGCCCAGTGGGTGACTAGTTTTGTATGACATGGCTATTTGGGATTTATAGCTTTTCATTTATTATTATAGCATGTTATATTTTAGTTTATTTATTGCTTCCACACTCTTTATTATTTCTTGGATGATATATAGTTATTTAAACTGTTTTTAACTTTTATATGAGGGCATATTCTCTCCACAGACACACCCTAGGCCCTCACTGTTAGTTGGAAGCCTTTGGAATATGGAGAGGTGCGCTCAAGGCCTCATAATGAACCATCTCAGAGAACCAGATTAGTGGAATCTGGGTTGGGATGTTACTGGGTATGTTATTATAATCTCCCATATTGGAGATTACCAAGTGTGAACTTTATGAGAAGAAGCCTCATCCGCTTATGATTACATGAACCTAAAAGTATATGTACTATGTGTCCCATCATAGTATGTTATCCAATTGTAGAGAATTATTTAATAATATCATCATAACACCTCAATGTTCTTATCATAGTAGAGAACTTCTATGAATTTATCACTGAAACTTATACTCTATGACATTATTATATCTGAGTCATGCATAAAAATGAACAATATATAATAATATGTTTTATTAATATTCAATGTAGTGAATATACATGTAATAAAAGTACAAATAGTTAGTCCTAGGACACCAACTCCAACAATACATGCCTAACATGTGTTATTCCTACCAAACTACCTAGATTCCCATGTGCTTGAAGGAAAAAATTCATTCAAGGGTATTTCAATAATTTCAATCAATCTAAAATCATTTCAATCAATCAATTATTTTATGGGCCCTAAGTTCAAGTTTCAAAACTTTCCATACAATTTTAAAAACCAACATTAATTATCTTTTCATAAAAACACTTTTCATTAGAAACATATCATTTTATTTAAATTTCATAAATCATTTCATGCCATCATTTGATAAAGTATTTCATCAAATCATTCTTTTACCTCAAATACAATTTTTGAAAATCAATACTTTGTTTAAAAAACCATACCCAAAGGAGTCAACACACACACCATTCCATTTAAAAATAATCACCGATAATAACAAAACTAAGAATTATAAATAAATTATAAATTCATTTCAAAATAAATAATAATTAAAGGTTTCAAATTAATAGTAATGGATTATGAAATCACCCACCTCCAGAATATAAAATTTAAACCCCCAACATGAAATACTCAAATAGTAAGGAAGAATAAGAATCCTATAATAGTAAAAGGAGACTCTATACCAAAAATCACAACCTCAAATTCAAAGGATACAAAAGACGATACATACCATAAATATTCCCTGAAAAGTGATCAAAGAAAATGAAACTTTAATCCACTTATAACAACCTCCATAAAGTGAGAAAAAATTGAGTTGAGAGTAAATGAATCACCAAGAAAAGAAGATAAAACACCCAAAAATTCCTTTAAGAACACACTCAATCTAAAATTTGAGTGAAAGGATGGAGAAACATTGTTTTAATATAGGAAAAACACATGAAGAGAAGCATTAAATACTTCCATTAAGATTGTATGAGGTTGGAGTAACCATCCTGGGAGTTTAGGTGGCTATTTAGACATTTTTAAAAAATAAAACCCAATCACCACACCCTAGGCCATGCCCTGGTGACAAAATATAGAGAGTTTTGGACCTAGACACAAACTCCACCATGAATTTTTGGATCCTATTCAACCCATGGTGGATAGGACAACCACCCACTGGCCACACCATATTCCACACCCTAATGTAGAAGTTAAATCCATTTTGGCTTGGCTATTTCACCCTAAAGACATACCAAAACCACCCCTAGGCTATGGGCCTGGCTGTTTTGTACCCCAAAGAACAAAATATATTTTTAAGCCACTAATACCTCCAAATATTCTAAAACCAAAAAAATATATATCAAGGATCAAAAGAAAAAACCCAAGGATTGTAACTGAAAGAAAAGGTTGGGATATTAAACAACTTCTATGATATTAATCCATCATAGGATAAATCTTTGAACCTACTTCTTCTTATTCTTTGATGCACTGAATCGGTTCATTTTTAATCTCATCAAGTTTTTCTACTTCAATACAGAGACATTATTTCATAAAAACTGTATCAAATATTCTTCCTTTCTTCTTTATCATCTAATTATATTTATTTTTTATTTATATAATTTATAGGATACTTAGGGGTCTATTAACACTTAATAAATACAATATAAGTGATTATAATCCCATTTCCAGGATCTCTGTACTTAGAATAAATGAAAACATTCAAACTAGGAATTAAGAATTTGTAAAACCAGAACATACCTTACACCAAAGTAGCCACTACATCCTCAAAAATAATTTTATATTCTTTATTTTGATCATACGAGTGGAATATATAGGACTCCCACCTATGGAGGTGTCCATGAGATGATGATACTATTGTTTTATGAGAAGGAATCCCCTTCACTCCATGGTGTAATAACACCTCACTGTGTTAAGGAGGAAGAGGAAAGTTCTTAAGGAACCAGGGAGTATTAACTATAAATCATTTAAGAAACAAAAATAATCATGCTACCATAATATGTAAGTAGGGTTATAACGGATTAAGGATGCTCCTCAATAGTTAAAGTATTAACTCATGTGTTATAATGCATGAGTTAATACCCCAACCAATACATAAATCGTATGCATGCATTTATCTCCCTTGAATTAAAACTCTTATAATGGTCTTTTAGATGATAAATAACATTGGATGAATTAATTAAATGTTAACTCTTAATGTTTAGTCACCCATATAATCAAATATCGTGGCAACATCTCATGTATACTGTAAGCATTCCGTACATTGATCCAACATATTCTTAAGACATTTATCTCATTCATAACACAATATATTAGTGAAAACATAATCTTAATACCTTGATTAAGGGTATATTAAAAGCTATTCTTAAGGATACATTAAAAACTACATATTCTGAAGAATTTTCTTAAGGATGCATTAGTGACCATGTATCCTCAAGCCTAGGCTTTAGGGAATATAACCTTATTTAATCTTCCACTTGCACTAAAGCTTAAAATAATTTATGACATTTCACCTTATATTATATATTATTTAATAACTCATGAAAACATATCCAAAAATCCTTTGAATATACTCTAAAATAATTTTGGAAATCTATCATCACTGTGTATCACAACATATGTAATACCTTGTGAATACCCATCTAAAAATATTTTAGATTAACTCTAGAATACTTTTAGAGAATCTATTTGAGTCACAATCAATCCCCATCCCATCAACCATAAAGTGTGACCCTAAGGGTCTTTATAGTGTTTAAAACAAATATAAATCACTATATTAATAAATTAAATAAAAGAGAAACCTCTACAAAATCATCAATGCTTCTAAAAATATAAAGGGATATAGCATGATCTCTACCAAAAACAAGTATTGCTATACCTATGTCCACTAGTTTCATCTCATTCCAGCATGCATTCTTATATGTTTCCTTTGTCTAGGAAATCTAATGACCATGTGACATAGAGTATGTCAATCCTATACATCCAACTCATATGTTCTCGAATCTCTGAGTATAGATAGACATATTTGATGAATACATCACATTTCATTCATCTTTATAAATGAGAACATCACATGACCCTTATCTGAATATATAGTCACATTATATTTAATCTCTAGGTGTGTCCACACACTCCCTAACCCATCTAAATCATGGTCCATATGAGAGGAAAAATACCATATTGGTTGAGTTCCAACCGATGACATTATCAACAACATACCCAACCACCCATTTATTAGTTAAGATGAAATGAATTTTATAATAAAGGTACAAAAGTATGAAGGTTATTATACTGGGTATATCTCCAACCATAGGTAATGGGGTCTCCTATATGATCCATGCACCCCTATTATATTAAATACATAATGTATTCCACTCTATGTGTATATACTTGGTGGGTCATCTAGTGCACAAAATGATTTTTATGCTTCATGATCATATTCCATATCTTATAATAAAATACTACTCACACTAACCTTAACATTTTTTCATAATATATAATACTCCATGGTGAAAATTGGTTATGGATAACATAAACTCATACTTTAAGAGGTTAATTATCATTAAACTTCATTAAATTTATATCTATATGTACATATATGAAACCAATGTGAAAGAATGATAAAGTGGGCATTTGATTTAAAATGATACAATTTATATTCTTAAAACTCTTTTAAGAATATTTAACAAATCTGACACAATCACCGATATATTATATCATATATAATGGAATTCCAAATCAGCCTTATGTTTGTTTCACTTTCTAGGGTGTTGTTAACTTATTATATCTATTTGTAATTCCATCCACATATCTATGTAAACATATGATAAAACCCTCCCACTAAACTCTTTAGTGATTAATATATATTAAGAAATAAAGTTTCAATAATTGTGAGATTTAGTAATAATATTCCTATTGTTCAACTCCTTGACCATATTCAGACTTCTTAACTTCACAACATCAAATATTATGATGTCAGCCTTTTTTGTCTACTTAGAACTCTTATAATTTTAACATCATCATCATTAGAACCTTATTACATCAAACTTTTTTCCTTTAAGTAATGTAACTATTTACATTATTTTTTACCATAACATCCTAAAATACTTTAGGATGAAGTGAAATTCACTTTTTTTATTAGATTGATATTTTATTAAATACAAATATTTACTTTCTCATGGTAATTAAATGTAACTCTTAAATTTTATTTTACCATAAAATATCCTAAACCCTTTAGGAAATTAAGTGAGGATCACTTAATTTAGACAAGAATAATATTTTAATTGTTAATTTTGAACTTATCAAAGTTTAAAAATACTCCCACTAGCCTGTTCAGTATTATATTATCATTAGAATATCACCACAGATTCATGAAATATTTGTGTCATAAAATAACACTTATATGTTTTAAGTAGGATTATTTAAAAAATACACTACGTTTTCTATATCATATATGGTTTTCTATGCGCTTAGATATTTTTTTTCTAAAAAAATACTTTATCAAAATATTCCACTAATGGGTGGTGGGAACATCTTCTATCATATTTTAACAAATATATGGATATGTAATTTATCCTAGATAAAACATTTTTATCCTTGTATCCTTTTCAAATATGTTATAGAATTCGATGAATCAAAAACCATGTGTATATAATTAATCATATCTCTTTGTTCATAAAAATTATTTTTTAATGATAAAATTCTATTATTACATAAGAGAAATGAGATGAAGATACAATTCCATGACTTAGATTCATATGATATTGATATATTCCTTTACATTCAAATATTTGATGTAGAGACTCTTTTATTAATCTCTTTAATGCAAACTGTATGCTCTATAAATCATTTTCTTGATTTTTAACTCTTTTATATCTACAACACTTGTAAAATATATAGTTTCTATCACACACCCTTCAAATATTAAGAATAAAATTCTACTACCTAACACCAGACATGGACATTCTATGGAGTTTCATAAACCCCTTTAGGTATCAAAACAATTCCATTATATGTAATCATTACTTATTCTTCATGATAACCCATACAAGTCTCAATAACCTTGAATTAATTTTTGAAGAAACATTATTGGACTCTTAAACAAACTTATCTTCTCCCAGTATGAACTTTTATCCAATTTTACTATATATACAACACTGGAACTAGACATCCATGACTATTTCATTAATTCTCAACACTTGATAATATCAAGTAAAATTTTCTCAAAATAATTTATATTGTCAGAATATTTCTATAGATAATAATAAAATGGATTCCTTAACCAAAACACGACTTAAAGGAAACCTATAGCCTCAAAAAGTCATCAACATAGTCAATCATATCAATAATATGAGTGGAAAGTAAAATTCCTTTAGTTATTTAGCATCTAATTCCCTTGAAAACTCAAGTGAACCATCTTATGATTCTCATAAGAATTAAGATTCACCTATTGAACTACTTCAAAATTTCGTCATTTGGGAAGAATTTTCTTTAACATATAGATTTTATTTTACTTAAGAACTCTTCTTATGTTACTAGTATTAGGATTTTTTATAGTAAGATTATCAAAGTCAATTTTGATGAGTATTATGTTATTTATCTACAAAATAATATTTTATAATATGAGTATCTTGTTTTATTACCATTAATAAGGACTTTTATTAAATGGTATCCCATTAAAATGATGACCCCTTTAGAATAAATCATTTTTATTAGTGATTCATGATTCATATTTCATCATGAATTATACTAGTTTGTTCACATAAATAGACCATTACTATATCTGGTAGTCAAATATTATCAATAATATCATATATGACTCTTTAATAGTCAATAGGACAACTCCTTGTCTAATCCATCAAGTGGGTAAACCCAACTATATTCCTTTGGTATCTTAATCATTAGGGTTTCCAACTAAGTGTAACCTAAAATAAATTCCAAGAACAAGAAACATAACCATTAGGGTCACCTTATTACTTGGTTTCCTTATACAAGATAATTTATGGGAACTTAACTATAACATCCCGTCCCCCAACCAATGGTTTGGGAAGAGGCTGTGGGGTGTTACTGTCCTTAGGTGACATACCCAAGACACCAAAGGCTGGAAATAAATTCCAAGAGACTCAAGAACATCTTGGGGATAATTTTCTCTTTGAAAGATAAACACCTAAACCATAAATACAATAACCAAAAAAACCTCTATATGATGCATGAGTAAAAAATACAACTCAACATAACTAGAAAAACAACACACCAGAGTAAAAGTAGAAACTAAATGACATAACCAAATGAGTCAAATGAAAACAAAACCCAAAGAAACCAAAGATATCCAACCTGTAACTCCCAACCCACTCCAAGATCTAACTCGACAATCCATGACCATGGTATCAAGAAGAATCAATAAAGAACTAGGATACCTTGACTTTACCTGAGTCTTGATAGATGAAATCTGTAAATATAAAATAGTTCCCAAGCATGGGGTGAGTCTAAACTTAGTAGGATTTACCTAATTACTTTCCAAATCACAAAACTAAGAAAAAACTTGTTAGAAAATTTATATAAAATAGTTTAAAATAAATTTAAAACTATTTATATCAAATCCAAAATAGTTTTCCATGGAAAGAAATAAAAAAAATACTTAAAAACCTTTATCAATTCCATTTTTCATACCCATTCAATGATTCCACACATCCATAAATACACACATTCATACCCAGGTGGAATTTCCATACTCATGATAGGTCCCTCATTGATCTAAAAAGTCATCACAAGGTAACCAATACTAATTTCCCCAATAGAACATACCCTTTACATAGGGTCACATATAATAAAAATGAACTCACACCAACCATGTATGCCAAAATCCATGACTAGCCATTTCACATAAAACCTTTATTCATTTAAAACATTTCAACAACCATTTTCCATGTATCAAATCAAAACCATAATTTTAAAATCACCATTTTAAAATAATTACTCAAGAACATTTTCCAAAAACCCATCCAATTTAAAAAATTTCTCAAAATCATCACTATAGAGGTTTCCAATAAGAATCACACAATAATTTCACAATAAATTCAAAAAAAAATTATTTTAAGCTAAACCTTCAAGTTCTAATCAAGTGGAGTAAAGAGAGAATCCAAATACCTCACAAAAATTGGAAAAAATGAATAACAACACAATAATTATCTATATCCGATCACAAACCACCTTTCTTTCCCTAAATATAGTAAGTATTTATCAAGATCTTATCAGGAATACATAAAAGAACAGGGATCTACCCCCAATGAATTAGATATAAGGTTCTAGTAAATATAAGGATAAGAGATATAAGAATAATGAATAAGAAAAAATACTTACTAGTGAATATGGATCTCCAATGGGATTTGAAACACCTAAAACTTGATCCGGGATTAAAGGGAATCACCTCTCAAGCCTTGGGAGGAAAAAAAAATTCTTAATTAATAAAGATTATAAAACTAAAAGGGGTATTGGGAATTAATATAAGTTAGATCCATAAATTTTAGATCTAAAACTATATTCCACATAGTTAGGCTACAAGGTTTAGTAGATCATGCACCAACCATGTAGATGCTACTACCTTCAGACAACCCCTCACATGGTTGTCTTGCATGGTCAGATAAACTATCCACCAACCATACTTTTCTCGCTATTTAGTATTTCAAGGTTTCCTATAGACATCCAAACAGTTTGGATAAACCGTACACCAATAGTGTGGAGCTACTATCCCTCATTCCAATAGCCACACAGTTTCCTAGATTGGATGCATGGTTTGCACTAACTATGCTCAATCCATGAATCTCTATAAAGGCCTCTAAAACATGCCAAAACTCTTCCAAACCCCCCAAATCTTAACCCAATAATTTTATATAATTAAAATACATAAATAAAGGTTCAAGTACCTAAAATACGTGGTTCTAAATTCTCCCCACCATTGGTCTTTCTGTCCACAAAAAGTATTAAAAAAGAGTTTTCTTGGAAGAGTTTGGGCCATTACTCCACCATTTTATTTTCACACTCCCATGTTTCTTTATGAATCTAACCATATTTCCATAAAACCCAAACTAGACTAATTATTTTCCAACAAAATTCTTTCTCTTACCTATCTATAATCCTTACCAGTATATGAATTAATGTAGAATCTAACTCTAGGTCAATTTGATCCCATGGAATCACATGGTCAGGATCAGTTTAGTAATTTTTCAATTGAGATACATGAAACAAACTATGTACTAAACCCAAATTTAGTAGAAAATAAAACCAATATTACACATCACCAACCCATTCAAGTATCTCAAAAGTGTATATATACCAAGGAGACAACTTTTGCTGCTTACCAAAATGAAGATGACCAAGACTCAGAGAGATTCTCAAGAACACTTGATCACTCACCTCCAATAAAAAAACCATCGAAGATGATTCGAATATGATTTTTGATGACTCTGAACCATCTCCATTTTCTTCTTGATCAACTAAATCTTCTCTATTACATATTGAATAGGGCTTGGTCCAACCAATGTAGTCTCACCCATTTCTACCCAACTAAGTGGAGAATGTCAAGGATGCCTATACAATGATTTAAAAGGATCCATATATATCAAGGTTTGATAACTATTGTTGTATGATAACTACACTAAAGGTTTGTGATCCTCCCATGATCTACCAAAATCCATTACATAATCCCTAATAATACCCTCCAACGTTTTTATTATCCTTTCATCTTATACATATGTTTGGGGATGATATAACATGATCATAGTCAACTGATTACAAAGAGATTTTTGTAAGTATTTACAAAATAAAGATTAAAAAATGGGGTCTCTTTCAGATATAATTGAGACTATAATGTCATGAATATTTAAAACTTCTTAGATATAGATTTTTGACACTTCCTTCATCATATGGGATTCAAAAATAGGGATAAAATGATCCAAATTTGTGAGTTGATCCACTATCACCCTTATGGTATTGTGTTTCCTTACCATTCTTGGTAAACTTGTTACAAATTCCATGGATATATTATCCCATTTACATATAAAAATTGATAAATACTTCAACATGACTACTAGTCACCCGTGTTTTTCCTTGACCTACTCATAGGCGAGGCATCTGAAAACAAACTATACCACTTATTGTTTCATGATTTCCCACAAAAAAATTCTATCATTACTCTATAAATATTGTGAATACCTAGATGAACAACCCATTTTGAATGGTGGTAAGAATTAATAATTTGTTCCTAAAAAACCAAAGGTACCATGATTCGATCTCTAAACCACAAATTCAAACTTATATCCAAATTACATCCCTCAATGGTCTCCGCACCATTTATTTTTGATCATATAGTAACACATTCATAATCAGATCTCTCAGCCTTTCTAACTTTCTCAACCAAATTAGGAACAAATAAAACTGGGAAGAAAACTGCAACATCACCCTGGTTAGTACAATCAAGATGCATGTCTTCTATTACCAAAATCATCCACCACCGATTCGAAGATTCATTATCCAACCGATTTTATGAATTCATGCTTACTGAGTCCACCATTGAATTTCTTTTACCTGGTGTATACATCAAGTCAAAGTAAAACATTTTAAGGTATTCTATAAATATTTTTTCCTTAGATTCAAATCTATTTATGATAAAATGTATTTAAAAATTTCATGATCATTAAAAACTATAAATTTATCACAAAAAAAATATAATGATACCAAGTCTTTAAATCATAGAATACAAAATAAAATTTTAAATTCTGTGTTGGGTAGTTCTTTTCATGAAACCATAAATACCATGAGATATAAGTAAAAAACATGATCTCCCTTCATGAGAACAAATCCCAACCCAAATCCTGATGCATTTCAACACACTACATAGACCTTTACATACTTTGGAAATATAATAATGGGTGATGATGTAATTAAAACCTTAATCTCTTGAAAGGATTTTTTTATTCATCATTCAATTGTAAAGGAACACCTTTCCTCATAAAATCTGTCATCAGTGATGCCAAATGTGAAAATTCATGTACAAAATATTTGTAATATCTCGCTAATCTGAGAAAACTACATATCTTGAAGACATTATTTGGTGGTATCTAAGAGATAAAAACTTCTATCTTTTCTATATTTACATAATTACCTTTTTTATAAAAGACATAGACAATAAAATGTACCTCTTGTACCCAAAAATCACACTTTTATAACTTGGAATACTGACCATGCCCCTATAAGATACCCAACACTATTTCTAAGTGTTTCTAATGATTCAAATTTGTCTTAGAATACACTAGTATATCATCCACAAGAACCACTAGATACCTTTGAAAAATATGATTCATAAATTCCATAAATAAGGTTAGTGCATTCATAAGACTAAAAGGCATAATAATGAACTCATAATGGCCACATCTGATTCTGAAAGTTGTCTTCAGAATATCCTTCTTTTGAACCTGCAGTTGGTGATATCTTGAATTCAAGTCTATTTTAGGGAACCAATGGGCTCGCCCCAATTGATCAAATAGATCATCAATGCATGGAAGAGGATACCAATTATTTATTGTAACTTGGTTAAGATTAGGATAATCTACACAAAGCCTAATAATTCTTTCCACTTTCTTCACACAAAAAACTTGGTGCTACCCATGAAGACATACTAGGTCGAATGAACTATTTACCTTCCAAATATTCTAAATGATCCTTAAATTCCTTCAATTATATTAGTTCCATCCAATAATACATAAGCGAAATAGGAATGGTACATAGTAGGAGATCAACCATAAACTCCACTTCAGTTTTGGGTGTAAACCTTGAGAAATTTTCAGAAAGAACATCAAGGAACATGTCCACTATGGTTGGAAAATCTCTATTACTGATCTTATCTACTGATTCCAAAGAAAATATAGTCAACTGCTAAGAGATATTTCTAAATTACCATAATAAGTGTCTTACTCTACTTTCATCCACTATCAAAAATTCTTTAAAGAGGTTACTAACACAATCATAATATTTGAAACTCAATTTACATGAATAACAATCAATATGGACCTCAAAGTTCATCAGCCAATTCATTATCATAATCAAATCATAAACATCTATCTTTATCATAGATAAATAACATGCCAACTCAGTCCCATAGATTTTCATTGAACATGCTTCAAATTTCAAGGCTTAAAACTCTCATTGTCCCAAAGGTGTTTGGAGATTCAAAACATAAGGTATCATCTCAACATGTAAACCCATAAGATCAATGAAACGTGAAGAAATAAACCAGTGGGAAACGCCTATATGAAAAAATCTTGAATAATGTTAGAATTAAAAAGAATCATACCTCTCATTATTAAATGTCCTGATTGATCATCCATGATCACTTGCTCATATCCATACAATTTCTTACTCAGTGCACTTTTCCCTTTGTTAAACTATTGATATTTTACTATTTTAGGAGCCATGGTGTTCCTAGAATCACTATGTATTGCTCAAAACTGCTAATGAGAGTTATTCTTCTATACTCATCCCATAGAAGCATTTGGTTTCTGAGAAAGCATGATATGTGTCTATAACACTAAACCTTGGAACACTGTGACAATAGCATTGAAGATGTCCCATCTGGTTGTAATTGTGACATGCTCTAGGTGGTGCTGTACAATCTCTCTTGATATAATCTAGAGAACCAAAATGATAACATACCAACTTACTTTTAGGTTGATCAGGAAGATTTATTGATCCCATAGTCTGATTTTGAGATATAGAACCCCTTAAGAATAGGTGTCCCACATCCACTTGTTTCCAACATTGGAGTTCTCACCTATTCCCATAGAAATAAACATGATTCCTCCCATCGTGTTTCCTGAGATTTCTCTTTCTTCCATTATTTCTCTATTGACTATCACTATATAATCTATTATAAAAATCATGGAAATCTTTGATCAAATTTCTAATTTCAACCCTGAATAAAAAATGTGTGCCTTCAAGGATTCACTTGCTAAAAATTCTAGTGTAAAGTGAACAAAATTCATAAATTTATCCGTATACTCTATTACCAAGAGATTATCCTACTTCAAACTAAATAAGTATATTATTCTAGAAATTCTTAACATGTGAGGATACAATTTTTTGTTTAAAAATTCTTCAAAATCCTCCCATGCCATTCCTTTATCCAATTTATCCTAAACTACTAAATCCCACCACTGGTGTGATAAATCCTCCAGTATATACATTTAAAAATTCACTTTTAGTTCCACTGGTGTGTCAAGGAAATAAAATATTCAATTAATCCTATTCAACCACACTTATGATTTTTCAGACTCTGAATCACCCTGAAAGATGGGTGGATTCTGATTTTGTAACTAAACCAAATTATCCACTTATCTTGGTTAATCCTTTATATTCCCACTATACATTTCCAAAAAATATTGGATAATAATTTGGACCAACTTTCAATTCACCTATGGTTCAGGTGCAACCACATTTTATGCACCATCTTCTGGTCAGTTCCTATGATGTCTACCCAACTCCATTCACTGTAACAAAAAAACCCATTTACTATCACTATCTAGAAACTAAAGTCTTAGATATTTGAATTTACTACATTTATAAATATCACGACATAGATTTACACAATCATGTTTATTCACAACAAACCATTTTAAAAAATTTCAAAATACCACCATTAATCCTTTTCAAAATCTCACCATCTAAAAACATTTCCAACGTTTTTTCAAAAAGTATTACATCTTACCCTTTATATAAATTATTAACTCAATAATGAACAATGCACTCCTAGTGGGAAGTCATGATTTCAATGAATGTCAGGAAAATCTCATTGGTTAAACCCCTGATAATGAGGTGAAAACTCACCTAGAAGTGTCTTCAATACTTATATACCCAAAATACCTGGTAACTTGAGGTTCAACATAAAGAGGCCAGATATACCTTTTTATAATCTGCATTTAAAGTTTTGATAATACTACTCCTTACTACCATCCCAACAAATAGTTGAACTCATCAATAATGATACTATTTACAACTCCAAGACTGAACACAATTTATATTCAAGGATTAGAAAAACTGATACCATTTGTAACATCCCTACCCTCACCCATTGGCTTGGAAAGAGGCAGTGGGGTGTTACTAGCCTTATGTGACATCCCCAATACAAAAAAGGCAGGAAACAAATTACAAGGGCCTCAAGAACATCTGGGGGTAATTTTTCCTTTGAAAGATAAACATCCAAAAAAACCAAACAACCTCTATATGGTGCATGAGTACAAAATACAACTCAAAATAACTATAACAACAACCACATCAGAGTACAAAAAGAAAAAACGTGACATAACCAAAGTAGTAAAAAGATAAAAAAACCAAAATACATCCAACTAATAACTTCCAACCTTCTCCAAGATCCAACTCGATGATTCAAGACCACAGTATCAAGAAGAATCACTAAATAACCACAATCCCTTAACTTTACTTGTGTCTTGATAGATGAAATCTACAAATGCACAATAGTTACTAAGAAGGGGGTGAGTCTAAACATAGTAGGATTTTCCTAATGACTTCCCAAATCATTCCACTAGGACAAAACTTTTTAGAACATTTATATAAGATAGTTTAAAATCAATTAAGAATAGTTTATATCAAATCCAAAACAACTTTCCATAGAAATAAGTCAAAATAAGACTTTAAAAACTTTCTCAATTCCATCTTTCATACCAATTCCGTGATTCCACACATCTTCACATATACACATGCATACCCAAGTGACAATTCCATACTCACGAGTGGTCTCTCATTGATATACCTAGTTATCCAATACTAGGTTCCCCAATGGAACATGCACCTTTAACAAAGTCATGTCTAATGAAAATAAACTCACACCAACCATGTATATAAAAATCCATTCCAATCTATTTCAAATAAAACATTACTTTCTTTAAAACATTTAAACAAGCATTTTTTATATATCAATTCAAAACCATAATTTTAAAATCACCATTTTAAAATTATCATTCAATAACATTTTTGACAAAACCATCAACTTTCCACAATTTATCAAAACCATCACTAAAGTTTTTTCTAACAAGAATCACACAATAATATTTCTATCAATTCAATAATTTTTTTGAAGCTAATAATTTAAGTTCTAATCAAGTGAAGGTGACAGAGAAGCCCCCTACCACAAAAAAACTGTTGAAAATGAAAAATGATACAATGATTCTCTAGATCTAATCATTGACCACCTTTCCTTCCATATATCTAGTAAGGTTTCATCAAGATCTCATCAAGAATCTGTAAAAGATTTTTTTTTTATCATTAATGGATTAGATATACAGTTCTGGGAAAGAGAAGGAGAAGGGATCTAATAAGAATGACCTAGAACAAATAATTTCTGATGAATTTTTATCTCCAAAAGGCTTTGAATCACCTAAAACTTTCTCCCAGATTGAAGGGAATTTCCTCTCAATCCTTGAGAGGAAAATGAATTTGGGATTAAGAAATAATATGCAACTAAAATGTTTCTTAGGATGTAATCCGAGTTAGATCTAAAAATTTAGGATATAAAACTATAAATAGTATGATTAGACCACATAGTTTGGTAGTACATGCTTCAAACATGTGGATGATACTACCTTAATCCAACCCTTCACACGGTTGGATTGCATGGTTAGACAAAAAGTGCGCCAACTATACTTTTCCCTCTATTTAGAATTGCATGGTTTCCCTTGGACATCCACATAGTTTGGCCAAACCCTACACCAACTGTGTGGAGACACTGCCCCTATTTCACAATTCACATAGTTTCCTAGATGGGATACATGGTTTTTACTAACCATACTCAAACCATGAACCTCGAGAAAGACCTCCAAAACATGCCAAAACTCCTTCGAACATCCTGAAACTTAACCTGATCATTATATATACTTTCAATACATAAATAAAGGTTCAATTATCTAAAACTGGGGGTTCTAAATTAGATCCAAAAATTTCAGATCTACAACTATACGGCTCATGGTTAGGCTACATAGTTTGGAAGATCATGCAACAACCATGCAGATGCTACTACATTAAGCTAACCCCTCACATTGTTGGATAGCATGGTTAAACAAATGATGTGACAATTGTAATTTTCTCTCTATTATTTATTTCACAGTTTCTTTTGGATATCTGCACAGTTTTTCTAAACCATGCACCAACCAAGGAAATCTTCTGTCCCTCTTACCACAAACCACATGATTTTCTAGAAGGGACATACTATTTGTACTAACCATTCTCAAACTGTGAACCTCTAAAAAGGCCTCCAAAACATGAAAAAACTCCTTCTAACCTCTTAAAAATTAACCTTATCATTATATATACTTAAAATAATAAAATAAAGGGTCAAGTACCTAAAAAACGAGGGTGCCACATTAACCATTAGGGTAACCCATACTGAATGATCGAGGACTTGACAAGTGCTATATTAGAAGGAATATAACACTTACTATTTATGATGAGGATTTAATCTCACCATATTATATCATGTTATTCCCTTTATGTAAGAATGATTCTAACAGTTTAGTTTTGGAATATTATTCCCTCCACCAAATTAGTATGTTCAAACCATATTTATGTATAACTCTTTACACAACCCACCATTGGTGTTACTCATCTACAAATAAAATCCAAAAATATGTAAACATATCCAAATTTATCTCTTTTATAAAAAACATAAATCCTTCATTTAAAGGCTCAAAGTTATATAAGAGTGACAATATCTTCATGAGTAAGCTTGGAGTGAGAGATATCCAACCCCCACCTTTCTAGAATAAGGCATGTCCTCTAGGATAGTGGGAAGTCTGACCCCAAGTCCCTCTCACCAAGGAGACTTTACTCAAGAGAGAATCCAATTTATTATAAATCTAACACCTAATATGCATAAACTATTTTAAATAGAAAAATTCAGGTTAATAACTTTTATTACAAACTCAGGTCAAGGTTAATGAAAACTAAATCTTATGTTATAGTGCTTAGTATGGTATGCAAATTTATAAGCACCATTTTATCTCACAAACTATGTAATACATCAAAATTCATAATATATAAACAATTTATAATGATGAATAAAGCAAGTAATAACCTTTAAATAATTGAACATTTTAAATATTTAAACATGAGATAAGTATTTATGAACAATTCATAAATACATATTTGTTATAAACATTTTATAATTTAGCTTATAATTATGGAAATTCCATAATCTTGAATATAAACACTTTATATTCATTACATAATATAAACTCTACATATTATTCATTATATGAAATTTAATTTAAATATATGATATTGTTTTGAATTATAAACATTTTATAATCCAATTTTTATTATGTAATTTTTTACATAATCCAAATATCAAATACTTATCCTTATTTAAACCTTGATTAGATAAATCGTCAATTTTTTTATGTGGTCAAAATAATATCTACAATAAATCCCTTAATATGAACAGTTCAAATTATGTATTATGAACAATTTCTAATCTTAAACTATAAAAAATTTATATTTTGGACTTATTTCATAATCTATAAACACTTTATAAATTAAACTTATAATTTTATATATAAAAATTTTATATAAATATTATAAGTCATTCCATATAATTTGGTAAAAAGTATTTTTTCATATTAACATTCAATATTTGGAATATTTATTAATAAATGTTTCATAAACATTTATTAATTAATTATAAAATATTTATTATTAATTAATTTATAAAAAATTTATAAACTAATTAATATCCCCAAAATAATTTTTTTCATTATTTATAAACTATAGTACTATAAGAAAAAATAAGACAACATATTAAATTTCTTTAATATTTTCCACTTGAGAATATGTCAATGATAAACGTATTATCAAGAAGAAATGTCACATTATGTTATCTCAAAATGTAGTATTATGTAGTAGATTTATGATACTATAATTTGGTGGCAATTGATATAGGATATGTTATCATATAATGTATGTTATGCCTAAAACTCCATATTATGTTATCGGTATAAAGTAATGTTGAGACCCAACACAAATTAAGTTAAAAAATAATCATAATATGAGTGACTCTATTGATAATACATTATCACATAACATATTATAAAGGTCTATTAGCATAGACTACATTATCATAATAACATAATTTCAAGTGATATCATAGGTTATGTTATCACATAATTGAAATTTCAGGGTTTTTATCGAGAATATGTTAATGATTAATAGAATGTCAGTCTGGGTTCTTCATTTCAAAAACACAATTTCATGAATTTGGTAACATAGAATGATTTTATACTACTATTGGTATTACTTGGGGTCTATTAACAGTTATTATATATAACAAAAATTATTATAATCCAAATACTAAGATCATAATGCTTAGAATAAATGAAAACATGCGTTCTTGAAATGAAGAATCTATAAAACCAGTGCATAACTTAAACTAAAGTAGGTAATGAATCCTAAAAAATATTCTTATATGATTTATTTTGATCACATGAGTGGTATCAATAAGACTCATAGATTCATAGGTATCCATAGGATGACGAATATCTCATTATAAGAGTTAAATCCCCCTTCACTCGATGGTGTGCTAGCACCTTAGAGTGCTAAGGAGGAAGAGGAAAGAGCTTTGATAACAAGGGAGTATCAAATTTTTATTATGTAAAAATCCAACAAAACCACCCTTCCATGATATATTTGTAGGGATTATAAAGTCTCAAGGATTCTCCTTGACAATTCAAACACTAATTTATGAATTATAACACATAAGTTAATTCCTTGACCAATACATGGATCGTATTCATGTAATTATCTTCCTTGAATTATAAATCTTGTAATGGTACTCTAGATAATAGCTAAAATGGTTTGAATTAGTTGAAAATTAACTCTTAATTTTATTCCACCCATATAATTGAAGGTAGTAGCAGCATGTCATGCATGATGTAAGCCCACTATATGCTGATCTAATATATTCTTAAGACATTCATCTCATACATATCAAACTACATTGGTGATAATGTACTCTTAATACCTTGATTAAGGATATGTCAGAAGCCATGTATTCTCAAGATATGCTTAAGGATATGTTAGCAGAAATTTATTCTCATGCTTCTAGTTAAGGATGCATTAGCAACTATGTATCCTCAAGCTTCGGATTTAGGGTATATTATCTCTTTTAAGAATATAGTGAATAAATATTTCTTTATTTTGAATATGGGAAACTCTTTGATTTTAAATAGTGATATCTTATCATCTTTAAATTGGAAAAAAATTATTGATTATTTTTTTTCAACCCATTATAACATAATTTTGAAAATCACAATACATTTCCTTAAAATATATGTTTTAATAACTTTTATACTTCCCTAGTTTTAAGTATTTTTTTATAAGAAATCTATTTTTCTAGATAAAGGAATAAAAATTTATTAGAATAAATAAATTACCATTTTCAGGTGAAATTATTTTAAAGTTTGGAAAGATGGTCGAATATTTCTGAATGAATATTTATAAAATTGTTAAAGTCAGAATATAACTAAGTCCAAATAGATAAAGTTATATTAAGAATTTTAGACAAACATTTTTTGGATGGAAGATGACATGTTTTCTATATGGAATTTTCATTAAATATTTTAGACAAATATATATATTTTTTCTAGAAGAACAAATCCATTATACTAGATGAAATATTGATACATTTTTATTTTGTACAATATTATGAGCATCGAATAAACATGATGATCTTTCAAGAGAGATTTTGTTATGTGACAGTTAAAACCACCTCTGAGATTCACAGAATTTGACCGTTGAAGATTTTTCTATAAATTAGAGAAGAAATAAACAAGGAGGTAAAATTTTTCATCACCAACTATCAAGAGTTTCTATAAATAGTTTGTAACATATTTTTATATTGAGATAAATTTACTGTAACCTTTTGAGAGTCTTTTCTTAAGGAATCTATGAGAGGAATATTTTTAAATGTCTTAAGATCTTTTTTTTGTAATAGTCCACCTGATTGAGTTTGATCTAGGGATTCAAGGGATATGAATATAGACGTTTGTACAATATTAATGATCAAGGATTCCTGTGGCTAGGGAAATAATGTTCTTCTAATAGGATTCCCTATTTAAGGAAGATATACCTTTATAATTTGGTCAAAACTATAGAAAAATAAAGTATAGGTTATATATTCCCTTAACGCTAAAGATTAAAGAGTATATCATTATTTTATAAATTTATATAAGTTTTTGTTTACAACTTTATAAATTCTTAATTTACATGTTTTTGCAAGTTTATTTTTTTCTACTATTAATTTTTATATAAAAGTTTTACTTTTTCTAAACTTTTATAAACTCTAAAATTCAAATGAACTGTCCATCCAATTTATAAACACTTGGGATCAAACGAAATATTTTTATGATATTTATTAAAAATAGGTTTGTATTTTTTGTTAGTTTAGGTCTTTAAATTATAAGTCACCCCCGTCTTATAGACATTGTAATTATCTTCGATCTTATAAAAATATCTCTTATTTTTATCTTATTTAAATCATAGTCAAAACACTATTTATTTTTCCAAATGGATCAGGGTTATTCTTCCTAAAATCTCTCAGAAAATCCAAAAGATCATTTAATTTCATCCATGGTGTCATGCAAGTTTTCATTCATGAATCTTTGTAGTGAATCATCTCAACTAACCGTGCAATTGGTTCTTCTATTTCATCTTAGTGTTTCTCCAAACCTTCTAAAAAAGAATCACAATATTATTTGTGATGTTTATTATGCTGAAGAATATTTCTTTTATCTCCTAAATTAATCTCACTTTAGAATATTTCATTATGGAATTCCTTGATATTTTAGCTAAGTTATTGAATCTAAAAATGAACCTTACAATTTAAGAATTTCCCAAAATTTGAGATTATAGTCATTTCATAAGATTAAATGAATCTTATGTTTTATGAATGAATCTTATGATTTCTAAGTATAATCCAAAATATTCCTATTTTTAGTGAAAATATATTTAATAAGAGTAAATGACTCTTATGATTCTTCAAATGACTATTATGAATTTCCTGGAATGATTTTTATGATTTTAAACTGAACTAAATTCTTCTATTTTGAGGCAAAGTTACTATTATGAAAATTAAAAAATGTCTCTTATAGTTTCATACCTTCTTCAATATTCAAATCCAATATTTCAACGACTCTTATGAAGTGAATATGAATTTTATGATTTTTTCATGCCTTTTTTGATTATCTTCTCTAGAGATGAAATGACTCCTATATATTCACAAGAGTTACTATAATGCACTCACTATGGGTTCATGCCTTTATCACTTTTCAATAACTACCGACTCTTATGAAATTAGGGAATACCCTTAAAAAATACATGGTGTTATCCATTGAATCTTATGAAATCTTGTGAACTTAGGAATTATCCAATTTACTCTTCCAATATAAAATTTTCAATATCCTCTAATTAAACTCATTACTTCCTCCCATATCCTCAAGGCATTCCCAAAACTTCATCTAAAGGATATTCTTCACCTAATACAACAATATTAATTCCCATTACTCCATGTATGGATTCTAAAAACTTACATACAACCTTATTATACTTTAAACATAAATTCTCAAGATTTTTAATGGACAAATATTTAATATTCTTAATTAACCAATTATCAACAGTGTATTCTCCCCATCAACACTTGTTATTCACATAACGATCAGTTCAATAATCATCATATATATAAGCTTATACCTTAAATCTTTCTATACTAGCACTACAAACATCAATATCATCCCAAAATTCTTTTACAACATGTATGAAAATTTTCAATAGTACTTCAATGGTATAAAAATTCATCATCTCTTCATATATCACCTAACACATATTAAAAACTTCACTTCATACTGTTAACCATTATTATTGATAATAAATATAATCACTAATGCTCCATTGGGATCTTAAAACCTAGGTATAATCATTACATTTTATAGAATAATGACTAACCTAATTATCTATAAATGAAGGATCATCTATGACAATAAATAATGATCTAGGAAGTGAAATCCAAGATAGGTGAATTATCAAATATATCTATTTAATTCATGACAATTTCATGTAATGTTTTCATCTAAACCCATGATTCTATCTCATTGTGTACCAAACCCAAATTTGGAATTCTATAGTTGATTATCATTTATTACAATGGTATATAAGAGATCACATTACACAAGATCCAAAGTTTAGTAGTCTCAAGAGACTAGATATATACATCATAAATTCATTACCTAGGAAACATCATTAAAACACATTAAATATTATTATTACTTTTTTTATTATCCTTAGATCATTCATAGTAATCTTCATGGTTTCTTGGGGAAATGAGGAAACAATATAAAGGGTTGAGCTTAAACATTTAGAAAATGACATCATACAACCTAAAATCACATAATATCAAAACATATATAATATGACATAAATAAACAAACAAATAATACATTATAACATGAGTATAATATATCCATGGATTACATAACAATATAATTAAATAATAACATGGATAACAATATATAATATCATAATAGAATATATAATATCAGACATCACCATACCTTTAAGGCCTCATCCAAGAAATCATACACAAATGGGTAAGTATACACCAAATACCCAAATGTGATTTTATTTTGAAACCCACCAATGTATCAAGGGGATATATAATTTTAAGCCCCACCTATCACATAATAAGTCCAATGCATTCATCATATATATAGATCCTCTAATCAATACCATATATAATTTTCCTCAATGAATCTCATACATAAACATGGATAAGCAATTAATAATTATACATATTGAAATAATGGATATATGGATTGATAATATTTCCCCAATGAATGAAATAATATGGTTATCTAGGTGAATATTAAATAATAAAATTAGAAAGTCTATAATATTCAGAATATAATGGAAAGTACCCTTATTAAAGGAATTATAATGGAGTAATAGGGTCATATACTTTAATTAATAATGATTCAACAATGATTATAATTATTTTCAATGGTATGAGACCAAATAAATAATAGAAAAATCCATTATAATAAATTATGAGTATGCAATTCACATATTTGATTCACATTAAGGATACAAAATTTTCTAAAGAAAACATTTCTAGGTTGGTATGCTTTGATGGAAAGATGAACTTGTGTAAAAATGGACTTTAATCCACTTAAGACTCAAAATAGGCTACACCAGCTACATCATCATCATATTTCCTTAAAAAAAGTCCCCATATTAAAAATAATACATCCATAATGACAAAAATACATGGAATACCTAGGGATTTGGATAATGAATGTTATATCTATGGAAACATTTTATTATCATAATGAATTTTTAAGGTGGTATAATGAGAAGGGATAATAATATGTCATTAATATTGTAATGAGTGGTGTATAGTAATATGGAATAAAAACATTTGATAAAGAAATATAAGTAATTATAAAGGATTGTAAAATAGAAATGAAAAGAGGATATTAATAACCCTTACCTTGAAAAGTTGCTTACTTGAACTTGGGAAAGAACTCCTTAGATCCTTAAGAGTTTATTGGGTAGAATATTGAGAAGGAAATTAAGAGAAGAAACATGTTAAATGATTTTTGAATATAGAAAAATGGGAGGATGGATGAGTATTTATTTCAAATATGGGATAATTGTTTATTAATTTTTTTACATAGGATTTGAAAATATAAGTTGTATAAAATGAAACACCATTGAATTTCCCATGTTTTTAAAGTTACCCAATCAGAATCCAAGTATAACTGAGAGGGGGAGGGGGTAAATCAGTGATATATTTTTCTTTTATGTTTCCCATTTTTGGAATAATCTTCGCCTCCTGTTAAATATTCCTTTCCCCTCTGAACACACACAACCACAAGAACACAATATTTATAAGGTTCACTACTCAACAAGAGTAGCTACATCATTGGTATGGCACAAAAATAATCTAGTACCACACAATACACTATAAAAAAAATCCTTTTATGTGGAATAAAATGTGTAGGACATTCTCTTTCACTCATGTAGTACTTGGGAGATAATACTCAAGTATGTGTGCACCCTCTTAGCACAAATAGGGTAAAGCAATATCTTTATGATTCTTGACAACTATTCATAGATCTGATCTTTGAAAATAACTATTCTCTTTCTTATGAAAAATATGATAGGAACTACTAGGACTTTGTAATGATACTTAGTCCTATATGCCAATCATATCTTGATCCACTTGAAATCACTTCTCACTTAATTTGGGTACTCAAATCTTCAGCTTGCAGATCTCCTTTGCGAAGCTCCCAGCTTTGCAGAGCACTCTAGTTTGCAAAGATCCATAGGACACAAAGCTCACTAGATCATAGATATCACTATTTCGTAGAGAAAAAATTGTTCTTTCTGAAGTTCTTATTTCTAAAAGATCAACAGCTTTCCATGAAGCTCCTTTCCTTTGCAGAGTTTACTGCCTTCGCAAAGCTCGCTTCCTCCACGAAACTTCTTCGCAATTCAAGAGATAAAAAATTCTCGTTAAGTCTATATACTTCTATCGAAGATGTAAGGGACAATTTATTGGATTTTTCCACCGACTCTAGAACCTTCTAGCCACCTTAGTGCCATGTCAGCATCAAATCACAAAGCTCCAAAATTTCTGCCAAAATTCACTCTGTTTCATGAAGCACCGCGAATATTTTTTAAATTTGCGAAGATCATTATAATCGTGAAGCGTTTATTTAAATCCTTTTCCCCTTAGCGATTATCTTACTTCCTTTTCACCACCATGATTCTCTTTCTTCCTTTACCCCGCCGCGATTATCCATCTTCCTTTGCACCAAAAATCTTTCTTGCGAAGCTCTTCACCTCTTCCATTTACAAATCTCGTCGTAATCACAAAGAACACCGTATAATTTCTTCATGTCTTTGAAAAATACACTTTGTGAATCCTATCTTCGATAAATTAATTCCTTTTCCATATTTTGATATTCTATTTAAGAAAATCCACTTTTTGTGATGTTATCCCAACTCCAAATTTTGGACCCCAAAAACTTAGCAAACACTGGGAAACTACACCACCTTAGACACCTGCTTCTGTAAGACCAACCATGCTGATTGGCTGCATCATTTCTCCCATTTTCCTTCATAATGCTTGCATCATAAGTTCTCCAACCAACTTCTAATATTTGTAAAATACAGACCAGTAAAGCATCGTCAAATTTACCATGCAAAGTATTGTAACTTTCCTGAATTTCCTCACCCACTTATACAAAGTGAAGTGATTTTCTTTCTTCTCAAACTTTCTTGAAAACAAAAGACAATACTTCATTCATCTAACAAATTAATTATCCAACTTGGTCCCAACAGTTTTAATTCCTGGTATTTGACATTTAAGGCATGGGTTTTTAAATTTTTAAATTTAAGAACCAAAATTCATTTTATATATTATTTTGGTCATGGAAATTCCATTTTTCCACAAAGTTTTTTTAAAATCTTAATTTTCGTTTTAGAATTTGGAAAGTTTGTTATAGGTTTGGAAATCAATTTTAATACATTTAAATACATTATTTTATTAAATTAACATATTTTAGGTCACATATTCATTTATATTAATTATTAAATCATTTTTATATTATAATTAAGTAATAATGTTTATAGTATATTCATACCATATTTTACTATTTACCTAAAAAATCATCCACCAAAGAAAATTCTAAAAAATTCTAAAAAATTCAGCATTAACTAACTTTAACATGATGATTATAATTTTGAAGTATTTTTTATGAAAATAATTTTATATATATTATTATTTTAATTATTAAATAAATCTATTAGTTTATTTCAAATCTATTCATTTGGTGCTAAAAATTTTAAAACTCATTTTTAATAATTTTTATAATTAATCTAGGACTTATGTATGAAATAAAAATATTATTTATTGACCAATATACATTATTCATTTAAATTATTGATTTTAATATCACTAAATTATTTTATGTGTTTTTTTGAACACTTATATGTTATGAATAATGGTTATATTGGTAAGTACTATTCTAATGGTTTGATTCCCAACGATCAGATTCCAGTGGTCAGATTTCTCTTCTTATAAATTCACTTCATTGTTACCTCTAAAATCATTTAATCCATTCTCGTAGTTTCTAAAATGTCTATTAACTTTTAATTATTTTATTCATAATAATAATGAATCTCTTATTCTTACTATTCATTGTAGAATTAAATCCTCCAAAATTCAATATTATGGAGTTGTCCAATATTTTTATGTGTTTTAAAGTACTACTATAACAATTATAGTTAATATAATTTTCTTGTTTTTATGTTATACTAATATGATGAAATAAAATAATATATATTGTCTGATGAGTTATTGTAATGATTTTTTTTATTTATTATAATAAAATCTAGGGTCTTACATTCCCCCCAAATAGTTTTTTCCTTGAAATTTGGAGTATACATCAATCCATAAAAAATGTGAGTTATTCCTCATCATAAATTCTTTAGGATTCCACATAACTACCCCTAGCATGTTATTCCTATAAATTACCTTTACTATCCATGTTTTATGATTCCATAACACCTTTTATCCCATATTAAGAATCTGGATATGCTCTTCATTGTAGGACATGTCAGGCTCTAACTCAATTTATTTGGTGGTGAGTATGGTCTTTAGATCTAGAATGTACTTACTTAAATATGAGACACAAAAGATTTCATTCACTTTAAATATGTTGGGTGTCATATCCAAATGATAATACACTACTTCAATTCTCTCTAAAATATCAAAAGGACTAATATACCTTAGATATTGTTTTTCCTTCATACCAAATTGCATAACTGCCTTCCATGGTGATACCTTCAAGAAGATGTGGTCCTATAATTGAAACTCAAAATATTTACTCTGATTATCTTTATAGATTTTTTTGTATGCTTTTATGTATCATGATATGATGTTGGATGGCTTGAACTTTATCAGTTGTCTCCTCAATGAGTCCAAGACTAACCGATCTCTTTTTCCTAACTTCATCACACCAGGTTGGAGTATGATATCTTTTCCCATAAAAATATTTATAAAATTCCATTTTTATATTCAAATGAAATCCAAGTTCCTTGGAATTCATGTGTTCATGACCTCAACATTTACTCTAATGTTTAGATTGTCATTTCAAACCACCCATCAATTTAAGGATAATAGGTGGTGCTCAAATGCATCTCATTATTTTGATCATTCTAAATAATCCTTTATAATTTCAATGTGAAATGAAGGTTTGGATCATATAAAATGGTTTATGTGCACCATGGAGCCTCACAACATCATTAATATAGAGATGTGAAAGTAGATCAATGGGTAGATCCTCCCTTATTGCTAGGAAATGTGAAAACTTTGTAATGTGATCTACAATGACCCATATTGTATCATTTATATGAAATATTTTAGGAAGACCAATAACAAATTCTATTGTTATATTATACCCTGGAAACATTGGTATATGGATAGGTTACATCAAACCCTTTGGAATATGACTCTTAGCCTTTACTTTTTGGTATACCAAGCATCTTAAAACACAATCAACAATTTCTCCCTTTATGTTCTCCCACCATAAATATTCTATTAAATATATAAACATCTTGGTACTATCAAGGTATATAGTGAAATTTGATCTATGAGATTCATCTAGAAATTCCCTCTTCAACTCATATACTGATGATACACATAACCTCTTTCCATACAAAAGTCCCCCATGAAATTTTTGATGGGTTATATTTGTTTTTAACTATTCTTGAGAATTATTTAAAGATGCTGAGATGTTGTTAGATATTATTGAAATGTTTTTGGGAGGTATTAAACAACCCAGATATGATTTGAAGTCATAATGTGAATATTTTTTTAAAATATGGAATTTTGTCATTGGTACTAAAATTTGGTTAAGTCATAGATTTCAATACTTTTGAGGTAGTTTGTAAGACTTTCATGCATCATGTATGAATTTGGATAGTATTTTATAACTATTTTGTTCTAATATTGGAAATGAAAATGGAACAAAGATTTAGTAATACTTCTATAATATCTTAAGTCTTTGAGTAAATGTTTTAAGACTTTTGATATGGACATGATACTTTTGAGTTTCATGCATAAGACTTTCATGAAGGGTTTAAGGCTTCTCCTGAGCATGTAAGTATTCAGACTTTTCCAAAAATTGATAGTTCATAAGACTCTGGTTGACCCCATAATACTTTATAGGAATCTTTTAATACATGGGGAAGAATATTAAGACTTTTATAGACATGCAAGATTTATACTCAGTGCATATGATTATAGAGTTTTCTAAAATTGAGATCACATAAGACTTATCAGAGTTTGCAAAAATATTAATGTTGTGAATAAGGATTTATAGAGATTTTGTAAGAATTTTAGGTGGCGTGAGACTTTTTATGTAAGACTCTAAAGTACCACAAGACTTTCCTAAGCTGTGTAAGTATTTATAGTTTACAAAATTTTGAGAAAATGAAGAATTTATAGAACTGTATATTTTGAAGAAAATTAAACCAGATAGTGATAAAGACAATATTCATGGATTAAAACATCAAAAATTAATTATGATTGATGCTGATTAAAGGGGATGTGATATTCAAATCATAAAGAAAAATACCACCCATGAGAAATACTAAATGAATGAGAACTTAAATAAAGTTGAATTTTTATGTGAATAATCTCCATAAGTTATTTTTGGAATGTTTGTGTGATGATGCTTTGTTGATATAAAGTCAAATAATCACTTTCAACTACTTATGTAATTATTCTAGATAATGTTTCAAAAGTTTGAATTATTAATGGCCTAAACTAATTTATTATTGATTTTTCAAGTGTTATTGCACCTTGAAGAGTTATTTTTCACCATGATAAGGTTAAAGAAGATGTGAATAAAAGTTCTTTAAGTTAATTAAAGTGAATAAAATAATTGGGTATTTTTGGAATTCAAAAATATATTCATTTTTTAATTATCTGAATGGTGTTCAATGTTTCAGAGTTTTTATTGAATTATTTTTATTTAATAACTAATATAAGAATAAGGGTATAAGTATAAATTCACTAGGTAAAACAGTTTTATATATAATAGAATAATCTAAGATCGTAGATCCATGCCCATGTAAAAAGGTGATTGAGGAAATGATATGGGGATCCCATTATAAAATTCTTGTAATGTTATTTTCTAGAATTTTGAAATGGAAATAGATTTTGGGAAATATTTTAATTCTATAAATATTTAGTTTTGATGAATATGGGGAGATTTCATGAGTTTTATCATATAAAATAATTTTGAGATAAAACAGAGCTTGTAGTTGGAGTTTATAGAAGAATTGAAAATATAAAAGATCCCAAGTATTCATTGAAATGAGATTGATATGATGACTGATAAATAAATCAATATTAGATTATAAAAATTATAATAAAGGCTAACCAATCATCTTTTAGTATAATTAAATTGTGGTTGAAGTTCTTGAAGTGGTGATCATATTCTGATCTTCATATTCTGAAGGCTCAAGAAGAATATATTCAAAATAAAATTCTAGAGAATTAGTTATTAGTAGAATTACAAAGTCAAATTGGTAAAGCTATATGTTTTGAGAAGTAGGTTTAAATACATAAAAATGGGGTAATAAGAACTCATTAGTGGTTATTTTATAAGAGTAAATGGAATAGTGAGTAATATTAGAGGATATGGTGAGAAGATGGAGGATTTCACAATTTTTAAGAATTTAATAAGAAACATTATTGATATATTTGATCCTAAAATATATTCTCTTAAAGACAGAGATGACCTCACGCTTGATTAATTTCATAACATCCACATTGCTTATGAAATGAGAAATATATCTACATTCAAGAATAAAGCTAAAGAATATATGGATTTTGAATCCATGAGAATGTTGAAGATAAAAGAATAATAATTTGAGGAATTTAGTAATTATATTGATCAATATGAGAAGAATGAGTATTAAAATAGAACATGTGTATTATCTCCATGAATTATAGAAAAGTATAGGGAAAATACAAAGGAAAGTTTCCACTCAAATGCATCATATGTGGTGGCATTAGACACTTTTTCAAAAACTATCTATGGAGTCAGAGTAGTAAATTTTAGGTAGATCCACAAAGTGGCACATCTCAAAATAATTCTTGGGGTTAATATTCAAAATATATAAACAAATATAATTATGGTAGAAATAATTTTCTAAGAATAAAGAGGATAAATATAACAAGTAAAGAAGATATAAAATAATTTTATTCTATAATCTAATTAGAATATAAAACTCTTGATAAATTTATAAATTTTATGGAACTTGTGAAGAAACATGTTGAGTCCTCAAGCAATGAGGAAGAATAAGGTAAAATTATTTACATTGAGAACATACTAAAATCATAGTTTAAAGAATGTATTTATTTGAATAAAAAGATTAATAATGAGATCAAGTAATTAGAGAAAAAATATGCAAAGAAAAATAAGTCTAATGAAGATATTATTAAGAAGTAATCTTCCTATAATTAATAAATCAAACATTTCAACCCAAAAGTTGCTGAAAATGATAAGATAGTAAAATATCCTAATGAGAAGCTCAATTTTAAATAAAAATATATTTTCATGACTCAATATAAATGTATTTAGGCTGAAAATAAATTTAAGAATATGAGGGATTAATATAATAGAGTATAGTAATTCAAGGATGAGATATCAATTTTTTTTGAGAAAGTAAACTCAAAAGGATCAGGTAAAATATTCACATTCTAGTCTTAATGTAATTATGTTTTGACCAAAAATGTTGGTTCAAATTATAAATTTGGTCATTTTTAGGCCAATAAATGTGATGAGAAAACCTTTTCCACATCTAAGGAGAAGAATAAAATTCACAGAAGAACATCCTCCCCAAGGTATAAGAAAGCACAACATATGGATATACATTAATAAAAAAATTATGGAAATAATTTCTCTTATTACAGAAAACCTAGATTCAGTGGGAACTACTAGTTCTAAGGGACCTTTGGGCACAAATCCAATTCATGTTAGAATAATATGTCTCTAATGGGAAGAAATCATGAAGCAAGTGGGAGTTTCTTTGAAAAGATCATAATGGAATCACATAAGAAACAATATATGATCATGAATGCATCAAATCTATCCAAAAAAACATATTTGAGTGTTTATATGAAATATGTATAAAATGTGATCAACAAGGTCATTGTGTAGAGTAATGCTTTCCCAAACTTCCTAAAAAATATTCCTATAATGAAAAGGGAAATCAAATTCAAAATCCAAAACATGGGGGATAATATTTTATGATTGAAGTGACATTAAAAGAATATAAGAAAGGAAGGACTTGAATTCTTGACATTGGTTGTTCCTCATACATTTCATGAGATAAGAAAGTTTTAAAAAACATATAATAAAATGATAGAGGGAAAATGAATTTTTATAATGATAATTCTATGAAAATTAAAGTTATTGGTATTTCTAAAAATGAAAATAAGAGGCTCAAATACAGAAATATTCATTATATATAATGCCTAAAACAAAATATTATAAGTGTAAAATAGTTTTGTGATGATGGTAATGAGTTTTTATTTAAGAAAGGTCCCTTAATCCTCAAGAATTTAAAATATGGAAGAGTTGTCTCTAAATAAAAAAGAACAAGTAGAAACATATTTCAAATTAGTGACCCAAATAACTCTTGATACTCAAGTGAAAAAGATGAGAATAATTTGTGGAATAAGAAACTTGGCCACCTCAGTCAAATAAACTTTATTCACATATCAAATAATAAAGTTGTGAAAGACCTTCCCCAACTTAAAAGCAAAAGAGAGGCAGTTTTTGAAAATTTCCAAAAGGGTAATATGGTCCAAGAAACACATAAGATAGTAGATATTCAATCCACTAAGCCATGAGAACTCATTCATTTAGATTTTTTTGGGCCTATGATACATAATTATTCTAAATGTTATTTGTATTTCATCAACTTAAAATATTATTTCAATCAAATTACCACTTCTATATTCATTAAACACAAGTCAAAAGTAGTTTACGTGTTCAAAATATTTAGAATAAAAGTTGGGAAAGAGATGACAGTTTACATAATGAAGAAAAAAAATAATGGTAGGAAAAATAATTGAAATTAATTTGAAAATTATCTTATAAAACATGGTATTAAACACCAATTTAGTTCACCCTATTTTCCACAAAATAGTATAGTTGATGAGAGAAGAAATAAAAGTATATTGGAGATGGGTGGGACAATGTTAGCTGAGAAAAATATCTCTAATTTTTTCTAGAGTGTAGTTTATTACAAAAATAAATATATAAAAAATACATGTTTATTGATACCTAAGATAAACATGAAAAAATATGGAATCTTTTTCAAAATGAATCCTATGATGAAGTGTTTTAAAGTCCTTTTCAGCCCTTGTTTCATTAAAATTAAAGGCACTAATATTGGAAATTTTAAATAAAAATCTAAAGAGGAAAATTTTTAAGGGATACAAATATAATGGAAATGGATATGAGTCATGTAATAAAAGGTTGGAAAAACTTAATGATTTTTTTGATGTAAAAATCAATAAAAATTATCCCACAATAGAGGTTACATATTATAACCAAAAGGTTATATGTTGATTTTTTATAATAACCAAGAGCATATTGTATGATTACCATAACCAAGAGGAGGTATGATGAGTTGATAATCACTATTAAATATTGATGATGGTTGTGTGTTACCAAGAAGTTTAGATTGGTTGACAATAATTAATGGATGTTGAAATAAAATCACTTAAGGTTGATGATGTTAAATATTGAAGGACTAACATGAAGGAATATAGAGTAGTGGTGTTCATGGAAAGAAATTACTTTAGAAGAGGATTAAACATGATTAAATAAAGCTACATGATGAAGAAATACTTTGTTGAATAATGGTTTGAAAAGGAGATCATATTTCAGATAATAGATATATTATATATAAAATAACAATGTTTCTCAGTGTTTTCAAAATTTTATGGTGAAATTTTTTGGAGGATTTATCATCATCATATTATGGTGAAGATTAGTTATGCTATGGTTAATTTGGATAAGCTGTAATGGACATGAAAGATCACTAAAGATCTATTTTAAGAATTTTGTAATTTATAGAGGCCATGCCATGACAACCTATCTATAAGAACCCAATTCCTATTTGAGGTAAAAATACTTTTATT
Source organism: Viscum album (assembly GCA_963277665.1). Classification (NCBI taxonomy): domain Eukaryota; kingdom Viridiplantae; phylum Streptophyta; class Magnoliopsida; order Santalales; family Viscaceae; genus Viscum; species Viscum album. The sequence goes on from OY728128.1 coordinate 1,791,441,428, forward strand.
TCCATCATTTATTAGTTTAAATGTTTAAATATGCCCTTATGTGAATACCCCTTTAGGTCATAGAGGTTTCATGGGTGTCGAGGGCTAGTTTAGAGCCCAGAACCCGAGATTTGGGGTGAAAATGACCTAGAGTAGAGTTAGTTTGAACTGTGTGGGGTATGCCATATGGTTTAACAAACAGTGTGATGCATGTATAGAGAGAAGGAATAGGCTGCACAGTTTCAGACAAACCGTGCGACTTGGCTCGCATGGCTGTGCATAGAGCTCTGTAATCTTTACAGTGGGTTCTGGAATGGTTTTCACATTTTTAGTCAAAATGTGAGGAAAAATTGTGTGACACCCATTCATCTACAAATCCCCATGCACGGTTGGTGCACAGTTTGAAAAACCATGCACTCAAACTATGTATACTTTATATTTTGATAAAATTTAATAATTTTTAATTAAATTAAATTCCATTTTATCCCTAAATTTATGTTTCTTCCTCCCGCATAGCAAGCTCAAATTTGAGAGATCCTTCTTGGTGTCTAAACTAAGAATTTAGGTAATTCTTCCATTCGAGCTCAGAATCAAAGGCCATTTGTCTTGTTGGACCCATAAAGATAAGACCTAAATTCCTTTTTATCTATTATATATTCTTATGGATATAAGTTGTGATATTTAGGTGAAATCTAATATGCCCTATTATTGGGTTCTTCGTTTGTTCTATGATATTATCCCGATCTGAGCTGAATCAGGAGTTGATGATCTATTAACTATAGACCTACAATAGGTGGTTTCATGACTTTATATTAAAGTTGAGATGTTTATATATGTCATCGTGCCACACACCCAATTTATAAGCATCAATTTGAAATGAAATCGAATCTTTAAATTTCTAGGCATGTCCTATCCAGTTAAAGAGGACTGTTTTTGTTTTTATAGGTTAAGAACCATGAATTAAATGGAACCACCCCTTTGGGTGTGTTGGTTATATAGATAGACCACCATGGGTGTCTTATTGACTTGGATACCTTAGGGTGTTCTTGTTTACCCCATGTCATGGGATGTTGAGTATTAAATTGATATTTTTAAATCAAATTGCCATGTGGATTGAATTGTGATATCAATTGTAAATGAACTGGATTAAAGGTAATGGATGGTTTTGACTTTGACCCTTGGCCCTTGTTATGTCATTTCTTTTTAAGCATGAATTGATCTTTTATTGATAATCCCATGTGAGTTAAATGATTTATATTCCATTTGATGGTTTTTTAAGCATGAGATGCTAGTTATAATGTTTTTTTACCATGTGAGTAATTGTGAGCCAATCGTTCTAATCTTGGGAAATGAATTGAATCACCTATTTAGGTGAGTTTGAATTGGATGCTATTGGTTTTGACCTTGGAATGTTAAATGAATTTTATTAAATGTTGACATTCCTTGGGTGACACATGGATTCAATTATGAATTCCGTGGATGGACTCAATTAGCCTACACGTTTCTTATGCCCGAGTGATACATGTATTAAAAGAAAGAATTCTATGAAAAAACTCATTGACGCTTAACTATTATATGCCTAATGATACATGGATTCATATGAGAATTCCATGGACATACTCAAAATGACATTTTATCTATATTCCATTTGTGATACTTGGTCTCCTTTGGACCTCCATGGAAAGACTTGAATAGTAGGGATTTTATACCAAACCTAGAGAGATACATGGGTTCTTGAGAGGTTCTCCATGAATGGGATTGTAGGGTGTTGGATTATCTTATACCTAGAGCAATACTTGGATTAAAACATAGGAATTCCAAGGTCATGCTCAGGTTCAAGAATAAATAATGAATGAAATGACTTGTATAACGCATCTACCAATCCAAAGAACAATCTTGGATTTAGTATTGGATTAAACTTTTTGGATGGCCTACTTAGGTATCCTTGGTTTCATATGATTGTAAGTAACACTAGGATTTGTTCCAGGTTCCAAGACTTTATGATTAAATGAACTATTTAGTTAAATAAGCATGTTATAAGAGACACATGCCTGAATGTTAAATCAGTGACTTAACTTTTTAAAATAAAACTAGTTAGATGAATTGATTATAAAATGAGAACCTAGATTATAGGTTGTTTAATTTTGAGTACTTACGTTACTTATTTCTTTACTGCTTACACACTATTTGTTATATATATATATATATATATATATATATATATATATTCATTGACTGACTGGCACTCGAACTTGGATGGTTTCCTACCGGGATTATGTCTCACACCCTATTTGGGCCACCTTTAGGTACCCAAACGGACTATATGATTATAGGTTTGGATAAGGAAAAACACCCTTCTACAGGTTCTTGATGATTTATTAGGAGTAGGATCATGGGACCCAGCTGAGGCTCATGATTCTAGTTGGATAGTTTTTGTCCTTTTTTTACTTTTATTACATGTATTGTATATCTTCCTTTTATTCATGTTTTATTTGATTTAATAGTTACATATGACATTTATCATCATTTTTTATATGAGGTGGTTTCTATAATTTCTTATATATCAGTATTTTATAGTTTACTTATTCTATGGTTATTATACCACTTCCTCTAATTTTATATTATTGATTCTTATATGTTACACTTTGGTGGTAAGAGGACATAACATCCCCACAGACTCACCTTAGGCCCTCAATACTAGTCATAAGACTCTAGTTTTTGGAGATATATTCTTGAGGACATGTGGACAACTGGGCTTGGGGCACTGTTGAGTGGCATTCGGGTGCGATACGCTACAACGTGGTATCTAAGCACTTATTTTCTAGTTTTATTTACAATTTAGTGATAATAGAAAGGGAAAAGAAGATAATAAAATTTGGTAATGAGCTGTTCCCAGGAGTAGCTACCCCACATATAGAAAAAATCCAAATTACCTCAAATAAAATTTTTATTTTCTAGATTTTGACTATTACAATTGATTTGATTCCACTATTGGGTGACAAACTTGAGTTATTATATTATTATTTATATGACTTGGGTTATATTGTGTTGAAACCTGATGATATGAGGGTATTCTATCTCATGAATCATCTTAGGAACCTTCTATATTTCACATGCCATGTATTATGCCATGCCATTTAGGTTGCATTACTTGTTGCATGCTATTGTGATAGGTGATGTGATATATATACCTACTGTTGTGATATGTTTTTTGGTTTATGTTATGGTGTGAATCAGGTGGACACCATGTTTTGGTACCTGAAGATTATGGGCCCTCATGGATCAAAATTTGGCCGACCATTGGTTCAATATTTAAAATTAAATGTGAAATGAGTATGAATTCAAATGGAAAATGAAAATGAATATATGAATTCAAGTGAGAATGAAATGGATCCTGAGTTTCTTATAGTAGAGAACTTGACCAGACGCGACCTTAGTAATGGGATTTTGGTTGTGTATCTAATTTATAACTAATTTTTTGTTTCCCAGACCTGAATCATGGAGTAGGTAGATGGGTGTGTTCTTATATAGGAAGGTTTGTACCTATCCTGTTTATATGTTTATACTTTGGAGCTGTGAAATTTGATAAAATTATGATATGAGGCATGTTTTTGGCATTGTAGAGGCATGCCACCATGATGAAATCCAGTCGTATGCTAGGATAGTGGAGAAGACCACACTCTGAAGGTGGTGGGACATGGACTACTAGTAGATCCTCTAGTCATGATAGATACGACAATAAGATTTGTACTAAACACAGGTGTTGAGGCATAGTTCTATGAGGGGTTCTTTCGATTCATGTAGAATATTAAAGGAACACTACGACCTACCCCAACTATGACAGAGTTGACACATGAGTCTCAACAGCAGTATCTGCCAAAATTTTTAGGGGATGGAAGAACACAAGATGTAGAGTCATGGATAGAGGCCATGCAATCTGTCTTTGAGAATATAGAGATGAATCTTGAGAGGAGGGTAAAGATCACTACGTATATGTGGCATGATTCCAACAATAGATTGTGGGATGTCCTAAATCATACAGATCATCATTGGGAAATGGCTTGGAGGTATTTTCATTTGACCTTCCATGATTATTTAAATCCTAAGACATTGAGGGATAATAGAGCCAGTGATTTCTTGCATCTAGAGTAGGGTGCAATTTCTATTATGGATTACTCAACCATTTTACTAAGCTCAAGTGCTTTGCACATATTCTGATGGGTAAAGAGTTATCAAAATCTAGGTGATTCAAGGATGATCTCAGGTATGACATTTGATCATAGGTGAACATTTTTTTGATAACTAATATTTTTTGAATAGTGAATCAGGAATTTATCAAAGAGAGTAAACTAAGAGAGTCTAGAGGTATGATCCAAGGTGGTTCGGTATCTAGATCTGGTACTGCATCGATCGGTAGTATAAAGCACCATCTAGAGAATCCATGTGGTGATACCAGTAGAAAGAGCACACACTTAGGTAGCCAGGTGAGGTGATACTAATGTGGTAGGTTGGGATATACAAGGCCATAATGTATGAGGTATCCCATCGAGTGCCGATCCTATGGTAATATGATCCATATACAACATTTATTCAAAAAATTTCCACTAGGAACTGGTGAGAGAGGATCTGAACCAAATCCATGTTCAAGAGAGAGTTTAATAGATTCTCATTAGGAAATGAGTTAGGGTATAGCTGGCCGATCAGGCTAAGGTGGTGGTCATGTATGTGGTTGTTAGAACCAGTTTTAAAGTGACAAAAAAGAAGATATTCTTAGGGTAGCTAGGCAGTATCATAGGGCCACCGTTTAGGCTAGATATATGTAGTGAAACACACCCATTAGGATTAGGATCCCAGACCTTCTACTGTCTTAGATACTATTCTAGTATCCTCTACTTTAGCTTCTATACTATTTGATATAGGGGATTTACATAGCTTATATATGTTCCCATTGTAGAGAGTCTTGGGCTCAGTGTTCAGACCTTTGATGGTGTTATGACACTTGACACTCCGTTGGGGATTGGAAAGGAGGGTGTCTGTTAGTGTAGGGAATGACCCCTTAAGATCATGGGTGTTACTTTATATGATACCTCTATGTCATCAAGATGACTAGTTTTTACATCATTCTCAAGATGGATTGGTTCGTTAACTTTCATAATTTCATTGATTTCTATCACTGAAGGGTGACTTTTACATCAATAGAGGGCGGTGAGTTCATTCACAAGGGTGAATAGGATGTATAGGCAATCTGAGATGGATCTTAGCATTGTGGGATGGGTAAGATGATAGCCCAGATTGTGAGTTTGTATCTGGATGATTAGGTAACACATTAGGATTATTTCACTCTAGTGGTTGATTGCATCAGGGAAATTTTCTTGGATGACTTTTCAGGATTACATCTAGTGATAGAAGTAGAGTTCTCTATCAAGCTACTATCATGGTCTTAATCTATATCCATTACTCATTACAGGATGGATACCACTATGATACAAGATCTCAAGAGGAAGCTAGAGAATTTAGAGTCAAATGGGTTTATCAAACCCAATACTTCTTCTTGGGGTTCTCTGGTCCTTTTTGTAAAAAATTCAGATGAAACTCTCTGGCTATGTATGGATTACCAGAAGTTGAACTAGATAATTATTAAGAATAAATATAATCTACCATATATAAATGATCTCTTCAACCATCTTTGAGGAGATCAGGTTTTCTCAAATATTGATTTGAGATCCGATTATAATCAGGTGTATATTAGATCCTCAGGCATATCTCACAAAAATTTTCATAGCAGTTATGGTCTATATGAGTATTTGGTAATGCCTTTCGGTATCATGAACATCCTATAAGTCTTAATGGAACATATGAATCGAGTGTACCATCCTTATCTTGATTAATTTGTAGTGGTTTTTGTGGATGATATCTTGGTGAATTCTCATAATCGAAACAACCATAACACACATCTTGAGATCATATTGAATAAACTAAGAGAGAATCAATTATATTATAAGCTCACAAAGTTCAACTTATGGATAGATCATATTCACTTTCTAGGTTACATTATCTCAGAGACAGTAGTATCTGTTGTCCTAGAGAAAGTGAGACCTATAGTTTCTTGAGAGAAGCCCTAGAACAACCTTGAGGTATGAAGTTTCTTAGGGATGGTTGGTTACTTCATGGGTTTCATATATGACTTCTTATTCATAGTAACAACACTCATGAGATTGAATAATAAGGGTTTGAAGTTTGCATGTTTAGATTCTTGTGAGATGACTTTTTAAGAGATGAAAGGGATATTGACTTCAGCACCGATACTAAATTTTCCAGAGTGGGGAAGGAGTCACATGATTTACTATGATGAATTAGGTATCAGGATAGGTGTAGTGCTTATGCAGGGAGTCAAGGCATATAGATCTCATAAGTTGAGGCCACATGAGAGGAATTAACCAATGCATGATATCTAGTTAGCTGAATTTGTTCATGCATTGCGCTATTGAAGACATTACTTACTGGGAGTGTATTTTGTGGTGTACATGGACCACAAAAGCCTCAATTACATATTTACACAATGTGATCTGAATCTGATGTAGTGAAAGTGGATTAAGTACCTTTATTATTTTGACTTTGAGATTTCCTACACACCTGGTTAATGCAATGCAGTGGCCGATGCATTGAGAAGGATGACTTAGATATAGGCAGTATAACATGTCAGTAGCGAGTGGAAGCTCATAGATTTATTCTCTAAGATTCACTTAGAGGTACACGATAATAAGGGGAAGAATTTTAAATAATCATTAGTTGTTACCTCTACACTTATGGATTGAGTAAGGAGAGGAATCTATGCTTAGACACCATATTGTTTAAGAGACCATGAAATAGGTTCAATTGATTCAAAAGAAGATGGATACTGTGCAGTCTCATCCAAAATCATACGTTGATCGCCGTAGACAACCTCTAGAGTTTGAGGCCAGGGATCAGGGTTTCCTTTATGTTTCAATTAATATGGGACATTAGAGGATCAAGATATAGGGTAAGATTTCACCAAGATACGTTAGGCCATTTGGGATTCTAGAGAGATCCAGGATGGTAGCCTATCGATTATAGTTACGTCAAAGGTACAAATCCATGCACAAATTCTTCCATGTTTCGCAGCTACAACATTACTATTCAGACCCATATCATGCCTTTCATCCTAAGGAGGTTGAGTTATAGGTACATTCATCCTTTAAGGAGAATCCTATACGTATTTTGGATCGTAGCACAATGGTTATTTGAGACAGGTCCGTTCCTCTAGTATAGGTTCTATGGAAGAAAAACTGAGTATATGATGAGACCTAGGAGTGAGAGGCTGATGTATAATCATATTAGCCTAAGTTATTATTATAAATTCTTGATTACCATTGAGAAGGAAATTTGGGGATGAATTGTTTTAATAGGGAATTTTATAAGAACCCGGTTCTTCTTTGAGGTACATATCCTTTTATTTCCATCATTTCTCAGTTTAAATGTTTAAATATAGCCTTATGTTAATATCCATTGATTTCATGGAGGTGTTGAGGGGAATCCAAGGCTGATACAAAGCTCAGATCTTGTGATTTGGGGTGAAAATAGCTCAGTGCATGGTTAGTTTAAACTATGCGGTGAAGGTCACACAATTTAAGAAACCATGTGAGGCATGAGAAGAGAGAGATAATAAGTCATATAGTTTCAGAAAAACTATGCAACTTGGATTGCACGACCGTTTATCCATCTATAAAATATTTATAGTGGGTTCTAGCACAATTTGCGCATGGTTATCCAAACCATGTGAAAAAACCATGTGACACCCCTTCTTCTACATATACCTATGTCCGGTTGGTGCACGTTTGAAAAACCATGTTCTGTAACCATTCAACCTTGATATTTTGGGAAAATTTAATAATTTTTAATTAAATTAAATTCTATTTTAACCCTGAATTCATGTTTCTTTCTCCAGCATAGAAAGATCAACTTTGAGAGCTCCTTCGTAGTGTCTAAACTAGGAATTGAGGAAACTATTTCATGCGATCTCAAAATCTAAATTCTTTTGTCTTGTTGGATTTGTAACGGTAAGAAATCAATTACTTTTTAGCCAATATCCATTATTCTAGATATCAATTGCAGTATTTAGGTGCAAGATAATATGACCTATTATTAGGTTATTTATCTATTCTTAAATTTTATCATGATATGATCTGAATTAGGAGCTCATATTGGATGAGCTATCAACTACATACCTATGATAGGTGGTGTCATGACTTTATCATAAAGTTGAGCTATTTATATATGTCATTGTTCCATGTAACCAATTTCCAGACATCACATTGAAATTAATTTGAATCCTTAAATTTCTTGGCATGGTGTGTTCAGTTAAAGAGGCTTGTATATGTCTGTTTATAGGCTGAGAACCTTGAATTAAATTAACCACCCCTTTGGGTGTGTTGGTTTTATAGATGGACCACTATTGGTGGCTTGTTGACTTGGATACATTAGTGTGTTCCTGTTTACCCCATTTCATGGGATGTTGAGTATTAAATTGATATTTGTAAATAAAAATTCCATGTGGTTTGAATGGTGATATCATTTTTAAATGAAATAGATTAAAGGTAAGGGATGGTTTTGACCATAACCCTTGGACCTTGTTATGTCATTTCCTGTTTAAGCATGAATTTCGTTTTTATTGATAATCCCATGTTAGTTAAATGATGTCTATTCCATGTGATAGTTTTTTAAGCCTGATATTATAGTTATAATTATTTTTTCCATGTGAGTAATTATGATCCAAGCCTTCTAATCTTGGAAAATGACTTGAATCACCTATTGAGATGAGTTTTAATTGGATTCTCTAGGTTTTGATTTTGGCATCTTAAATGAGTTTGATTAAATGTTGATATGACTTAGGTGACACATGGATTCGATGATGAATGACATAGATAGACTCAATTGGCCTACACTTTTCTTATTACTGAGTGATACATGGATTCAAATGATGAATTACATGGATAGACTCATTGAGGATTAATTGTTATATACTGAGTGATACATGGATTCACATGAGAAATCCATGGAAAGACTCTAAATGGAATTTTATCTATATTCCATGGGTGATACTTGGGCTCCCTTAGTGGACCGCCAAGGATAAACTTGAATGGTAGGGATGTTATACCACACCTAGAGTGATACATGGTTTCTAGAGAGTTTCACCATGGACAATATTATAGGGTGTTGGTTTATATTATACCTAGAGTTATACTTGGATTCCAACTTAGGAATGCTAAGGATAGGATCAGGTTCATGAATAAACAATGAATGAAATTAATTTTATGACGTGCCTACTAAGAAAAATACCAACATTGGATTCAATATTGACTTACACTTTTTGGATGGAATACTTAGGTATCCTTGGTTTCCTTTGCTTATGGGGAATGCTGGGATTTATGCCAGGTACTGAGACTTTAGGATTAAATGAACTATTTAGTAAAATGAGAATCTTATAAGAGACATAGGCCTCACTATTAAATTAAATACTTACCTTTTTAAAATGAAATTGATTAGATGAATTGGTAATAAAATGAGAACCTGGATTATAAGATGTTTACTGTTGAGTACTTTGTTTACTTATTGCTTTATTTCATGTACACTGTCTATTATATATATTCACTAATTGATTGACACATGACCTTGGGTGGTTGCCTACTAGGAGTTTTCTCACACCCTATTTGGTACACCTTTGGGTACCCAAATAGACTATATTATTTTAGGTATGTATAAGTGCAAGCACCCTTCAACAAGTTTTTGATGATTGCTTAGGAGTAGGAGCATGAGACTGAGTTGAGGCTCGTGATGCTAGTTGGAATTTTTTTTTCCTTTTTTTTACTTTTGTTATATGTATTATATATCTGTCTTTTATACATGTTTTGAATAATTTATTAGGGATATATGACATGCATCATAATTTTTTATATAAGGTGGTTTTTATCATTACTTATATACCATTATTCCACCATTTACTTATTCTCTGGTTATTATACTTCTTCCGCTACTTGTATATTATTGATTTTGTTGTGTTATACTCTGGTAAGAGGGAATAGTCTCCCCTAAAAACTCACCATAGGCCCTCTATACAGGTTGAAAGCCTATAGAATTTGGGGAGATGTTCTTGAGGCTATGTGAACAACTAGGATCATGGAATTGTTGAGTGGAATCCGTGTCTAGGACGTTAAACTATCTCACATCATGAATGAGATTGAGGTCTGAAAAAATGGATAAGGAATTCTGTATATGAGTCTTTGAAAACTTTATATGAATGATATATTCTGTGACATACAAGGTCACATCGTGATGAACACCTATTTTAGAATCATATTTACCATGAATATAGTCATCAAATCATGATTTGGATTTCATAATATTTGGTTTAATTAAATAAAAAATTCATTTTTTCAGATTTGGTGTTATGTGGCCCACACCATGACACAATATGTCACACCATGGAGAACATATGAGAATATTTTTATAGCCCAATTTAATGATGTTCCATTACATGAAGTTAGTGACACATTGTGAAGAATTAATTGAAATATTTTAGTGATTCTTGAAAGGAACTTACCACACTATAACACAATAAGTCATATTATCAAGTAATCTGAGAGAACTCAAGTGATCCTAGAGTTAAAGTCTACACACCATGATATATATATGTATAAATTATATAGGTGTTTGATTGTTTAAGATCCAAGGTTGTCACCATGAAGTCATAGGTCACACCATGACCTATCTATGAGTTTAAGGAAGTTAAAGGAGAAACCATCCAATCACACCATAAATAGTTACATCACACCATGATCTATGTTTTCTAGGAGAATCAAGAATATTTAAAGTTGTGATAGTATTATGATGATTTGGTGGTCACCTAAATAAATTATAACCACCCTTTCATATTAAATGATAAAGATATAAAGGAAGAAGATCCAAATAGAAAAAATTAAATCATGAGAAATTGGACGTTAATGTTGATTTTAATTTCAATTTTGAAATTAAAATCATTATAGGTTATGTTATAAAACATTGTGCTGAATTGATTAAGAGATATAGAAGATATATATAAAAAATATAGAAGATATATTAGAGGAATGGTGTGTTACTATAAAGGATAAAGGGAGAAAACAACATTATATGTAACACATATTTGATTTAGAAATAAAGTGTTGTTTCTGAACAGAAATATCATTGAAGATCAAATTTGATGATGAAGAGTTACTAAGAATATATTTGAATAATAATAAATTTTAAGAGGGAATGCATTAAATAATATACCTGGTTTTCTAAAATAACATTAGTTTTTGTGAATTATCATAGATAAATTTTGATCATTCAAGTGAAGTGGACATAGTATATTGAAGGATAATTCCATTTTTAGAATTATTATATTTGGAGTATTGATACTATGTGGGTTTTGGTTGAAGATCAAAGTTACAAATATTATTACAAGGAGTTTGACCTATCTAGTAGTAGATTTATAAGAAGCACTTGGAACTTATCAGGGAATCAATTTGGAAATAAAGATGCAAGGAATTTCAATTCCTTATAATGATATTGAAGTTTCTTTCATGTTAATAAACTAAGAATATACCTAAAAGTATGTAAATAGATTTTTGTAACCCTATTGAAAGTAGTGGATGAAAGAGAGGAAGAGTCCTTGGACCTTGGAAGAGTAGTGATATCTTACCAACTTTATAAGCTCATACTAGTTATGTAGTTGTTAATCAGACATATTAACAAATAATTGATATGCACTCATTAATCTATAATTTTATAGGTGAACCAAGTAAAATCCTATTGTTATTGTATATTTTACATTCCCTATATATGCATGTTATCTATTGTGGATGTGGATAGATATGATAAAGATAATATAATCAAATGTTTAATTTATGTTCCTTATAACATGGGAACAATATTCGAAGGGAATAAAGTATAATAACTAAGTTAGAAAAGTTTAATTCCACCAAAAACTTGGTTCAACCCTTCTCAGGGTGTCTTGGGGAACACCATTATAGTTGAAGCATCATATGAGAATATAAAATTTGGTAGTGATCATATTACTAAAATATGATTGAAGAACCTATTGAAAATGAGAATAATGTAGTTGAAAATGATTCAAACCAGACTAGTGATGAAGAGATTTCTAGAAATTAGATATTGGGACATCATAAGTTGAAAAAATGACAATTCTAAAAATATTATTATCAATCAAGAGGAAATAATCCAAACAATAATAAGATTAATAATTAAGAACCAATTTTCTTTCATTTTTCATTTTGAACCCCAATCTATATTAGAGGCAGTTAAGCATGAATAATAGATCAATGCTATGAATGAGGAAAATAATTTAATTAAGAAGAAGTCCACTTGGGAGATTATTGAATGGCCGGGACATAAAAATGTAATTATCACTAAGTGGGTGTTTATAAATAAATTGAACAAGAAATGTGAAGTGGCATGGAACAATGCTAGACTGGTTTACAAATGCTATTCACAAATGGAATATAAATATTTTAGAGAAACATTTTCACCAATGGAAAGGATTTTGTACATAAGAATGTTTTTTAGTACTGAAAAAACATAGACATTAAAAATTATACCAAATGGATGTAAAATTGGCATTCCTAAATAGAGACCTGTAAGAATGTATAGTTTAAAATAGGTCCCTGAATCCTGATAATATAAATATGATTTTTTCTTGAGGGATATGGTTTTTTCAAAATGAAATGTTGATAACAACTTATATGTGAAGTCACTATCTATATGGACTCTTATTTTCATTATGTATATTGATGAGATTATATTTTTTGGTGAGAAAGAGTATCTCTGTGAAGATTTTTCAAAGTATATGAAAGATCATTTTGAGATTTATATGTTAGGATATATGAATTATTTTATTTTATTTCATATTATGAAATATAGTTATTACATATTTTTATCCAAAGAAAAATATTCCAAGGAATTATTGAAGAGGTTTGGAATGGAATATTGTAAAGAAATCTCAACTCCCATAGCTGTTGGAACCAAATTGATAAAGGATGAGGCTTGAAACAATATTAACCAATTTTTTCTAGGAAAATCATTGGTAGTCTTCTCTACTTGGAAGCTTGAAGACAAAATATATTTTATTTTGTGAATCTATGAGATAGGTTTCATAGTGACCCTAAATATTATATTATGTTGCAATTTAAAAGAATATTGATTTATGTTAAGGGTACTGTGAGCGATGACCTACTATATTTTAAAAATTCATAACTACATTTATAGGGATTTATAGAATTATATTGTGTAGGTGATTGCATAGATATAATATCCACATATGGTGAAGAATTATTTATTATTTATAGGTGTGTGATTTGAGATGAAAATAAAAAAAATTTAGTTTCACTAATCATAATAGAAACATAATATATAGTAGTAACTCATATTTATACATAGATTTTATATATAAAAGTTTAATTAGAAGATTTAGTGGTTGATATTGTGTGAACTATGATCATATCTTGTGATAAACAAAGTGATACAATTTTTTATTAAAATACTATTCAATACTCATAGTCAAAACATATTGATATTAGGTTCCATTTCACCAAAGATAGAGTTAATAAAGGTAATTTTAAGGTATAATAAATTCCAACTAATGAGAAGATTGTAGATATTTTTAGAAAGGCGATGTTTTCTAATCTTAGGTTGAAACTTCATGTTCAACTCTCTCCTCTCACTTAAGGAAGCATGGAATGTACCCCCATAGTTCTTTGGATTATGTTGTCAAAGGTGAGGAAATAGTGAAAAAAACTCTTTATTAAAGGGGAATAAAATGCTTTTCAAAAGGGTATAAAGTTATGGTTATTACTAAATGGGGGATTAGTAGTAGTATGGATTGAGGGGGATTTAATCTACATCACTTTTCAATGATTTCTTGTTAGCGAGGGATAACATTATATAAATTTTTTTTACATTATTCGGTAGCATGGTATTAGGAAATCTCTTAAGTGATAAAGGCAATGATATGATGATTATGAAGTATTTTGATGAATTCTAAAATTATTCGAGTGAATTTTACAAGAGTTTAAGGTGATTTACAACAAATCCAAAGGGAGAGATCGAGGTTCCCCATGAAATTTTTGATGAGTTGTATTTTTTTCAATTGTGGTTTGAAATATTTTTGAGAGGAATTGAACAAACCTGAAGTGACTTGAATTAATTCTATGAATATTTTTTTTATAATATAGATTTATGGATTTGGCACTAAAATTTGGATAATTCATAACTTGTGAGACTTTTTAGTAGTCTGTATGACTTTCATGCATCAAAAATGAATTTTCCTAGTATTTTATAATATTTATTTCATGATCTTGGAAATGAAAAAGGAATGAAGAGTTTGTAAGATTTCTGGAAGCTCATAATATGTTGAGAGAAGTTCATAAGTCTTTTAAGTAGGGTTTAAGACTTTTGAGTTTCATGTGTAAGTCTTTCATGAAGGGAGTAATACTTTTAGTGGTTTCATAGGTCTTTAGACTATGTAAAAAATTTCGAGTCTATGACACTCTAGTTGATACTTTAAGACTTTATGGGAATATTAAAAGACTTGTTTAGGTACCATAATATTTTTATAGGCATGTAATAATTCTACTTAACACATATGACTTCTAGGTTTGTTAAAATTAAGATCATGTAAGACTTATCAAAGTTCATAAGACTCTTACTATTGGGAATAAGACCTCATAGAGATCCGTAATACTTTGAGGTTGTGCGATATTTTTCATGTAAGGATCTGAAGGACTGTAATAATTTCTCAAGTCACATAAGTCTTTCAAATTTTATTTTTTTTGAAACTTGAGAATTTATAAAATTTTATATTCTAAATAAAATTAAACTAGATAGTGTTAGATCCAATATTCATGGATTAAAATATCACAAATAAATTATGATTTAAGATTAATTAAGGGGTTGTGATATTCACATTATAAAGAATAATATCACCCTTGAGATCCACTAAATGAGGGACAACTTAAATGAAGTTGAGTCTATTTGTAAATATGATCCATAAGTTATTTCTAGAATGTTTTTTGTGATGATAATTTACTGATATGAAGTTTTAATAGTCAATTATAACCACTAATACAGTGATTCTAGATGATTTATCAAGAGTTTTAATTATCAAGTGCATGAATTATTTTTCTATTGAGTTTTCAAGTGTTATACATCATGATGAGTCTTTATGGACCGTGAGTTAGGTAGAAGAATACGAGAATAATTCTTTTCAAGTGAAATGAAGTTAATAAATAAATGGGTATTTTTAGAATTCAAAAATAACTTCATTTATGAAATACTATGAATGGTGTTTAAATATGTTGAATGTTTCTTGAGCTATTTTTATTTAACAAATAAAATAAGATGAATGATAGAAGCGTAAATGTACCATAGATAAGGGTTTTAAGGAGAATTTAATTTTCTAAGATCATGGATCTATGCCCAGTTAAAAAGGTGATTGTGGAAATGAGTCAAGTATCTAATCATACAATTATAGTAATGGAAAATATCTAGAATAAAGATATAAAAATATATTTATAGAATAATTTTAATTCTAGAAATATTGGGGTTTTCTAAATATGGGAAGCTATTAGGAGTTTTATTATGTATCATAATTTTTAGAGAAAATAGAGCTTGAAGTTGGATCTTAGAAAAGAATAAAAAATATGAAAGATCCTAATAATTTAGTGAACTGAGATTGAGAGGAAGACTGATAAGTAGAGAAACATCATATTCTACATGTTATGAGAAAGGTCAACCAATTAATTTCAGTAGAAGTACATTTTGGTTGAAGTTTTTGAAGTGGTGAGAATATTTTGATATGCATATCCTAAAGACTCGAGAGGTAAATCCTCATTGGTTTCTAGATCAACAAAAGTTCCTAAGAGATATTTCTCATTATAGTTATTTCACATTATAACCAGCAAGATGCTGGAGAAATCAAGGCTATAAGATGATACTTGTCCTACCCAATTATATTTGATGATAAAAATAAAGTGCTAAATCTGTGGATCAGGATAAGAACTAGACTCAGTAAGAAGTAGGTACCCATAATATAGAAAAACCTTGTAAAAAACTTATTTTCACCTTGTTTATTTCATTTACACATTAATTCTAGTGAGGTTGAGTTTTATTTGTGATAGGATGAAATCCTAACTAGTTACAAATGTTAATTTTTATGTAAAATAAATTGTAAAAGACTACCACTACTGAATAACCCCTTCTAAATAGTGCATCCATCCATAGGGCATCTCATAAACATTAAAAATCCATTTTCAAAGTTGAAAAACATAACTCTCCCACCTTACATGGATTTAATTTTCCTTTATAGACCATTTTCATCTTACTAAGACTTATTTATCTTCTATAGTAAAGATAGAAGGGAAATTACTTGGAAAATGAATGATGTTTCCCCTTCCTTAATAAATTCCATGTCTAAATTTAATAAATCCATGAGTATTGGATCCTTCTCCATACTCATAATGGATAAAACTACATAATCCTTCATACTCAATACATTTTACACATTTATTTACTTCCTAGGGTGGTAGGGAATTAAACACTAATAGTCCCTGAGTAGTTCCAACCATATCCTTTATTTAACGTTTTTGATAATTTGTGTGAATATATACTTCAAAATCTTATGATCTGTATATGTTTCACATATTTCATCATAGAGATAGAACCTCAATATCATTAAGGAAAATATTACTATCTCTAAATCTAGAACATAAGTTAGATTGTTTGATTCATGGGCCTTTAATTTTCATAATATATAAGAAATAACTTTATCATTTTATATAAGGATGCAACCCATTTCTTTATTTGATGCATTAATATATATTATAAATCATTCCTTACCTTACAAAAAAGTTAATATTGGTGCGTTGATCAATATATTATTATATTATTCAAAATTATCTTTAAATTCTTTTGACCATATAAATTTAACCCCATCATGTGTTAACTCGGTTAATGGGTTGGCTAATCAAGGAATTTTCAATAAATCACCAATAGTAACTAGCTAAACTAAGGAAACTATGTATCTTAGTTATATTTTTCGGTGTTGGCCATTATTTGACTACCTTATTCTTTGAAGATTAAATATATATCCCATCCTTGACAATATGGATTTGAAAAGAAACTTTTTGAATCGAAAATTCACACTTATTGAATTTCTCATATAATTCCCTTTCTAGAAGCACCTAAATAATAATTCATATATAATTCTCATGATTTTCTTAGATTTTAGAGTATACCATTATTTCATCAATAAATATGACAATAAATTTATCAAGATAATCCTCAAATATTCTATTAATTAGATCCATAAACACATATGGTACATTTATTAGTCTAAAAGGAATCACTATGCACTCATAATGCCCATACCTCATATAAAAATCACTATTTGGTATATTATCCTCCTTAAATTTTAATTGGTTATAACCAAAATAAAGACAAATATTTGAAAAGTATTAATCCCCTTAAATTATGTCAAATATGTCATCAATACAGGGCAATGGGTACTTGTTCTTAATAGTAATGATAATTATTTCCATATAATAACTATACAACCTCATAGATTTATCATTCTTCTTCACAAATAGGATATGTGATTCCCAAGGTGAGACATAAGGGAATATAAATCCATTATCACACAATTATTGTAATTTTTTCTTTAATTTGACTGATCCTACCAGATCCATTCTACAGGGATGCTTATATATGGGTTTTACATTAGGTATATGGTCAATAGAGAATTCAACTTCATGATTTTGTGGGTATCTAGGTAATTCATTAGGAAATATATTAATGTAATATTGTACAATAGATACATCTTCTATTATTAGGACATCCTTCCGAGTCATAGATTTTATTTGATCTTATTATTCTCAAATAACATCATTAAGATAAAAAACTGAAGGTGGTACTAAACAATATTTAGGTAATGATTTATCTTCTTAAAAAAAGTAATTCTATGATAGCTTTAAAAATTTCAATTTCTTTCACCTGATAGAAAATTCATGAATTATACTTTGAGATCCACTCCATCCCAAGAATTATATCAGTGTAAACCATTGGTTTAACAACCAGGTTTTTAATAATATAACCTATATGAATTCAAATGGAAATAGTATGATATATTTTCTTTAAAAAAATATTTCCATTGGTTGTTTTTATTGAAAAATTATTCTTTAATCTAGTAGGGAATGATTCAATGTTCTTAACAAACTTACAAGATATAAAATAGTGTATAGATATAGGATTAAATAATTTTTTATCTACCTTTTAATTTATGATCAAAGTACTAGTTATCACATTATTTATAGATTTAACTTCTACCATAGTAATTGCATAAGATAAAACCTTATCTCTTGGGCTCTTTTTGTGGCAGATTCCATTAATGCTTTGGGAATTTATTAAAATAGTGTACCATCTAATTAAAATTGAATCATTGGACATGGTAGCCTCACTCTTACCATTTCACTCATGAGATTTATTACCTTTATCTCCACACTTGTAACAAACTCCCAAGCCCTTAAAGAAATCCCTATGGTGTTTCCTTCTACAATTATTACATGTTTTAAATTCCACTCTTTAATTATTCTCCTTTAATAAATTTATTTATATTTGAAACTCATATTACCTCTTATTCTCTTGTATTTATTTGAAAATATAAGACTATGATAAAACATTATTAGTCTTGATAAAAATTCTCATTATCAATTCATATGAGGAAAATATTTGAAAGACAATGAAATTGAAAATATTGGATTTATCTCATAAAATAAGTGATAAACATTTATCTCTGAATTACATATATAGTCCATAACATGTCTTTACAACTTTGTAAATATAACCTCATACTCAAAAATAGTTTCATCTTATTTATATCTTAAATTTTGGAACTAACTTTTCATTTCACCTCTTTTATCTCAAGGAAAACACTTTTTAATAAATATCATATATAAATTATTCAATTCCACGCCTTCTATATCTTTTTTATTATTAGTATTTTGAATCAATGAACAATTTTAATTAGCATCTCCCCTTAGATGATATATATCCATTATAAACTTCTCACTTTCACTATATCCCAAAGTGAGGAATATATTATATAAATGCATTATCCATTACTTTTTCACTAATGTATTAGAAATTTAATTGAAATTTTGGGGTTTATAACTTATGAAACAATCCAATGCTATTACACTTTATTGAGGGGAAACAATTTGTTCCATATAGGAAAGGTTATTTGTTATAAAATGAGTCAAATTCTATAATATAGTGATAATATTCTCAGATCCAATAATAGTTTCATTGGGTTGTTTGTGTGGTAAATCCCTACATCTATTAAGAGTGTTGACACAATTTTCATTCCTTTAATTAGGCATAATTTCTAAACAATGGAATATTCTTAATTAGATCATGAATAACACTATGAATTAGGAATAACTATTAAAAATTTATTAAAAATACATAACATGCATTATATCTATTATAGATAAATTTATAGAATTTTATAAGGGGTTATCATTGGGTTATATTCTAAAACTATGTTCTTATAAATCTAGTTCCTAAGGTTTATACTAAACTTTCTTTGATACCAACTGTATCAACGCTGAACCTGGTAACCCAAATCCAGATTCCATTTATTAAAATGGTATAGAATAAAAGATATCAACTTATATAGGATCTAAAGTTTGGTAGTTTTAGAAGTTTAGATATATGCATCATTAATACATTATATGGGAAACATTATTATAACTCATGAAATATTATTATTCACACTTTCCTCATACTTAGATAATTCAATGTAATATTTAAAGATTCCTTGAGAAATGGGGATACAATATAAAGTGGTGATCTTAGATTCTTATTAAGGGTTATCCTATAGAAAAATTTATCATAACATCAACAAGAGATACATAATATAGAAGGAATAAATAATAAAATAGTTCCATATAACAAGATCATGCTATATCCATGTATGTTATAATAATAGAAATAAATAATCACATGGATAATAATAAATAATATCATAGGGATGGAATTCATAATTCCAAACACCATAACTATACCATCAAGGCATTTATTGGGATATTATAACTCATGTCTTGACCATTTGAATTACTAGTTAATTTTAGAGATTTAAAGTGATGGAGATAAGGTCCATTTTGAATTTTTAGATCCAGAGTGAGGGTCACTTTTTAATTTTGGGTTTTTGTTATTAAATTAGAAGTTAGAGAATGATATTTGAGATATTTTCAGGTTTGTTATGTGAGTTGGGGTTTTAGGAAGGATTTAAAGAGGTGTTGCCTATAACCTTTTGTTGTAGATGAAACCGAGTACTTGGTGGAGGCTCACTAGGTACTCAGTGAGATGAATATAGGAGAGGGGTACCAATGGGTTCCAATGGGTACTTGGCATCACCATACTAGGTACCCAATAACCCTATACCATTTAACCA
Source organism: Viscum album (assembly GCA_963277665.1). Lineage (NCBI taxonomy): Eukaryota > Viridiplantae > Streptophyta > Magnoliopsida > Santalales > Viscaceae > Viscum > Viscum album. The sequence goes on from OY728128.1 coordinate 1,791,461,967, forward strand.
TTTTGCCTCTTTCATTCAAACCCCACTCACCCCAGCCACTTGAGATCTCCTCTTTTGGATCCTCTTCACCATCTTATTTACCTATTCTTACCATGCGATTCAAGGTTATTTTATTGGTTATTTTTCATGAAAATTTAAGTTAAGTATTATCCTCTATCCTTATCTTCCCTCTTATAACAATATTTCTTGATTTCTTGTCTCCTAGATTAAGTATTGAGATGGGATTACATTGAGATAAGGTGTAATTCATTTGAAATGAAGGAGATTCATCCCTTCCATAGGGTGTTTTATTTCCATTCATCACCATTTAAATAAAATTTGATTGAGGTATGATTTATTTTAGATATTTTTCAATTCTAGGGTGAAATTAAAGGAGGTTTATGGTGGTATTGATTAGGTATTTTGGTTGTTGTATTTTTAGGTGAATTTTAAAGGTTTTTCTCATGGGTTCCCTATGAGTACTTTATATTCCTTATTTATGAAAGTTTGTTATTTGGGATCAATTGGTTATATAATTTGGTTTATGTAATTTTAGGTGCTTAACTTGTAATAATTGGATTCTATAAATCCCTATAGAAATAATGATAGGTGGTATTGATCTTCTGTATGATTCTCAAGAAATGCTAGTTACATGTCTGCCACTTGTTTTCCATAAAATTATTAATAAATATTATGATATATTTTTGGAATATAAATATATGACTTTAAAATGGTTATTTTAGTATATTTTGGGAATGTTTTAGATTAAGTTTCATATAATATAAATTAGGGCAAGATTCCCTCTATTTTTATATTATGAACTTGTTATCCCTATGTTTTTATGATTAACTCCTTAATGGCCATGAAATTATTGTTAATGGTTAGCCTGAAATGAGAATTGGGTGTCCATGTCATGTTATTCCATGTGACCCCTTTTAGAATAAATTTTAAGCACTTTTTTCTAATGTTAATGGAGTTATAAATAAATCCATTAGGGGTTTCCTTTGTACCACACCGTCTATATAACAAATTGTATTAATAATTTAATATTTATAAATAAACATTATCAATATAATTTGGAATAGTTAATGGGTAACTTTTTGGGTTTGAAATGAACATAAGGAAAGAATATAACCACTTCAAACCTAAAATCACATGATTTATAATTCTACAAAGAACACTTAAACATCAGTTAAGAGGTTACTTAAATATAGAAGTGAAAACTAGGTTATTTAAGTGAGAATGCGTGAATTGACATAAAAATATTGATAATTTAAAATAATTAAATTCTTTGAAATATGATAAATAAAATGGTTTCATGAGATTAAATGGTGGGTGGTTATTTAAGTAAAATATTATTTTGGTAATTTGTTCCTTTGGGAAATGTTTTTTTAGGTAAAACCATTCATTAATTCTATTTAAAATGTGTTTTTACAAATCATAGTTTCAAAAAATACTCACCTATACTCATTTAAACATGGTTTCAAAAATAATAATTGTAAATTTTCTAACAAAGCAGTGATCATAAAAGTGGTCTCCAACCATTCCATTGGATCACATGATATTTTTTAAGAAACCTTGATTGGTAAATATGACTAGAAAATGATTGAGAAAAGTAGAGAGTGAACCTTATTCCTCACTAAATCTTGTTTAATAAAGGCATGGTTTGGAACACTTACTTTCTTTTAATACTATAATTTCATAAATTTTTGTTAAACTTAATAAAACTAAGCGGTGTGTGTAAAATGAATTTCAACCCATTGAAAAGTATTTATAATATGATTTATAAAGTTTTTTGGTATGTGATATTTCTTAATAGTGGGTAAATAGACCTTATATTGGATAAGTGATAAGTAAACCCTATTTTAGATAAGGGTAGGTATTAAGTGGGTATTGAAAAAAACCTTGAATTAAAAAAAGTGATGAAAATAAAGACATACCATCCTTGGTTGGTTGGTTATACACTTTATGACATGCACAAGTTATCTTTTGGTAATCCTTAGATATAGTATTTCCTCTGGATTGTCTATGAAATATTAAACTATTTGTTAGGCCTTTCTAATTGCCTTGTTTTCACTGGTTGCATTATTTTTTTAACTATTGTACATGTTTTTCCTTGTAAAACATTATACAAATATTGATATGGATGTTTTTTTTCATGATGTCTTTTCCATAGAATATTCTAATAGATTGACCTTTTTACCTACTATATTGATTTCCCTCATGCTATTTAATGATAAGGTTGAGTGTATTGAACATGTGTAACATTTTATTATGTTGAGCATGTTTAATACCGAATATAGAATATACATAGTAGTTGATGTAGAATATGACATTGGATTGTTATGGAGAATGGTTATTATTTATATAAATAATTTCTATCTTTTATAAAGAGCATAAACATTATTGATAAAAAAATGTTTTCCATAGATATTTGGATGGTATATCATTATGTTATTGAAATATTTTTTTCTACTAAAATTGTTTGGTATTTATATGATTACCATGTTAATAGGTTTCCTATGTTGGTATTACATATATGTAGCCTCAAATTGTTCTGTATTTTTTATGAAGGTATTGAAACTTGTCTTCAAGGTTCTAGTTTGAGACATGTTCACTAAGAATACATGGGAGTATATGTGTATATTGTATCATTTTTAAATCCAATGTTATGATGATATGGGTGATCTACCACTTGATAATTTTCCCTTCCCATGTGGGGATGATGAGGGTTCTCTCATACTTGATCATTTCCCCCATCTATGTAGGGATGATGGGGGTGATCTCATACTTTATCATTTCCCCCTCCTATGTCAAGATGATGGGGGTGCACTAACACTCAATCATTATTCCCTCCTATTTAAGGAAAATGAGGGGGTAATATCACTCAATCAGTTTTACCCTTCCATGTAGGGGTTTTCACACACACACACACACACACACATGTACATTACTCTTTATAGATGATGAATTCTGTCATATATTTTTGATGAATAGGTATCCTACATGGATTTTGAGGTAGGATCAAAGCATGTTTGGAATATTTATCTAAAAAGTATTCATGTTCTTCTATGATATGATATCTATTTACAAGATTCATAGAGAATCATATCTACTTTCATGTGATCACTTTTAATAGTAAATTGAATTAATTATTTGATGCTTGCTTCCATAATTTATAACTATATGTAAAGTTATTTTTTTATATCTATGTAAATGTGTCGATAAGTTTATGTATACACTCATTACTTCACTATTTTGTTGAGACACTGTTAGTGGTTCCTTACTAATTAATTACACAGAAAATCAGTATGGACACCCTGGTGGATATGCAACCTCTCCTTGATTCATTTTAGGTATGAATAGGTACATCAGTAGTCACTGGATGTTTATGGATTGGTTTTGTGTGCCATGGGTGTGAGTTTGATCTATAAATTGGTATTTAATTTTATGGTTGGTTGTTCATAGGATGTGTTTGGAATATCACTAATTCATTTAGTGGTTATCCATGTCCTTAGGCCCTATTTGGATACTTTATCATTAGATATTTGTTTGTATATCATGGATTACATGTATATTGGTCTGATATGAATTCATATATAGATTTTATGAATTTATTTTTCTTATATTCATTCTTATATTACCTATTTTATATTGGTTTTTATTTTGAGGATGTCTAATATACCAAAGAGTCATGTTATATTCTTGATAAGATCTGATTATGACTTGTATTCAAAACCAAAGTTGGCAAATCATTACCCAATGATATACTGGTATGCTATGTCATAGATCCCGTAATTTATAAATTTATGAACTACTATCTACTATATAAGTAGAAAGCATGGTCAATTCACAGGTAACATGGGGTCTAGGTCACTAACTATATTACTTTCAAGAGTGTTCAGCTAGATGAATTTGTGAGATATATATTTTTTGTATTTTTATAAAAATAAAAAATAGAGATAATGGCACTATTTTTTTTAATTTAACAAAGATGATGGAATTTAATCAGAAAAAATTGTTTGGGATGCTAACATTGTAAGATAATTATTGCACACACCATAAAAATATTTTTCTGTAATTAAATAATTATTTTACTCAATTATCACTAGTTCCATATTTATAATCCTTTTTATAAGATTATTTTTATCTTATAATTTATTTAAATTATAGTTCTTCAATTTTATAAATAAATTAGATGATTAACTTGAGTGATGAACTAGTTTTAGAAATGACACAAACCATTTATCACAAAGTCGTGTCACCTATTAGTGCTATGATTGGTTGAAAAAGTTAACTTTCTCTGTATCGTTTGAAAAAATGTGAATTAAATTATCCATAATTAATTTTTAAAAAATTTATTTTGGAATAAATGTAATTAATAAAATAAAAAACCAACTGAAAATGAATTCAACTAACAAGTTAATCAAAAAAATAAAACACTGAAATAATTTGGAAACAATTTGTATTACTCAGTTAACATCCAAACATGAAAGGAAATCAACCCAACATATTAACCAGAATTCATGCATGAAAAAAATAATAAAACCTGAAAAATGGATTCACATTATCGAATAATACTATGTTTGACTGAATAGTAGTCACACTAAGATAAAATCACCACAAATTGATCCTTTAAATGAAAATTTAACCTTTGCATGTGTCTTTGACATGTGAAAAAACCACCACCAAACATGAATGCAACCCAAACCACCTCATTTGAAAACTCAATATGAACTACACCAATTTAAAATGATAATACCCACCACTAGCTGCCTCACACATGAACTAACATAATAATTTTCATTCATGTTTTGTATATGATAGAAGTTGGATGAAGCACTTTTTGAATCAAAGCAGGTGAGAAACCCCACACTACTCTATAATAGAGAGGATGAGAAGTACACCTATAATGAATAATGTAAGTAAGGTGATCATGTGAATGAAAGGAAGTGGGGTTTGGCACTATATAAAATAAAGGTAGATGAAATGTTGGGAGTTTTTTTATTAAAAAGATTGTGATTCCCCTTCATTTTTGAATGGTGGAAGGAATGGTTGGCTATGTGGTGGGTGGACAAACCCCACCAGCCCATCTAGATAAGAAGAGAAATCGGGGGGAGGATTGACTATGAAAGGTAGTTGCTTCCCCTAGTTTTATCATCATCTTTAATACATATCCTCCCATCATTTATGTGTATTATTTTTGAGGTTTATTTCTACACTATTTAAAAGAGATATTATGAGAGTTTTCTTCTTGTAATATAGAGAGATTATTTCTACCCACATTTACCCACACTTAGATCCTTCTACTTGCTAGTGGTTTTTTACCCCTTTCATTTTGGGGGTTTTCCATGTTACATTTGGTGTCATTTATTTTTTAATTTTTTCACTTTATTTTATCTTGTAATTATCACCACACTAATGAATCAATCATTTTTAGTCCCAAAAGTGGTATTAGAGGATGGATATGGCCTTATGATGTTCACTATTTTGGGTATTAATAATTCTCATAAATTTGAGTATGATCTGTGACTACAAATGTAGTTTATATTTCACATTAGAAAAAAATTATTGAGATTATTAAATAAATTGTTTTGAAATAGTGGAGGTTTTGTATTGAAGGATTGTCCACATGGTGGTGAAATTAAATATTGAGAAATTCAATGGGAATAATTCTCTATTATGGAAAATAAATATGAAAGCAATGATGTAAAAGGATAATTGGCTACTAGTAATTGGGAAAAAACTGATAGGTGTGATAGATGAGAAATGGATTAGCATGTATGGGAATTATTTTTCCAAAATCCATTTGAATTTGGAAAATGGGGTCCTATCAAGCATTTAATAGAAGAATATGATGAAGGAAATATGGGATAGTCTGAAAAAGTTATACAAGGCCAATTCACTGCAAAATAAGATTTTCCTAAAGATTTATAAACTCTTTGAATGATGGAGTCATCATCAGTCTCAAAACACATCAACACCCATAATACCCCCTATTAACTAAATTCACAACGTTATTTTATAAAATTGTGGATACTAAATGTGTGTAGATTCTGATTCAGAGTTTTCCAAATTAATATTATCAACTCATCATCAACCTTATTAACAATATCCTAATAGATATGTTTTACTTCAATGACATTGCAACCACCGTTCTTGAAGAATAAATTCTGTGCAAGAACAAGGAGAACAAACATGAAACTTCTCAAAAAGAAGAGGCTCTATCAATGGAGAGAATAAGGATAATAGAGCATGATTATAGTGGGAGTCAAAATCATGGAAGGCCCAAATAAAGTAGTAAGAAAAATAGTGTCACATGTTACAATTGTGGTAATAAGGGTAATATCAAGAAGTATTGTTAGAATAAGAGAGTAGTGGAAATATATCTGAAGTAAATGTTGTGAGTAATTCTAGAAATAGAGATATACTAGTTAGTGAAGTAGTGATGATAGATTGAGGTAGAAAGCATCTCAATGATTCATGGATAATCAACTTAGGATCTACAAGGAACATGAAATCTCAATGAGAATGGTTTGATCAATTTGAAACTATCATGGAAGGAATTTTGTAAATGGGTAATGCTCACACCTTGAATATCATTAGAGTAAATACCATCAAACTAAATATTCATGATGGTAGTGTTCAAACCATCCAAGGAGTATTCCATATGAAGGGCCTGAAGAAGAACATATTGTATTTGAAAATTTTTGATAATATCAGATGAAAGACTCACACAGAGAATGGAGTGATAAGAATTATAAAGGGTACACTTTTGGTGATGAATCTAGAGAAGGTATTGAAGAACTTGTACATATGTATGAGTGAAATGTACAAGAATTTATATATAGTTGTCCTATAAAATACCTTAATGAAAGTGTTGATGATGTCATGGAATTATAGGTTTAGTCATATATGTGAATGAGTCATGAAGATTCTTATTGATCAGAAGTTTCTACATGTCTTACAAAGGTATCCTTACTATTTTTTGATCATTTTGTTTTGATCAATAAAAATAGGTTAAATTTTAGGATGTCAACTGTGAGAAGAAAAGTGATATTAGAGTTGATCCATTATAATGTTTGGAAAGTACCAATTATATAATTGGGAGGATCAAGAAACTTTGTATCCTTTATCGATGATTATTCTAGGAGATGTTGGGTGTACCCAATCAAGAGGAAGGTGGATGTTTTTGAAGTCTTAAAAACATTTTAAGTGTGAAAGGAACTTGAATATGGAATGAAGATCAAGTTTTTTGGGACTAAAAATTATGGAGAATATAAAAGTGAGGGGTTTGATGCTTTTTATTGATATAATGGCATCAAGATACAATTCAAAGTGTCATAAAATACTCAATATAATGGACTGTCATAGTATATGAATAGAAACCTTTTGGATAAAATAAGGGCGATGTTGAATACTGTAATAATTTCCAAAACATTCTGGATAGAAGTAGTGAATACCACCCGTTATATGATTAACCAATATCCTTCAATATTGATTGATCTAAAGACACCTATGGATATGCGGACCGATAAACCCACTGAATATTCTTGGTTATATTCTTTTGGAACTCCTATATATTCCCTATTTAATGACTAGTAAAGATCAAAGTTGGATTTAAGATCCAGGAAATGTATATTCTTTGGATATGATGATGGTATGTAGGGGTATTGTTTATGGGATCCCACTACCCATGAAATTATCATCAGTAGAGATGTCATATTTTCAGAAGTTAAGTATAAATTAAAACTAATAGATAAATGGAGAAAGATAATATAAAAATTACAATATTAGAAGTTGAGGAAAAATATAAGGAAGAACTAGTTTCCTCTGTGGAACTACCAGAGCAAGATGATCATGTTCCAGTTGACTTTGGACCAAAACAATAAACTTGGGATAAAAGAGAACTGATATAGTACTTAGAATATGTAAATGAGAGTAATATTTAATATTTCTTACTAATATAGGATGAATATACATCTTATTTTGTGTAGGAAACCCAGATTCCAGATGTATCCTCTTGGATAGAGGTGATACAGGAAGAACTTGAATCCCTATACAAGAAAAATACTTTGGATCTTGTTTCATTACCTAGTGTAAGGAAGGATATTGGCACCAAATGGGTCTTTAAGGTCAATTTATATGGAAAGGATCAAGTGGAAAGATATTGTGCAATACTTGTGGTCAAATGATATGGTTAGAAGGAAAGTATTGATTTTAATGAAATATTTTCTCCTATTTTTAGACTGAAAATTGTTCAAATAGTTATGGTGATGTGTTTTATATATAGTTTACATCTAGAGAAACTTGATTTTAAGACTACTTTTATCTATGGTGATCTTGATGAAGAGATTTATATGATTCAAACAAAATGTTCTGTAGAAGAAGGAAAACATAACTTGGTTTATAAGTTGAAAAAATATTTGTACTGTCTTAAGTAAGCACCGATGTGTTGGTACAAGATATTTGATTCCTATATCATGAGACTTGGATACACTCAAATTCACCCTTATAAAAATCAAAACATCAAAAGTAAAAATTTAAAATTTTTTAATCTTTTTACCCACAATATATCATGCTTTATTCAAAATTAAAAATTTCAAAAATATTTCCCTTTCACTTGTATTATTTTCAATGAAAATATCTACACTCAGGAATTATGTGACCAACCTCTCAAATAATCTCATAGATCAATAAAATTTTCAATAAATATCTACTCAATTATCAAACACATTAATTCTTACCCTATTATTTCCATGAATTTCTTATCTCTAATAGTGTAAATCAAAAGAATACACCAATCCTAAGGACCGAAAATTGGATTTAAATGTTTTTTAGGATATGTTGTGGTGGTTCATAATTTGTTTTTGATATTTTTTAGAAAAAATAATGATTTAATCATGAAATCAATATGTGATGAATATAAATCAAAATGTCTTCCTATAAACCTCACTAATACCCCACACCTAAACCTTTTCACTTATAGAAAAAAATAAGAAAACACACATAAATTAACCCTTAGAATAATCAAAAAATAACAATTATAAGTTCAAATTTTTTCAATACTTTTACCCACAAAATATAATGATTCATTTAAAATTATAATTTTAAAAAATAATTTCTCTTCCGCTTGCATTTTTTAAATCAAATATCTACACTTATGAATCATGTGACCCACCACTCCATATCTCTTATCTCTCAAGATAATTTTAGAAAAATATACGCTAAATTATTATAAACATGAATATTTACCATGTTATTTACAAGAATTTTACATATAAAATATTAGAAATCAAAACAAGGCACTAATATTTAGAAATCAAAATAAGGCACTAAAATGAGTGTTGAATCTTGAAAAAATGAATAATAATTATTGATCAAAATGTATCCCTCAAAACCTTACTCTACTAGACTTAAAAAATTTCTTATCCCAAATATAATTATTTTAAAAACACTCAAAAGATGAACAAGGGGACATAACTCACTCAAATATAATGGGAAGATAAAAATGCAAGTATCACTCTAAAGCCTCATAAAATAGACATAAGACAACATACCATAGAAAAAGTCTACAAGTAGCTCATAATATATAAAATATCAGTGAAAGTAGGTTATATAAAAACTATCTAGTGACAATGGTATTGATTTATCACTTTTATAGGCATCTCTAAAGGTCAGGGTTACTACATAATAACTACAAATATATACATTGTTAGAACCAAATAGAATTTATATTTCTATATCAAAATATACATAAAATATATAAAGATACTATGAGAAGAAACACATATAACATGAGAAGATAATGTTTATCCATGTGCATCAAATGGCCCATTATCTCTCAAAAACTCTCTCTATGAATGAATCCTCCCATACTTATATTGAAAATCATCCTAAAAATATTCAAGAAATGGGTAAGGAAGGGTATTGACTATGAGATTATCATAAAAAGGCTTATTCATGGATTATATGGGCTACAAAATGGTGAAAATTAAATATTCATCTAGTTGGTAAATATGGCTAAATAAAATAAACAAATGCCTTAATCTTTTTAGTGAAACTTCCAAAATTCCTATCGCTTTGATGGTCAAACATGGAATGTTATTGAAGACATAACATGGCTAAGATTTCATTAAGAAAAAGATAAATAGAAAGTGATTTAAAAAGGGTATATAGTCCTTATGGGTTTAAAAATATAATATTGGATAACATAGATGAACATGAGTAAAAATAATTTTCTAAAAAATAAACAAGTTTCAGAAATAAATTTCTAAACCATGAAATAATATCAATAATCATTTTATTAAAGGTATCATGAATCAACAAATTTTGACCAAGAATCATGGGATCAGAATAACCAGTGAAAAAATGGCATGTCCTTAATTATGTTACTATATAGATACATCAATTTTCATATGGATTCAATAATTAAAAGGATGTTATTTTTTAAATTATTAATTAATTATTTTATATATTATTTTTTAAAGTGTAAATAAAATACAAAAAAATATAGAAATTCCTTGTATAATTTTATATAGATGTGGAGATAATGAATGTATCCAATGAAGATATATAAATGATGTAAATGTACAGATATAACATAGAAAACACATACCTACATCATATCATAAAGATAACACCAAAATAAAGAGATCACATGGATAAAAACAAATATAAAGGGGAGTAGAAAATACACTAAAATATAAATAGTAACTAAAAAATATCTACAAATGATAGTTTTATTTCCTAAAATAAACTATATTAAAAAAATTAAGGAAATATTGATGGGTTTCTACCAATAAAATTCATAGTTTTATATCTTCATCTTAGAAAATAAATAAAGATCATATTGTTTGTTCTATTAGCTCAGAATTCATCTGCCTATTTTCCATGTTCTAAGTGGATTACTCCAACTCCAAAGATATTTTCTTGATGTTTAACTTATATAACTTGTCATCAATGAACCAATCATGAGAAAGTTTGAAATTATTACTATCATCCCTTCAGAAAATATCATGAGGAAGTTTGAAATTCAACATCATTTGAGGATAATAAACCATCAAATATGATTCATCCAAATGAAGAATCTTTTTCAACTACACCCATAGAGTGAGAGTTAGTAAATAAATATTGTGGAATTAAAACGTGGTCAAGTTTGTACCTAATTAACACTAAATTTAACTTCTTCATCCTGATGAATAACCTCTCATTTGAAATGAATTTATTTAATGAAACCTGTCATATTTGAAGTGCGATAAAGTTTTAGGTGTTGACCATTCACCTTAAATGAAAGAATATTTCCAACATAAAATTTAAAATTACCATGGGGATATACAATTGTGATGGTGTATGGACCTTCCCACTTTGATTTAAGATTTACATCTATAAACCAAATTCATGAGTTTAAGAGTAAGACTTTGTTACATAGTGAAAAATATCATTGTTTAATTATATTATCATGTTAGAATCATGTTTTATCTTTATAGATCATATAATTTACATATGATTATCTTCTTATCTAACTCAAGTCATATATCTGTAGAAATAGTTTTTCTTAGGTGGTTTTGAAATCCATATTCAACTTCTTTACAGCTCAACAAGCTTTATTTTACAGCTCTATAGGTAGGTGACTGGTCTTTCCAAAGACTAAGTAGTATGGGGAAATTAAAATTAGTGTTTTTTATTATATATTGTAATCCAAAAGTTATTAATTAAGTTTAGTGTAGTAATTTATTTTAAAATTATTCATAATTTTCTCCAGGATGACTTTTGTCCCTTGGTTTGAATTTTTTTTCTTGGCCATTGGTCTATAGATGGTATAAGGTGCTCATGTAATGGTTAAATACACTACAATTCCTTATTTTCTAAAATATAACATTATTTAAGTGAGTACTATAGTTGATGATGATGAGTATTGGAATTTTGAACTAGGTAAATATATATTGTCTCAAAAATTTAATTACAACTCGAGCAATTTTTTTCATATATGATTCATTATCCACCCACTTTGAAACGTAATCAACATGGACTGATATGTATGGTTTACTAAAGGATTTTGGAAAAGTACCCATGAAGTTGATCCTCCATATTTCAAAGATATTAATGCATATAATGGGATTCTGAGGCATCTCATTTAAAAAAATAATATATCATATTTTTTGAATTTATTGCAATTCATAATGAACTTTGGAATATTTCAATGTAAGGTGGGTTAGTATAAATCACATTGTAGAACTTTAATAATTTTAGAATTAACCCCATGATGTCCTTCAGATTTTATAGAATATAAATGATTCAAAACACTTTCCACTTATTCCTATGGGATATATCTTCTAATCATTATATTTTCATAGTCCTTGAAAAGTAACATATAATCCTGGTAGTAATGGCTTGATTCATTCAAAAATATTCTCCTACACTTCTTTGATAAAATAAAATACACTAAAATTGAATGTAATTAATTCAATAAATCAGCAGAAGAAGGTGTGATAGTATTTGTGGAATATATTTGTTTATCATGAAATGTTTCATTGATTAATTCGATATTGATATCACTTGTGACATGTTCTAGGTGTGATAGATGACCATCAATGACATTATTAGTTCCATTTTTATCCTTGATTTAAATGATATATTTATAAAATATAAATATACATAAAATTATTTTAGGTATAACATCTTTATTGGTTATAAAATGAATGAAGGTAGAGTTATTTGTATACATAATGACTTTAGAAAATAATAGATAAGACTGGAATTTATTGAATGTCAATACAACTAGAAGGACATTTTTTCAGTTGTTGTGTAATTATGTTGGGAATAATTTAATGTGTCTCTATAATAATTGATCAACATAAAAATAATTTATATCCTTTTACCTAAGACAAAACTAACTTCCTAATCACTTTCATAAAACTTTAATTCAAATGGTTTTTTACATTATGGTAAAATCATTATTAGATCTTCTACCAAGAATTTCCTTAACAATTGAAAAGAGTCTTCACACTCTGGACCAAAATATAAGGTGATATATTTTCCTAATTGGGTGGTTAGGGGGTGGAAAATAACTAATAAATTCTTAAGGAAGTGCCAAGAGAATCCAAAATACCTATAAAACCTCTAATAGCATGAACTGATGTAGGAATGAGTATCTTAGAAATTGTACTAATATTAACTGGGTAAACTTCAAATACTTTATTTGGAATTTTTGGCCCAAAACTATTCCACTTGATAATATGAAGTGATATTTTTTCCCAATTGAGAACCAAATTATTTTCTTAACATCTTATCAAAAATTTATCCATAGGTTCCAGAAATTCATCGAAGAAATTTCTATAAATTGATAATTCATCCATGAAAATTTCTAATAAATATTCAATGATGTCACAGAATATTTACATCATGCATCATTGAAACATTACTGATGCACTATGCATTCCAAAATTAATTTGATGATAAGAGAATGTACATATGGATATGAGAATGTGATATTATATTAATTTTTTTGTGACTAATATTTGATTATAGTGTGACTATCCATGTAACAACCCAAAACCTATCCACCTAGATATGGCGGGTTATTTATTATATGGTAACTAGATTACATGTGATTACATTCCCAAGATCAAGGTTCAGTAATTCTTAAGAGACTAGATACATAAACATTACATTAAAACATGACATTTTACATCATTTGAGTATAAATAATTATTTTTTAATTTTACCCATAGAGACAATCACACATAGTACTCTACTATATTACCAGAGGAAATGGGAAACAAAAGTAAAGGGTGAGATCAGACACTCAATAAGGGATAAAATACAATGGAAGGCAATATAGAATAATAATTTAATAATTAATATATTAGTAATAGATAAACAAATGATTCCATATTATTGAATACATAAGAATAACATAATTCATGGATGAAAAAAATAAATTTATAATCACATGGATCAAATTAAATTATCACATAATGATGGAAATGATGAGAATGTATAATTCCACACATCATAAACATATCATTAAGGCATTTTGACAAGACATAATACATAAATTTTAAGGATTATAAAACACTGATATTTTATGATATATTTTTTTCTAAACAAATTTAATCTCTTTGATAGCTTGCGATACACATAAACCCAAGTCTAAATAAACCGTAATATAGTATACCATTATAACATAGTTATTACATTGGTGGGGTATGAATAAGAATAAATAAATTATGAAAAATATATGGTTTACACATGTATAAAATAAATTAATTTAATATCAATTTATTATAAATTAAAATAAAAATCATTTGAAAGTAAAAGAAATGTTTTTTTGAAAAACTATTTTTATTCGCGCAATGTGTTTTTTATCTTAATAAACTAAATTAGACACCTTTAGTAAATTATTTTAATTAAATTTATATAATATATATTCAATAAATTTTTTTATCATTCATATAATATTTTCTAGGTATGATATGATAATAAATCCATTTTTATGCTTAAAAACGGTATTTTTATAAAAAGTGTTTTCGCCTCATTCTGTGCAGTTACTTTAAAATTATTTTTATCAATTTTAGAAAATTTAGTTGAAAAAATTAAAATCATTTTTGAAATAAAAAATTCAAAATTATCTTAGAGTGAATTTTTTATAATTTTCTGAAAAGATTTTTTTTGATGAATAGTGGAAAATAACGTTTTTTATTAAAAATTATCTTTTCATTTAAAGCATTTAAAATGTTCCATTTTGTTTTATTTTTTTTAAAATTAAATTTATTTAAATTATATTATTATTAATCCAATTTAGGTTATTTAAATTAATTTTATGTTGAATTTTTATATAACAAAATTTTATACTTAAGAAAATGTTTTCTTTGGAAATCTACTTTTTTCCATGTCTGTGGGTTTAATTTCAAATTAAATTATTCCAATTATATGAATTTAATTTGAAAAAATGGATTAAATATTTTTAATAATAATAATTAATATTATTTTATAATTTCAACTTTTTTTTGGTCATAATGAATATTAAAAATAATAAAATTTAATTACTGCAATCATGGTTAGAATATATTTTTTTGCGTTATATGCACCTGTGTTAAAATTAAATTTACGCACACATAAGTTTTTTATTTTTTAAATTGGATTTAATATTTATAATTTTTTAGTCAAAATTATCTAATAATTTACATTTTATTTTTAGGATTAAAAGATAAATTTCCCTAGTAAAAAACTAGTTATTGTGGAGAAAAATAAAATGGTAAAAGTGAGTATCCTTAGAGGTAAAGGGAATAAAATGTTTGAAAAATGTTTATTTTTTAATTTTTTAGGTGATTAGAAAAAATTTATTCCCTAAAACCAATTTTTTATCAATTTTAGAGGCACTTGGTGTGAGAGTGACTTCCCATTATTAAATAGTTCAGGGTATTTACAAAAATGCTACTCATTCTCACTTATAAAAGGGAACCTCCTCTTCTCTTTTATTCACACTTAAAGAGCCTTTTAGTTCAGCTAATAAATGATAAAATATTTTCCTTAATTCCCTTCCCATTTCATAGAGGCCTTGTTTTTATTGGAAAACCCTCTTAGGAAGGCTTTTGGTGTAAACCTAAAGAGGTTTTATGAAGAAAAGGTATTGCTCTTAACCAAGCTTTTTTATTTTATTTATTCTTACACATTCTTTAAATATTATTCAAACATGATGATATAATAGCATAATTATATACTATATAATTATATGCTTTTATGTTAATGTAATATCATATATCAGTCTCCTCTTCTATAAAATGGGAAACAAAACTATTTTTGCTTGTACAACAGACTACCGCCTCACGAACCATTGTAATTCATTTTCCATCACTGCTGCTTAGTGAAGGTTTTAATGATGTATTTAATATATATATATATATATATTATATTCATTAAAAATATTTATTATTCTGTAAATATAATATAGCATATAATTTCTTACCTTTCTATTCATTTAAGAATGATGACATCGTTTGTGCGTATGTGTAGATTACCACCTCCATGAAGCGATGTGATTCATTTTTCATAACCACATAGCATGAATATTATATATAAGTGTATTTAAATAAATAATACGATATTTATTTCATAATTATAATTCTATAAATAAAAAATAATGCTTATATTTTTTCCCTTATGATCGTTGGAATATGGAAACGTTACTCATGAATATGTATGACTTACCATATCCATAATTATAACATAGTTTATTTTTCATAACCATGTTTCGTGGTTGGTTTTAAAAATAAAATTTATTTATTAAAATCATAATTATTTCATGATTATTATGGATATGATGGAATAATGACCTCTTTTACCATAGTCAACCTATCGAATTCATTTTTGACATATGAACCAAATATCACCAAAACATCCGATGTGAAATTAATTGATTAATTAATTAAATATAAAAATATAATAAATAAAATAAAATGAATAATAAATTTTGAAAAGGTTATTAAAATGGTAAATAATTAAAATACGTTTATTATTTGGGAATATAAAGAATGTGTGGGACGATTCAGATCTGAGGTTAGAGATTTCAACTTAATTTCTCTTCATTGAGGCATATTTTAATGTTATGAACCTAATTTATTTTATATAGTGTATTTAATTCCAATTTTACATTTTATATCATGAATTATTTACATTTCATATTATTTTATGTTTCAATTAAAATTATTTCATCCAATGAGATTTTACTAGAAAGTTACCAAGTGGTAAGGGGTTTCATAACTCAATTTATTTCATTGGGTTATATTACTTCTTAATTATATATGTTATTCCAATATTATTTTTTTAATTACCTCTTATTATTTTATATTTTATTTCCACTTTATTTATGTGTGTTTAAATTTTTTACACATAATCACATCATTGATTAATTCATACTTCTATTATACGATTTTTGTAAGGGTTTTCTCATCTCACTTTTATTTTCATGAGACATATGCCATATTCACCTGTTTTCTTTTCATGGAGTGATAATTATACTTTGGTATGATATATCATGATTAAGTTTATATTCATGGTATTTAAGATTTAATTTTATGTTATTTATTACATTTGGGTTATGACTCAAAAATTTATTAAAATAGTAAGGGTTTATTTTACAATCTTATCATTATTTAGGATTGTTTATGTATCCACTAGGGAAATTATTTTATCCTTTTTGTCTTAAATCAATTATATTTTATTTTTCTTTGGTTATTTTTATAAATTAGAGGTATTTTTACAATTTCCACTCTTTAATTACTCAAGATACTGAAATAATGTTTTTAAGGAAAACTGATCTCATTTTTCTACTTAGTCGGGAATATTTATCTTCCATGTTGATATTTTCTTTAAATGTATAAAAATAAATTTTTATCATTATATAATTATTTATTAAATATAATTTTACCGATGATTTACTTTTTAAAAAATAGTTTGAAAAGAATCTTCATGTTTTTTTCCGAATGAGGTAATTTTTGACCATTTTACAATAGTGTAAAAGGAATGTTTTTTAACTTATAAAACATGAAATAAATTTCCCAACATCATGAAAAATCATTGATTTGAAGATTAATTTACAATTTCAAAAAGTTATTTTCAAATAAAATGTTTTCTTTAATATTTGGGAAAAATGTTAGACTTTAAATAAGTGATTTTAAAGTGAAAAGGGTATTTTCCTAAATAAAATTTATAGTTATTTTAATGTATTTTAATCTATATCAATATCCTTTTTTGAATATAATATTTAGGATATAATCTAATTATACCATAAAAATTATTTATATGTATGGTTTATGATCATTTTTACAGGGGAAAGCATTGAAATTCTATATGCTAGATTTTCCAATATGGGTAGTTATTCATTTTTAAGGCATGATGATTAATTTTTGTTGATTATTTATACAATGTATGAATTGGAATTATTATATTAAGGACGGTTCCCAAAATTACATCTCCCTTTTATATATTGGTAGGTCTTATGAGATAAACTATTTTGGGTATTTTTTTGAGGCCATACCCCTTTATGTAAGATGTGTTGGAACACGACTTTGATGATAAGTTTATGATGTAAAAGTTTATACATTCTATCATTATGAGATTAGTTATTAATTTCCATGATTTTTTTAATAGTTATTATATCCAAGAATAAGTTTCAAGTTCATGTGATTATTTATAAGGCATTATTTTATGACCACTTATTCTTTCCATATTATTCTTCATGATAAAATTATTTATTAAATAGCTTGTGTTTTCATCTATTTACCTTTCCATTTTGATTATAACTTATTTAATTATAATAAATTTATCTATACATAAACCTTACTGAGCATTTTAACTCACCCCATATTTTGTCTCCTTTCCCTAGGAAATGAATAAGGAATCATTGAATGAGTTCAAGGATGTAGACTATTTACTTTCACTATATTGTATTTTTATGTTTTGGAATGAAATGTGAGATTCAATTATGCATATAGTTTACCAATAATACTAAACTATTTGATACTTTGGGATAAAATTTTTTGTATCTAGTGACAATGTAATAAAGTTGTAAGGACCCAACCCCAGTTTCCCAGAGCCGATGCCTTATTGATTACATTGGCATACAAACAAGGAATAAGCAACCTGAAGGACTAATTAGTTTATTATCATTGGAAACAAGATAAATACATAAGTTCATTATTACAATTTGACATGAAAAACAACATAGAAACTCCTTAGACAACTTTCAAAACTCCTAGGTTATTTCATCATGTCATTCATAATAAAATTCTTCTTGACATTTGGAAATGAAACATAATAAAGGGGTGAGCTCAAATGCTCAGTAAGATTAAGAAATACAAAAGAAGATAACATAAACATAAGACATGGTGAATAATTGAAAATACATGCCTTTGATAATAAGCTTGAACACATTATGGCATGAATATGAGCTGAGTAAATAATTCCATAATAAAACATAATCATGGGTATTCTACTAGTATAATAAACACATTAACTTCAAATACTAGAATCATAATTAGGGAAGTTCATATGCTAAACATCATAACCATACCGTTCAAGCCTCGTGCTAGGACCATAAATAATCATTTTGTCAAGGCCTTGTGCCAAGACCATAGTTTATCTAATGAGACCTATCGATGAATCAAGGGGATATAGAAGCCCCCACCCATCACATAATAATTCTAATTTATTCCTCATATGAGTTGGGATAAACATAAAAAACATATAAATTCATATTGAAACTATCATATGAAATGTAACCATTTTCCCCAATCATTAAACATAAAACACTAACCATTCAAAGTAATATGGTGAATGGTTTTAGGATAGATTATCCACAAAAGAGTTTGTCATAAACCATTAAATAAAATATGGTACATGACTTCATAAATTATTAACCCAATAATACATAAGAAACAACAAGAGTGTTGAATCAAATGAAAATACTCTTATAAAATCATTAAGCAAACTTGAGATAAATAATCTTTTATTTTGAAAAGAAGTGTTCTTTTAGAAAAATCTTTGTATAAAAAAAGTGAAGTAAGATATTATTTTCATAATAAAATGGGTGATTTTATAAATATATTGGTTTCTAAAAACATATTAGTGATTGACCTTGAAAATAGGTAAGAATTTGAGAAATTCCCTTGAATCAGGCATGTATTTCAGAAACAATTTTGAAAGATCCTTTTAAAACATGAAACTATACATAAAATAAAGAATTATTCTGGTTGGTGTACATATATAGAAAACTCAAGCAGAATTTAGGATGAGTATATAATAATTCATAAGAATTTCATTGAGGTAATTAGACAATGAAAATAACCCGAATGAAAATGGAAGTTTGGGTGGAAAAACCCTTACCTTAACTCCGAATGTGTTCCACTCTCAATATTAAGCTCCTGAAATATGAAATTATACTTATTAATAAATTATTTAATAACCTATTAGACCAGTATTTAGTTTATCATAATTCTGGTTAGTTCATTTATGTCCTTATTGATAAGTTATTGTATTGAATTTCGTCATTCCGGAGTGTTCGTTTTCTTTATTTTCATATTCGGTTCACTTGTTTTTAAGTATGTGGAATGGATGTAAATCTCCATAATTGAAATTATATATTATTTATGAACATAAATAGGTGTTATTGGTAATTTATATAACTTTATAACATGGAATGAGGATGAATTATTATATATAACTTTAATGATAATAGTTTTGGTTAATTTGTGGGTTTTGATTACAACAAACTTGTTTTTCTTTATAGATTAATACCATTTATAAAAAGGGATTAAATAATCTTAAATAGGTTATATTACATATATAATAATCTGGTTCAACCATAACAAGAATGGTTTCATGACAATAATTGAGAATAATAATAGAAATAAAAATCCCATCATCCTTGAATGTGGAAAATTGACACATCTCAGATCGTGTTCTTGCTACTAGTATAAAAGAAGGTAAAAGGGATAGATGATGATTACTTATTCCACTATCATTAAAAAATTAAAATAAATATAAGGTACTAAATTCATCAAAAAATTTGGATCAGGAGAGGTAATATAAAAAGAAAACAAATGAACTTGAAAAGAAAGGCAAAGAATTGAAAAGAGGAATTTACCTCTTAAACCAAAATTCCTTGAGAGACTCTTAAGGGAAAGGTTTTGGTATTTTTATGAGACCAAGACTTTCTGAACGTGGGAGAGGATGTTGAGAGGATATTTGGACATAATTTTGAGAAGGAATAGGGCTTGAGATGAGTGAAGAGAAGGGGGAGTGAGAGGGGTTTTTTATAGTGGAGGAGAGAGGGAATTTCTTAATATAAAATTCATGAATTTATTATTTCCCCACAAGACAATGAGTAGTGAGTCTTACTTGACCAAGAATAGTAATTTTATCATGTTATTTTGAAACAAGTTTTCTTACATCACTTGTGATGTCATGAATAGTGTATTTAACTGATATACAATATTTTATCGTATTTCACTATTCATCAAAAAATTCAAGTATTTCAGAAAAATACAAAAAATTCACCGCAACCATTTTTCGACGTGCATAATCCAAAAATGAATTCCATTTTTCAAAAATGATTTTCTAAATATGATTAATTTAATATTTAATTAAAATCATAATTTATTCTAAAAAAACAGTTTTAAAACATTTATTTACTTATTTAAAAACATAGGTATATCGTACTCCAAATTGAATATTATTTATATACTATCATAGGTAAGGTTACTATTCATTAGGGTATATAACTATTCATAAGGGTATGTTACTATTCCTAAGTGTAGGTTACTATTCACCAAAAAATTATGTTTTTCTTATCGGACTCTAAATAACTTACTCATCGCAAATGTGTATGTTAGATTTTTGAAATTCACATCACAGAAGTGACATACCTATGTTTACTTGGATGGGTTATAACAAAGTGGTGTTTGTTGAGACTCAGTGATCCATGCATTCTATAATAAATCTATTTTTAAATTCTTGGGGTGTTACATTATCCCCTCCTTACAAAAATTTCATCCTCGAAATTTGAATTTGAAATTCGAAATTTAATGGTTGATACTTGAAAATTACCTTATAGAAACCGACATAGGAAATAGGGTAAAAAATATCATCCTAAAAAAAGTTAATGGAGATGAGGTGGTCACCCCAAAAAGTATTCTTTCGAATGAGGTGACATTAGTTGGAAGAGAAACAAAACTGGACATGAAAGTAAAATCTAACTATGAGGTTCTGGTGGAACATGATAGAGGACATGTTCAGATGAATGTTGATTCCAACAAAAATATAAACTAAAAAAATCATCGATATTATCAATGATTATGATAATAGGAAAACATTTTATTTAAGACTATTTTCCTTAATTCTAGGAATTATTCCACTCTATAGGAGTATAAATATATAAATCTACTTATAAAATCATCCTTATTGTAGTTCAACTATATATACCTCATCACATAGCATGGTTTACTCCATTTGGTGTAGCAATACATTAACCTATAAAATATCATACAATGATGAACTTAAACCATTTCATAAATGGTTAAAAAAATTCAAAAATATAATTATTC
Source organism: Viscum album (assembly GCA_963277665.1). NCBI lineage: Eukaryota > Viridiplantae > Streptophyta > Magnoliopsida > Santalales > Viscaceae > Viscum > Viscum album. The sequence goes on from OY728128.1 coordinate 1,791,484,052, forward strand.
AACATATTATAATAAAGTCCTCTAAATTTCTATGATGAACTTATCATTAACCCTTAATCAACAAGAAGTATCTGTAAAATTCAAATTCAAAACATGTAAATAACTTCATCATGTATTCTATTGAAATATCGTAATAACTTGAATAACTTTAAAAACCATATTAGAAACATGCATTCTTCCATATTCCTTAAATAAGATACATGTTATTGGATATATTCCTTAAATCCAAAAGTGCTATAAACCTCATTGATGATATCATAGAACACTTCTTGAAAAGTTAATAATTAGTTCCAAGGTAGTAAATACTTATCTGAATCAATCATTTATTCGTCATTATCTCAACATCAGATATATATCAAGGGATTTGTTTTTCCCTCAATCATGTTTTTTTTCTAAAATTTTTAACTTTCTACTAAATCACATTTCCTTTGTACCATTCATCATATGACCTCAAATACTTAATGAAAGAGTACTGAAATACAATCCTTATATATCTCATAATTCATATAACCAGTAGATTACTGACAAAATATAAAATTACATGATTCTTGACTAGGCATATTAATCTTTATACTTCATCTGCAGTATAATCATAACTTCCTCATTATCCAAAATCATCATTTGGGGTATATTCCTTTAACGATTGGGACATTGATTCACATAGTATCCCATCTCCTTGAAATTGTAGCATTGTACATTGGAAACCATTTTCTTACCCTTGCAATCATGAACTTGGTTTCATTTTTCTCCACACTTGTAGCAAACACCCATTCCCTTCAAGCATTTACCAGGGTGATTCTTTCGACAGTTATCATATGCAGAAAAACACTTATTTCCCTTCTTCACTTTATCCTCATATCTCTCTACCATCCTCTTATTCTTTTGATTATCCTCAAATCCATAGGAATCATAGAATTATTTACATACCTTGTTAACACATGATATTATTTCATCATATGATAAGGATACATGGGAGACAATATTCCTTAAAAAAGATGGCTTAAGACAATTTGAGATATGATCCTTATTACTCTTCGTATCCCATGCATTGGTGAAGTTCTCATTCCTTATACTAGGTTCCATATCTAATCAATTCCATATTATATATAATCTTATAAAATTATGAACTCTCTATAACTCGAAACACAGTATAACACATAGCATAAATTTATGCATCATAAATCCTAGAACCATATACGTTGGTTACTTTAGGGACATAAATCCCTCACAATGGTGGGTAAATAAAATGTGAATTATCCTAAGAATATCCCCAAAGAGTGTTGTAACAAATAGTGCATCAAGGCCCATTGTCATGTACCAGGATACCCCGGGTCAAGCCCAAAACTCCTTGTCAGAGCATTCACTCCTAGGTACATCTATGCCAGAGCTTCCTTTACTTGCTCATATCCAGAAATTTATGTATTTTTTGAAATATCCACATAATATATTCCTTAAAAAATACCATAATGTTCTTGTATGTTTATCCTCAAATAATATCTTAGGTACACTTCCCTAATCTACGTTTTCTAAATCTAGTTTCCAAGTTTTCAACTAAACTTCCTCTGATACCAACTGTAAGGACCTGAACCCAGTTTCCTGGAGCTAGTGCCTTATTTATTACATTGGTATACAAACATGTAATAATAATCACTAAGGAACAATTAGTTTATTATTATTGGAAACAAGATACATACATAAGTTCATCATTACAACTTGAAATGAAAAACGATATAGAAACTCCTTAGACAACTTTCATAACTCCTAGGTTATTTCAGCATGTCATTCATAATAAAACTATTCTTGCCCTGTGGAAATGAAACATAAGAAAGGGGTGAGATAAAATGCTCTTTAAGAGTAAGAAATATAGTGGAATATAGCATAAACATAAGACATAGTGAATAATTGAAAACACATGCCTTTAACAATAAACTTGAACACATTATTGCATGAATATGAGATGAGTAAATAATGCCATAATAAAACATAATCATGGGTATTATACTAATCAAATAACCAAATGAACTTCAAATACTAGCATCATAATGAGGGAAGTGCATATGCCAAACATCATAACCATACTGGCCAGGCCTCATGCTAGGACCATAAATAATCATTTTGTCAAGAACTTATGCCAAGACTATAGTTTGTATCATGAAACCTACCAATGAATAAAGGGGCTATATAGGGCCCCACCCATCATATAATAAGTCCAATTCATTCCTAATATGAGCGAGGATAAACATAGGCAACATATACATTCATATTAAAACTATCATATGAAATGTAACTATCCTTCCCCAATCATTAAACATAAAACACTAACCATTTAAAGTAATATAGTGAATGGTTTTAGTATAGATTATCCAAAATAGAGTTAGTAATAAACCATTAAATCAAATATACTAGATGAATTCATAAATTATTAAAACCAATAATACATAATAAGCAACAATAATTTTGAATCAAACAAAAATACTCTTATAAAATCATTAAGCAATCTTGAGATAAATACTCTTTTATTTTGAAAAGAAGAGTTATTTTGGAAAAATATTTGTATAAAACCTGAATTAATGTAAGATATTATTTTAATAATAAAATTATTTATTTTATAAATATAATGGTTTCCAAAAACAAATTAGATATTTCCCTTGAAAATAGGCAAGAATTTAAGAAATTCCCTTGAATCGAGCTTGTATTTCAGAAACAATTTTGAAAGATCCTTTTAAAACATGTCACTATACATAAAATAAAGAAGGATTCTGGTTGGTGTACTTATATAGAAAACTCACACAGAATTTATGATGAGTATATAATAATACATAATAATTTTATTGAGGTAATTAGACAATGAAAATAACCCGAATAGAAATGGAAGTTCGGGTGAAAAAACCCTTACCTTAACTCTGAACGTGTTCCGCTCTCAAACTTAAGCTCCTGGAATATGAAATTATACTTATTAATAACTTATTTAAGAACCTATTAGACAATTATTTTCTTTTATCATAATTATGGTTAGTTCATTTATGTCCTTATGGATAAGTTATTGTATTGAATTCCGTCATTCCAGAGTGTTCGTTTTCTTTATTTTCATATTTAGTTCACTTGTTTTTTAGTATATGGAATGGATGTAAATCTCAAGATTTAAAATTATATATTATTTATGAACATAAATATGTGTTATTGGTCATTTATGCAACTTGGTTACATTTAATGAGGATGAATTTTTATGTAGAACTTTAATAATAATTGTTTATGTTAATTTATGGGTTTTGATTACAACGAACTCATTTTTATTTATAACTTAATAACATTTTTACAAAGAGATTAAAAAATCTTACATAGGTTATATTACATATATAATAATCTGGTTCAACCATAACAATAATGGTTTCATGACCATAATTCAGAATGATAATAGAAATCGAAATCCCATCGTCCTTGAATGTGGAAAATTGACACATCTCGGATGGTGTTCTTACTACTTGTATAAAAGAATGTAAAAGGGAGAGATGATGATAAATTATTCAACTATCATGAAAACATTAAAATACATATAAGGTACTGGATTCATTAAAAAATTTGGATAGGGATAGGTAATAGAAAAAGAAAACAAATGAACTTGAAAAGAAAGACAAAGAATTGAAAAGAGGAATTTACCTCTTGAACCAAACTTCCTTGAGAGCCTCTTTAAGGGAGAGGTTTTGGTCTTTTTATAAGAATAAGGATTTCTGGACGTGGGAGATGAGGTTGAGAAGATATTTGGATAGAATTTGGAGAAGGTACAAGGCTTTAGAGGAGTGAAGATAAGGGGGAGTGAGAGGGTGTTTTTATAGTGGAGGAGAGAGGGGATTTCTTAACATAAAATTCATTAATTTATTATTTCCCCTCAAGACAAGGAATAGTGAGTTTTATTTGAACAAGAATAGTAATTTTATCATGTGAGTTCAAACTAAGAGGGATTACATCACTTGTGATGTCATGAATAGTGTATTTAACTGATATACGGTATTTTATCGTATTTAACTATTCATAAAAATTCTAGTATTTCAGAAAAATCCCAAATATTCAACCCAACCATTTTTCAATGTGTAGAATCCAAAAATGAAGTCCCTTTTTCAAAAACTAATTTTCTAAATATGATTAATTTAATATTTAAGTAAAATCATATTTTATTCTGAAAAATAGTTTTAAAACATTTATTTACTTATTCCAAAACATAAGTATATCGTAATCTAACTTGAATATTATTTATATAATATCATAGGTAAGGTTACTATTCATTAGGGTATATCACTATTCATAAGGGTATGATACTATTCCTAATGGTAGGTTACTATTCACTAACAAATAAGTTTTTCATATCAGACTCTAAATAACTTACTCATCGCAACCATGTATGTCAGATTTTTGAAATTCACATCATAGAAGTGAAAAACTTATGTTTACTTGGATAGGTTATAGTAAAGTGGTGTTTGTAGAGAATTAGTGATCCATGCATTCCATAATAAAACTATTTGTAAATTATTGGGGTGTTACAAAAGTAACCACCGACACTCGGATACTAGGGTCAGGTTCTTTACAGTTGTTATTAGAGGAAGTTTAGTAGAAACCTTGAGAACTATATTTAAGAAAACATAGATTAGGGAACATTACCCTATGACTATCCTTGAAGATAAATCTAAGTATAGGATAACATCCTAAAGTTCTGGTAAGGTGGAGATTATATGGTTTTAATAGAAATATATTCTTATGTAGATACTATAAGTGGATGTGATTTTGGAAGAGATGTATCTTGGGGTAATAATCCCATAAAGAGTTGGTCAGTTATATCTTGACCATCATTATGGTGCACTGTGAGTGTGGCCTTACTATGCACCTGATTTGAAACTCACATGGGATATTCTTGGGTTAATTCATATTTTCTTTATGAACCATTATGATTAATGATAGAATAGATCCTATGGAAACCTATGATATTCTATAGTGATATGGGATAAATCGAAAGTGTCTTGGGTTGATAAGTCTAATGTTGATCACAAGTTTAAAGGCAGAAATACCAATTTTGAGGTTTTATGTGATGGGAGTATAACATGATTAAGGATATTTTGAGAGACATTCATGGGAATAAAATACTTTGGTTTAATTAATGTTTTAGTGAAAATGTTATTTGAGCAATAATGATTTTATAGTTTGTGGTAAAAAGTTTAAATTTATTGATAAGATTTAGGGTTAATATGTTACACTACTAGAAATAAAGGCTTTACCAACAGTTCAAAACCAATGGTAAAGGCTAGATAACCATTGGTATAATATATACCAACGGTTATCCAAACGGTAGGGAATTAATCCGTAGGGAAACACATATGCCAATGGTTTCTGGAAAACCGTTGGTATATGTTAGGAAATCTACATTATACCAATGGTTATGTCAAACCGTTGGTATAACTTTTCACCAACGGTTTAAAATTGTTGCTAAACATACTATTATAATGGTTTCAAACCGTTGGAATATAGTTTTGTATATCCTTTTACCAATGGTTTGTGTAAACCGTTAGTAAAGGCTGGACATTTCAATATTTACCAATGGTTTGTAAACCATTGGGAAAGTGTTTTTACCAATGGTTCTCTAGAACTGTTGGTATAAAACACATTCATAGCCCTATGACAATGGTTTACAACCATTGGCATAGGCTATGCTGTGCAATTCAGGCAGCAACCTACTGCAGGCTGCCCTTTATGCATTTCCAGCTTCCCAACTCCAATTACCTGCAATAACCAACTATAACACATACATATACACAATGAATTCATATATATTTAACACATTATTCACCCTGAAACTATACACATATAGAATTAAAACATAATTCATAACGTAATTATAAACACACATAATTGATTTAGAACTCAATTCAGAATTGAGATGACAATTACATGTGTAATCCGGAATTCAATTCACAATTTAATACTAAATTGAATATATACATAATTTAATTATAAATTATGAATACAATACATAAAAAACTGAATACATAATTATATGTGTTATACAGAATTAAGAATACATACAAAATAAATTTTTTTATAACACATACATGATTGAATTCAGAAATTAAAAGCTAATAACCCCAAAATAAAGAAATGGATAAATGACTTCAACCAAACACAAATATAATGTCCCATGGTTTGGGGCTAGTGTCTTTGAACTTAGTGATGATGATAATGGGTGTGTATCAATGAGATTGTGTGACTTAGGGAATGTAGTTTTCCTTGGTTTATTAAATGTCATGTGTTTTAGAATAGAGGTAGGAGTTCCTCACATGTGAAGTGGATTGTGTGAGGCTGGACCATGGATCTTGGTGTTAAAGTATCAACACAATCCGAATACGTTTGGTCACTTTTCCATATGTCAGTTGTTTTCACATAAAATGTTCTCCATTTTAAACAAAAGGCGGACACTTCGAGTGATACCAGCCTCACTATGACTCAGATTGAGGTGGGGTTGACTCTTACACATCACATATGACCCATGAATCATTGTCCTAAAGTATCAAGACAATATGAACGCGTTTGGTCGGTTTTTTGTATGCCAGTTTTTGTTTTCACTTAAAATGTTGTCCATTTCAAATAAAAGTGAGACAATTTGAGTGGTACCAGCCTCACCGTGCCTTGGATTGAGGCAGGGTTGACTCTTATATGTCACAAATGAACCATGGGTAGTTTATATAAAGTATCAACACAATCCGAATACATTTGGTCAGTTTTCCATATTCCAGTTGTTTTTACTTAAAAGAGTATCCATTTTAAACAAAAGAAAGACACTTAGAGTGATACCAGCCACACTGTGCCTCAGATTGAGATGCGGTTTACTCGTACACATCAAAAATGAACCATAGATCATTTTCCGAAAGTATCAACAGAATCCAAATGCGTTTGGTCAGTTTTCTGTATACCGGTTGTTGTTTTCACTTTAAATGTTTTCCATTTCAAATAAAAGTGAGACACTTTGAGTGGTACCAGCCACACCGTGCCTCGGATTGAGGCAAGGTTGACTCATACACGTCAAAAATGACCCATGGATAATTTTACTAAAGTATAAATACAATCCGAATATGTTTGGTCAGTTTTTCATATGCTAGTTGTTGTTTTCACTTAAAATGTTGTCCATTTCAAATAAAAGTGAGACACTTTGAGTGGTACCAGCCACACCATGCCTCATATTGAGGCAGGTTTGACTCGTACATTTCAAAAATGTCCCATGGATCCTTGTTCTAAAGTATCAACACAATCCAAATACGTTTGGTTGATTTTCCATATTCCAGTTGTTTTTACATAGAAGGGTGTCCATTTTAAACAAAAGAAAGACACTACGAGTGATACCAGACACACTGTGACTCGGATTGAGCCTATATTGACTCTTAAATGTCACAAATGACCCATGGATCCTTGTGATAAAGTATCAACACAATCCAAATGCGTTAGGTCCGTTTTCTATTTTCCAGTTGTTGTTTTTACTTAAAATGTTGTCCATTTCAAACAAAAGAAATACACTTTGAGTGATACTGGCCACACCGTGCCTTGGATTGAGTCGGGGTTGACTCTTACACATCAAATATGACCCATGGATCATTTTCCTAAAGTATCAATTAAATCTAAATGCGTTTGGTCGGTTTTCCATATGCCAGTTGTTGTTTTCACTTAAAATGTTGTCTATTTCAAATAAAAGTGAGACACTTTGAGTGGTACCAGTCAAACCATGCCTCAGATTGAGTAAAGGTTGACTCATACATGTCAAAAATGAACCATGGATCCTTGTGCTAAATTATCAACACAATACGAATATGTTTGGTCAGTTTTCCATATGCCAGTTGTTTTTACTTAAAAGGGTGTCTATTTTAAACAAAAGAAAGACACTTCGACTGATACTGGTCACACCATGCCTCAAATTGAAGCGGTGTTGACTCATACATGTCAAAAATGAACCATGGATCATTTTTCTAAAGTATCAACACAATACGAATACATTTGGTCAGTTTTCTATATGCTAGTTGTTTTTACTTAAAAGGGTGCCCATTTTAAACAAAAGAAATAAACTTCGAGTGATACGGGCCACACCGTGCCTCTAATTAAGGTGGGGTTGACTTGTACACGTCACATATGACCCATGGATCATTTTACTAAAGTATCAACACAATCCGAATGTGTTAGGTTAGTTTTCCGTATGCCAGCTGTTGTTTTGACTGAAAATTTTGTCCATTTAAAATAAAGGTGAGAAAATTTGAGTGGTACTGGCCGCACCATGCCTCAGATTAGGGCGGGGTTGACTCATACACATCAAAAAAGACCCATAGATATTTTTTCAAAAGTATCAAAATAATCATAATACGTTTGGTCAGTTTTCCGTATGTATGTTGTTTTTACTTAAAATAGTGTCTATTTTAAACAAAAGAGATACACTCTGAGTGTTACCGGTCACACCATGCCTCGGATTGAAGTAGTTTGACACATAAACTTCACAAATTACCCATGAATCATTTTCCTAAAGTATCAATACAATCAGAAAGAATTTGGTCAGTTTTCTGTATGCGAGTTATTGTTTTCACTTAAATGTTGTCCATTTTAAATAAAAGTGAGACACTTTGAGTGGTACCGGCCACACCGTGCCTCAGATTGAGGTAGGGTTGACTATTACATGTCAAAAATGACCCATGGATGCTTGTGATAAAGTATCAACACAATCCGAATACGTTTGGTTAGTTTTCTGTATGCCAATTGTTTTTACTTAAAAGGGTGCCCATTTTAAACAAAAGAAAGACACTTTGAGTGATACCGGAAACACCATTCCTCAGATTGAGGAATGGTTGACTCGTACACATCACATATGACCCATGGATCATTTTACTAAAGTATCAACACAATTTAAATGTGTTAGGTCAGTTTTCCATATGCCAGTTGTTGTTTTCACTTAAAATGTTGTCCATTTCAAATAAAGACGTGGCACTTTGAGGGGGTACCGGCCATACTGTACCTCGTATTGAGGTGGGGTAACTCATACACATCAAAAATGACCCATGAATCCTTGTTCTAAAGTATCAACACAATCCAAATCTCCCAATATCTCTTAAGGGCCGATCTCCTTCGATCCTTGGGTGTTTTGAGTGCCATCAAGTGTGGATTGAAGATCTGGGTGAGTCAAATCCTCTCCATGCTTTCTCTTTTTGATTAGGGTTTTCACTCTTCTCTCAACTTCTTCTAAAGCTCTAAAACCCTATTTTCCGTTGGGATTTAGGGTGAATCTTGAAGAGAGCTTAGATTGGGATCAATGATGCTGAATTAAGAGTGCAATTGTCTCTGGAATCAAGGTAGGTGGTCCTTGGCCTTTCGTGAATTGTTGTGATGTTTTATATATACCGAATCGTCGCTCGCCTAATGTTGGGGTGTCAGGTCAGGGGGCTGTATAGGGTCTAGGGAGGAGGGTGGAGGGGGGGGGGGGGGCTATCTGGGGTCGAGGGAGAAGGGGGGGGTTATCTGGGGGGATGTCTGGGGGCTGTCTGTGTTCCAGGAAGGAGGGTGGGGAGGCTGTCCGAGGGGATGTCTGGGGTCTAGGGAGGAGGGTGGGGGGGGGGGGGGGGCTGTCCGGGGTCTAGGAAGGAGGGTGGGGTGGTTATCCGGGGGCTGTTCAGGGTCCAGGGAGGAGGGTGGGGGGGGGGGGGGGCTGTCCGGGGTTTAGGAAGGAGGGGGGTTATCTGGGGTCCAAAGAGGAGGGTGGGGGCTGTCTGGGAGGTTGTCCGGGGTCCAGGGAGGGGGGGGGGCTGTCTGGGGTCTAGGGAGGAGGGTGGGGAGGCTGTCCGAGGGGGGGGGGGGGGGCTGTCCAGGGTCCAGGAAGGAGGGTGGGGAGGCTGTGGGGGGGGGGGGGGGGTTGTCTGGGGGGTTGTCCAGGGTCTAGGGAGGAGGGTGGGGGGGGGGGCTTTCCGGGGTCCAGGGAAGAGGGTGGGGGTGGGGGGTGTCTAGGTTCTAGGAAGTAGGGGGGTGGGGTGGGGGGGGGGGGGGGGCTATCCGGGGTCTAGGGAGGATGGTGAGCGGCTATCTGGGGTCCAGAAAGGAGGGTGGGGGGGGGGGGGGGGGGGGGGGCTGTCCGGGGTCCAGGGAGGAGGGTGGGGGGGAGGGGGGCTCTTTGGGGTCTAGGGAGGAGGGTGGGGGGGGGGGGTGTCCGGGGTCCAGGGAAGAGGGTGGGGTCTGTACGAGGTCCAGGGAGGAGGGTGGGGGGGGGGGAGCTGTCCAGGGTCCAGGGAAGAGGGTGGGGGGATGTCCGCGGGGCTGTCTGGGGTCCAAGGAGGATAGTGGGGGGTGGGGGGTGGGGGGTGGGGGGATCTCCAGGGTTCATGGGATGGTATTTACATATTTTCTAAGGAAATTCTTTCAAGGTTAAAAAAATAATTTCATTATATCAACTTCTAATCAGATCACCAATTTTCTAAATTCCACAAAAAAATTACAATTTCATTAAAATAGGGGGATTTTATAACAAATAATCAAATCAAGTTTTATTATTTATAAATAAAAAAATAAAGATAATGTGACCTACCTAATCACACATATATTCAGGCATAACAAACCAATAAACATAAAAGGTCAGTAATATCAGTAAAAAAATGTAACGGATCAATCTGCCCCTCATCACCATCACTATCTTCACCATCATCTTCACCATCACCCTCGTAATCATCATTGTCCCCATCATCGTCCTTGCTCTTCTCGCCCTCACACTCAGCCTCGACCTCCTCATTTCCCTCCTCCTCCACCTCGGACTCCTCCTCCTCCACCTCAGCCTCCTCCTCTCCATCATCTCATCCACCAATAGAACTACCACCTGGTGAAACATATATAGAACGAATATATGATATATATTCATAACAAGTAGTGTTGACCTCTGGTAGAAGTGTTGGACGTAAATCTTCAATCAGTTTCATAAATACAATGTTTGCCATAGCAGGCTATTCTGTTGTCTCTATGGCCCTTTTTTCAGCATGTTCTTCCTGTGACTTAACCTATTGCAACTCGGTGTCACTAAAACTCATACCTGAGGTGGGCCAATAACTCTTAGGAACTATACTCTTCCCAGGTCAGCATCGTACTCTACTAGGGTGCTCATCTCCCAACACCTGATGTAAGTGACCGTGGCCCAAAATTGTTAGGTTCCTGGGCATCAAGGGCCTCTAAAGCTGCCCATTACAAATATAAATAGATTATTAAGTTACAAAATAGAGATTAAAATTTTAAATCTACAAAGTAAAACTTATAATCTACTGCTAAGTTGGTTCATTAACCGCACTTCCATATTTTTCTTTATACTCGAGAAAAACAGTTTTTTTTCGAGGCACATGTCCTTCTATATTCAATTTATGCCTCTACAATGACATTGAATGTAGGAAACCATAATTGAAAACAGGATACCAAAAAATAAATAGTAATTTCATAACTAAAATTATATAACAACTTTATAAATTGAATAAATTATGGAGGAAGCAATAGAAAGTTCAAGTCTTAAAGAAAGATTATAAACTGTCAAACCTGATGTCTCTCATGATCTAGCATCATAGTATATCCTAATGTGTAGACGTATTTCTTAGCATCAATGTTTTTTTATTTAATCCAGATGCATCCTAAATAAAATTCAATAATTAGTATTAATGAAAAACATGAAAATTTTCATTTAAATACCTCTAATTTGATTAATACCATAAATTGGCTAGTCGTCCAATGAGTAATCATATGTTGGTACTGTTCTAACGGAAAATCATCCATGACAGGGACTGGCGCTAACTCTGTGCCCACTCTAGCATGCCAACCAATGTACAACTCATGCTTATAAGCTATCCAAATCTTTCCTAAATCCTTTAGACGTGCTGTCCGTGCACCCTTACCATCGGGCAAATTAAACCGCAACTGACACAAAAATATTAATTCATATAATTACAAAATTAATATATTGTATTAAATACAACAATTTTTTTTACCCATTTCTCTACGCAGACTTTATCCTTGACTTCATTTGGAATCTGTATCCATGAGAGAGGGCTAACATGAATGTTGTTAGAGTATTTGGAAAGAGTCTCCAAAACACTCTAACATTGTTGCCCTAATTTTTCAATTATCTAACTATATTCATTATAGTCGATCATCAACTATGTGTGGCGGTTCTACACCACATGCATATGTGTATGCCCCCGCCCCCTCCTCCTATCAGTAGATATATCTGTTATGAAAGAAAAACAAATATTTTATCAATACAAGTTATAATGAAAATAAATAATGGTGTAACAATTTGTTAGGGTTGTATAAGTATACCTACGGTAGTTTGATCAATGGGAGCCATTGGATCCACAAAAACTGAAGGAACACCATGTACAAATAGAGTAAGTACCAATATATACTCCTCAGGGACAGAATCTGGCAGATCAGGAGTCGAAGAAGATGGAATATAAAAGCCCAGAGAGATTAAAGAAGTATCAAAAGAAGATGATAGGGATGGCTAGCCAAATTATGGATTGGAAGTGAGAATCATCATCAGATATGGTACAGAAAAGTGAGTAGGGTTAGATGTAAAGGGTGGTGAAAACATGGGAGGGATAAATATCCCGTGTGTCCCTAACGACACACCGGGATCAAAATGTGGGACGGATAGTATGTCTGTGGTAGGGGAAGGGTCTAATCGGGTACACCGACTAGATCATCTAGCTCCCGTACCCCCCTCGTACAGACACCCCGAGTACTGGGACCACTACTAGGCTGCCCATCAAATAATTGTCTCCTAATAGATGGATCCTGAAAAAATGTTTAAAAAAATTTAATCACATGACATTATATATAATTTAAATAAATATATTTGAAATAAAATACTCACTGTAGTCACTAGTGGTGGAATTCCTAGCTCAGTCATCTGATGATTATTGTCCATAATCTGTTTTCGTCGCCTCTCTTTAATTGGTTTTATTTCCTGAATTTAAAAACAAATATAGAAGTAAATAGAAAAGGATAACTAATGTGTAACCCAAAAAACAAAATAAATGAGAGAGAATAGGGGTATTCCAGGATAATTTAACTAACCATTGTTTTAGGTGAGCTTGTACAAATATATAATGAAGTCAATAAATTGTACAAGATGTAATAAAGAAATTTAATTTTTAGTAGGATGATTATTTACTAAGTGTCATCAGTCTATTAAAATCATGGAACATTGATTCTACAAGATTCATAAGTGGAAAAGCAATTTCCAAATTAAGGAAAAATTTAATTTCTTTAGCTTAGGTAGATGATACAAGTTTCAATACATGTTTTGCAGAATAATACAAACCATCATGTTCATTACCTAGTAAAATGTTAAAGAGAGGTCTTAGAGTCATACAAATTTTATTCAAATCATATTTGAAGCATTGAAATGTTCACCAAGTTATAAATTTTGGTTTTGTAGGTTTAAATATAGTTCAATTCTAAATTAGAGAATCCAATTAAAATAAAAATTTCAACTAATAAACATTGAAAATTCACATAACAGTCAAGTCAGATACAACATATTTGTAATAAATATTAAATAAATTTAAATAGAACCAACCTTAACAACCCAACTGGAGGTAAACTAAAATAATTAAGAAAATTAATGGATTTTTTTATATATTTTCCACCACAACTTCAGGTTCACAGTAAACTATGACAATTGATCTATTGGAGTCATCAAAAGAAATAAATGGATTGGTTCCAATAGTAGTAGGGATGGTTTCCATTCCAGCATCACCATCATCAAAAATATGTCTAGGAATTACTTCAACTATAACACCAAATTCAGGTCGAAGTTGGTCTTTGACATAAAAAACTTGTTTATCCATTGATTCCAATATATATGGTTCTTTGGTAGCAAGAGTGAGAGTCATATTAATTACTCAAAATCCAAAATAATCAATAAATGTTCCCTGTCTCACCATCGAATGAAACAAATGACATTTCATCATCATGACTCGTCTAAGAGAGTAAAATCCAACATTATTATTTTTTCAACGACTCCATAATAACCCACATTTTCAAATCACGGTTTACTATCTGATGCACTGTCATAACAATATGTTGTGTTAGTAACCATAACACCATCATGTTGTGTTCTCAAGTTCTTTTCTCATTCACTGATAATAAATTTGTACCCATTGGTAACAATTTATTTACATTCACGAACCACGATATTTGGACCAAAATCCAAATCTCTTATTTCCTCAGAGTCATAGTCAGTAGGCAAACTCAATACCTGCAATATAAATGAATATTAAACATAATTGAATATTGATTTAATTATTTTAAATAGTAATATTTTTACCTTCAATTTTAACTAAGTAGAAAACTATTTGCTATGAAAAGTCTCCCTCCTTCTCAAAGATAAAGAACGATGCTTTCTATTTATCATTGTTTTATGTTCCCTGTAGATAAAAAATATATATAGTTTAACAGATATATATGTAAGATATACATATTCAATTTAGTTACCTAATGTAGTCCTCGAAAAAATCATATTTGAACAAAACTGTGCGATGTGCCATCTCCCGCTCTTCAAGGATTAATGTTTTCAATGTATATGATCCAGGAATTCCTTAGGTTTGAGGAAGTGATGGAAAACTAAGTTAAACTTGCTCATACTATTCTTATTCATTTCTCATTGGTCTGTTCATTCTTATAGTAAGATCAGACAAATACATTGAGCAGAAACCCATACATTCTTGATCTAAGTAACCATTTATGATAGAACCTTTGGGATGATTCCTGTTTCGGACATAAGACTTTAATGTGTACATATTTCTTTCAGTTTGATACATCTAATGAAAAGAAACAGGTCCTCCAAGAAGTATTTCAGTGGGAATATGGACAGTCAGATGTAGCATGCATGTGAAAAATGATGGAGGAAATATTTTCTCCAACTTATACAAAATTAATGGGACATCTGTCAATTTTTTTTGCATGAAAGACTTGGAAAACTTCTTAGAACAGAGATCTATAAAAAACGGCACAACCGAATAACAACCACCCTTACATTATTGGAAAAAACATGACGTATTTCTATTGGAATCAACTCATGCATAAGAATGTGATAATTATGAGTCTTCATAGATTTTAGCTTCAACTCTCTTCTGTTGACCCAATTAGATATGTTTCTTGAATAGCCATTAGGAACTCTAATAGTCTACAATACTTCTAGAAATTGTTTTTTTCATAGGTTTCATCACATAAGAAGCACATGGGACTTGCCATTTATTTTCACTGATATGCACAAGATGCAATTTTGGTCTGATGACCCAATCCAAAAAGTCACATCGAGACCGTAAATCATGTTTTGTATTTCCCTTAACATCTAGAAGTATAGAAAGCAACATTTCACATATATTCTTTTCATTTTGCATTACGTCTAAGCAACGACATAAAAAATTGGTTGACCAATAAGACAAATCAAAAAAGATACTCCTCTTCCTCCAATTGTAACCGGTTTCAGTGGAAACATTCTTTCTCTTTCTAGATTTCATTTGACCCTTCCCAAATGAAAAACTAAACTATTTCAATTCATTAAGCATGTTAGTTCTAGACACATTCTGAGGTGGATCATTAGTCTCTATAGTATTATCAAATCTTTAATGATTATTTCTATATGGATGGTCTATTGGAAAGAATCGTTGATGTCTCATAAAACTGAAACTACAATGATGTTTTAGTCTTCTAGATCATGTATTATTCATAAAAATAGGAAATTATAGTTTTCCCTTCATTCTCCATCTAGACATCATTTCATAATCTGGAAAATCATTTATCATCCACAGAAGCGCAACACACATCTGAAATATGTCTTTAGAATATGCATTGTATGTGCGCACACCCACATCCCAAGGAAGTTTTAACTCTTTTATTAAAAGTTGAATGTATATGTCAATATCAATGCCAGGATTAGAATGTCTAGATATGAGTATACTCATGAAAGTGAATGGTTTTTTCAAAAACAACCATGGGGGAAGATTATAAATGTGTATAAAAACTGACCATGTGCTGTGCGAAGTAAGAATTTTCCCAAACGGATTAAAACCATCGCATGAAAGACCCAACCTCACATTACGCACGTCAGCTGCAAAATCAGGATATCGAGCATCAAATCTCTACCATGAAAATCCATCTGCAGGGTGAACCAACTCATCATTAGTCTTCTTTCTCTCAATATCATGCCGTCTCATTTTATTGATATTTCATTAGACATAAAAATATTTTGGAGTCTGAGGATCAATGGAAAGTGCCACATTACTTTTTGTGGCATGCGGGATGGTGTTCCATCAGATTTTTACTTCCAGTGGGATGTGCCATATTTTATAAAATCATTTTGTTCAGTGGTTTCCTCCCTGAATAAACTACAATCTTTCGGGAAAGCATGAATTTTGTTTCTTGAAAATCCAAGTTCCTTAACTAACTTACATGACATATAGTGGTTTGAGGGAATATTTTCATCATATGGAAGTAAATCCTTGAATAAGGTAAAAATGTAATCGATTGATGTATTAGAAATCCCATACATATATTTCCCATGAAACAATCAGATTAAGAATTCCAGCTTTTTCATTTTATCACACTGTCGATATACTGGAGTCGTTGCAGCATCATTCAATTTTTTCACCTTGAAAATATCATCATTTTCATTAGATGCATCATATGTCCTCGTATCAAAGTCTTCTTGAGTATAAATCCTTTCTTTTTCATGATGAAAAATAATTGGAAACCAGTCATCTAACTAATTCTCCAGTCCAATCCTTTCATTTAGTTCATCAGCAATTTGAGATTTCATTTTCTCCCCATTGTGATACCACAAATAGTAGTTTTCTTGAAAACCATATTTTTTTATGTGGTAGATAACTTATTCATGGATCAACCAAGGTCTAACAACACAATTGGAACATGGGCAGTGTATACAACCACTATCTGAAGCATTGTGAAATGAAAAATCTAAAAATCTCTCCAAATTGTTTTGAAAATCGCTTGAGATCTGATCAGTTTCATACATCCAACTTCTATCCATTCTGTAAAAAGAATTGTTATAATTCATTTAGTCATAATAAATTCATTAAGACTAAAGTTTAATTGCAATTATTTTTAAGTAAACAATAAAGGAAGGAGTTTCTAGTTGATTTAGTGAACTATTAAAACAATGTAAAGATATACTAATTCAGTTATGTGTGCCTAAATTTGAGGTGAGATGTGTTTTGTAATTTTTTCATTTATCACATGCAAGAAGACACCCTAGACTTGATAGAAAATTGTTGAAGAGATTACAATATGATGGATTTTCATGAAATATGCAGAATGTGTAAAGAGAGTTTTTTAAATAATTTATTGATGCTAAAAAATGGAAATATTGTGAAAAATTAGTACATTTCAGAACACCCAAACTAAAGTCCACATAAAGTACCATATCTCCCCACTAAAAAAATTGAAAACCACCTACCCCACTACCCCAACCATCCCCAATCCCTTCACATGGATCATCCGTATATCAATTACCCACCTTAAGAAAATATGAATAAACAAACCATTTACCATATTTGAGCGAGGATACATCTCAATAGAACCTCCATTAGTCGATATGATTCACTAACTTCATAAAAGGAGTGGCTATAAAGACTTCAAATCAAGTTGATTCCTATAATCATGACACTTGAATTATATAAACAAAAATAGAAAACAAATCAAACTTCACTTATTGGGTATGTTATTCCACACAAGTCACCACCTGTTTTAGGTCAAATCAATATAGAAAAAAAGAATAATAGATGAAAAACATTAAAACTATGTTAATACTTACATATTTGGAGTGTAGAACTAAAAAATTGATCGACTTCAGATGGATTTATAGGGAGGAAGGAGTTCCCAGCCTATGTAAAGAGAGAGGACTATAGTTTAGAATCCATGGGGGACTTCCCAAAGGCTTCCTAAATAATAATCACTATGAATCCAAGGTATATTTCCCCAAGGTATTCTAAAAAAATCATCATGAATCCAAGGGGGTTTCCAAGTGGAATTAAAAGATATGTTTTTAACATGAATCCTTTTTCATTTTCTTCAAGGAATTCCAAACCATTAATCAAAGAACAAGTACTCAAAAATTAAATTAAAATTTATTTATATTCATTTTCAATAGGTCTCATATAAGAGGAACATGCCTTAGGTCCCATTATGTGTTATAGGCATCCTAAATCATTCAATAATGTTAAATAACTCATTCTTGGCATCCCTATAGTCATACCTTTTATTACCCAATTAGTTCCCCAAGTCAGGTGCACCCCATGAGTGGATAAAGTTTAGGCTTATACACTAACAGGTTGTTCATGGATCATAAAGAGGTTTAATTTCATAAATTATAGACAAAAACATTTATTTTAAAATTTGAGATTAATAATAAAGTATGTCAATGATACTACACATTATAAAGAATACAAAACAATGATACTTTTAAGAGATAGTTTATAAACCATATTCTATATACTCACAGACATCTACCAATCAAGTATTAGTCATTGATTCAATATCATATAGTGTGAATCATAAAATTTTCCAAAATCCCTAGAAATAGAGAATAGTAACATGATATTTCAAGATAGTGAAATATATGGAGAAAGGTTTATAATAGAAGGATATTCACTCATAGTTGGGATGAACAACACTAGAAACAGATAAGATATCTCAAATCACCATGTTAGATCACAGAGTTTGGTAGACCACACACCAACCATGTCAATTAACTCGATGAGGGATTCTATGTCAGTATTTGGGAAGAGGTTGAAGGAGTCTAACCTGGATGGGGGAGTTTCATCCGATCAGATGGAAGACCTCAGGTTAGGGTTCACCTGTACGAGGGCTTTTGGAAATCGGGGAAAATGTCTGGATTCTGTGTAATCGGGGGCTAGGGTGCTGTATTTGGGGGGGGGGAATTTCCCAATAGTTTTTAAAAACCGTTGGGAAATACATGGAATTTACAAATGGTTTGTACAAACCATTGGTAAAGGGAGAAAAAGTTTTAGATTTCCCAATGATTTCTTCAAACCATTGGGAAATAGTTCAATTACTCAACCTTTACCAACAGTTTGAATAAACCATTTGTAAAGGACCCCTATACCAACGGTTCTGTTGAACCATTGGTATAAAAGTTTTGGGAAAACCTAGTTTCCTAGTAGTGTTAATTGATGTTAAGGTAATAGTATTCAATTAAGATTATTTGTTTTTATGGAAAAAATAAGTTTTGTAGAAAACCTTACTGTTAAAATGTGATTTGATGATTAATGATATTTTTAGTATATTCATAATATATTTGAGAACGTTATAGGAATTATATAAATATGGTTTTAGAAAAAGGAAAACCTATATACTAGGTGAAAACCCTTCACATCCAGAAAGGTCACAGGGCTTGAACCCAATACTGAAGGGCGATAAGGGTACAATTTCTACCACTGGACTACGTGATTCCCTAGTTAGTATGAAATTGTTTTTACTTATATGGTTTGATGAATACATATTACATTTATTTTGGGAAACATATTATAGGATCATGTTTTTTGAATTTTTATGATTTTGAGGTGATTAAGGAAATTTTGGGACACATTTTATTGGGTTGAGGAACATATAAGCTTTAGGTTTAATGTAAAGTATTATTTTGGAATAAATCTTTTATGTTTTTGGAGATGTAATATAAAGTTTATGAGTTTTGTAAATAAATAAAAGTTGAGCCCTAGGTATATTATCCCCTTTGAGACTCTTGATTGAGTAGGTATGGTATATTATCCCTTATAACTTACACCAAACCTCTCTCAAGTTAATTATGTGTTCTATGTATCTCTCATGAGGAAGCATGACAGTCCCAAAATGGAATCGTTATTTTTTGACGGGTCTAATAAAATAAAAAAATTAATAAAAACTCAAACTATGCTACTTAATTAATTAAAATATAGTATTATGAAGGTTCAAGGTCGAACCCAAAAAGATGGGGAATTAGTTTATTTAGGTTTTAAAAATATTTTATTTATTTAAATTGAATAAACAGGTGAAAGATCAATTAGGTTTAATTAATTTGAAGAAAGAAGGTTGATTTTTTGGTTTTGAAATCATATTTGAAAGGTGTTCTAGGGTTTTATAGTTTCAGGGTTCGAGTGTAATTTGATTTTTAAAAAATTATTAATCCATATTTAGTGTTGGATTCAAGACGAGGGCTATAAAATGGTTATAGTATCCCATCCTTGATGAATAAATCCCATATTTACCTTCATGGTGGAAATTTAGGGTTTTATCAAATTGAGTTTTTCTCAATACCATTTTTAAACCTGGTCACCCTAAATGTGACAATGGTCATGCCTTGATTTAGGGAACTAATTTAACAATTTATAATGTTTCTTTTAGATTCAAATACCAATGGTCATGACAAAAGTAAAAGAAAGAGATTGGAAATTGATTCAATAAACCACAACAATAAAAAAAATACATGAATAAATAAAAAATAAATAAATCTAATGAAACCTTCCCCCTTAGGATATATAACCCTAGTATAAGGTGGGTTTACCCTCTCACCCTAGTGTTGAGAGAATAATAGGGATGTAATAAAGAAAAATAAATCATAATGAAAATGTAGATGATACTGGTGAGGAAGCTTCACAACAAAACTTCTCACTTCAAGATTTAGTCTTTAGGATCTCTCTGATAACAGCAAACTAGCTCTATATTTATAAACTCCATATGGGATCATGAAATAATAAATTACTTTAATGATGGGTCAAAAGGTGGTAATAGGTGGTTCTAGAGTCTTAGAATATGTCAAAGCTTTAAGAAATGCCAAATATGGCTATTTTTGGCCTGTCTCAAGCATTACATGTCATGTAGTAATTACATGATGTGTAAATCTTACACCACGTTTTTCAAAATCATGACATATGAACTTTTTGGGCATACTTAAGAAGTTTCATGAAATGAAACATATGTGTCACATCATGACACATATCAAATTCACTTTTGGATTTTTTCCTCCACTTCACAACATGTATTACTTTCAAAACTTGCACCAGTTCACGATGTGTAATGTGTAAGGCATGTATAAATTCAATTCTCATCTCCTAAATCCTTGTTTTGCCTTTTTTCTTCAGTTTCATTCCCTATAATTGTTCCATGATCATTATACTTAGTGTAAAACCTTATTTTAATGGAATTATTTATTTTTTTAGATCCTTTTACTCAATTTACATAACCTATTGCATCCTGAAAAATATGTGAAAATCATTAGGGGAATATGTATGAATTAATAATTTAATAATCACAATCACTTCATTTTAAAATAAAAAAAATGTATACAATAAGTTAACTTATCAAGCTCCCACACTTGAATTCATACTTGTAATCAAGAATGGAATCACAATATACTACAATAGATTCTTACTCTATTTTTCTTCAAATTCAAATTCAATTGTTTTGATCAAATAAAAAGTTAAATGTTAGAGAATCACATGTAGAAAAGTTATTAATACCTCATTTTTTAAATAATACAAATCAAATATATATTTTACTTTTCCTCATTTGAAATATCCAATCCTTTTCATTCATCAATTTTCATTTTTCAATTTGTTACTAATATGCATACCATTTGTAATTTACCTCACATGATTTTTTTCTAATAATTAAGGTATCAATGAGTAGATTTATGCACATACCTCAAGAAAATTTCACTTACCATAGGCTTTCAAGGTATCTAATATATCCACTGTATAAATTAAAAATCACAAATAATCATGAGGGCTTCATGATTTAGGATCAAATGAATATGCGGCTTATGGAAATTAGGTTAATTATGTAAATAAAGTAGGACTCAAAAAATAGTTTTATCAAAATTAATTTACATGATAATAAAAAACAACTCAAGGAAATACTCTTCTTCCCCTAGTATCTCAAAGAAGGCTCATAAAGAGATGAAATGAAATAAATTAAACACCATAATTTATTATTATTATTTTATTTTATATTTCAAAATTTTATACGAGGAAAAATTATCATAGCCACCACCCAAAACCAAATGATATCCTCATAACACTATTTGTAATAGTTATAATAATATTACTGATCAAGTAATTGTGTTTTTTGAATTTACCAAGAAACAACCCATTTTCCCCCTTTTTTATTCTTTTTTTACATGAGGGTGTGAAATAAATACAATGAATGTGCCTTCCCCAAATATCATTAATTCCCCCCCACACTTATTCATTACAAAATATACATCCCTTCCCCCAATCACTATCTCCCCCACTCTTATTTTTTAAAATCATGAAAAATATTTATAGAAAGGAAAGAAAGGATAAGATGGGATTATAACATGGTTCTTTCCTAATAAGGTTGTTCATGACTTATATGGGATTTAAAATGGATTAATGTAATGTGGGTCTTAGTATAAGGGATAATAAAAGATGACTCAATAATATTAAAATTGATTATATTTAGTCATATCTTTGATAATATGCAAAGAAATTTATAGAATTAAACATTCCCAAGTTTCAAGAGAAATTTCCTATTTAAAGAATGAAAAATATTGGCTCATAGGATTCCATGAGAATGAGATGAATGTCTAGGAAAACTAATCATTGAAATTCATGTCAATAATTAAATCAATTCATGAAAATATCATAAATTTAGAGCATGGTTAAATCTCAGAAAAAATTCATTTAAAATGATTAACATTCTCTTAAAATCATATTTTTTTTCCAATCCTAATACACAAGATTATCCATAATAAATAATTTAACCATTTTTATCATTCAAATTTATTGAAAAATAAATTTAAAATCATTGTATGGAAAGTATTTTAGGCAGATTATATCTCTTTGTTTGGTTGATTAAAGAAAGAATAAAATTTTGGGAATGAAATTGGAAGTTAAAAATAAAAATTAAATGTGGGAAATACAATATTTTTTTTTGAAATTGAAAAAATTACCCCTCTTTTGAATTTATGATTTGAATTTGGTTGTAAAGGTTTTTTCTGTACTAATTCACAATGTGTAATTCACTCACAATGTATAATTGTCCTGCAACTTCTTCTTGTGCATTATGCTACTTGCTTCTATCTTGGATCTTGACGATCTTGAAATTTAAAAATAAACAGGTGAATTTATAGTCCATTATCAATGAATTTTAAATTATTTTAAGTGAGAGAATTCATGCCTAAAAAAATGAAATAAACAAAGAAAAATAAAAAAATTGGGTTGCATCCCCAATGCTTATATTTTTTAATGGCCATTTAGCTCAACCATACCTAGGTTGGATTATTGGAGTGTGGTATAATGATAACAATTTATTATTTACCCAATCTTGACTTTGAAATCAACTCAACTTTGATTGCTTTCTCCTCATTGAAATTGGTGTGGCACTCGGAGGTGGTGGCCAGAGTCTGAAGACAACCAATAGGTTCTCAACATCTATCTAGACTCGGTAAAATTATTTGTTTTCAATGGATGGTTTCATGAGTTAAGTTTCTTCAATTATCACCTTAGACCCCACATTCATCTCCGCAACTTCTTCTATTATTTTTCATTATTTTTTATCTTCACGTATTCCTTGTAGGGTGTACCTGGTTTTTATTCCTCTTCTTCTTTCGGCTGTAGTCCTAGTTTTGTAAGGAATCATTGTACAAAATCAAAATCTAAAGTGCCTTTTTATTCTTTTTTTTGTTCAATTTCTTGTAATTTTAGTTTGTTTAATTTTGTTTTAGACCGCTCAAGTTCTGGAACAAGGTCACCCTCTTCATGATCTTCCGAACCTTCAAAATCAAGGGCATCATGATTATGATCAAAGTCTACTTCAAAAGTGGTACTTACCTCTAATTCATTGTCTAGGATTATTTTCTCATGATGAGACTCTTTGAATTCTAGCTCTAGGCTATGGGGTGTGGTGCATTCAATGCTTGGGTTTGGTTGCAAGCACTCATTGTGTTGATTTTTCATCATTCTAACTTCTTTGAGAAGCCGCACCTTATCCTCTAGTAGGAAGGCAAACCTATCTTTGGTATCCATCATACCTTGAATCCATTCCATCACAACAAAAAACACCCAGTGTTGTAAAAATATGAATTAAAATAAATAAACAAAATTAAAATAAAAAATAAAAACCTAAGAACTAACTTGTAATTATGTAACACCCCAAGTTTTAAAAAAAAATAAATGAAATGAATGAAACTTTGTTTTAAGTAGATATTTATAACTAGCCTTTAAAAATAATTTTTCAGCTTCTATGTTTTGAATTTCGAAAAATAGTCATCTACAATTGTGTTCAGTAAGTTATTTGGAGTCTGATGGAAATAACCTGTTTTTAGTGAATAATAACATACCCTTATGAATAGTAATATGAACCTATTGAGTAGTAAATTATAATATTAATTTATTCTCTTAAGGATTTAAGATAATGACATCTTGGTTAATTTTTCAATGTGATATAAAACCAGTTATACTTTTAAAATTGTTAATTTTTGAATTAAGTATGATTTTATTTAAAAATTAAATTAATAATAATTAGAAAATTATTTTAAAAAATGGATTTTATTTTTTAATTCTACACGTTGAAAAATGGTAAGGGTGATTTTTTGGGATTTTTCTGAAACAGTTGATTTTTCAGTGAATAGTAAAAATACAGTTTTGAGTTTCGGTGTGTTAATGAAATATTTAATGATGTAATAAACATAGTATACTTATGTACAGTAAAATAATATTTGAGGTGTACCAAGTGGCTAATACCTAGGGCAAATACCATTATCAAGTCCATGGTTTTGCAAATACCACTAATGAGTTGTCCCTTGGAAATTATTAAAATATTCCCTCACTTTTGATATAAATACCAACCCATTCCTTCATTAAATTCATTCCAAATTCATCATAATAGAATATATGGCCTCCTTACCTTCCTATTTGTCCTCCCAAGGTTTCATCAAGCCCCCAAGGTCCTATCCTTCAAGTTCTAGGAGTTACTCTACAAGGTAAGAAAATTTTCAACTTCTTTCTTTTTCTATTCAAGTTCTCTATTATGCGGTATAGAATTCAAGAATCCATACCATGTTATTATTTTCATATTATTATTGATCTATTATGTATTATGATTAATTTATGTATGGGTGACCCTTTTCCACTCTCTTTTTAACGTTTTCTAAAACCATATTTCTTAGCCGTTAGGCTGCCGAATTTTTGTAAGGGATTTCTCAACTATTCTTTTATTTTGAGTTCATTTATTTTCTTATTCTTTCCTAAAATCCTCTTACCAAAGAGGCATTAAATATACAAAAATAATTTATATTCTTTATGTTCTGATGTTCATCAAAAATTCAACATCATTATTTTTCTCCTCTCCCACTTATTCAAGGAATAAAAACAATGTCCGTGATGTGTCGAATTACCGACATCGTGGACGATGTGATTTAAATTTACATTAATTTCTTAGATTATGGTAATTAAACAATTTTTATGGTTGTATCAAGTTATAATATATTAATTATGTATCATACATGGTTCTTTAATTATTTTTTACACATGGTTTTAATATATAAGACAAAATGAGGTCGTTATTATCAAAGAACCACAAAAATAATCTAAACGAACATCATTAATGTTTTAACTTATGAATCATCCTAATATAAAACTTAAAAATGATAAATGGTATAATTAATGGTAATGTAAATATGTAAATACCTCTTCATTCCAATTCTGGAGTTTCACTTCCAATCGACAAGAATATCCATCATGAACCAATCATGAAAATCATGCAAAGAAACACACTGAAAACAATGCAAGGAACAAAATACTAACAATTAAAGGGTGAAATGATGTAATGAAATAATCATATAAGATATTATAAATATATATATGTTTCTTTAATATATTAATAACACTTTTTTAACCATTATACATGAGTTTTAAACAAGTTTGAAGTAAGACAAACCCAAGGTAAGGGAATTCTTAACCCAATTTCCATTCTTTGGGTTGACCTTTTTCTTTATCCAATATGTGGTATTAAGATTATTAGTGTGATGAATTTTTGTTTATATTAAGTTTCAATATGTGTATTTACATTTTATAAAAATATCCATTACATTTTATTAATTCTCACTCCAATTATATTTTAAGGGACTTTCGTTTTAAAATCATTTTAAAACTCTCTTTAATAAATTTTGAAAAGGATTATTTTTTATGTGTATGGAAAGAGTAGTTTATACTAATTTCAAGATACTTTATTACCATGATATATTCCTTGGAAATTATATAGGTTGGTTTGATCCCATTATAGCTCAATATATATTGGGTTGATCCCATTATAGCTCAAGATATGTTGGGTTGAGCCCATTATAGCTCAAGATATGACGGGTGAGCCCCATTATATCTCTCCAATGAATTGGGTACTATAGAGATGGAAGTTGATAAAAGGGTTATTCCATGTGTAATGGTTAATTTAAGAGTGATATGGTTAATATTTACCAAGTAAACTACATGATGTTTCTATTCATATGAGTTTTTATGATTATGGGTTTTATTGGTTTTTATGTTGTCACTTGACTAACACTTTCTATATTTATATCCATTACCGATTTTAATACTCATACCATGTTTTTAAAAATATTTTCATAGGATATAAGAATGGATAAGAGAAATATAGGATTCGTGATGTTTGATATGGAGTGTTTTCAAAGAAATCATGCTTTATGTTTTAATGTTTTATATTTTGAAAAAAATGGAATCTGTTTTTAGTAGTATTCTTTTGTATGATTGTGGTATGTTATGTATGTAAGTTATCCTAAGTCTCTAAAAATCTAAACTCAAAAAGATCCTCAATGTGTAATAATGTATGTTCTTGACTAAAATTAAATATTAAGTAACATTTTAAGGTTGGGTTCTTATAAATTTTCCCCAACAATGGTGCTAGTTTTGACAGGCTCGAAAGGGAATTATTATTTCCCTAGGGGTCTAATAAAAAAATTTTTATAAAAACTGAAACTATGTTACTTAATTAATTAAAATTTAGTATTAGAAAAGTTCAAGGTCGAACCCACATATATGGTGCATTAGTTTATTTAGGGGTTTCAAAATAAATTATTTATTTAAACTGAATAAAGAGGTGAATAATGTGATTGGTTTGATTAATTTGAAGAAAGTAGATTGATTGTTTGGTTTGAAATTATATTTGAAAGGCATGTCTGGGTTTTCTAGTTTTAGGGTTCTGGTGTAATTGGATTTTATGAAACAAATTGATTAATACATGTTTGGTCTTAGAGTCAAGATGAGGGAGATCTAATGGTAATGGTATCCCCTCCTTAACACAATAATCTGCTATTTCTATTCATGCACATAATTTAGGGTTTTGATGAATCAATTTTGTCTCGATTCCATTTTTAAAATAGGTTACCTTGAATGCGACAATGGTAATGGATTGATTTATAGTAACCAATTGTGAAATTTATAACATTTCTTTCATATTCAAATACCAATGTTCATGATAAAAGTGAAAGACAGATGTTGGGAATTGATTAAATAAACTACAATAATTGAAAATACATGAATAAAGAAAAAATAAATAAATCCAACGACACCTTCCCCCTTTAGCCGCATAGCCCTAGAACAAGGTGGGTTTACCCTCTCACCCTAGTGATGAGAGAATAAGGGGAAATGAATAAAGAAAAAGAAAGAATAATTAAAATGGAGATGAAACTAGTGAGGACCTATCATAGTGCAACTTCTCACTCCAAGATTTGGTTTTTGGGTTCTCTTTAACAGTAATAGCCTAGGTCTTTATTTTTACACTCTAGATGGGATCATGTAGCTGTGAATAACATTAAGAATGGGTAAAAATGTTGTCATAGGTGGGTAATAAGTCCCAAAACATGTAAAAACTTCAATATACACAAAATTTGGTTTTATTTGGTCTATCGCAAACATGACATGCTATGTAGTAATTACACAACATGTAAATCTTTCACTACATGTATAAAATTCATGGCATATAAGCTTTATAGGCACACTTCACAAGTGTCATAGGGTGACACACATGCATCACATCATGAAGCTTAACAACTTAATTTTAGGATTATTTCACCCACTTCAGAACATGTATTACTTTCATGACTTACAAAGGTTCATGACATGAAATGGGTACACAATGTGTAAGGCTAGTTTTCAGCTCTAGAAGCCTTGTTTTCCTCCGTTCTTCAATTTTGTGCCCCAGAATTATTCCGTGATCCTCAGAATTTATAGAAAACATTATTTTGATAGAATTATTTGTCTTTTAGATAATTTTACTCAATTTCCATAACCTGTTTCATCCTAAAAAATATGATAAAATCATCAGGTAGATATGCAAGCATTAATAATTAAATCATCAAAATCAATACATTTTAATATAAATGAATGTACATTTATCAAATTATATTCCAGATCCTCCACATGTAATGAAATCATAGTTCATAATAATAGAGAATGATATTTAATATGAATAAAAAACAATTGAAATCCCATATAATATAGATAAAGTGATACAGAAAACACTGCACATCTGGTTAAACTTTTCCAGAGGAATAAAAAATTCAAAGAAGCCATGTCGTAACTCGAGGATGTGATGTGGTAGATATATCCTAATTAGTTTGAATTTAAGTAATAAAATTTCAATATAGAAATTTATTTTAATGGACTTAGAATTTAAAACCCCAAGATTTTATGATAAATTTCTTTTTAAATAAATTTAATCTCTTTGATAGCTTGCGATTCACGCAACATCAAGCCTAAATTAACTATAATATAGTATATCATTATAAACTTCCTATAAAATTGGTGGGTATGAATAATAATTAATATTTATGAATATTAAATGGTTTAAACATGTAAAAAATAAATTAATTTTCTATTAATATTTTATAAATAATAATACAAATCATTTGAAAGTAAAAGAAATGATTGTCTAAATAACAATTTTTATACGCACAATGTGTTTTTATCTTAATAAACTAAATTAGTCACTATTTCTGAAGTATTTTAAGGAAATTTATATATATTATATATTTAATAATTTTTTATCATTTATATAATATTTTTATAGTCATGGGATAAGAATAAATCCAATTTTATGCTTAAAAAACTTTATTTTTATAAAAACATATTTTTTCAAGTTTTTCACACTTATTTTAATTTTTTTTTCAATTTTATAAATTTTATTTTAAAAACTTAACATAATTTCTTAAATAAGAATTTCAAAATTATCTTATATTTAATCTTTGATAATTTCATGAAAAGGTTAATTTTTCAATGAAGAGTGAAAAATACTCATTTTTATTAAAAATTTTATTTTTGTTTAAAGAATTTACGAAGTTATATTTTGTTTTAAAATGGATTTAAAAGTAACATTAGTGAAATTATATTATTATTTATCCAATTTAGTTAATTTTAATCAATTTTATGTTCATTTTGTATATATTTTTTGTACTGAAGAAAAAATTTTCTTTCGAAAACCGCTTTTTATCACGTCTACATATTTTATTTTAAATTAAAATTTTATAATTATGTAAAATTAATTAGAAAAAACTTATTAAATATTTGGAATAATCATAATTAATATAAGATAATAAGGACAACTTAATATTTGTTCATAATGAATAGTAAAAACCATAAAAATTAATTACCGAAGTTAAGGGTAAAATGAGGTTTTGTGCATTACATGCACTCATGTTAAAATTAATTTTCCAAGAACATTATTCTTTTATTTGATAAATTTTATTTAATATTTAAAATTAATAGTTTAAATTTATCTAAGAATTCCCACTTTTTTTTCTTAAATGATAAATTACCTAGGTAAAAAAACTAGTTTCCATGGTGAAAACTAAAATGATAAAATTGAGTAACATTAGAGGAAAAGGGAATAAAATGTTTATTTTTTTAGTTTATATGGTTTTTATTGACCTTATCTTCACTATAATCTATTATTTATCAATTTTATAGGCACTTTTTGTGATAGTGACTTCCCATTATTGAATAGTTTTGGGTATTTATAAAAATACCCATCCTTCTCACATATAAAAGGAAAGATTCTATTCTCTTTTATTCACAATTAAGGAGCATTTTGGTTCAAACAATCCTAACTCAAAAGACATACTTACTTCAATTAACATGTATTAGAGGACTTTTTTATTATAATACTATCCTAGGAAGTCTTTTGGTGTAAACCAAAAGCGGTTGTCCGAAGAAGAGATATCATTATTAACCGATTGTTTTTGTTTTATTTATTCTTCAAACTCCTTAAAATATAATTAAAAAGTTATTATATTATAACATCAATATATAACATATATTTAAATGTTTTTATGTTAATTTAATACCCTATATCTATCTACTCTTCCACTAAATGTGAAACAGAACCGTCGTTTGTGTGTATGGCAGACTACCGCCTCACGAACTGATGTAATTTTTGTCCATCACCACCACTCATAAATGATTTTAATTATGGATTAAATAAATATATATATATATATTATATTCATGATATATTAATCTTTATTTAAAGATAATATATCAGACAATTTCTTACTTTTATATTCATTTAAAAATGATAACATTGCTTGTGCGTACGTGCAGATTACCACCTCAATGAAGTGATGTGATTAATTTTTCATAACCACATAGAATGAATACTATATATAAGTGAGAAATAATATTATATTTATATTATAAATATCATTATTTAAATTTAAAATAATATTTATGTTCTTTCCATCATGATCATTGAAAAAATGAAATGTTACTCCTACGTATGTACGACTTACCATCTCCATGATTATTATGTAGTTTAGTTTTTATAACCATATTTC
This sequence comes from Viscum album, assembly GCA_963277665.1. Classification (NCBI taxonomy): domain Eukaryota; kingdom Viridiplantae; phylum Streptophyta; class Magnoliopsida; order Santalales; family Viscaceae; genus Viscum; species Viscum album. Next base: position 1,791,514,965 of record OY728128.1, read on the forward strand.
ATGGTTAGTTTAAAAAGTATAATTAATATATAAAAATATAATTATTTCATTATTATTTTTCTTGATATTATTGAACAATGACCTCTTTTACCATAGTCAACATACCGTAGACATTTTGGACATATGAACCGAATATCATCAAAACATCTGATGTGAACTTAATTTATTAAGTAATCAAATATAACATGGTAATAAATAAAATAAAAGGAATAATTAACTTTTAAAAGGTCATTAATCAAGTAAATAATTTACATAATTTTATTATTTAGGAATATAAATAATATATGTGACGAGTCAGACCCGAGGTAAGGGATTTCATGTCAATTCCCATTCATTGATGCATATTTTAATATTATGAACCTAATTTATTTTATATTGCTTATATAATACCAAATTTTCATTTTATATCATGAATACTTCAAAAAAAATTGTATTTTAAGTTTCAATTAAACTTATTTAATCCAAGGGGATTTGACTAAAAAGTTAACAAGTGGTTAGGGGTTCCATAACTCAATTTCTTTTCATTTATTTATATCACTTCTTAATTTTCTATGTTTTATAAAGATATTATGTGTGTAATGACCTATGATTATTTTATTTTTTATTTATAAATTATTTATGTGGGTATAAATTTTTTACACATAATCACTTCATTGATTAATTATCATTTCAATGATACGATCATTGTAAGTGTTTTCTCATCTGACTTTTATTACCATGAGACATATGCCATATTTACCACTTTTTCCTTTCATGTGGTGTATATAACACCCATTTGATATGATGTATAATTATTAACTTTAAATTCATAGTTTTAAAGGCTTCATTTTAAGTTATTTATTACATTGGGGTTATGATTAAAAAGTTACCAAAGAATTAAGGGTTTATTTAAAAATATCATCATTATTCAGGATTTTTTATGTTTATATCTCCACTGGGGAAATTATTTTATATTTATATCTTAAAAAATATATATTTTATTCTCCTATGTTTATTTTTATAAATTACATGTTTAATTTCAATTTTATCTCTTTAAGTACTAATGATACTAAAATAATGTTTTTAAGGAAAACATACTTTATTTTTATACTTAGTTGAGAATATTTCTCTTCCATATCCATATTTTACCTAAAATGTATAAAATAATGTTTTCTATATTATCCAATGATTTATCAAAGAAATATTTACTCATTTTTAACTCTTTAAAAAATGTTTTAAAATGAATCTTCATGTCATTTTCTAAAAAAGGTACTTTTTGAGCTTTTTACAAACATGTGAAAGGAATGTTTTTAACTAATATGTCATGCATAAAATTAATCACCATCATGACCACTAATTTATTAGAAGATAAATTTAAAATATCACAAGGTTATTTTTAAATAATAAATTTTCCTTAATATTTGGGAAATATTTCAGACTTTAAATAATTGATTTCAAATCGAAAATAGTATTTTCCTTAAGAAAATTTCTAGTGATATTTTTAAAGAATTTTAATCAATGTCAAAATCCTTTTTTGAATATCATGTTGAGGATATACTCTAATGATATCATTCAAATTATTTACCTGGATGATTTATGATCATTTTAACTGGAGAAAGCATTGATATTCTATATTATAGTTCTTCCAATATGGGCAATTATTGATTTTTAAGGCATATTGATTATGTTTTATTGGATATTCATATGATTAATACATTAGACTTATTAAGTGATGGTTGGGGATTGATATTATATAACCCCTAGATGCATCGATAGATCTCATGATAAAAACTAGTTTTTATATTTGAAATAGGCCTTTCCTTTTTATAAAATATGTATTGGCACATGGCCTTGATGGGATGTTTATGATGTTTAACATTATGAATTCCACCATTATGAGATTAGTTATTGATATCCATGTGATTATTTGAAAACTTATGATATCCATGGATAAGTTTCAAGTTCATGTGATTTTTTATATTTAATTTTTTGATCATAATTTATTCCAATCATATTATTCTTCATACTCATGTTATTGATTAAATGAAAAGTGTTTTTAGCTATTTACCTTTCTATATTTATTATTCCTTATTTAATTATGATAGAATGCAACCCTTACTGAGAATTTGATCTCACCATTTTTTTTGTTTTCTTTACATAGGATATGAATAAGGAATATTTAAATTAGTTCAAGGATACATAATTTTTTTACTTTCACTATGTTGTATTTTTATGTTTTTAAATAAAATGTGATATTCAAGTATGTATCATAGCTATCATTCCCAACACATCCCACTACTTGATACTTCAGTACGTGACACCAAGAAAACCGTTTCCTAGGCTGGACCACTGGAAGGATGATAATAGTTGAGACTATTATAGTAGAGAACTGACACTGTGACTAGTTAGACACTATTAGAATAGTACTGATGTCCTTGAAGGTGGAAAACTATTCCCCATTGTTAATTAACAGTAAAGACTCTATACTTGGTAACACATATGGATGATCATACTACCACCATGAAAAACCTCCAATTCAATCACAATGATTTTCCAATTCCCCCACTAAATGAAACTAATATCTATATTATATCAAGCCACCACAAATATAACTTGATATGTGTATCACCATAGGGCATCTTGGGAAGTCGACCAGAAATATTAGAGTAGATTATTGACTATTAAAGTAGAGTACCGGTCGTAATCGATGGATATTTGGAGCATTATTCAAGTAGATACAGATTAAGATAGTAAAAAAATGATCTTGTAAGATTGATACCCTGAATTCCAACCCAGTTAACTATTCAGTCCTTTAGGATGAAATTTATTGTATCTTTTTCCAATGTAATAAAGTAACCACCAACTTTGGGATACTAGGGTTAGGGGCTTTATAAGGACACTCTTATTTTGTTATCTTAGTTTCCACATGAGACCTAACAGTTCATTGAGGGGATATATAATTATAGCCCCCAACCATCACATAAAATTACAATTCATTACATAATTTACTAAAATTTAATAGGCAATACATGTAATAATACTTAAGAGTGAAAGACTTTAAAATGCCTAGTGTAATTTATCAATTAATCTTGTCTTATAATATTTTCTTGTACATAAAAAAGATTCATATAGGCATGGAAAAATCATTATCCAGTAAATAAATTTATAATGATGTATAAGTTCATTACCTTGAAACTTATTAAGTATAATTATGGATTTTCAATGTTCAAATAAGTACCCTTATCAGGTGAAAATATGAAATTGAAGTTATATGGTAGTTACAAAGATTATGATGATTAATGAGTTTAGTCAATCAAATACATGTATTTTAAATGGTATTAGGACAATTAAATTGTGGATAAATCCCCAATAAAGAAGTAATATATAATAAAAAACAATTTATATGAATTTAGGATATACAATATCCTTGAGGAAAAACTTCTAGGTTGGCATGCATTGATATAAAAGGTGATCTTCTACCAAAATCATGTTTGATCCACTTGAGACCCGATAGAGGATTCACCTACTACATCACCACCATTATTAGAAAAATACCACATTTTATAAATTATACATCCATAATAACAAAAATATGTGACATACATAGAGATTTTTGATCACATGGTGATATAGAGTTTTATGACTCATAGGAAAATTTCAACAATACAACTTATGAATTGAGTATAATGTTAGTGAAATGGGGTCTCAGATTTCTAGTTTTTATAAATACAAAACTTACATTTATATTAAAACAATATTGGAATATTAAATTAGAAATTGAAAAGGATACAATAATGGAAATGTAAATAGGAATTGAATGGAGAGGGAAAAAGGTCCCTTACCCCTCTTGAGCTTCTTAGCCAAGAGATGAATCTTAAAAACCATCAAACTATTCAATATTAAAGAGAGATATAATGGATATACTCCTTGATATATACATTAAAAGATAAATTTGAATTTTTTGTGGTAGAAATGAGAATAGGGGTGGATATTTATACATGTGGTGAGTTGAATTTCCTGGAATAAAGTAATGAATATTTTATTTTTCCATTATCTTAAGTGATACAGTACCCCCTATAGAAATCCATTACCTCCCTTATTGATACAATATAATTATTAGTTATAAAATAAGTCCAAGTGAACTATATTATCTGATTTTTAATATTATTATATATACATGATTTTAGATTTACCCCATTTCACCGCATTTCACTATTTTTTACCATATTTTACTATTTTTTTAAAAAATTACAAAATTTCACCCCTTGGATAATTTTTACATCTTGATTAAAAATATTCAAAGAATTTGATCATATTAATATTCTAATAATGTATATTTGAACTTTTATATAAGGTTGATACATTTGATAAAAATGTGGTATCAGAGTAGACACCACTTCATTTCAAAAATCATTTACACTTTAATAATACTCAACCCCTAGATACATAATAAATTATCAACCCCTAGTTAAGGTGTTAAATAGTGGTATTTTCATTATGTGGTTTCTCCAAAATTGATCTTTTAGTGATTTCATCTAACTTGAACTTCTTCGGCAGATGATTCTGTTAGAATCTCAATTGATGAATTTATACTTGGTCTTGGTCAAGGGAGAACCTTGTTAATGCTACCACCTTCCTAATATTTGATAAATTATCTCCATAAGGGATATTAATACTATTTTATACCATGTTTCATCTCTTATACAACAATTATAACTCATTCTTACCCATAATATACACTAATTTTAATGTTATTTTTAAAATGAGTATCTTACCAATTATCATAATTCCAAATGGTCTTATAATGTACATATTTACTTCCAATAAATTCATTCAAAAAATACCCTAAATAAAACTTCTATTTTTTAGTTTTTAAATATATCATTTTTTGTGATTTTTAATCCTTTTATACTATCCTTATTAAAGTTTTGATATTTATTATAGAATATAATCAAAGAGACATATATATTATACTTGAATTATTTATTTTTGTTCATTTACCATTATTATTTGTAATAGTCTTAATAAATTTATTTCTTTTATTTATAGTACATAGGTGTAAAAAAATATGATTATTTATTAATAAAATTTATTGAGTATTAAATTCTACCCTTAAAATAATTTCACACTTGAAATTGAAAATCAATCCATAAAAAATACAGATAATCCTTTATCATTACATCCTTAATCTCCCATGTTACCCCTTATAACTAGTGATTTATCTAGTGAACCTCCACCAGTCGAATTGTCCGATTTCATAGAACTTTATCTCCCAAATAAAGAATATGAATTATGTCTTCATTATATAATAAGTATGAAGGGTTTCATTAGAGTATAGTAACAGTCATCAGATCAAGTGAAAGTGATTAAAAACCCTTTTCCATGGATCTCCATGCAAGGTAACCTGAAACTACATATAAAATATTGAAATGACAAATAATTTAAAATACATGTACCTTACAATAAATATCAACTCAATCATTCTAGATATCCTTTGGATGAGTTCGATAGAGATCACTGAGTGGAACAAGTATCCCCAGTTTGTGGTGTATCCACAGTCTAATATTAATCATCTAATGTTTGGATGGAATTCAAATTTTCTCCATGGTATACGAGTACCTTGTACTTAGAGGAGAGAGATAAAAGAGATCTCCAGGTATTAGGGAGTTTTATACAAGCCTGAGGATCTCAATACATACCCACCATCAAATAAAAATAGGCTTTATAAATCACTCGAAGACACTCTTCAATAGTGAAAAAATTAACTCATGCATTTAAAATGAAGGAGTTAATGAAACATACATTCATGCATCGTATGCACGAAAATTCCCTTCACATTACAACTCTTGTAATAATTCAATAAATTATAGATCTAATTGATATAAACTATAAAAATATTATCACTATTTAATATTCATTTTCTCATATGATCAAATGTTGTAGCATAAATAAAATATCATTTCTTTCATACATCTTGATATATCATGCACTCTATATAAACATTTATTTAGTACATTATATATCTTTATGGAACATCTCCTTCAATCACACACTTAAAATAAAGAATCATATATATTTTTCATATCACCTGATATTTTATGGTTTATAATAACTTATGAAATCGTATCAAAAAATCCTTTTAGATATCATTCAAAATACATATGGAAAGAAATCATTAACTTCAACTTGTATCACATTATATGAAATACCTTGTGAATACCCATAAAAAACACTTTTGTGTTAATTATAAAACACTTTTAGAGTATATATCTATTTCAAACTCAATACTCATTTAGTCAACCATGAAGTGTGACCCCATGGGACTTTATAGAATTGAAAAAATATAAAATTTTATGGATCCATAAGTGTAAGAAAAGGGAGGCCACTAGAAAAGAGCCAATGCAACTCAAGATATAAAGAAATATAGAGTGATACCCATCAAACACATGAATATATATACCCATTTCCACACATCTAAATCATATAAACATGTGCATTCTCATATTTTTCCTTTTTCCAAGACATCGAGTGAACATGGAACACAAAGCATCTCAATTCCATATAGCCAACTCATCTTTTTTTGGATTCTCAAAGTATAAACTGATTTGATCGATGAATACATCAATTTTCAATAATGATTATGGATATACACATCAGATATCCCTTATTCAGATAGATGTATAATATCTATGTATGACCAAACACTCCAACATTATATCTCAATTGAAGGCCCCAATTTCATACTCATCATAGGAGGGGACAAATCCCATCTTGGTTAAGCTCCAAATAACAACAGGATTAGAAACATACCCAACCACCCTTGTATAAGCTAAGTCAATATGTAGACTTGAACAAGTGGGTTATCAAATTATTATGGTTCTCATGCCATGTATCTTGAAAAACTCAAGTAATAGGGACTCAAATATGATCTATTCATCCCTAGTATACCAATGAAATTTGTATGACACTCCATGTGGTATACTTAGTGGGACATCAACACACAAAGAATCAAATTATCTATATTTTTTCCCATGAGTATATTATGTATCTCTATACCATAATACTACACATGAAAAACATAACATTTTATCATAACCTATAATACTTCATGAAAAACATTAGTTAGGGATAAAATCAATGTCATACTTTGAGAGGTAAATTATCATTATATGTCATGAAATGTATATCTATATATACATTTATGTAGCCAATGTAAAATAATGATAAAATAGAATTTTAATTTAATTTGATATATTTTAATATTATTAAACTCTTAAATAATATTCAACAAAACCAATATAATCATCAGTTTATCTTATCATATATGACAAACTACTGGATCATCTTTTTGTTTGATACACTTTATAGGTTTTGTTAACACATTAAATCATATAAAATCTATTTCAAACCTCTATGTAACCATATTATAAAGCCATACCACTAAAATATTTATTGAGAAACATCTATGAAGTAGGATAATTTGAATAATGGTGAGAATTAGGTATCGTATTCCAAAATTTTCAACTTATTGAACATATTCAAACTTCTTAAATTCAAAACATGAAATGTTATGATGTAAACTTATATTGTCTACTTAGAACACTTTCTATGTTCATGATCATCATTTTTATAATCCTATTACAACATAACTTTTCCTTAAAATAATATAACTACTTATATTACTATTTACTAATACATTATAATTATCTTGGGATGTTAAGTAAAATTAACTTTATTCTTAGATTGGTGTAATTATTTATTTGTTAACTTTTAACTTATTTAAGTCTAAAAAAACTCCACCTAGCCTCTTAGAAAATATATTATATTCATATTTTCTTTCTAAAATATACAAACCCTTTTATGTTATGTGATAATATTTATTTACTTTAATTAGAAATATTAATCAAATAAATTATTGTTTCTATATAACATATGATATACTATGTGTTTATAAATTTTTTATTTTAAAATAATAATTTATTAAAATATAACACCAATGAGTGACAGGAACACATTCCCACATATTTAATAAATATATAGATACACAATTTTATCTTGGATAAAACTCTTTTATACATATCTTCTTCTCTAATCCTATTATAGAAATTGAAGAAATACAAACCATGTTCATAAAATTAGTCATATCATACTTTTTCATAAAAACTCCTTATAATTAAACAACTTATCTTATCACATAATGGAAATTATTTTAAGATACACATCTTTTACTTAGATTCATTTTATCTTGATAAAATATATTTCATTCAAATCCTCAATGTTTATAACATTTTTAAAATATACATTTAGTATCACATACCTTTTAAAATTTAACTATTAATTTCTATAACATCTACACTTAACATGGAAATTCCATTTAGTTTCCTAAATTCTTTTAGGTATATCTTGGATAATCTAATCATATTGAAAAATTAATCTTCCTTCTTAACAACCCTAGGATTCAATAACCTTTATTGGAATATTAAAGGAACATTATCGAACTTTTCAACCATCTTTTTTTCTTATAGTTTGAAATTTTACCAAATTATACTTTATATAAAATATTTTAGAACCTAGAAATCATATACCTTGTTCGTATATATTCCCAAATCTTCTAGAGTATTGGATAAACATTCATTGAATTCAATCATATTGTTAAAACATTTCCATATATTTCAATAAGATAAATTCACTATAAATAAACCTTAAAACGTTGAATGAATCTCTCTATGCTTCTATAAGTATCTATATTCAATTTTCAAACAATTTTAACACTTTGTACCTGAGGAAGAAATTGATTTGAAACATAAAATATTTTCTTAATAATTTTCCATAAATCACCAATATTTCTTAATAAATTTTCTTAAGTTACCATTCTTAGGAAATACTTATATCAAGTTTCTATTTTTCAAGGATTTTTTACAGTGTTTAGTTTGATGATGATAATATTATCTATAAATAAATCTTTTATCTGATGAGTATCATGTATTATTGACCATTTAATAAAGACTTTGATTAAATAGGTTCCCACTAAAATGATGAACCCTTTAAATTTAATTCATATCTTTTAGTGGGAGAAGATCCATATTTCAATAATATCTAGGTTTCTTTATCATTTATCCTATTTATTAGATATTTAGGTAGGGAATAATCCCAATCATATCATATATGACTCTTGGATATCTGAGTGGACTAACCTTTTTCTAATATATCACATAGATGAACTCAACTCTATTCCTCCGCTAACCTAGTCTTATTAGGTTCTCTTAGCTAGTGTAACCCAAATAAAACTAAAAAAACTAAAAAGGGATAATCCAGGGGAACCTAAATTTATCCTGAGCTACCCAAAATGAAAATATAGAGTCACTTATTACTTTCTTGTCCGATAGAACATAATCTATGGTCACCCAACTTTAGCAAGTCCTACTTGATTGAATGATTGAGGTCTTGAAAAGTGATTATTTGGAAGGAATATGACAAGTACTATTTGAAGGAGATTTTAATCTCACAATTTTATTTCATTTTATTCCCTTTATGTTTGCATTATTTCAAGTAATTTAGTTTGGAATCCTATTTATTCTACTAAATTAATAAGTTCAAGCCATGTTGATGTGTAACTATTTACACAACCAAAACGTTTGTGTTACTCTTCCAAAAAATAGAAGTTAAGTATATTCATACATATCCAAATGTATCATATACATAAGGTACATGAACACTTCATGTAATGGTTTAAAATTATATTAGAATAAAAATATCCACATGAGTAAGCCCGAAGGGATAGATAGCCAACCCCACTAACCAGCCTAGATAAGGAATAATCCTCCATGTAGGTAGGTAGTCTGACCCCAATTCCCTTTACTCAAAGATACTTTAATCAAGATATAATACAATTAATCATAAATCTAACACTTAATATGAAAAATTATATTCAACAACTAAATTCAAGATACAAACTTAAATTATAAATATAGTTCAAGGTAGATTAAAAATTAAATTTATTATAGATTCAACCCTAGAATGTAATAAAAAGCTCTATCCTAGAAGCAGTTTAACACAAATTTTTAAATTCACATCTCTTAAAAAAATATACTAAAAATAAATATGATAGGTAATAACCTTTTAAATAAAAGAATAATTCAAATATTTAGAATATGAGATAAATATTTATGAACAATTCACAAATAAAATCTAATTATAAATACTTTATAATTTTATATTTAACATTATGAACATTCTATAATTATGAATATAAACATTTTATATTCATTTCAAAATTAACTCTTTTATATTAATCATTACATGGAATTTAAATTTTAAATATATAATATTTTATTAATTATAAACTATTTATAATACAATTTATATTATGTAAACATTTTACATAATCCAAATATCATATAATTTTTTAATAAATATTTAAACATTGACTATATCAATCATAAAAACATTTTTATGTAGTTTAAATAATATCTAAATAAGGACCATTTTTATTTTGAACAATTCAGAATAATTAATTACGAGCTATTCATAATTTAAATATAAAAATTTATATTTTGGCCTTATTTCATAATTTATAAACCTTTTATAAATTATTTTTATTATGATTTCCAAATAAACACATTTATTTCTATATTCTAAGACATTCCTTATAACTTTGTAAACATTATTTTAAATATTAACATTTAATATTTTGGAAAAATAATGTTTCATAATTATTTATTTAATTTATTATACACCATTTAAATTTAATTAATTAATTTATAAACCCTTTATAATTTAAAATATCTAAAAAACCATTTATTATTATTTATAGGTATTTAATAATCCCTTAAAATCATATAATAATTTAAAAAATTTTAAAATCCTTTATGTTTACCCTTATATAGGTACCCATTTCTGTGTAGGGGTATGCTCCCTTTACCCTTACATAGAAACTTTTTGTAGGGGTAATTTGGTTATAGAACCCTTTTATAATGGTAGATATCCATGAACATTATGTAGCATACACTGCGTAAGGGTAAAAAAGGTCTTACCTTTATACGAGCTCTTCATATAAGGGTAATTACAAATCTACCTTTACATAGTCATCTTTCGTAGGGGTATGACCTTTATATAACATACACTGCATAAGGGTATATCATGTATTGCCTTTACAAAAATTTAGGAAAAACCCAATTAGCTTTATATACACCTTCTGGAACCACTGTCTAAAGGTAAGACAAACCATTGCATAGACTTAATAAATTTTCCACTATATTTATGTCACTTATCTTGTAAGGGTAAGTGGGTAGTTACCATTCACTAATGGAAATTTGGGTTTTCCCAACGCTCCTATACCAACGGTTTATCAAAACCGTTGGTATAAGAGACCTTTACCAATAGTTTCATCAAACCGTTGGTAAATGTTAAGATAGGTGATGATTTTCCAACAGTTTGAATAAAACCATTGGGAAATCTTCATAGGCTTCTCCTTTTACCAACAGTTTATACAAACTGTTGGGAAAAGATCCCCAAAATTGCATCAAAATCGAGCAGATGTAACTACATTCGCTAGTTCTCCCCCAATTTGCAGAAGCCCCCACACATGCCTCAGGTGAACCTCCATCAAATCGACTGAGACTCCCCCACCAGGTTAGATGGGATAAGTCCAAATCTTCATGTTTTTTTCTCATTTTTCACTTCTCTTACATATTTATCTATTTTTATTGAAGGTAGAAACCCTAAAATCAGTGTTGTAAAAACTTATGGTTTTTAATTGGGGATTTGGTTTGTTTTATTAGGGATTATGTGTCTGAGGCATTAACGTTCATATTATGGGTGGTTTTAATCAAAAGTTGTGATGTTGGAACCATTTATGATGTTTTTGTCTCTATTTAATCTCATTTCCCAAGAATTAACATTAAATTCTATATCACATTTTGTTTTTGTTTTTTTTATTTCTAGTTAAGTTATTTGTGGTTGATTATTGTCCCATGTTAGTTGTTTTTAATGGTTTAGCATGGAAATTGGGCATATAATGTGACTTTTCCAAATGGGGTTACCTTGAGAATACTCCAAATATTTGATAAAAATGATCAAATGGATTTTATTATTTAAAATGGATTTCGAAAGATATTTTAAAAAAGATTTAATCTTGAGGAAATTGTTTTATTAAAATGGGAATTTTTTAATAAGGCTTGTGTAATGAATTTTGTTATAGTACACTTGTTATGTGACAATGTTTGGTATTTAGTAACACATGAGATAACTGGTGTGTGATAATGTGTTGTGAAAGAGATTCCATGGTTGGTTCAAGATTATATTTACATTTTGAGCCTATTAATGATTTTTTTAAAAGATATTTTGAGATATTTACCTATTGGTGTTAAGTCATACAGTGATCATGGGGGATATTATATGCTTATTGGTAAAAACTAGGAGCTATAGATATGGTTCATGATTAAGGCATATAATTAGTGATAAACATGTGGATAAAACATGCATAGTAGTGAATTCTTGAAGTGTTTGATGTTTTTAGTCCTTTTTTACTTGTATTTTCTTTTGATGCTGATGTTTCTTATTGATACCTATGATGGGATTTATTTTAGTTTCTAAATCGGCTGAGACTACCCCACCATGCACAGTGTATGCAACCTCTACCCTTAATTAATCATTCTATTTACATAGCCTATGCAACCTCTACCCTCATTTAATTAGTGAACTCAGGTCATTAATTCAAGCCTTCATTCTCACTAGAATATAAGAAATTGAATGATGTATACCCATCCTCCCATGATTTCTTACCTTAGATAGTTTCCAACATATGGAATACAAGATTTTGAATTCAACAGTTAACCAGGATCATATATTCCATTTCCCCCAAGATGACTGTACTAATATAACTTTAGGGTCAATTAAATATGGTTCTCATTTTACGTTGTATATTATGTGTCCTTCTTCCCAAATACTCACTTTTATGAGGGTGGGGTGATTTTCACTAGCCATGCTGGCATGTTTATACATCCATAAAAATGTTAGATAAGTCACAAGTTTAATTCAGTAATGTTGTTATCATTTACATACTTTATTATTAATCTCAAATTTAAAAATAAATGTTTTTGTCAATACTTTATGAAATTAAACCTTTTTACAAGCCATGAACAACCTATTAGTGTAGAAGCCTAAAATTTATTCACCCTTGGGGTGCGCTTGACTTAGTAAACTAATTGGGTAATGAAAGGTATGGACATATAGGTTCTAAGAATGAGTTATTGAACATGAGTGAATGATTTGGGATGCCTATAACACATAATGGGACCTGAGGCATGCGCCTCTTAAATAAGACCTAATGAAAATGAATATAAATAAATTTTAATTTAATTTTTGAGTACTTGTTCTTTGATTAATTATTTGAAATTCCTTAAAGAAACCAAAGAAGGATTCATGTTAAAAATATAGCTTTTAATTTGTTTGGAAATCCCCTTCGATTCATGATGATTTGGTTTAAAATACCTTTAGGAAATCTATATTGGATTCATAGTGATCATGATTTAAGAAGCCTTGGGGAAGCCCCCCTTGGATTCTAAACTAGAGGCATCTCTCTTTACATAGGGTGGTAACTCCTTCCTCCCTATAAATCCATCTTAATTCAATCAATTAGTATATCTTTACATTGTTTTAATAGTTCACTACATCAACTAGAAACTTCTTCCTTTATCGTTTACTTAAATGTACTTTCTATTAAAGTTCAATCCTATTGTATTGTTTATGAAGAAATGAATTATATCAATTCTTTTTATAGAATGGACAGAAGTTGGATTTTTGAAACCGATCGGATCTCAACTCCACCTCAATCCGAGGCCCGGTGTGGACGATAACACTCTAACTGTGTCTCTTTTGTTTAAAATGGATAGGATTTTAAGTGAAAAGAACAACTGGAATACGGTTTACTGACCAAACACATTCGGATTCTGTTGATACTTTTGCATAACGATCCATCTGTCATATTTGATGTATATGAGTCAAACCCACCTCAATCCGAGGTGTGGTGTGGCCGGTATCACTCTAAGTGTCTCTCTTTCATTTAAAATGGACTTCATTTTAAGTTAAAATAATAAATGACATATGGAAAACCAACCAAATGCATTCTAATTCCATTGAAACTTTAGGGAAAAAATACATGGGTCATATGTGACATGTACGAGTAAACCCCGCCTCAATAAAAGGCTCGGTGTGGCCGATATCACTCTAACTGTGTCTCTTTTGTTTAAAATGGACAGGATTTTAAGTGAAAAGAACAACTAACATAAGAAAAACCGACCAAACACATTCAGATTCTATTTATACATTAGAAAAAAGATCCATCTATCATATGTGATGTATACGAGTAAACCCCACCTCAATATGAGGTGCGGTGTGGCCGGTATCACTCTAAGTGTCTCTCTTTTTTAAAAAATGGACAACATTTTAAGTTAAAACCACAACTGACATATGGAAAACCGACCAAACGCATTCGGAATGTGTTGATGCTTTAGGAAAACGATCCATGGGTCATATGTGATGTGTAAGAGTCAACCCTGCCTCAATCTGAGGCGCGGTGTGGCCGGAACCACTCAAAGTGTATCTCTTTCGTTTAAAATGGATTTCATTTGAAGTGAAAACAATAAATGACATATGAAAAGCTGACCAAATGCGTTCATATTCTATTTAAAATTTAGGGAAAATCTACATGGGTCATATGTGACATGTAAGAGTCAACCAAAACTCAATATGAGGGTCGGTGTGTCCAGTACCACTCGAACTATCTCAGTTTTATTTGAAATTGACAACATTTTAGTTGAAAATTACAACTGGCATACGGAAAACTGACCAAACGTATTCAGATTGTATTGATACATTATCATAATGATACATGGGTCATTTTTCCTATGTACGAGTAAACCAAGCCTCAATCCGAGGCTTGATGTGGCTGCCACCACTCAAAGTGTCTCACTTTTATTTGAAATGGAAAACATTTTAAGTGAAAACAACAACTGACATACAAAAAACTGACCAAATGCATTAGTATTCTATTAAAACTCTAGAACAATGATCCATGGGTCATTTTTTATGTGTATGATCCAACCTCACCTCAATCAGAGGCACGGTGTGGCCGACACCACTCAAATTTTCTCTCTTTAGTTTAAAATGGACTTCATTTTAACTGAAAACATCAACTAACATATGGAAAACCGATGAAACACATTTGGATTCTATTGAAACTTTAGGAAAATGTTACATGGGTCATTTTTGATGTGTATGAGTCAACCTCGCCTGAATCTGAGGTACGGTGTGGCCGCTACCACTCAAAGTGTCTCTCTTTCGTTTAAAATGGACTTCATTTTAAGTGAAAACAATAAATGACATACAGAAAACTGATCAAACAAATTTTTATTCTGTTGAAACTTTAGGAAAACGATCCATGGGTCGTATATGATGTGTAAGAGTCAACCGTGACTTAATCCGAGTCTCAGTGGGACTGATAGCACTCTAAATGTGTGTCTTTTGTTTAAAATGGACAGGATTTTAAGTGAAAATAACAACTAGCATACAAAAAACCAAACAAACGCATTCCGATTCTATTGATAATTTAGTAAAAAGATCCATATGTCACATGTGACGTATAAGAGTCAACCCCACCTCAATCCGAGTAGTGGTGTGACCTATATCACTCTAAGTGTCTCTTTTTTTTAAATGGACAATATTGTAAGTGAAAACAACAATTGACATACTGAAAACCAACCAAACGCATTCAGAATGTTTTGATGATTTAGGAAAATAATACATGGGTCATATGTGATGTGTACGAGACAACCCCGCCTCAATCTGTGGCATTGTGTGACCAGCACCACTCAAGGTGTCTCTCTTTTGTTTAAAATGGACATCATTTTAAGTGAAAACGACAGCTGATATACAGAAAACTGACCAAATTAATTAGGATTCTGTTGAAACCATAGGAAAATTATTCATGGGTCATATTTAATGTGTACAAGTCAACCCCGCCTCAATCTGAGAGCCGATGTGGCTAGTACCCCTCGAACTGTCTCATTTTTATTTGAAATGGACAACATTTTAATTGAAAATTACAATTTGTATACGGAAAACTAACCAAATGTATTCAGATTGTATTGATACTTTATAAAAACGGTCCATGAGTAATTTTTCCAGTGTACAAGTCAATCACGCTGCAGTACGAGGCTCGGTGTGGCCGACACCACTCAAAGTGTCTCACTTTTATTTGAAATGGAAAACATTTTAAGTGGAAACAACAACTGACATATGGAAAACCAACCAAACACATTCGAATTCTATTTAAAATTTAGTAAAACGTTCCATGGTTCATTTTTGATGTGTATGAGTCAACCCAACCTCAATCAGAGGCATGATGTGGTTGGTACCACTCAAAGTTTCTCTCTTTAGTGTAAAATGGACTTCATTTTAAGTGAAAACAACAACTAACATATGGAAAACAAACCAAACACATTCGGATTCTATTGAACCTTTATTAAAATGATACATGGGTCATTTGTGACGTGTACAGGTAAAACCCTACCTCAATCTAAGGCACAGTGTGGCCGGAACCACTCAAAGTGTCTCTCTTTCGTTTAAAATGAACTTCATTTTAAGTGAAAACAATAAATGACATACGAAAAACTGACCAAATGGATTAGGATTCCATTGAAACATTAGGAAAACGATCCATGGGTCATATGTTACATTTAAGAGTCAACCCTGCCTCAATCTGAGGCCTAGTGTGGCCGACACCACTCAAAGTGTCTCACATTTATTTGAAGTGGACAACATTTTAATTGAAAACAACAACTGACATACAGAAAATTGACCAAACGCATTCGGAATGTGTTGAAAGTTTAGAACAACTATAAATAGGTTATATGTGACGTTTAAGAGTCAACCCTGCTTTAATTCGAGACATGGTGTGACTGAAACCACTCAAAGTGTCTCATTTTTTTGAAATGAACAACATTTTAAGTGAAAACAACAAATGAAATATGGAAAACTGACTAAACGCATTCTGAATGTGTTGATGATTTAGGAAAAAAATAAATTGGTTATATGTGAAGTTTAGAAGTTAACCCCACATCAATCAGAGGTGCGGTGTGTCCGAAACCACTCAAAGTGTCTCTCTATTGTTTAAAATGGACATCATTTTAAGTGAAAACAAGAACTGATATATATAAAACTCACCAAATGCATTCAGATTCCATTGAAACATTAATAAAATGATAAATGGGTAAAATTTTATGTTTACGAGTCAAACCCGCCTAAATCTGAGGCATAGTGTGGCCAAAAAAACTCAAAGTGTCTCTATTTTATTGGAAATGGATAAGATTTTAAGTGAAAAGAACAACTGGCATACGGAAAATGGACCAAACACATTCGTATTCTATTGAAACTTTAGTAAAACGATCCATGGGTCATATGTGATGTATAATAGTCAACCCCACATCAATTCGAGGTACATTGTGGCCGAAACCACTCAAAGTGTCTCTCTTTTGTTTCAAAAGGACAACATTTTAAGTGAAAACAACAACTGACATACGGAAAATCGACCAAACGCATTCGGATTCCGTTGAAACATTATGAAAACTATCCATGAGTCATATGTGATGTGTAAGAGTCATCCCCTCCTCAATCCAAGGCCCAGTGTGGCCAGAACCACTCAAAGTGTCTCATGTTTATTTGAAATGGACAATATTTTAATTGAAAACAACTATTGGCATATGGAAAACTAACTAAATGCATTCTGAATTTGTTAAAACTTTAGAACAATGATCAGTGAGTCATATTTGACGTGTATGAGTTAACCCTGCCTTAATCCGAGGCATGTTGTGGCTGGCACCACTCAAAGTGTCTCAGTTTTTTTTGAAATGAACAACATTTTAAGTGAAAACAATAACTGGCATACGGAAAACTGAAAAAACGCTTTTAGAATATGTTGATACTTTAGGAAAATGATCAATGGGTCATATGTAACATGTACGAGTCAACCCTGCCTCAATTAGAGGCATGGTGTGGCCGATATCACTCCAAGTGTATGTTTTTTTAAATGGACATCATTTTTAGTAAAAACAATTGGTATATAAAAAACCAAACAGACGTATTCAGATTATGTTGATACTTATTCAGTTTTTATGTATTTTATTGATAATTTATAATTAAATTATGTATGTATTAAATTATGAATTGAATTTCGGATTCCACATATAATTGTCATCTAAATTTTAAATTGTATTCTAAATCAATTATGTATTATTTTATAATTACGTTATGAATTATGATTTAATTCTGGATGTGTATAGTTCAAGAATGCATTATATGTTAAATGTGTATGAATTTGTTCTTTATATGTAATTATTAGTTTGTTATTGAAGGTATAGTAATTGGAAAAGAGCAAAATGGACATCATTAGAGGCTGTTGTGCAAATTGCAGGCTGCTGTGCAATTTGCACAGCATAGCATATGCCAATGGTTTCAAACCATTGGCATAGGCTTCCGAGGAATTTTTTACCAATGGTTCTCTTAGGACCATTGGTAAAAACCCTTTCCCAATAATTTACAAACCATTGGGAAAGGTTTCTAGGTATTTTTTTGCCAACGATTCAATGAGAACCGTTGGTAAAAACCATTCCCAATGGTTTAGAAACCATTGGTAAAGAGTTGATTTCCTTAGTTTTACCAACAGTTTTGTGTAAACCGTTGGTAAAGGTTATGAAAATGGTTGACCAAATCATTGGCATAGGTTAATTTTACTAACCTATACTAATGGTTCTTTGTAAACTGTTGGTATAGGTTTTCCCAACAACTTACTTCCCTATGGTTTGAAAAACCATTGGTATATCATATTCTAATGGTTCTACAGGCTTTCCCAATGGTTCAGAACCATTGGGAAAGACCCCATTTTTCAGTAGTGATTACATAACAC
The DNA here is from genome assembly GCA_963277665.1 of Viscum album. Taxonomy (NCBI): domain Eukaryota; kingdom Viridiplantae; phylum Streptophyta; class Magnoliopsida; order Santalales; family Viscaceae; genus Viscum; species Viscum album. Next base: position 1,791,533,905 of record OY728128.1, read on the forward strand.
TTTTAAAATTTCAAAAAAATTTACCTGAAGTAAGGGATACATAAAGGTAAGTTGTGGTGACCCTTATGTAGACCACTCTATGTAAGGGCAATACCTTGGTTACCCTTACACATATCGGCAGAGTAAGGGTAAGGTTTTGGTTACCTTTATGTACCCTAGATACATAAGGGTAAAAACTTTTAAGAAATAGAATTTCTAGAAATAAGGAAACTCAATATTTTTTCAATTCTCTTCTTCATTTCATTACAAATTTCATAAAACATAAACATGGATTACTTTGATACAACTAAAGAGTTTCATAATTTTCTAATAAAATTTATTTAATCAAGAATAAGTGATTAAAAAACCTTGTTTGAGGATCTCCATGCAAGATAATATGAAATTTTCTTAAATGAAGAATACTGTAAAACATACATACTTTATTCCAAAGATCCACTACATCATTCTCAATATCCTTCATCTAAGTTTGATAAATATAAATGATTACAAATATAATTCCACATATGTGGTGTATCCATGGGATAATATGAATCATCCAACATTCAAATTAGATTCACATTTTCTCTATGATATACTAGTACCTCGTATGCAAAGGAAGAATATAAAAGAGATTTTTAGGTCTCATAGAGTTTTGGATAAGCATGAGGATCATAATCTACATCCAACATCATATGAAAGTAGGCTTAATATATCCCTTAAGGACACCCCTTGATAATTAAAGAATTAACTCATGAATTTAAAACACATGAGTTAATGCAACAATCATTCATGTATCATATGCATGAAAAATCCATTCACATTACAACTCATGTAACTATTCAATAAATGATATATTTTAAGTGAGATGAACTATATGAAAATTAACACTCCTTAATGTTCGGTTGTTCATAATATCAAAGGAAAAAACATTCATTAAATCTCTTTTCATGCATGCATCTCAATATATCATGCACTCAATATATCCATTCATTATATATGGTTTATAAATTTAGTGAAGATCTCCTTCAAATTAAACCTCCAAATAAACTTGATCCACCTTTAGAACATGGGAAGGGTCTATAATATACTTCCTTTTAAGTGATATATGGATTTCTTAGTGACCTTGAGATATGTTTGGTGGTACATATAAATGATATTCTATAACTCTTATATGCTCTAATAGTTCAAATAACCTAATGCACCTTGGAATTAACTTTCCTTTCTTCCCAAACCTCATAACCCCTTTCCATGGATATATCTTTAGGAAGACATGGTCCTAAACATGGAAATCAAGATCCCTTATTTGGTTGTCGGAATAACTTTTCTATATACTTTGATCTACCTTTATATTTTTTTGGATGGATCTTACCTTCAGTGATCTTTCTTCTATAGGATTTAGACCTAATAACATCACTTATCCAACTTTAACCCATCATTGTAACACTCTGATATTTTAGTATACGTTTTCCATTAAATAAATATTATATTGAATAGTTTGTATCACACACAACACTGCACTAAAATGTACCATAATATATTTTATTACAATGAAATATAAATAGTAATACATTATGAGAATACAATGTGAACATCATCAATAAAATTACAAGAAGATTAGAACCTTAAGTAAATAAAAATAAATTAATTAATTAAAATGATTTAATTAATTACATATTATTATTATTGTTTTTAAATAATGGTTTTATGAATTATAATACTAATGAATTGATGAAAATTACTAGATTAATGGTTACAAGATATGTAAATAATTGTAAAATAAGGTGATTAAAATCATTAATGTTAAAAAGGGTTATTTACCAAAGAATTATTTTTAAATTATTTTGAAATTTTATGTTAAATTCAATGGATAAATTTTAAAGGATTATTCTAATAAAATATTTCAATATATTAACACTCATTTAATTATTAATTGATATGAAGTTTAAGAACACAAAAATTATTAAAAATTCATTTTTATTTAACAAAAATGAGTTTTCATTATGTTTTATATTTTCATTTTAAAGTCAAATTCCTAAATTTTAGAATTTAAACTTGATAAAATAAACTTCATTTTTAGATTTATCATGTTAAAATTACTATAGGGTTAATTTTTTTGGTTTTTAAAAGATTTATTTTTTAGTGAATGGTGAAAATACAGTTCTTACAAAAATAAAAACTTTTATGACATCATCGTGATATAAGAATAACTTAAAAATTTTTTAAAGTGTTTTCTCAACCAAAAATTTATTTGAAGTGAAAAATAATCCATTTAAAAATAATTTACTGAATTTATATACCTATAATTGATATTTTAGAACCTATGCTTTATTTTATTCTAATAAAAAACCAATTTTGGTTCTTTTACTTTAATTAAGTACTCACATGATTCCATTCAATTTTAAATTTCATTGAAAATAAAATAATCCTCCTTTATTTAATCATAAACTAATATTTTTTTAAATCAATAACATTCATAATCTTTTGCCTAAACAAGTATAAATTTATTTTTATGATTAAATCCACATTATTTCTAATTTTTTTTGTTGTGTTATGCATACTTATATTTTTTTTTTCAATTTTAGAAATTTAATAATTTAAAATTGATTTAATATTTGGAATCAACATGAAAAAAATTAAAAAATACGGTCAATTTCATTTTTATTCATAAAAATAAGTTACCATTGTAAAACTTTGTCACCATAGTAAAGGTTAAAATGAGATAAAAATGTTAAATCAAGAGGTAAAGTCTCAAAATATCACAAAAAACATATATAAATGATTTTATGAGAGAATTATTAACCTTATATTATATTTTAATCTCTAATTATCAAATTTTATCCACTTTCCTTTGATAATGTATTTCTTTTTATATTAAGAAATTGATATTTAAAAAAATGCCATATCTATCACCTATTAAAGAAATCCATCACCACCCCACTTATACTCGAACACACACCTTACTACCTCAAAAAATAAGATAAAAACCCTCATGAACCCTTATTATTGTATCCTATAGGTTCTTTTCTCACCAAAAAACCAATCTTGGAAGTCTTAAATAGTTATTTAAAGAAGGATACCAAGAAAGAAGTAATTGTTTCAACCATGTTCCTTCAAGTCTCTTTCTTCTTCCACATCCTAAAAATATATTATACCGATATTAATATGATAAAATTAGTATATTTAGTATAATTAAATTTTATTATGTTAATGTAACAACTATTATCCACATTTCCCCCATCCGTTAGAAAATGGAAATGTCTCCCGTGTTATGGTTGAATTACCACCTCCATGAAAAACATAATTAATTTTTCATCACCACCTTATATTAAAGGTCATAAAAATATATTCAATGAATAAATATTATCTTTATGAAATTATTAATATTTTATAAAGTAAAAATAGTCATTTAATTAATAATATAAACAATAAATGGTCATGGAAAATTTAAAGGCCTAAAATGAGCATACTGAGATATATTTCATAATTAAAAATCTGTTTTGGAAAATCTATTGAGATGCATAACTTTAGTTATATTGGTATGATATGATATTAATAAGTAAATGTTTTTTTTCTAGAATTTGTATATTATTATTTAACTCATTATAAATATATCACTACTTTGTTTATTAAAAATTACCAAAACACATTTTTTGGATTTCATGTTGAAGAATCATACTTGAAACTCCCATGGAGTGAACCCAGAACTTAATTAATAAATATTTTAATTTTATTAAAGTAACCTGAAAATTATATAGATTATTATAATACTTTATAACCCCTTTGAAAATGATCAAAATATCAAAGCACTTTTGGGGGGATTGAATGAACAACCCCAAGTGGATGATGATAGAAAAATTTATACATCAAATGAATGAAATATGTTAATAAATATAGATAAAAAATGAAATGTACCTGATTTTTTTAATTATGTATTTTTTAAAATTAATTTTAATATTTTTTATGTTAGAATAATATATCAAGTAGGTCAATAATTGATATAAGGGTTTCTTTGTCTCAATTTCAATTCATTGATACATGTTTCATATTGTGCAACATGATTATTTTTATATGGTGTTATTTTTATTCAATACCAGATAGATTTATTATAATATATATTTTCATTTAATTAATTTGATTTAAAAAGAAAAATCACATTATTTATTGCAATTTTTTTTGATTCCAGTGTTATAGAATCTGTAAGGGTTTTTCATCTCAAATTCCCTTCTTTAAGACATTTTTTGTATTATGAACCTATTTTATTTATATGGTGTATATACCGAATCTTTAAAATATTATATCTTGATACACTATTTAATCATGCTATCTAAATTTCTATTTTATGTTCTTCCCTTCAAGGTCTTTTAATTCAAATGTTACCAAAACTGTATGGGTTTTATCATCTCAATTTACTTTTTGTTGAGTTATAAACATTCTTCATTAACTATACTCTTATAAGTTTCTTTTATTCTATAATTTATTTATTCAATATGGTATTTTATTTTTCAGTCTTATAAAATTACATCTTTACATAAAAATATTATTCAATAATGAATTTTACTTTCTATAAAAAATACGAGGTTGTTAAAAAATAATTCCCATCCTTTATAATGGTTCTTTTTTATTCCATATCCATATTCCTTATAATGTTTTAAAAAATTTCATATATATACTTCAATGATTGTATAATTCCAGTATCCATTATCTTTTAACTTATTTAAAAATGTTTAAAAGTAATCTTCTTAATGTTTTCTTCATGGGTCATTTTTGACTTTCATTACAAAAGTGTCAAAAGAATATTTTTTTAATGTTTAATGCACAAACACATTTTTCTGATTTTATAACTATTTTTATTAATATATATTTATCTTAATATTTTCATTATTTTTAAAATAAATTTCTTATCCCAATTTTTGTAATTTTTTCATTTTAAAAATAAAGTTTATATTTTTAGAAAAATAAATAAATAAATTTCATTCTATTTATGTATTTTTTATCTTCCACTCCACATTTATTATCTTCCACTCCATTTATTTTTAAGGGTTAAATATTTGGAATTATTTTAAAATTAATTTTTACAATGTTCTATTTTCATTCCCTTAAAATTTATTTTTAAGTTACTTATAAATTTGTTTTAAAACTATGTTCCAAAATCTTTATAAAAATTCATTCACTCACATTTTCCTTTATATCCATAAATGATATACCTATTATGGAGTAATGTTCATGATAATAATTTAAATTCTTTTATAATATTTATTTGAGGTTGAATTTTGGGTATCAACTGATCTAATCTTGGTGTCATGTTATGTGATACCGTTTGGAAATGATATGGAATCCATTTTCGTTTCATGGATTTTTTGTGACGATATATATGATAAATTTCATATGTCACACATATATATGGTTTATAATTATGTAATGGGTGGGGTCCTATATAACCCTCCAATGAATTAGTAATGTTTTATCTCATGAGATAAGGTTATGCTACACAGGTGGTCAGCCTCAGCTCAAAAGGTTGAGGTTCACAAGTGGTTAGCCCAAGAACAAAATGTTTATAGTATATAGGTGGTTAGACAAATCTTAATAAGGTACATGGATAATTATATCAATCCTACTATATTATGGTAAGGTATTTAGCCTAATATATTATGTGATGATTATATCAATGGTAAACCTTAATGCATGTTTTATGCTCATATTCAAGTTATATTCTCATACTATACATCATGACTACTTCATGTTCACATATTATAGACTCATGATTCTATATTCTCATGGCTCATTTTTACCGAAAAATCTTTATTCAATGACTTATGATTTATGATCACTGTTTTATTACATATGGTCCTCTTATGTTATTTAAATGTACTTTGAATAACTTCTCATACCCATATTCTTATATTATGACCATCTCTAATCCCCAATTATTATCTCTTATGTTTACCCTTATTGAGAATTTTAGATCACCTCTTTTTTTGTTTTTATTTCCCAAGATATGAAGTAGGATATTAATAATGATATATCTATAATGGTACCACATGTGAAGATTATTTGTTGGAGATGTTGAATAATGTTTGTAAAATAATTTGGATATATGTCTAGTATATAAATACACTAAAGCTATAGGTTATGGGATTGTGTATTTATTTGTAATGTCCTGAAATTACATGATTTTTTTATATGTGGGATTATTCTAAGACCAGGTTCTGAGGCAATGTACAATTACGAGGCCTGGTGTGATCAGAATGGTCTGTCAAAAAATGTTATGTTTTAAATAGCACGCGTGAGAGATTTTCCTGAAAAAGCGGAATAACTATTAAACGAGTGCCCATATTAGAAATCTAAGGGCACTAATGCATTCACAGAAGTGAGTTTACCCAAGGTTCAACTTATGTTTAGTCAGCACAGGTCTCTAGTGAGAAAAGATGAAAATGAAATAACCGTGAATAAAATAATTGAATAAAGTTATTTTATTTTTTAAATACTTATAAGTCATAAATGGTGACTCAGATTGAAAATTTGAGACCACCATTGAGCTTCTAAGAGAATTATTTCCTTATCTAGAGCCTAACATTGGCCATCATGATCCAACAGTGTAAATGAGTTTTTGGCCATAAATAAAAAATAAAATAATCTTATTTTATTTTCAAATCCTTATAACTCATGAAAGGTAACTCAGATTGAAAATCTGAGACCAACAGTGAGCTCGTGAGGGCATTCTTTCCTTAGGAGAATCCTAACATCATCCGATGTGGGCAGACTGTGAATGTTGGTTTTTGGGACATAACCATAAATAAAAATATTTAAATAAAAATTATTTTATTTTTCGAATCCTCAAAACTCACAAGAAGTAACTCGGATTAAAAATATGATACCACTGTTGAGTTCATAATGATATGTTCTCCTTAGGTGGGGCCTAACCTTGACTAGCGTAGGTCAAGGGTAAAAGTTAATTTTTGGGATTTTTAAAGATAAAATAAAATAAACTCTAGAAAGTTTATTTTATTCAAAAAGAGTGTTTCAGTGAAAGACAACATCAAGTGAGTTGTTTCAATTTATAAATGAAATAGGGTAACAATGTTGTAATGCAAGAATAATAGAAATGTTGAAACACCCTTCCTATTTTAATGAATAAAAAAAGATACAGGATCTGGGAACGACCCAAGAGATTTCTCTGAGGCTATCGAGGGATTCCATTAGAGAGAAATGAACAATGATAAATGACGAATCAACAATGATGACGGATCAAAGATCAAGGGTTGACAAGACGACGTAACATGTCGTCTCTTAACAGACCACCAATGATGATCAAACCCCAACACCAACCAATCCTATTTTCTAGGTATGGGTTTAAATATGTGTGATTTCCCCCCATTCTTCCCTTATAAACGAATAACATGGATCAAATCACTATCTAGTTGATCCATGGATGATTTCTTCTTGCAGGATTGAGAATAAATACTACGGGTTGATGTTGGGGATAGAAATATTAGTGATTTAATTTTGCTTCATGACCCCACTAGCAAGAACAGTTCTGGACCAAAATGAACAAAGGACCGGATTGTTAGTTGGGTGTTCTTTGTGATCCCCTCTCTCTCTTATTATTCTTCACCGAAAAACCCATGAGGTTATGTCAGATCTATGCTGTGTGTGTGTGGGGGGGGGGGGTACAAAAGATTCCAGACCACCAGAGTGATGAAAAAATGATAAATAGTGTGTGATAGTGATGTTAACACCCCAAGATGCCTATAGGAATAAACAGATCGAGAAACGGACCACCGAAGCAAGTTTGGTGGCCTACAGAGGAGACCTTCAGCCTGCCAACAGCTGACGGTGGCTTTCGACAGAATGCCCCAATGGTGCGTTATAGTGGAAGAGGCCATAATGAAGCAGGGTGGTGATTCAAAATGGCGCCACATCAGCATGGTCAACTTGCAGGTTGATAGTGGTGCTGATCTGGACGCGTGGTCCGTGAACCGCATGTGATGGAGGGAAGCGACCAAATATAGTTGGCCTCGTGTGGCACAAACCGAACACTAGTAGGCATTTGGGCTAATGGAGAAAATCGCTCTACCACTACGGCCTGCGTCGGTGGAGTGAACCAAGCCGTTGGGTAGCCCAATGATGTAATACCAGTCTGACCAAGTCGGATTGGGCCGGAGAATATGGATCGGGTTACATGGAGACCTCGCAGACTGGACACATTTTTGAACCTTTTTGAGTCCAGTAAGGCCTAATAGGCCAGGTCAGACCAGGGTTGGACTAGACCCAACTTGATTGGGTTGGGTTGGTCAAATCGGGTCGAGTCATACAGGACCCCCATATTGGGTTGGTCGGGTCGGTCTGACCAAGTCAGACTGGGCCTGGATGCAATTGACCCCTATTTACTGAAATTCCAATATCATTTAGATCAGGTCTCCGATTGATGCACCATCTATGAAGTTAGGACCCTTGCAGCGATATGGTCTTTTAGGTATAATCTAAGTGAGACTTTGTGGAAGTTGAGATGCGGCCGATGACTTGAGGAGTATATTCTCCGAGAATCAAGCATGCTATGAGAAGGAATCCTACAGCTGGATAGGACACGAAGGATACGAAGAACCGACCTCAATCATCTAGTGGATGAGAGAACCTTAGTGGTCCAGTAGCAGAGCAGACCTCAGTGGGCCAGTGGCCAAGTGGAACTCAGTAGTCGAGTAGGAGAGCGAACCTCAGTGGTCTAGTGGCCGAGCAGACCTCAGTGGTCTAGTAGGAGAGAAGACCTCAGTGGTCCAGTGGCCGAGAAAACCTCAGTGGTACAGTAGGAGAGTGGAAATCAGTGGTCCAGTGGCTGAGTGGGTGTTAGTGGTCTAATTGGAGAGAATAACTCAGTTGTCCATTGGCCGAGGGGACCTTAGTGGTCTTGTAGCAGAGGGGACCTCAGTGGTCCAGTGGTCGAGCAGACCTCGGTGGTATAGTCGAAGAGAAAACCTTAGTGGTTTAGTGACCAAGTGGATCTCAGTGGTCTAGTAGTATAGTAGAACTTAGTGGTCCAGTAGCAGAGTGGACCTCAGTGGTCCAGTGGCCGAGCGGACCTTAGTGGTCCAATAGCAGAGTGGACCTTAGTTGTCCAGTAGCGAAGCAGACCTCAGTGGTCTAGTATCAGAGTGAACCTTAGTGGTCCCCTATATGAGTAAAACATAGTGAATCATTATGGATGAGTCCCTTAGTAGCATAAGATAATTCATCTATACGAATGATAATCTTACTTTCTATACATTAAGTTATACCTGGCGTGAGTTGTCTTTTCTTCATGGTCTTACTTCATGGTCTTGCATTGTGGTCTTGCTTTGTGGTTTTTCCTTTATGGTTTGGGGTACTTACTAAGTATTATGTTACTCACCCCTACATATAATTTTCTCGCAAGTGTTGCGTCTCATGCAAGTGATCTACGATTCGACAGAGACCTTGGTGGTCTGCGACCCGGTGGTGCTTAGTGAGACAGGACAGACAGACATACTTCTATGGCTACAAGCATCTACAATTCACCTACCATTTAGGTAGGGTCTCGAGCTGATGGTTGATGATACTTGTACTTAAATTTGTGGTTTTGGTCTTGTATTATAGTCCCTTTGTACTTTCAGTTCGTACTATACTCTCAGTAGTTTTCTCATTGACAGTTGTGGTTTACTTTTTGTTTACTTTATACAATTTGAGATTTGTGCGTGTGTACAGGTTTAAAGGAAATGCCTTCAATTTTTAGAATATGCCTACTCGATGCTTGTTTCTAGCCCCTAGCCTATGAAATATATTCTTGGGGTAGTCACAGCACGTGCCCTAGGGGATGGTTCATGACAAAGTGGTATCAGAGGAGGTCAGTTCTACCTTAAGAACCCAGAGTCTATGAGTTTGGTTTAGAGCAATAGTGTTAAGTGTTTCAAGTTTGGATTTTCAGTCCAAGGAATCTGGTGTTGGTGCGATGACCGACGTATCCACACACCAGGACCCTAAATTCTTCTTTTTGACTCGGTACATGAAAACAATAGTTTCAGGGAAAAAATGATGGTATATGAATCATATAAGAATGGGTTGAGTTTTCCATGTCCTTATTGAGTCAGATCACCAGTTATACTCTTTTGATCGTCCTACATCTTGTTTTGTTTCAAAATGCTTCCATGTAGATATCCATCTAGGATTCCAACGCATGATCATGAGGATGATCTATGGGATGATGATATGGGTACATGGGTTTATACCAGATACAACACCACCAGGTGGTGTACCATCTATACCACTACATGTGGAGTAGCATATGGTACATGTAGTACCAACGGATGATATGCATGGGATGATCACACTTCACGAGTTTCCACAAAAGAGACCCCTTAGGTTCTGAGGTGAGCCTAACTCACATGTGGCTAAGGACTAGCTTGAGGTGGTGACTGAGTTTTACTCCTAGTTAGGGCACTATTAGATCATATGCCGGTCTAGGCAGTGATCCTTCTATGTGGCTTAATAGGGTGATGGCAGGGATTAGATTACCCGATCTTATGATGAGGTGACTATTTCATGTTTAGATCTTTAGAACCCTTCTTAAAGAAGGGGATCTCGCCATAAAAGCAAAGGGATATAGGTTTACAAGAGTTTCTATAGCTTTAGAAGGATATCATGACAGTATCTAAGTATTCGTTGAGGTGTACCGACCATTTTGGGTACTTGATCAGTATGATATGATAAGTGACTTAGGGATCAGACCTATTAGAGAGGTATGTTTAAGGAAATTTGCGCCAAAACTAATCCTCTTTGAATTCCTACTTATGCTATGGTTCTAAAGAAAACCCTTGTGGTTGAAATTACTTTGGATGAGTAGATGCAACTAGTGGATATCAGCAGTGGGAAAACAAGAAGTCGACGTCAGTCTTAGAGACTTAGATGTGTGAGAAGTTCCAAGAAGAGGTCCCAAGATATAGGATCTATAGCTTAGGTCTCATAGGGTGAGTCTAGTTGGTGCAGGAATTGGTAATTATTTTCAAAAGATGGCAGGGGACATCTCGCTAGAGATTGTCCAGCCCATTGTGTTGATAGTGAAATGGTTTATGGGACACTAGGGTAGAGATAGTGATAGGAACAAATGAATCTGCAAGGTGGAAAACATAGTAGATGAGCTAAGATAGTAGTATAAGGTGATATACATTTCGACATATTACAACCACCACCCCAGTGTGGTCTACACCAGGATCAAGGAGCTGGAGTATAGGGGAAGGGAGTAGCTGCACGAAATTAAGGAATATGACCCAAGGGCTCTTGAGATTATTTGAGGCATGTTCTATGTCTACTCTTAGCTCCCATATTAATAAACACAAATGATAATATTTCCTTATCATCATGAATATTTTTCAAGACCTATAGTTTCTAATTAAACTGTTGACTTGACCCTTATGTCTGAAGATACCTCGGAGAGGAGACTCAATAATAACACTTATAATGATAATGTGATTTTACCCTAGAGGTGAGAGTTTTTTTTGGAACCTCTTGGTGGCAGCGTCGAGTCCTTAAGAAGTTAGTTTGGGTATAGACTGTTCATCCACAGTTCATGTCCATATTGACTATTTTAGGCAAAAGGACGTGGAATGTCCACAACACTGGAATGGGGTTTTCCTTGGTCGGCCAAACAGGAAACCCAGGAAGAACGGGATAAAATAATGCATAAGAGGGTGAAACTGATCACTCTTGAGTCAGCTAGCCTTACCCTTGGGGTAGTGAATGTTATGAGTTTTCAGTTCTCAAAATTAGTGGTAGAATATGAATACATCTTCCCTTAATATGTTCTAGGTTTACCTCCCCATAGGGAGGTAGACTTATACAATATTGTACAACCTGATATGGAACCGATATCACCATTAGTATATCGGAAAGCTTTTGCAGATCTTCATGAGCTGATGGTTCAGGTGAAGGACTTGTAAAGGAAGGGCTTCATTAGACCCAATGTTTTACCATGGACAACCCTAGTATTGTTTTCTAAGAAGGAAGATAGGAGATTAAAGTTATGTTTTGACTTCTAGCACATAAATCAGGTTACAATGAATAATAAGTACCCACTATCTAGGACCAATGATCTCTTTGAATAGTTGAAGGGGCCATCATTTTGCATGGATGGAAAGGTGCCTGTAGTATTTTCAGTAGTTAATACAGAATTTGACGAGCGCCTGGATCTTGAAGTTTCTAGGGGAGGGAGTTAAGTACACAGTGTTCTGTGATTCATCATGGACCAGACTTGGTTATTTCCTGATGCAGAGGAAAGTGGTGTTTGCCTATGGTTCATGTCAGTTGAGACCACATGAGCAGAACTTTGCGACCAACGATCTTGAGTTGGCAGCAGTAGTCTTCATATTAAAGATGCGGAAACACTACCTTATGTGTGAAAAAATTACCATCTACTCTAACTACAAGAGTCTCAAGTATATATTCTCTCAAAAGGATTTGATCTTGATATAGAGAAGATGGATGGAGTCCCTCTCAGTCTATGACTTTGAAGTAGTCTATACTCCTAGGAAGGGGAACATGGTGGTAGATTCTCTCAGCAAGATATTGAGTTCACAACTACTGAACGAGGCCTCAGAGAAGTTGGCCTCGCTTCAGATATCCTTTATGGATAGAGAGGAGACATCTTTTCTTCAGTCGATCATAGTTTACCCTACACTCATACAGTGAGTCAGGGAGGCACTACTCAGAGATGCTAGCTACAGGACTACATGTGCCCAGATGCTCGTAGGGCATGCCCCTGATGAATATCCGAAAGTTTGGGATAACATCATACTTTTTAGAGGATATACAGTAGTACTAGTGTAATTGTGGGAGGAGGCGTTGAGGGAGTTCCATACATCCCCTTTTGTGCTACATCTAGGTGTGGCGAAGATGTACCAGGACCTCCTACATCAGTACTGGTGGTCAGGGATAAAGAAGGAAATAACATAGTTTGTCTCAAGATGCATCACTTGTTAGCAAGTGAAGGCTGAGCACCTGGTTCTAGAATGTTTGACACAAACCCTAGAGGTATTGGAGTAGAAGTGGGATGTGATATCGATGGACTTAATGATGGGTTTACCATGTACATCTAGAAGACACGATACAGTCTGGGTGATCGTTGAATGACCCATCAAGTCCACTCACATCCTAACTACCCCGAAGCAGAGTTTAGTAGAGGGCTCAAGATGCTTCTACGTGTTAAGGATTTGACAACGGGGAAACTTTTGCAGAGTCTTAGATAGATATTTAGGATCGACATGAGTAGATCCTTTGTGGATGGTCGATTCCTCTAGGGTACATTTAGTGGAAGCACAGTAATATCCAAGAGAGGACATGGGAGTGGGAGGCTCAGATCCATGATCAGTATGCCCATCTGTTTGTTTAGCTCTTATTTTGGTTTACGAGGACATAAAGACCTAAATGTTGGGGTAAGGTAATGTCCCATATTTCCATGATTTTTTTATATTGGGGATTATTTTGAGACCAGACACTGAGACAATGTTCAATTCAGAGGCCTGGTGTGCCCAAAATGGTCCGTCAAAAAATGTTAAGTTTCAAATAGCACGCATGAGTGGTTTTACTAAAAAAATTGGAATAAATATTAAACAGGTTTCTTGATCAGAAATCTGAGGGTACCATTGTGTTCAGAGCAGTGGGTTTACCCTAGGCGCAACTTAAGTTTAGTCAGTACAGGTCTCTAGTGAGAAAACCCAAAAATGGAATAATAGTAAATAAAATAATTAAATAAAATTATATTTTTCAAATCCTTATAACTCATTAATGGTTACTCGAATTGAAAATATGATAGCACCATTGAGCTCATGGGGGCGTTCTTTCCTTAGGAAGAGCCTAACATTGGCCAACATGGGCCAACAGTGGAAAGTAGTTTTTGGATGTAAATAAAATAATTAAATAAAGTTATTTTATTTTCAAATCCTTACAACTCATGAATGGTAAATTGGATTGAAAATTCAAGACCACCATTGATCTCTTGAGGGAATACTTTTCTTAGGTGAAGCCTAACATCCATCGGTGTGGGCCAGCTATAAAAATAGGTTTTTTGGATGTAACCATAAATAAAATAATTTAAATAAAAATTATTCTATTTTTTCAATCCTCATAACTCAAAAATGGTAACTCAGATTAAAAATTAGATACCACAATTAAGTTTGTAACGAGATATTCTTATTAGGAGGGTAATAACCTCGACCAGCGCGGGTTGAGGGTAAAAGTTAATTTTTGTTATTTTTAAAGAAAAAATAAAACAAACTTAATAAATTTTATTTTACTCAAAAAGAGTTCTTCACTGCAATGCAACATCAAGTGAGATATTTCAATTCATAAATGAAACAGGGTAACAACTTTGATACACAAACATAAAATAAATTCTATTTCATAAATGAAACAATGTAACGACATGGTGATTCAGCATAATAGAAACACTAAAACATGTTTCATCCTTTAATGGATAAATAGAGATATAGGATCTAGAAACGACCTGAGATATTGATCTAAGGATATGGAAGAATTCCTTTGGCAAGCGATGAATGATTACGAATGAAGAATCACCAACGACAATGGATCACATATCAAGGGTTGACGAGATAACGTAATATGATGTCTCTTAACAGATTACCAATGACAATCAAACCCCGATGCCTGTCAATCCTATTTTATAAGTAGGGGTTGAAATCAGTGTGATTGTTTTTCCCACATTCTTCCCTTATAAATGAAGAACGCAGATCAACTCACTAACTAGTTGATCACCGAATGATTTCTTCTTGCGGGATTAGGAATAAATATTGCGGGTTGATTTTGGGGATAAAAATCTTAGTGATTGAATTATGATTAATGATTTTGCTGAAAAGAATAGATCCGGGCTAAAACAAACAAAGGAACAGATTGTTCATTGGGTGTTCTTTTTGATCTTCTCTCTCTCCTATTTTTCTTTGATAACGGATCCATGAGGTCATGTCAGATATTTATCAGGGGATTCCAAAAGTGGCCGGACCCCTATAGTGATGGAAAAATGGTGAAGAGTGGGAAATAGTGAAAAAAATACCCCAAGAAACCCAGAGACACAAAAGGATCAAGAAACGAACCATCAGAGTGAGTCAGGCAGCCCACAGAGGAGGCCGCCAGTGCGCCCCGGTGGAGTGCCGAGGCTGAAGGGGCCATGACTAACCTCGCCACGAAGAAGTAGGGTGGCGACACCGCGTCAGTGCGATCAGCCCACAGGTTGATTGTGGCACTGATCTGGACATGCATTCTGCGGACTGCGTGTGACATAGGAAAGCAGCAGACCTTATTCGTTTGTGTGCAGCATGAATCAAATGCTAGTGGGTGTCTGGGCTGGTGGATCAAACTGAACCACCATTGCGGTCCAGGTCAGTGGAGCGAACCGAGTCGCTAGGTGGCCTAGGGTGGAGGCGAACTGACCTACCATTGTGGGCAGAGCTAGATGAAAAAATATGAATTTGTGTATCCTGGTGGGGCAGTACCTGTCCAACCAAGCTGTACTAGGCTGGGGAATGTGGACCAGGGTGCTAGGTGACCCGACAGACTAGAACCATGACCAAACCGGTCTGAGTCTAGCAAGGCCCAATGGGCCTGACCAAAGGGACATGATAGACCAGGTCGACCTAGACCCAACCGGGTTATGTTGGTTCGGCCAAACCGGGTCGGGTCATGCAAGACCCCTAGACCGGGTTGGTCTGACCAATTTGGACTACGCCTGGACGCAACTGACCCCTATTTACTAAAGCTAATATCATTCAGACCAGGTGTCCGATTAGCGCCCCATCTATGGCATTGGGACCCTTGTGAAAATATGGTCCTTTGGGTATACTCTAAGTGAGACTTTGTGGTAGTTGAGATGCGACCTATGGCTTAAAGTGTATATTATCTCGAAATCAAGATTGCTATAATCATGAATCCTATGGCTGACTATGACACAAAGGATATGACGAGTGGACCTCAATGGTCCAGTAGCCGAGTAGACCTTGGTGTTCCATTAGCAGAATAGACCTAAGTGGTCCAGTGGCCGAGAGTAACTCATTAGTTCAGTAGGAGAGTAGAACTTAGTGGTCTAGTGGTCGAGTGGACCTCAGTGGTCTAGTAGTAGAGTGGACCTCAATGGTCTAGTGGACGGGTGGACCCCAGTGGTATAGTAGGAGAGTGGAAATCAGTGGTCCAGTGGCCTAGTGGACCTCATTGGTCTAGTAGTGGAGTAGAACTCAATGGTCCAGTGGCTGAGAGGACCTCAGAGGTCTAGTAGGAGAGCAGACCTTAGTGGTCTAGTGGCCGAGTAGACCTCATTGGTCCAATGGCCGAGCGAACATCAATGGTCCAGTAGCATAGTGAACCTTAATGGTCTAGTAAAAGACAATACCTCAGTGGTCCAGTAGCAGAGTGGGCCTAGGTGGTCCGGCAGACGATTAGACCTCAGTGAATCATCAGTGATGAGTCCCCTAATACCATAAGATGATTCATCTTTTTGACTTATAATCTTACTTTTTATACTTTAATTTATACCTAGTGTGAGCTATATTTGCTTCGTTGTCTTGCTTCGTGGTCTTATTTTTTGGTCTTTATTTGTGTTCTTACTTTGTAGTATTTACTTTGTGGTTATGAGGTCTCTATAGAGTATTGTGTTACTCACCCCTACATGGGCTTCACCTGCACATGTCTTGTCTCGTGCAGGTGATTGACGCTTTGACAAAGACCTTGGTGGTCAGGGAACAAGTCTTTCTTAGTGATATAGGACAGATAGTCATACTTCTATGATTATAGGCATCTTCCCTTCAACTACCCTTCAGGTAGGGTCTCAAGCGGATGGACCTTGGCTGTTATACTTTATTTTTTGGTTTTGGTCTTGTATTCTAGGCCCTTTGTACTTTCAGTTTATACAGTAATCTTAGTATCAGTCTTAGTGACAGTTATGGTTTACTATGTATTTACTTTACACAATTTGAGATTTGTGTGTGTGTATAGGTTTAATGGAAATGCCTTACCTTTTTAGGATATTCTTACTTGGTGCTAGTCGCTAGCCCCTAGCCTATGGAAGGCGGGCTTGGGGTAGTCACAACACGAACCCCAGGGGATGGGCCGTGACATTATTTGTGAGATGAAATTCTTAAGTTATGGAAGTGATATAAATATATGAATGTTATGCTCAAGTAACCTCACTTAAAATAAAATATAATATATAAAGAGTATGTTTTTTATCACGAGATCTGGGAGTGTGGGTCTGGATAATTTTAAACATGTAGAAGTCCAACATCTCTCTCCATATAATGCTTCACATGGTGCCATTTTTATACTAGAGTGGTAACTTTTAATGTATAAAAAATACATTAGAGATAAATAATGATCCAAATATCCTTGTAATTCAAGTGAGCATGATTATAGTATGCCTTCCAATTTCTATATAGTCCTTTCCGGCTATCCAACTATTTGGGGGTGATATGATGTGCTAAGATTAATGTCTATATTTAAAACCTTTCAGAAACTCCTTTAAAATTTTGATGTGAATATTGGGTCATTATTATAAATCAATAATATGGTTGTTCCATGAAGGCTCATAACTTCATTTATATACAATATAATAAGATGATTTATAGAAAAATATTCTCTAATTTCTAGGAAGTGAGCTGACTTTATAAGATGATCTATAATGAACCATATTTCATCATTCCCCTTAGATGTCTTATGTATCCCAATGATAAAATCCATAGTAACATATCCCACATCTACTTTCGTATAGGTAAAGGGTTCATAAACACTTTGTGAAGTTGTCTTTCAACCTTCACTTGTTAGTATTGAAGGTTTTGGGGTCTAGTGAAAGTGGTTAGGCCCATCCCCAATAATTATATTCATTAATTTATTTAGATAAAATCCTTCTAACTAGATGGTTCAACCCCAAAATATTTATAGAGAGGATATTTTTACTTATAATTTAAAAATTTATTTATAGATAATAATTACCTTACCTTGAATATTATTTCTTTGTCGATGAATCTAGTGACCACTATGGTAGTCTTGTCCTTATGGTAAAGAGTCCAAAGTCAAATTCATCTAGTGGTATCCACATGTGCTCCATGAATCTTGCAACATCATCAATGGATCATCAAGTTCTAGTATAGAGGATCCAATAATATTACATCATTCAATGTTGATCGTTATAAGAACCCTTTTGGTATGTAAATAATCATTCTCTAGTTTTATCGGCCTCGAGAGGGAGGAGGAAGATTTCCTCTCATTCTTGTGAGTGTTCTTGAGAGATTTTTCATTAGTTAGGAGAGAATTCTTTTGATACAATGTTTTTGTGCACAAAAATTACTATACCATTAGAAATGATATAAGTTGGGTTATATAATCAGGTTTAGGAAATTAGTAATTACACCAAGGCCTTTAACTAGTTTATTTATTCAAAGTAAACTTGATATCTAATAACAATAATAATATATTTCAGGACATGCACTGAATCATAGATATTTAAATATAATTTATTTAAATGGTATTAAATAAAATATTTCATTTCTATAAAACCATTAACTCAGTTCATCGATCTTCCTTATAATTTATCAAAAATTGAATAATAAATATTTATTTAAATTAATAAATATCTTTATATTATTCATATAACAAATAAATAAATACTTTATTCACCAATTGAAAAATAAATATTTATTTTAATTTTTTAATAACTAAATAAAAATTTACTTATTGAATTAATAATTATTTGTTACATTGAGAATAATAAACAATAGATAAATAAACACTTTATATTTTCTAGATAGAAAACAATATTTATTTAATATTTAACTCACATATATTATAAACCAAATAACTAGTGATTAAATTTATGTAATAAAAAATACCATAATGACTATTATTTATTGGTTTAGAGAATAATGTTTTTTTAAAATTGTTAAATTCAAATAGAATTTAATTGGGATTTTAGATACACTTTGTGTGTGACCCTCTAGGCCTCTTTCTTAGCGGCATTAGACAAGATTCTCCAAAATCCTAAGAATAACATCTAGAAACATGTCAGGGTGGCCATAAAAAATAAGTTAATGTTGTAATGAAAACAACCTTATAAAAATAATCACTATGTAATATAATTTCTCTGTGTTGATATCTCATCTATTAGGTTGCATACTTATGTCATAAACCTAAAATCTTGGAAATATTTCTTTGATTCTTGGAAATGAACTGTCTGTTGATAAACCATGTACATGGATTTTATTAGATAATTCTATTCCAATAAAAGGGAAAGAGATATCTACATCCATTAATATAGAATGGACAAATCCTTTATCGACTTATTCATTAATATCAATTCACTTATGACACAACCAATGTATCCTACCTTATTAGGAGAATATTTCATCACCGTTTTCATCAATACATCATAGTACACAATTCATTATAAAAAATAATAATAATCTCAGGTATAAGGACCAATAAAATTGTTTGCAAATATAAATATCCAATGACGCATATAACATGTGGAATTTCTATTGGCGGGTCCATTATATTAACTTCCTCTCTTGAATATTACCAAGTGAGAACTTCATGAGAAGAAGACTCAATGTATTTTGATCCTCAAACACTTGATGGTCAAATAATATCTATGTCCTATCATATAGATGTCATTTGACTATATAATATTTGTTAAAGAATATTGTTATAACACTTCCAGGTTTTTATTATATAGAGGAACTAATATATCCTTTTGATGTGAAAAATACTCTATAGACATTATCATATTAATGTTATACATAATAAAAATCATCATGAGATAAGGTATTTATTAATATTTAAGTCTTTGAATACTGTAACACCCCGAGATTTTATGAAAAATATTCTTTTTAATTTCATTGATGTCTTCTATTGTACGCTACACCAAGATTATCTTGTGCTATACGAAACACCGTATTAGCTTGCAGTATATGCAACCCTTACTTGGCTTGCATTACATGCAATCGCGACCTTCCTCGATAGCTTGTGTTGTACGCAATACCGGGTTTTACTAAACAACGATATATTGTTATAATATTATTATGAAATAGCCTTTATAAATAGTATTAACTAAAATTTGAATTTTATAACATTATTATTCATCTTACACATTTTCTAGAACATGGTATAAGAACAAAATAAATTTTTTAGGTAAAATAAGTATTTTTCAAAAAATGCAGTTTTGCCGCCTTTTGATGGCACACACACTTTAAATCTAGTTTTTGACATGTTTATAAGTACAATTTGACAAAATAAAACTCTTCTTTAAAATCATGAAATACAAATTTACATTGGATAATTTTTTCATATTATTCTGGTAAATTTCATATTTTGATGAATAGTAAAAACACGCTATATTTTAATTAAAAACAACTTTTTCATCGCAATAATTTATATGGTTAAATTATAATATTGAATGGTTTTAAAGTATAAATAGAATATATTTATACCATTTAATATAATTTATGTTATTAACATTAATTTTACATTGAATTCACAGGTAAAAACATTTCAATCTTTTGTAATGTTTTAACTTTTAAAACACATTTTCTTAACAACGAGATTAATTTTAAATTAATTTCTGCAACTTTTGTGTATTGAATTTTAAAAAATGGATTTAATATTTGGAATTAGTGGGTCCAAATTATGTTAATAAGCTACTTTTTATTTTTGGGCATTATGAATAGTAACTACGGTAAATTTTATTTTCCATAGTAAAAGGTAAACCGGGTAATTAAGGGTAAATATAATATTATAAAATTACCCTAACACTTATCTTAATATAATTGGACACTTATATTTCGTTCTAAGGCATATTTGGGTCTAAATGGAATCCATTGGAACCCACTTGGAGGTGATTAAGACCTTTAGTTTATTTTATTTAAAGGAATGTGAAATGTGTCTCACTCAAATTTAATAACTAAAGTATTTTTAATATAAATTTATACAGAATATAAATTCAGTTATAAATACTCATTTGAAAGATAAAATGTTTTTCTTTATCATGGTAATTTATTTCTAATTTTTAAGAGTTATTTAATTACCTTATTATCTTATACATTAATTATGCAGAAATTACTTATTTAGTGAAAAATCAATAATATAGTTTTTATTGAAATAGTAATACACATCAAAAGGCCCACAAATCTGCACAAAACATATTATTAGTGTATATATAAACCCTAATCATCCACTGGCAGAATTTTTGACCATTTTAATCCTTATTAAGGCGATTATGACACTTATAATATTTTATTTTAAATGATTCCAAAGTTGTCACTTTCATAATTTAATAAAGATAAAAATTTACATGTTGTTATTTTAAGATGATAAATTCATGTAAAATTATTATTATAAAATATTTGATATTTATATTCATCGAAGGATTTTATTTTTAATTTTTATGCAACAAATAAGTATATTAAATAATTATTAAAAAATGTTGAACTAATTATCTTATTAAGAGATATACCAAATAAATGGTTTTAAAAATATTAAAATAATTATTATATGAACTATTTAATGTTCTCCACTAATTTTATAGACAAATTTGACATGTTAGGCATCTATTAAATATTTTAGTTCGAATATATCCTCTGTGTAGATTTTATTTAAATTCAAATAAATGAATATTGTCAAAATTGACACTATTGTTATTTTATAAAGATAACATATTATAAAATTGTTTAAAAATGACAAAAATATTTAAAAATTATAAATTTAAATTTATATGGTCTACAATGTCATAAAGTGTCAAATTATGGATAATTCAAAACAAATATGTAATTATTTGTAATAATTTAAAATTTAAAATTTTAATACCACAAATAAAATAAAATTGATTAAATAAGGATAAATCAAGTTTATAATGTTTAAAATAAATTCCTAACATGTCTAAATTTTATTGGTTGATGATATTAAAACCCTATCTCATCTAATATTAGAATTTAGTTATTTTCGTGGTTTTTATGTGGGTTTTGAATTTATATTAAACTAATATTTTTGAGGATTCCAAAGGTGCCCCTCTCCTCCCTTATAAAAGGGAACCTCCTCCCTCTCTTACTCACACCACTTTGAGCCTTCAAGCTTATCCAACCTATGCCCATTTCACTTCCCCACTTCCCTAGAAACATTATAGAGGTTCTGGTCTTCTTCAAAGACCAATTTTAGTGACCTAAGAGGAGGTCTCAAAGAGGCGCTTCAAAGAAGAGGAGGTTCAGATACGTATGAAGCAAATCGGACCTAAGGTAAGGGATAATTATTCCAATCTAATTCTTATCCGATATTGTCTATTTGTAAGTATTTACTAGGGTTATGATTATTATCCATGTCCATATGTTCTCAAAATGTTTTCATAAAATGTTTACTTTTCTTCCATGTATGTTTAAAGTCATTTTTATCCTTTTATACTTTACCACATCGTATAGAAGGAATCTTTATTTTGTTTACCATACGAGGTACTTTTTGAATTTTCTGAAAAAATTACAAGAAAAATGTTATTTTTAACTTATACGGCATGAATGGATTTTTACGGTTTTATAAAGCCTTATTTTTATGAAGCTTCCTCCAAAATATTTCATGAATATTTTCAAAAAAATACTTTTCATTTAAAATTGCATGGAATTTTGTGAAACGAAAATGATTTTGAAGAATAAAGGATTTTTTCCTCAAGAATTCATTTCAAGTGTTTTATCAAAACCATTTTCCCTCTAAGATGACATTATTTCATATGTGTATGTTTCATGTATAATGTCTCTATTATTTACATGGTTTAAATTTTCATATGATGAAATATCCATTTGTTTTATATGGATTATGTGATGATGGGATGATGTTTATGAAACCCATTTTATTCTTTGGGTTATGATGAATGTTTTATGTTTATTTTGTGGCATAAGTAAGAATTATTTCAATATGAGATGGGTGGGACCTATATCTCACTCCAATGCATTGTGTAAAGATTTATATCTCATGAGATAGACATGGCTGAAATGGTAAGTTAATATGGTTCAGTGTTACAGGACTGAAACGAGGAGTGAACTCGATTCAGAAAGGGACTTTGTCCACTAAGATGGTCTTGGAAACAATACCTTGGCTACCATGGAAATCATATCATGTGCTTAATGTTTTTCCACAATTAAAAGTTGTATTCCCAAGCTATTTTGACATGATTGATGTTCTATTATGATCTATTACTTACGTACTGCCATGTTTTATGTCATTGCTCATGATTTTGATGTTTAAATATTATGTTCATGTTTTTAAGTTCAAATGTATATGGTCTGTTTTATTTTCTCCATGCTTACCCTTACTGAGCATTTAAGATCACACTTTTTATTTTTTCTTTTCCCCCAAGATTAAAAGAAAGGTTTTAGGTAAGGACACAAAAAGGGGAGGATCGTTATGGGAGATGTTGAATATCTTTCAACATGATTAGAAGTTTATATTCAAAGTTTTTAAAGACACTAAACTATTACGGTCCTTGTGTGTCTGTTTTTTTTATGTATTAGATATTTCGAAAAAGTAATGTAATGTCCATGTACATCAAGCTTTAGGTTTCTACAGTTGGTATCAGAGGAAAGGTTTAGTCAACCTTTGGAAACTAGGATGCGAAAATGTTAGTGAGATCCCTAAATATATTTCTAAGGTATGTTTAGGGATGTCCCTAAGGATAAGTATACATATAGGATATAGTCCTAGAACTATAGTAACGATATTAGGATTTAACCTAAGATGTTAGATATTGAAGGTAATCCCCCCTTGATTAGGATTTTGGCCTCTCACTCTATTCTTTTTGGGTTTTATAAAATGGATGAAAACCGGAAGAATCACGATAATGGAGGATATGATGGATAATGGAATGATATTCTTCACGAGAAACCAAATGAAATTGGATCTCGAAGTCCAAATGTCGTTATTATACCTAATCAGCAATCTCATAATATGATAAATAATCTCAACTTTGGTAAGATTCCCAACTCAGATAATAAGAGAAAGATGGAGTTTCATGATGATCATAGAGGAATGAAAGTTCAATTTCCCTCATGTAAATCATGTGGGAAGAGGCATCGGGGAGATTGTTTCAAAGGAACTGGAAGATGCTTTGGGTGTGGAAAAGAAGGACACAAAGCCAGTAAGTGCAAAGGAAAAGGTTTAGTTAACAACATGGAAAAGGATAATGGTATTGATATGTCATCAATAATGATTAGATGTTTTAAATGTGGAATGTATGTGCATTATGAAAACCAATGCCCTAAGGGAAAATCTCATGAAGAGAATTAGCATGGTCATATGGGTAGTATTTATGTGAATGATGATGAGGAGACTACAAATGATATATGAGATGAAAGAAGTGTTGAAGATCAGTCAGTTGTTTAAGAAGGTAGTGGAATGATTGTATGTTTATCAAGAGTTATGTTGTATAGTTAATGGTACTATGGAATATATAATCATCTAAGGATTGTTACACTATTGTTTTTTATAAAGTATTTGAAAGTATATGTTGAATGGTACTGGTAACCATGAAAGGTTATTCAGATATTTTTGGAAAGTAGATGATATGCGCATAATGAAGGGATAAGAAGATAATGAGATGTTTGATTGTATTCATGAGATCATGGCTGATAAAAGGACAAAGTGATATCATGATCTGAGTATATAGATTTTATTTGGGATTTTTGTATGTGGAAAGAGTTAAATTTTGATAGAATTCATGTTTTCGCTAATGTTATATGGTAATTCATGTTTCAAGAGAATACATGATTAAGGTATTCACATGATTGGAATGTAATCAAAAAGATATATCAGGGACAAATGAAGGAATTCACATGCTCGGTAAATGACATTTCTAGTAATTTTTTTCTTTATACTATAAGCTTGGACAGAAGTATTTTGGATAACCCTAAAGATTTGAAATGGATTATGAAGGATATAATTTAGTATTGTTTAAGGCTATAACTTTTTTTGATATTATTGATGGGATGTTATAGTAATGTAGTTTTAGAAAAAGGACAACCTGTAGGACATGCGACATCCCATCGCGTTGGACAAGGATGTGGGAATCGAACCCACAACCGAAGTGCGACTGGCCTTTATTTCCTACCACTGGCCTACAGGATGTCCCTGGTTAGTAGAAACTAGTTTTATTTTATTAAGAGGTATGATATATGAATTATTAGTTACTTTTTGGAATCGTATATGATTAAACTCACCATATATGGACTTATGTATATTTGATAACTTTTGATAAACATTTGTTTGAAATATATGGAATGAACCATCATTCTATCACATGACCTGTTAACACTTCATGAATAACAAATTCAAGTTCATTTCTTTGAGAGACGAAGTGGAAATTGTTCAAAGCACAAACAACAGTGAGATTGTACCAAAATCAAGCAAGTATTTCTTCTAATTCAAAATTTTCAACTTTAAGGAAATGATATTGAAAACCAAAAATGTTATCCTAGTGCTCTTATATCCGATGAATAGGATGGTACCTTAGATCATCACAAATTTATGGTTTTGTGATTGTTGGCTTTTTCATAGCCATGTCCTCTACCACTCTCCATCAGAATTTGATGGTTAGATTTTTCTTCCATATCCATATTTTCACCTATGTTCTCCTATGTGGAAACCCAGTGATGAGTTAATTTGGGTAACCAATATGTTTCATACTGAAATTTTTAAAATGAAGTTCTTTTATTCCTTTTTACGATGTGGGTTTCTATTAAAATTTTGAGTAGTAAACCATTTATAACCCTGACGAATTTCGAGGGCGAAATTCATTTTAAGGGGGATAGAATGTAACATCCCGAGATTTTATGAAAAATATTCTTTTTAATTTCATTGATTTCTTCTGTTGTACGCTACACCAAGATTATGTTGTACTATACGCAACACCGTATTAGCTTGCAGTATACGCAACCCTGACTTGGCTTGCATTACATGCAATCGCGACCTTCCTCGATAGCGTGTGTTGTACGCAATACCGGGTTTTACTAAACAACGATATATTGTTATAATATTATTATGAAATAACCATTATAAATACTATTAACTAAATTTTAAATTTTATAACATTATTATTCATATTACACATTTTCTAGAACATGGTATAAGAACAAACTAAATTTTCCAGGTAAAATAAGTATTTTTCAAAAAATGCAGTTTTGCCGCCTTTTGATGGAACAACACTTTAAATCTAGTTTTTGACAAGTTTATAAGTTCAATTTGACAAAATAAAATTATTATTTAAAATCAGGAAATAAAACTTTACATTGGATAATTGTTTCATATTATTCTGGTAACTTTCATATTTTGATGTATAGTAAAAACACGCTATATTTTAATTAAAAACAACTTTTTTCATCGCAATAATTTATATGGTTAAATTATAATATTTAATGGTTTTAAAGTATAAATAGAATATATTTTTACAATTTAATATAATGTATGTCATTAACATTAATTTTATATTGAATTCATATGTAAAAACATTTCAATCTTTTGCAATGTTTTAACTTTTAAAACACGTTTTCTTAACAACGAGATTAATTTTAAATTAATTTTTGCAACTTTTGTGTATTGAATTTTAAAAAATGGATTCCATATTTGGAATTAGTGGGTCCAAATTATGTTAATAAGATACTTTTTATTTTTGGGCATTATGAATAGTAACTACGGTAAATTTTATTTACCATAGTAAAAGGTAAATCAGGTAATTAATGGTAAATATAACATTATAAAATTACCCTAACACTTATCTTAATATAATTGGGTGCTTATATTTCGTTCTAAGGCATATTTGGGTCGAAATAGAAACCATTGGAACCCACTTGGAGGTGATTAAGACATTTAGTTAATTTTATTTAAAGGAAAGTGAAATATGTCTCACTCAACTTTAATAATTAAAGTATTTTTAATATAAATTTATATAGAATATAAATTAAGTTATAAATAATCATTTGAAATATTAAATGTTTTTCTTTTTCATGGTAATTTATTTGTAATTTTTAAGAGTTATTTAATTACTTTATTATCTTATACATTAATGATGCCGAAATTACTTATTTATTGAAAAATAAATAATATAGTTTTTATTGAAATAGTAATACATATCAAAAAGCCCAGAAATCTGTAAAAAACATATTATTAGTGTCTATATAAACCCTAATCATCCACTGGATTAATTGTTGACCATTTGGATCCTTATTAAGGCGATTATGACACTTATAGTATTTTATTTTAAATGATTCCAAAGTTGTCATTTTCATAATTTAATAAAGATAACAATTTACATGTTGTTATTTTAAGATGATAAATTCGAATAAAATTATTATTATATAATATTTGATATTTATATTCATAAATGTATTTTATTTTTAATTTTTATGCAACAAATAAGTATATTAAATAATTATACAAAAATATTGAACTAATTATCTTATTAAGAGATATACCAAATAAATGGTTTTAAAAATATTAAAATAAATATTATATGAACTATTTAATGTGTTCCACGAATTTTCTAGACAAATATGCATGTTAGGAATATATTAAATATTTTAGTTCGAATATATCCTCTGTGTAGATTTTATTTAAATTCAAATAAATAAATACTGTCAAAATTGAAACTATTGTTATTTTATAAAAATAACATATTATAAAATTATTTAAATATCACAAAAATATTTAAAAATTAAAAATTTAAATTTATATGGTCTAAAATGTCATAAAGTGTCAAATTATAGATAATTAACAACAAATAAGTTATTATTTGTAATAATTTAAAATTTAGAATTTTATTACCAAAAATAAAATAAAATTGATTAAATAAGGATAAATCAAGTTGATAATGTTTAAAATAAATTTCTAACATGTTAAAATTTTATTGGGGTATGAGATTACAACCCCATCTCATCTAATCTTCAAATTGAGTCATTTTTGGAGGTTTTTATGTGGGGTTTGAATTTATATTAAACTAATATTTTTGAGGATTTCAAAGGTGCCCCTCTCCTCCCTTATAAAAGGGCACCTCCTCCCTCTCTTCCTCACACCACTTTGAGCCTTCAAGCTCGGCCAAAATTTTCCCATTTCACTTCCCCACTTATCTAGAAACATCCTAGAGGTCCTGGTCTTCTTCAAAGACCAATTTTAGTGCCCTAAGAGGAGGTCTCAAAGAGGATCTTTAAAGAAGAGGAGGTTCGGATACGTACGAAGCATATCAGACCTAAGGTACGGGATAATTATTCCAATCTAATTCTTATCCGAGATTGTTTATTTGTAAGTATTTACTGGGGTTATTATTATTATCCATGTCCATATGTTCTCAAAATGTTTTCATAAAATGTTTACTTTTCTTCTATGTATGATTAAAGTTATTTTTACCCTTTTCTACTTTTACCACATCGTATGGAAAGAATATTTCTTTTTTTTACCATACGAGGTACTTTTTGACTTTTCTAACAAAAGTAGGAGAAAAAGTTATTTTTAACTTATACGGCGTGAATGGATTTTTACGGTTTTATAAAGCCTTATTTTCATGAAGCTTCCTCCAAATGATTTCATGACTATTTTCATCAAAATACTTTTCATTTAAAATTGCATGGAATTTTGTGAAACGAAAATGATTTTGAAGAATAAAGGATATTTTCCTCAAGAATTCATTTCAAGTGTTTTATCAAAACCATTTTCCATCTAAGATGAAATTATTTCATATGTGTATGTTTCATGTATAATGTCTCTATTATTTACATGGTTTCACTTTTCTTATAATGAAATATCCATTTTCATTATATGGATTATGTGATGATGGGATGATGTTTATGAAACACATTTTATTCTTTGGGTTATGATGAATGTTTTATGTTTATTTTGTGGCACAAGTAAGAATTATTTCAATATGAGATGGGTGGGACCTATATCTCCCTCCAATGCATTGGGTAAAGATTTATATCTCATGAGATAGACATGGATGGAATGGTAAGTTAATCTGGTTCAGTGTTACAGGACTGAAACGAGGAGTGAACTCGATTCAGAAAGGGACTTTGTCCACTAATATGTTCTTGGCAGCAATGCCTTGGCTACCATGGAAATCATACCATGTTCTTAATGTTTTTCCACAATTACAAGTTTTATTCCCAAGCTATTTTGTCATGATTGATGTTCTATTATGATTTATTCCTTACGTACTGCCATGTTTTATGTCATTGCTCAAGATTTTGATGTTTAAATATTATGTTCATGTTTTTAAGTTCAAATGTATATGGTTTGTTTTATTTTCTCCATGCTTTCCCTTACTGAGCATTTGAGCTCACCCTTTTTATGTTTTCTTTTCCCTCAGGATTAAAAGAAAGGTTTCAGGTAAGGAAACAAAAAGTGGAGGATCGTTATGGGAGATGTTGAAGATCTTTCAACATTATTAGAAGTTTATATTCCATGTTTCCAATAAAACTAAACTATTGCAGTCCTTGTGTGTCTATTTTTGTTATGTATTAGATATTTCGCAAAAAGTAATGTAATGTCCATGTACGTCAAGCTTCGGGTTTCTACCAATACAATGGTAATTGAAACTAAAAATTCATTTGGTTATAAGACCATCAAGTATAACTATACCTCACTAAAGGAATGTTTATCATGTGTGACTAACTACTCAGTTAGCAGCCAGATCAAGTGCAAGTCAATTGGTTCTAGGGAACCGACTCTAATAGACTCCCATTGGCACTTGATTTAGCTGCTAACTGAGTGGTTAGCCTCACATGATAAACGTTCATCTATTGAGGTTTGGATAAATCTATTGGTCCTACCACATTACTATGGATGTTCTACTTACTACAGCTTCACACTTATTATAAAATACCTTAACAGGGGATCTCATAGAGTACTTACCTTTTTTCCTTTGTCAAAATTGATACATCTTGGTTAATCCCATAACTTGGGATAAACATTTTTAAACTGCTTCTTATGCCACATCTAAAGCTACAACATACTTGGATTATTTAGATATTACAACCACTGTATATAATAAGTTATTTTGGAATATTAACTTAACCTTACAATCAAACTAGATCAAACTGATCTAAAGGAAGTCTAGTTTTATAGCCCCTAGAAACAAGTATTTTCACTTCTCTAATAACCAGGAAGATTTTCATCTCTACTTCTTCAAGTACTATCAAATAGTTTTAATTATAAGTATGAATAGTTCTTATGGTTCCATTTGATATTATCCCTCTATGATTTACATAGTATCCATATCAAAACTCAATATATATAATGGAATGTGAGATAGATTTCCAAATTACTCTTGGGAACATGTAGTCTATTTATCACTAGAATATCTTCTTGTGTTTTCACACATAATCCATTAGAGATTTAATGTAATGTGACATAGGAAAAAATTTGTTCTTGAATTATCCTATCTTGTATTATCAATACCTTGTCTAATTATGTACTATCAATAGATTAAATAAACCCAAAGATCTACATTTTTAGATCTTTATTCTAAGAAACAAGTTGCTAATTTAAGTCATTCATTAAAAAATAATCCTTAATATTAATTAATTATAATACTAATAATATGTTTTCCATATGTTATCAAACATATATGTCTATAAAAACAACAAAGATCCCACTAACCACTTATACAAACTTGGAAAAAATCATTTCAAATGAATGTTTTATAATGATATAGGGTGGCTATAACAAGTGAAACATTCTAAATGTTTTTTCATGATGATTGGTAATATTTTTTTTCATATACCATGTCTATAAATTTATTAAAACCTTTAGTAACCAATACATATATATTAGTAACAAGTTGTATTACCCATATTTAGTTTTTGTTATATACACACTAATGACTTTACTTCAACAAGAGAAACTACCAAAATATATGATAGGTATTTGGTGTCAAATAAATTTTAGAATTCAAATGAACTTTCCAATATCATCCTATTTATATTTATTACTTACTTGTAGGATTTATTATTCTTATCGAATAATATATCACTGGTCTTTGTGAATGTTAGGTTCATAAGGCTGAATACCCTGAGAGGGGGGGGGGGGGTGAATCAGGGTATGACTAATTAAAAACTATAGCCCATTCTGATCTTGTTTCTCTATTAAGAAAAACCCTATTCTCTCTCTTTCCCGTTGCACAATATAAACAGAAAGTAAATCATGCACATGACACAAATTTTTTTACTTGGTTCACCCTCACAGGCCTACGTCTAAGGAGCATACAATGGTGATGTGCCGCTATAACAAAGTCACTAAAGCACACTGCTATTTACAAGGTTCGGGCTAGATCACTTCTATGCCTAGGCTCACTGCCTTTACAAGGTTTAGGGCCAGCTCACTGCTTCCCCAAGGGTCACTCCCTGTTTCTCTCTCTCTGGCTCACTACCGGTGGAGAGGATCACCTTCTTCCTCTTCCTTTTCTCACTGCTCTAGAAAGGATCCACTCAAAGTTTATAGACCTGTAGGTCTCTTCATTATCACAAATTAATACATCCTCTGTTGTATGTAGATGCTTTGTTGAAGTCCATCTTTCACCCATAGATGAATCTCACTTTGCACTGAAGGTATCAGGAAATCTTACAGCTTTCACGCAGCCCTGAAATACTGCTGTGAATCAACCTTACTTGGATCCCTTGTCTAAGGCGGTGCGTAAGTATCGAAACGCAAGTTATAACTGGTGCAAAATTCTATCTCAACCACTTTCATGACACAATCATATTCAACTCCAAACTTGCACGACTCACTTTCCTTTATTCCCAAACTAGTATTGGCATGCAACTAACAACAACCATGCTTCTTCAAATCAGGCACGCAAGTCCTACTTGCGCGACCCACCACCACTTTCGTGACTACCACACCTGCGTGATGGAAGCTCTGATTTTCTCTAAGTCTTGAACTCATGTAGAATGAGGAGGGTTCAACGTGTATTTATAGGCACTTGGACACCCTGAGCGATAGCGTTCAAGTCTTCCTCTGGCGCGCAAGTTTTGGCGTGCAAGTCTTTTGTCCCCCTAGACACTTGTGAGACCAACTTAAAACCTTTGGTTCCCCTTCTTCCTTTTATATATTTTGATGATCTGATCACGAAGGACAAATGGCATGCATGTTTTAAATCCATCTAGGCACCAGCGCACAAGTCCTTCCTCTGCGTGCAAGTCACTTGCCCGACCTACCCAATTCTTGAGTGCCCCTTTTCCCTTTTCCATTTTTTGATGTTATGATCTTGAAAAACATTAGGCGTGCAAGTTTCTTCACCTTCAAGTACATGTCGCACAATTCCCTTTTCCAAAAGCTCTTTTATTCATTTTTTGATTTTCATGCCCAAAAATTTGGCAAACAATGGAAAATGGCGCCACCTTATATCTGCTCTTTTTGTACCGCCTCCAGATCATCCATTCCTTTGTCGACATTCTTGAATCAAACATTGATCATTAACCATAGCTCTTGAACTTGAAATGCCACCATGAAATCCCATTTGTCAACAAGTTTGTATATCATGGTTTTCTTTGTCAACAATCACATCACATATGTATACTTTGTCAACAAACACAATCACCTCAAAAATTATTCAATGATACCTTGAGGGAATTTTTCCCAACAGTGAAAATAAAACCACCACATTAATTCTAATTTTCCTATGTAGTATATATCTCTAGAACACCACCTCCCACTAAAGATAATAAAATCTAGTGTTCCTATGAAAACTCACATGAATTTGGTACCTAGTGTTTATTCAAGCCTATATATTTCCCACCATATCAAAATATATGCACTTCCCTCTTTAAGAAACATAGTTGTCCCAGAATAATACCTTTTTATCTTTAGGATGATAATATCTTGAGTAGTTATATGATAGTTAACTCAAATGAACTTAGTGTTTTTACTTGATGCATGTTTATAGATAAATATAACATTTAACAAACCCTTATCATCAAAACATATGAAGCTTTAACATAATGGATTTCATTCATATAAGGACTTTTATGATACCATTAGTCAATATAGTTTACATATGGTTATTTGTTACACTACTATTTTCAAAATATTTCTGGAAAGTAATTATGGAATACTTAAAATACATATAATACTCTTTATCAATATCCCCATATAATACCATAAAGTCTTTTATGTGTATAAGGAAATGTGAGTTTAAGAGTAAATCTAATATATATTTAAATTATCAATGAATACTTGGTTAATATATAATTTGACAAGACCATCTAGATAATCCTACATCTTTTACCAAATTTATTCATTTCTACACTAAAAATCCTTAAAATATATTAAAGGAATCCCATAAATCATACGAATTTACCACTAAAATATCCTTAGAATAGTTTATGCAATCTAATTGAACTAAGTCTAAAATATTTTTAATATTACCTTTATTTCTAAAGGTTTATTTTGAAAAAACTTAATATGTAAGTATGTTTAATACATAAGATTTTTTATCTGCAACTTGGTGTATCCTTGAAAAATAATTTTAGCTTTATTCGAAAAAGTATTATATTGTCAAAAATGGGTATAAGCCTTACATTTTATATTCATAATTTATTATTGATATTATATGTACATGATTCAAGTATTATCGAACAATTACTAAAGTAAAAAAATACCATAACAACATTCATTAGAAAAAGGAAAAATTTCTCATTATATCTAACTAAACACTGATAAAAATGTTTTGGTAATACCCAATAAATAATAATTTATTATGTATAATCAATCCATAGGGAAATATAATGTTTTTTAATCCTTTAGGATGACCTATGAATTACCCTTTCTCAACTAATTAGAGAGGTCATGTTACTTCTAATAATGTATCCTTACTTCTTTGGTTCCTGTATTTGAATACAAAACTGTGAATTAAATATTGCATTTAATAAGAAAAAAGTGAAATATAAATATATTATATGAAATAATGAATATACCTGAATTATATTATACTTTTAGTTTCTTATTCAATTCATTACATTTCCTCTTCCAATGACCCTTCGTAACATATGAGAAGAAGATAACTTCTTATTCATTAAACTACCACCAAATATTTTGTCTCTTTGAAGGAAATTGTAAATGAACCATTAAATTTGTATTGGTCAAGGAAATATCAACCTAATATTTCAATTTATTCACCTTAAGGTATAAGGAACCATATTCCCACTAATGCTTATATGGATGGGGAAGCATAGTTAAAATATTCATGTGTGACTTCTCCATATTGTTCATCCTATAGTTTTGGATGAATATGGAGTATCCATGTGACAAAGATGATAATATATTATTAAGGGATAATTTATTATCCAATTGAAAGTATATCTTCACTAAATTATCATTTTAATTCATTATTTTGAAGGTAATATCATTTTCTAGATACCTATCTCCTAGTTTACATAAATATAGTGCATTGAAAATATAATTTATCTTAATACTTTCTTTATACATATGAAGAGATAAGAGATAAAATATCATGGTGTATGTATCAATGTATTTATGTTATTTCTTAAAATATTTTGATATAGATGATAGAATGAAGTAATGGATATTAGAAACACCATCCATGTACCTTTTATAGGCATCTTTTTAACCTATGATCTCTCAGTGAGGTGGCTGATTGGGAATATGAGACTCCAATAGATAGTATAAATTTTACTGTTGTAGTAAAGTGTTCCAATGATTATACGACTTTGGGAAATTTGTGCCAATGAGGAAATGATCTGTATCCAGAAATGATCATGGTTTTCTCTTTCTATTTTTCTATAATAATTAAAAAAATATTTTATAATTTTATCTCAATTACCAAAATGAGGCATAATGAATTTTATTTTATTAGTCTCCCATAAATTTATCAAATCCCCATATCCATCACCATTGGATTTATAATATCTCATCACCTGGATATTCTATAGACAATGATCTATATTTCCCTCATTATAATTATGACTTGGTCCTGAAAAATAATTCAAAGGTATTTAGGTTGGTGGTCTTGCCAATTGCATTCAATCATAGTTCCATGACCTTTTGAGTAGAATCCCCAATCCAAAAAATCATTGAATTACATTTCCTTAGCACTTGCCTCCAAGCTACATAAATTTTTTCTTAGGTAATAAACCCTTGATGATAACTTGATTAAGTTGACCCAAAACTTTATTTAAAACTCTATGATAATTGAAATCTCCATAACTTGATCTGGAAAAGTACTTTAAACTATGGTTTCATTCTAACTCAAGTGATGGAAATATTTTTTGACTTAATATTTACTTAATGGATTTTATTTATCTTATGCATAAATATTATTTATTTTTCCCTTTTATATGATTATTAATATTATGTAGATTTTACATAATTTAATTAAACATTTCTAATAAAATAATATATGCATAATCCATTAATTTTATTTTATCTTTAATTATTATTTATTTATGAAATTTATGTGACCGCGTTTAAATAAACATGCATCACATAAATAAACAAACATGATCTAGATAAGAAAATAAATATTGGGCATGTTCATGAGGTTTAACTATCAGTTTATGTATGGAGTGGATGAAAAACTAACCCTTGAACCTTGAATAATAACTGCTTGAGCCAGGATGGGCTTGAGTCACAGTATTCCACCTCTTGACTTTTATATCTAATTGGTGGGTTTCACCTCATCTTGGTTTAGGACTGTCTTCTCTCTTCCGGTAGCTTATTCCTTTACATATCCTCACTCACACATAGGTGAGTGTACCGGGGGTTCAGAGTTATATAAAATAAACCATGGAAATGCATGCCCACACATAATAAAAATGAAGTTATGAAATACATATCACCAAATTTAATTTAATAACAATATTGTAACCATATGCAATAAATAATTAAATTAAATAAAAACCCAACAAATACTTAGGTCCATCAAGTTCGTGATCATCCATGTATACAATGACTGTACATTTAAAATAAGTAGAATTTATTTTAATCCCTTATTTATTAATATAAATCTCTCAATTTAATAAATTAATTATTTTATTAATTAACTATTTCCATTATGTTAATTAACCATCCAAACAATATTTGATATTACCATACACTATAATGTTAAATAAATCAAATAAATTAATTTTAATTTAAAATTAATTAAGTACACAACATATATTTTAAACGACACTACGTTCACCCTTATGCTTCTATTTAAACCCATTTTTAGAGTTAATTATTACACATCCTTTACTATCAAACAACATAATATGTGAATAATGACATGTATGCTCCTTGTCATGTATAATATACTTACATATCATATATACCTACACAACATGTCATGATATACATGATGTGTTGCTCCAGGAGTTAAGATGAAAAGTAGGTGCAACATTTATGACTATGTGGAACACCTTGAATATATGTTATATATACCACTAGAAATTCCCATGAAGTACACAACATGTACAATAACTATTCTTGTCATTTTTTGACATAACTAATGCAAAAAATAATTAATTAAGTATTTAATATTGCACACAACCTGTCAAAAATCACTCAACATGTAATTCATATGAAATTACTATCACACAATGTCCACATTTGGCTAAAAACTTTGTAGTTCAGTTTAACTTATTTAATTAGTTTTCATTATATGCATCGACTCACATGATGTTCCCATTTTTTCATGTCCTAACATGAGTTTTTTCTAAATTATACGGTGTGTACAACCATTTACACGATGATTGGTTCATTACTAGCCACATTTATTACTCATATAGGGACTCTCTATGTATTTAATGAAATTTATTAAAAATTACATGGTGTTTTTATCCATATACATGCCATACACTTTTCATATTTATGTACTTATTGGCCAGTATTCAACATGTGGCATGTATTAATTACATGTCACATACTTTGACCACACAACTTCTGCGATTCCCACGGGGCCAATATCGTGTGGGGTTACATAACATGTACATAAGCTACATTCCTTGTACACCCTACCAAACCATATTCCAGATGGTGGTCAATATGTGGAATGAAATAAATCTATGTATTGAACCCCCACATGACATGCCATGATTTACACAACCCATCCTTATATAGTTGACCATGGGTACATAGCATTTACATCTTGGTCATATTTTGTGTGTCAGTGTCGTCAAGACTAACTCCTTGGCATCTATAGATGATATCTCTAGATGTTTTCACCTATTATTAGCCTATTATCAATCATATAAAATTTAATGATCATATTAAATTGACTATTATATTAAAGGATAAAATAATTAAAATGAAATGATACTAAAAAAAATAAAATTTATAAACAAATAATAAATAATTATAAGTTAATATGCGATTTATCTAATACCACTTGAAGATTCCAATGTATAGTGGAAGTGTTTGGACCCATTACCAACAATTTTTTTCATAATTTTATCTAGATAAAATCTTCATAAATTAATGAGGAAGTTCTAAAATATTAACAGAGATGATATCTTCACTTATAATTTATAATTAATTTATAAAAAAAGAGTGACCTCACCTTGAGTATTATTTGATTGTTGATAAATATAGTGGATGCTATCATAGTATTATAATTATAGTGAGGAATCCAAAGCATAATTCCCAAATTAGTATCCATACATGATCTACGAATCTCAAAAGGTCACTAATAGATATCCTAGTTTTAGCACAGAGGTACCAATCATATTTCATAATTCTAAATTGATCAAAATAAGAATCCTTTCAGTTTGGAAAGAGTATTTATCTATTATCTCAATCTTAAGAGGGAGGAGGAATATTTACTTTCATTATTGAGAGTGTTCTTGAGAGAGTTCTCCTCAGTTTGGAGAGAATTATCTGAAGAATATCCCAGATAATAAAAACTCTTATACCTTTAAAAATATTATAAGTTAGGTTATATACTTAGGTTTAGAAAATTAGTAATTGAACATTAGACATTAATTAATTCCTTTATTCTAAGTAAATTCCACATCAAATAATAATAATATTATTATATATCATTAATTATGTTGACTCGTGAATATTTAAATTTCATTTTTTAAATAAATAGATCAATATCTATTTAAATGATATTAAATAAAATATATCATTTCCACCATACCCTTAACTCACCCTATAAATTATCCTCAAAATTTATCAAACCTTGAATAATAAATATTTATTTAAATAAATAACTATCATTATATTATTTGTTAAATAAATAAATAAATATTATGTTCCCTAACTAGAGGATAAATATTTATTTTAATACTAATATAACTAAATAAATATATTTTTTACAAATAAATAATTATTTATTACCTTGAGAATAATAATAATAGATAAATAATTTTTTTTATTTATGAGTTGGAAAATAATATTTATTTAATATTTAACTCACATATATTTTGAAAAAAAATAACCATGGATTGAATTTATGAAATCAATAAAACCTGAATAATTATCATTCCTTAGTCTGGAGAATAATATTTATTCTAACTATTAAATTCAAATAGAATTTAATTAAGATTTTGGATACACTTAGTGTATGACCCTCTAGGACTTTTTCATAGTGGAATTAAACAAGCTAGCCTAAAGTAAAATTTAGAGTCTTGAAATATGTCAAGGGACCCATAGAGAAAAAGGTAATATCAAAATGACAAAAACCTCATACGAACACTGATTGTGTAATATAATCCCTTTGTCTCTATATCTCATGAAGCAAATTTCGTAGTTGTGTTATCAACCTAAAATCATGAATATCTTTCTTTGACTATCTAAAATGAACTCATTAATGATACACCATGGCCATGGATTTAATCATATGGTTGTATTCCAATGAAGGGCTTATATATATCTACTTCTATTAATACAAAAGAAAACAAATCCTTTCTTGACTTATTTATTAATTTCATATCACTTATGATGCACCCAATGTATCATAACTTTCCATTAGAATTTGTTATCATGATTTTTATTAATACATCAAAGTAATAAATTCAGGATATACATTAATAATAATCTCAATTATAGGGTACCATGAATACATCAACATATAGGAGTATCCAATGAAAAATATAATATGTGGTATTCTTATTGGTGGTTCTGTTCTCAAAACCTCCTCTCTTGGAGATTACCAAGTGAAAAATTTATATGAAGAATTATCAATGTATTATGAACCTCCAATAACTGATAGTCAAACATTATTTTTCCCTATCAGATAGTTTTTATGCCAGGTAACTAACTTTAATTGGTATACCGAGCATCTTATAGTATCATATGAAATCTATTATTTCATTGTTTCCCACCTTGAATATTCTTGTATATCTCTATACATCTTGGTGCTACTAGAATATATTGAGATGTTTGAGATATGAGTGTCATCCAACAGATTTGTTTTCAACTATAGAATTTATGGAACACATAACCTCTTACCAAACATTAAAACTCTATCATCACTAATGTTAATATCTAGTAATTTTCCATTCCAAACAACACTCATTTTATTTTTTAGGGTCTTATCATCATGTTGAGATTTATTAATCCCCTCTAATAATGAAGGTTGGAACATGGAGTAAGAATTATGCTCCCCTTCTATTATAATACCTAAGAACATCCTTACTAAATCCTTGATAATTGGATCATTCTAAAACCTCACCATGTATAGGATGTCAAGGTCTATTCTATGAAATGTACCCACTAACTTGTTTTCTTTCCTCAAATGATAATGTATAGAACAATCATAATCCTTAAGTAGTTTAAAACACCTCATTTTCTTCATATTAATTTTTTTTGACTAAATATATATTTCAATATTTTTTGGTCAGTGTAAATATCACATTAATCACCATGTATATAATTTCTCCATATCTTTAGTGAAAATATAACTATTGGAAGCTCTAAATAATGTGTTAGATAATTAATCATATGTGATTTAAACTAATGAGATTCATAAGCTACCACCCTATCATTTTTCATTATAACACATCCAAGACCTTTCCTTGATGAATAAATATAAATAAAAAACCCTTCTTTAGCATATGAGAGAGTCAACACTAGTGAATTTACTAATATTATCTTAAATTACTGAAATATATCTTCACATTTCCTTTTCTATTTAAATTTGACCCACTTAGGTTCCAACTTGTTTAACTGATTAACTAATCAAGTGAAGTTTTCAACAAAACAATGATAATACCCGACCAAGATAAGGGAATTATGTATTTTAGTAATATTGGTGGTTCTTATTCATTCCTTGATAAATTTTATTTTAGAATACCCAATAGATATACCATCTTTGGAAACAATAATTCCATGGAAAAAATCTTTGAAGTAAAAACTTACATATACCTAATTTTTAAGATAATCTCTTTTTCCTAAGAACCATAAAGCATGATTTTAAAATTAGTTTCATTATCCTTATAAATATTATATTATACAAAAATATCCTTAATAAATACCATTAAAAACATATCAAGATAATACTTGAATATTCTATTCATAAAATCTATAAACATAGAGGGTATATTAGTTAGCCCAAAATTCATTACCATGAACTCATACCAACTATACCTAATATAAAATTTTTCCTTTTAGATATCATACTTCTTAAATTTTAACCAATTATAACCAGAACATAGATCAATATTCAAGATGTATTGAGCCCCATGAAGCTGACCAAAGAAGTCATCAATAGGTAGAAATAAATACTTGTTATTTATAATAATTACATTTATTTTTATATAATCAATTCATAAACCCATTGAATCATACTTCTTCACCAATATAATACATGATCCCCATGTTAAAACACTTGGATGAATGTATCCTTTGTCACATAATCCTTATAATTACTTATTTAACTCAATTTAACTCCACTAGATCCATTTTATATGGTTTCTTATATATGAGTTTTCCATCAGGGATAACAATAAAAGAGTATTCAACTTATCGACCAGGGAGAACTCAAGTAATTCATCTTTAAATAAATCAATATATTCTTTCACAATGGGTGTATATTATATTATAAAACTACCTTAACCTTCATAGATTTAATTTCATCCATTTCCACCCCAAGTATTTGATTAATCTTAACTATCAAGGGTGGTTTCTATAAATATCCAAGTAATAAAATATCCCCTAAAAGAATTAACTCTGTACTTGCCTCACCAATTCTAA
Organism: Viscum album; assembly: GCA_963277665.1. Taxonomy (NCBI): domain Eukaryota; kingdom Viridiplantae; phylum Streptophyta; class Magnoliopsida; order Santalales; family Viscaceae; genus Viscum; species Viscum album. The sequence continues at coordinate 1,791,575,086 of OY728128.1, forward strand.
CTTATTTCTCTCTATAATAAATTATTAATTTACAAATTTAGATTTAATCTATCCAAAGAACACATAAAAATACACCATAGGTGTGATGATTATATTTTCATCTAGACAACACCCATGCATTCTAATTTTAAATACAAAGTATATCTTTGTTCTAATAAAATAAAAAATTAATGTTTTAATGGATAATTCATTCCTTGGTGCATTAGGGGTGATTAAGTATTCCTTAAAAACTTGTAAGATATAAAATATTGTGTAGATCCAGATTCAAATAATGTATTAGCTGAATTTGATTGTATAATAAAAGTACCTCTTATTACATCATTTGGATATTAAAATTTAGCCATTATTATAAAAAAAGTTTGAACAAGATCCCTAGGCCTCTTATGGGGTAGATTTACTTGGTTCCTAGAGAATTTATTAGAGTAATTTTACATCTTATTTAAGTTTAAACATTTCATATTGATTTCTTATATATTTCATTTGCACTCATGATCTTGGTAAAATTTCTATATATATTTAAAGCACACACCCAATCATCTTAATCAATCCACTGGGTGTTTCTTTTCACATTTATCATATAAAGGTAACTCCACTCTTCCATTATTTTTCTTTCTATTAGTTATTTATATATGGTTATCAAACATACTCTTCTTATCAGGTTTTTCTTTATAAATGAATTATTTTTAAAACTCATTGTAGACTCCATGAAATATGTTGGATGCACTTCTCTGCAAAATGTCCTCAACTGGGCTTGAAAAGTTCACCGTGCAACTCTGCATTTTTCATGGGGGTCAGTGACGGTAGCAAAGGCACTGGCCCGAAGGCCCGAGACTAGAGCCTGACACTGAACCCAAGTAGGGGTGTGGGGAGCAACACCTATGGTGTGGGGAAATAATTTGGCTAAGTCCCTAAAGTGTCACCCAAGGAACCTACGTGTAAATAATTTCATGCCACTATGCTCGAGATGAATGAATGTATAATTTTGGATAAGTTCTAAAGGTGTCGCCCTAGTCTAGCCAAAAATCTGTCGGTGCACAACCCACTTGCACACCCCAATATGTCGTGCATCCCACTTTCATGCCCCAATATGTCGCGCAACCTACTTGCACGCCCAACTTATTTTTCCCAAGGTCACTTATTTTCCTATAAATAGACCCTTGGAGACCTCATTTGTACAGAAGAATTTCCTTGAATCCCAATTGTTGCTCTGGTCACCCTAGTACTTTTCCCTAGTCTTCTAAAACTTTCAAGGTAGTTCTTTAACACCTTGAGTAGAGGATTTAAGGCAGGATCATTGGACTTAAGTCTTTTTAGTGTTTGAAAACCATAACACTTGTGTGCCCAAAGCATCCAACTTCCCCAAGTCAGAAATAATTGCGCGCCACCCATTCCTCTTACAGGAACTTGACCGCCCCACTTCTTAGATCACCTGTGAATACTATTTAAGTATTGAGCAAGGTCTCTCCTAAGTATTACCATATAGGGTTTTCATCTCCTAAGTGAATGTCAGGTCTCCCAAGCCTACTTACACTTCCTTACTTGCGTGCCCTTACCTACTTGAGCACCCATACTTGTGAACCCTTCTCTACTTGGGCTCCCCTACTTGATTCACTTACTTTATTCACTCTCTTCAGTCTACAAGCCATCAAGAATTTATCAAAGCCATTCATAGAGAGGATTATTCTTCCTTGGCTCCATTATCTAAAAGGGATTCTATTGACACATCCACCAAAACCTCCTGACTTATCAATCCTTTGGGAAAGGCACATTAGCATGTCTCTTATTTGGGTTTTTATTTGAACAGTCATAGGTTTCCCACATTTTTTTTCACAATGGGGTTGGGATTCATGGAGTTTCTGTGGGTTTTCATATCTATATTTACATATAACTTTCTCATAGAAATTGTGTAGGAAAGTTCCTGGTTTGGGGGAGGGTTGGGTCCTGGTCTCTCCCTTCTCAAAGAGATGACCCAGAACCTCAAGTCTCTGTTAGGGTAAGATACGGTTCATACCTACTTTTTCTTTTAAAGATAAAGTAGAAGTATCCCTCCCCTACCGTGATAAATTTTAGGGAAACCATCATGGCGTAATCCCAAAGCTTTTCTTGCTGGAGGTGGAATCATTTCTCCTCCTATCTTCTTTGATGCCAAAGACCAGAGGAGATATAGGAATAGGGAATTTTGTTACCGTTTCCCTCTCTCGTTGTGCTTTTTCACCATGGGAATCCATCCTGGGGTAATCCCCTAACCTTCATCCCTTCCCCCATACATTTTAACCTTGTCCAATGTAAATAAAACAGAGGGAAGGCTCGTCGCCTTGCCCTGTTCCACGGTTGCCTCAACCTCGTTCACCTTGGACACCATAGGTGCACCGTCTTCCACCAGCAGAGGAGAAAAAATTTGAAAGTGTAAATGCCTTTGTTGAATAATTGACATCCTCTTGTTTCTCACACTGAGCATGACTCACATGGGCTTATAGATTTTTCATGGTCACAACATTTTCAGAATTGAAGGAACTATAAGAACTTTGATTTCTGTTCAAACCAGGATACATAGGAAGCGTTTTCAGGGCCCGAGCTCACTGAATATACTACTCAGGATTCCAACCCTAATCACCTTAATCTGGGTATCCTCTTTAGTAATAAGCCCCAAATTAAACCCCAAATCATCAAGGAATCCTTTTTAGGAAGTAATCCCAAACTCATCTCTCTCAAAGGACCATACTCTCCTACGAGACTTATCAAACTACGTGGGCTTTGATTCCCATCCATATGGGATATGTAGGAATCCTACTTGAGGTTCAAAACCAACAATTTAAATCAACCCTATTCTCCTTAGGCCATATTCCCAACAGGGTCTGATCTTACTGGGAAATGAATATCCTTTCCATGTTCCTTAGGCTGCTTCAGCATAATCCCCACACTAGGATTTGGACAAGCACCTTCCACTTAGAGGTCCTTATCACATGACCTTAAAAGGTATGTTATGTCCCATTAAGTTTCACCAAACTATGAGGGTTCTTATTCCTTTTATAAGGATACGTAAGTATCCCATTTTATGGGCATGATCCCAAAATAAAATCAAACCTTCGTCTCTCTAGATGACAATAAATTTCAAAGTGCCCCATTGAGTGGCTTAAAAACCAGTATCATCGCAAAGATGATTAAAAGAATCTCTAGGCGGTATATTAGAGGATACCATTGATGGAAAACCATGAATACAGACAAATAATTCCATTAATGAATAACCTTGAATGCATACTGATGATTCTAAATTTTACACATGTTAATAAGTGATTGTAAATTCTAAGTGATACTTATGATATACTTGGTGAATTAATAAGGGTTCAAGAAAATATATTAAATTTACAAAGATATTTCAAGAGTAGAAAATAATTTCCCATAAAAGGGTGTGATGAGTCTGACCTTCCAACCTCTCAACCAATGCACGTTCTTAAGTATCATAAAGTTTAAACTTAACAAACACCTAACATTAGAAAGTAGGTCCCATTTGGATAAAGAAATTTTGGAAGTTTCTAGTTACATAAATAAATCCTATGGAAACTGCCTAGAAATAGTGATTCTTAAAACTAGAACACACATTTCAAGGAACTAAGAAACACTCATTCTCATTCTTGATTAGACTCATCACTATATATTAATATGATGAATTTTTTTGAGAGAATAATGATCTTATAAGATTTTTCTATAAACCATCATAGAATCAATAAATCTTGCTTTATGGGAAGTGTAGATATTCTATAACATAGCTTGATAAATTTTGGAAATTAGCCTCATACTCATCCACTATATCTTCTTCCTTTTGTCATAAATCTTATAATTTTATTTCCATTTCAGAACATTTCCCCTGGGAAAATATTTTTTTTCTTCAAAAAAACCATATTAAATCCATTATGCTCTATGTTTTCTATCTCTTCTTTGTTCATAATATTTTGAATTAAGGACCACCATTGGTTAACATATTCCCTTAAATAATACAAAACCATGGAAACTATTTTATTCTCATCACACCCTAATTCCATAAAGATGTTCTCTAGAGAAATCATCCATTACTCATCCACCATTGGATTAGTGGACCCAACTAAATTATGGAGGTTGTTTTCTCATAAAAAATCCAAAGAGGTTTTTCATTGTTTAAGGTAAATCTGTTTCTTTATATGGGAAAATTTATTTTTCATAACCTAATTCAATTTCTCTATTATAGTAGGAATTTTTTTATCACCAAAATTAACTCCATTATCTTGATTATCCATATAATCTACACATTATCTAGATTTTTGGATCGGTTTCCATTCCTTTTAGCATGTTCCATTATCTAATAAATATAATAGATTAATTAGTAATATTAAAAACTATTAATATATAAAACATGAATTATATACATAATTTTTTCCTAAAATATATTTATATTAATTGTAAACTAATAAAAAAAATCTAGAATAATTTCTATAATTTTCTAATGGTAAAAAATATATTTTCTACCTACATTCTTTTAAATCTAGTTCCTAAATTTTCTACTGAATCTTACTTTGAAACAAACTATAATGCCCCCATCCCTGGTCACCCAAATATGGTGGGTTATTTATTACTTTGTAATAATATTACATGAGATTACATTCCAAAGATCAAGGTTTTATACTTTTTAAGATATTATATACATAAAAATTACATTATTTTATGAAATATTACATCATTAGAGTACAAATAATTATTCCTAAATATTTTCCATAGAGCTGACCACACATAGTATTCCACTTCATTATCTGGGGAAATGGGAAACAAAGGTAAAGGTGAGATCATATACTCATTAAGAGATAAATTTCATAATAATATAATATAGAATAATAATCAAATGAGTGATATAGTGGGAATAGGTAAAAATGATATATAAAGGGTTTGGATGCTCCCATTACCCTATCTTGGTTGTCTTATGTATCCTACCAGTGAAATTAGGGGATATATAATTTTATAATCCAAACATCACATAAAATTCCAATGTATTTTATCATATAATAAATGTGTATAAGTAAAACAAGGAATAATATTCAAGAATGAAAAAATTAGAAATACTTAACATAATTTCTCAATGAAGCTTGTATTATAGTATTTTCCTATATCAAAAAAGAGATTATACAGGCATGTCAATAGCTCTACCTACTCAATAAATTAATAAGTTTGTCTAAGTAAATTACTTTGAATCTTATTAGGTATAATTATGTATTCAAAATGGTCGAATAATTACCCTTATCAGTTAAAGAAAATGGAATTTTAGTTATCAGGTAATTACAAGGATTGAGATAATAATTGTGTTTGTTAAATCAAATACATGAATTTGCAATAGTATGAGACCAAAGTAATTATGAATAAACACACTATAAATAAGTATTAAGTAATCACACATATTTTATACTCATTAGGGATATATAATTTCTTTGAGGAAATACTTAAAGGTCAGTATACATTGATGGAAAAGGTGAACTTATGCAAAAATTGAGTTTAATCCACTTGAGACCTAATAGAGGATACACTAGATACATCACTATAATGAATCATTAAAAAATTACACCTATTATAAATGATACATATATAATACCATAAATATATGGTACACATAGGTATTTTTGATCGCATGATGATATAGAGTTTTATGCCTCTTGGGAGAATTTGGAAATTACAACAGCTCATGAATAAAGTATAGTGCGAGTGAAATGGGGAATCACATGTATATTATATCATAATGATAGAACATAAATTTATATTAAAACAATATTGGAATATAAATTTTCAAATTGGAAAAGATACTATAATAGAAATGTAAATAGGAATTGAATAGAGAGGGAAAAAGGACCCTCATCTATCTTGAGCTTCTTAGCCAAGAGTCGAACCTTAAAACCAAAAAAATTATTCAATATTAAAGATAGGGTTATGGGATAAACTCCTCGAGTGATATATAAATAATGAAATTTTAATTTGTAATGGGATAAATGATAAGAGTGGGTGGGTATTTGTAGGTGTGGTGAGTGGAACATCATGGAATAATGTAATGAATATTTAATTTTTCCATTATATTAAGTGATTTAATACCTCTCATAGTTTCATATACCTCCATTAATGATAAAATATAATGTTTAGTGAAAAAAATAATCCAATAACACTACCGTTCCCAAGTTGGGTCATTCTTACACATATATGATGTCATATTTATCATATTTCTCTACATTACACCATTTTTATCATGTTTTTCTATTTTTAACAAAAAATACCAAAATTTACCCCTTGGATAATTTTCAAATCATTATTATAAATATGAAACCCATTTGATCATATTCATATTATAATAATGTACATTTTAAGTTTTATATATGGGTGATATATTTGATAAAAATGTGTTATTAGAGTAAACATGATTTCATTTCTAAAAGAGTTTATATTTTAATACTAATTAACCCATATAAATATATCCCCTTATAACACAAAAATAATCCTTAAGGTAAAGATATTTAATGGTGGTAATTTAATGGGGTGGTTTGACCCACATTGATCGGGTAGGGATTTCCACTAATTTAAACTTCTCTCATAGATGATTTTCCTCGAACCTCAATTGTTGATGTTATTCTTTGGCTTAGTCAAGGGAGAACTCTAGTGATTATACCTCATTAAAAATATCTAATAAATGAGATTCATAAGGAATGTTCCAATATATTTGGGCTATGGTTTCTCATTTTTAATTAATTGACTCTCATTATTACCTCTAATATACACCAATTCTAATGGTTATTTTATAATAGCTACATTATAAATGGTTATAATTATCAGTGGTCATAATTCCCAATGGTCATAATGACTAATGTTCATAATGTTACATCATGATATAAATCATCAAGTCAATGACGAAGTTCCATATGACCTCAAATATGCCTCCCCATATTCCAGAGGCTATTGAATACCAATGAGGGTCTAAGTAAAGTCTTTGGGAGATTATAACCTCAATCAGAGTACATAATAATAAATAAATAAATAAATATGTAAAAAATATACAATCAGAGTAACTAGAAACCAATGTCATACCATCTATAATGAATGAATATAGAAACAAAAGACCTGAATAGTTATACCTAAATACATGAAACTGATCACCCACTAGTCCGATCAAATATATGAAGAAAAACAATAGTACAAAGAGTATTTGAACCCAAATACAAGATGCATATCATCATAGTCTCCGGTATTATAGTAAGATATCCCACTAGATGATCAAACTGGGGACTCATACCAACCTATACTTGCAACAACCGAGGTCTGCTTGGGTACCCATGTTCCCCATCCACCAGAGCAGTATATGAATACAACGAAGTAAGGAACCACCAATGTGGTATAGTAACTAACCAATAAATTAAGTGTACATGAATGTGATAAGACTGGAAGCAATTAAATAGGCAACACATAAGCTGCACAGGCATAAAATATAATCACCTAACTATAAACATGAAAACAACACTTATATATTGAGTGGTCGTGTACTTACCAAGTCTCCACATACCCATGACCATAACTAATTCAGCTCAAAGATGGAAGGTAGTTATAATAGAGTCAAAATAAGTCAATGGATAACCTCAATGTCTTTATATCCCTAGTGATGCTATCACTGGTCTGGTTGTAAGGCTGTCATGATCCTAACCTGTTCTTAGGTCTATCATCACCATCGTCACAAGGAATGTACACCCCCTAAGGGATATCCCTATCATCTTGGTTGACATGTTCCAAGTACCAAAGTGATGTCTTCAAGTCATATTACTACATATAATATGACAAATCATATAAAGGTATGAAAAACATACCATCATGAGAAATCAGTTGCAACAAACATAACATGTGTTCAACATCAAACATGGTATAATAATATACATAATCGCACTCATGGAATCAAGCATTATTTAAGGTCTCACTGGCCACACACACACACCCACATGTGATCAGATTCCAAATAACATCTCATAGGCTACTTCTATAAACACATGTGATCAAATAATCAAACATGGGAACATGGTATACAAACACACACACACACATGTGATCAAAGAATCAACATTGGTATAGCACACAGACCTAGGATCCACTTAGAATGGTTCCTCGAGCCAATTTTCTAATTGGCCTCAAGAAAACCTCCCTATATTCCAGTGTATGATGACAAGCAACAAGATTAAAATGATGGTACACTGGGGAGTCTATACCCTCATGATCAGATTAAAACAATGGTATATCAGATATAAAAACATAGAAAACAAAATTAGTATAAATAAAGGAAATAAAAGCATATGGTAAAAATAATAATAACTGATAAAGTGGCCAATACTGAAAGAATACTACCATGCATGCATATACAGAGGAGGATACATAACTAAAGTAGGAAACATACAATAGGATATAAAATATTGAAAAATACATAAACAATTAAAATGTAAAAAAATATCTGAGGGATAACTCCATGATCATCATGAGATTCATCTCAGTCCTATGGTCCTAAGATTCCATATACAAATGAACATCACAAGCCTAATCCATAACCCGAACCTGCAAACATGAGGTTTGTTTGGGAACCCTAGTGAAATGGTGGACCAAACAGGGTGTGATATAAACTTAGTAGGCCACCAAAAATGGTGTCTAAAGAAATCTATTCCATAAATAAAAAATATATCATTGTGAAGGTATAATTGATAAAATTGTAAATAAATAAATTTAAACTAGTTGTGTTTAGGCTCCTCAAGGAAACCTGGACGACTATACCTGATTTAGACTAATCTAGAATATCTCTTCACACTTTCCATCATGTATATATATGTATACATTAAAAAATAATTTAAACATATATATATTCCCCAACTTAGACCCATGAATTTGTGCCCGGGTGTCCACATAAGTGGATCGTATGTCAAATAGGGGTGTCATACCCAGAAGCACAACAAAAGGAAAAACATTCCCAATGGTATTAATAAAACTGGTTCAAAGGTAATATATGAGTAAAAGTTAAATGCCTAAAAGTAATGAATCAAATATGAAATGTTCCATATGTATCATGTATTAGAAATATGAGGGCCATGACCCAATGACATTGAAAAATGAAATCCTCTTCGAGTCCACAATGCACATCCATAAAGAACTCACTATAGTATCAGACCTACATAGGATAGGTCCCAAGGAGACTAACTAAGTTGACCTAATATATAGAGATAGATGTGCATATGGGAGTCGTAGGTTCCATAACATGTCCTCCCTCATCGATTCCATACCATAATTAATCATACCTAGGGAATGAAGGTTGTATACCTCAAACCCCCGGTTGGTTCCATATCATTATTCAGTTGGTTCCAAACCTTCATAAGAAGTTAATTCCATACCGAGATGTGAAACATCAATAATTTTATATATGATTCAAAGGGCCATGTTTTTTTCCATTCCTTTTACCAATTAAACAATTCAAATTGAATTCATGAAAAAAATAAATCATAAGTGATACACAAAGAAGGTCCATGTTAGTGTCCATGCCATTTATAGTTTCACTAATAAGTTATTCGAGTAATCTAATAATAAAAAGGTTCCAGGTGAAATATCCATAGGTGGTCAACACCATACATGAAAAAGGGTATAAAATAGGCCATGATTATAAAAATGACACACCAAACATTAGGTTCATTCAGTTATCCCACAACTTAAATTCATTCTAACATAAAGGTCACATGACATGGTATTTCTATTCACTATACATTTAATTAAAGGATATAATAAATAAGAATTTGGACACAAATACTTAGTATATTGTTGGGTTATTATGGGAATAATAAAGTGGAGTGTCAAATCCTTACACATTCTTTTTAATTCCATTTAATTAACCTACTACATTTTAGAAAGCAGTGTACTTTAAAAAGTGGATTTATTAGAAAAAAATGCTTGATTTATATGGAATTCTAAGAACAAACCCTAAGGGGTAGTCTAAATTGAAGAGAGAAACCTCAAATTATATGAGTCAATGGTAACATAACATTAGTTCAAGGTTTTAGGTTCTATATCATGAATTTCATATTTTTGAGTCATTTCATAGAAATACCAGTGCACAGAATAATAAAGTATCATATAAAAATGTGAAACTTTGAGGGAAAATATAAAAACCACCTACCTCATACTTAGAAAAGTCTACTAAAACAATATCATTCTTTGATTTGATCCATTTTGAGAGAAATTGAATAAACAGAAAACACCTTGAAAATAGGGTGAATTATCTCACACAAAGATATTTCCAACAATGATTAGATAAAAAAAGGAAGAAATAGGGGTGATGAACATATCAATAGGATTCCATTGCAATAAAAGAAACTTGAATTGGAGGCCAGATAGAGGAGGTAGCTCAAATACTACCTTAGAGGGAGTAGGATCTCAAACAGGAAATGGAGATGTGTTGCACTTGTTGGAGGAATAAAAAGAGGGGATACAACTTTAATTATGGTAGGAAAAAATCATAAAATAACCTCTTTTAAATAGACACATGGTTTGATAAACCATGAACCCACAATGTACACCCTACTGCCCAAGGGACATGCCCCTCACATGGCTAGCCACACAATTTGGCAAACCATGCGTAGCCTATGGAGTGATCACTGTCCAAGGGACAAGCCCCTCGCATGGCTAGATGAATGATTTTAAAAACAATTTGAAGACCTTATAGTGGACACTTTCCACTGAGACACACCCCACATGGTCAACCAAACGTTTTAACAAACCATGTGTTGTACCTATGCACATCTTGTAGCCTCTCCCATAAGTGTGTTTTCAAAGATCGATGCTCTCAAAACTCATCCATGCTTCTAATACACATTTGGGACTCAAAACACACCTAAAAACAATGATTTTAGATGTTCCAAAATTGGTTACATTCTAAATCTTAGTGAAATACATGGTCTATCCACCAATTTGAAATTTCAAATCCCCCTTGGAAATTTCACTCAGTCCAAAACATAGTACATTACAACCTCCCCACCTTATAACTTTTCGTCCCCGTGAATCCTTGGGGAAATAATAAAAATGACACCCGACCTACTAAAGTCATGATGATTTGTTTAAACAACCGTGTTGCATTTAAAATTTCCCAAAGCACCTACAAACATCATTTTAAGTATATGATTCATAAGTCATAGAAACTAAATCAAATGCTTGAAATTTGAACTAAAACACTGAGAATATTCTTACTCGATCCCATAAAACTAGAGACATGATTATGTTGTAATCTATTTATACATCCATCCTATAGAACTGTCCCACATCTGTTCTTGAATTTAAAGGCCAATTACGTGTCACAGTATCTCCACCATTGGAATTTTCTATTTTAACATGACCTTAGAATTATAAAAATGATCTTGGAATGATTTCTCAATTTGAAACCCGATTACATACAAGGACATAGAAAGGTCCTCATTTGTTTATAATAATAAAATTCTGATTGACCAAGTTAAAACTAGTCATGTGATATTTCCTTGAAAGGATATGATAAAATTTACATCACACCCACCTTAACCTAATGGTGTGCCTAGAATAGTTCATCATCAACCATGTTCAGTGAACAAAATGAAAAGTAAGTCATGCCACTATTGACCGACCATGTTGAAAATGACCAGATTTAGCATCCAATAAACCAAAATCAAATAAATCACCCTTTTATCCAAGTTACTTGATATTTATTTGAGCACAATAAAAAAATCCTATAACTGGATTTTGGTGATGGCTCTGTCCTAAACATTAATTTATATTGTCATTCCATAGAACAAACACAAGTGTATACCTGATCTAACATCCTTGAATCAGTGCACTCTAATCAAAATCATCTAAGCCTGATTGAAGTCCTGATAGCCTTATAAACATCAAATGGAGTCCAATGAGCTTATCTAAGGAAGTCAAAACTCTAGATTTTACATGTGAGATGTCAGTACAAAGATGATACATCCAAAAATCGTAACAATGACTAATCCCAATAGCAGTCAATCCAAAGAACTAGTTGGTGTCCATGAGTCCATCCCAAGCATGTATACTCAGGAACCAAACTATCACTCAAGAATCAACATGCATCTATAAACAACCATTATTTTGGAGTGAAACTACCATGGAGTCTATTTATTGAAATAGAAGGGATTTCTAATTTAGCTCACTATATAACAGACACTTTCTCAGCTTAACTGAGATGATTTCAAGATAGGGGACATGATTATCACTAATAAAAGAGTACACCAAGATGATACCACAATTTTCATAAAGACCCGAGACAATCCCATCACACAAGAATTAGTGTTCGACATGGTTTTGAACCAACCATGTTAAACTGCATACAAAAAAAGGGTCATCCGAACCTCTCAGGCAAAATTATTTTGTAAGAGCTCAGATTCACCTGCCGACATGTCCCCAAATTGACCACGATTCCTTTACAAAATGTTAAAATGAGGAAAAAAGGAAAAATAGTTGCTTAAAATTACACCAATATATATTTACTTTAGATGTACGTGTGATGATCCTTCGAGCCATACTCATGAAAATCATTAGAAAAAGGTATAAAAGCCATACCAAACTAACCAGCATGTCAAAACCCCCAATCCCCTTTAGAAAATCATCTCTACCACTGGGGAAACTCAAATTAATCTAATGTTAGGGTCACTCTACTCTAGAGATGACTTGAATACATTGTACAAAAACTCAATGTTTAATGATTTCACCAAACGTACAGTTCATGACACCACTTATCAACTCGATAAGTACCGCATGTATCAGTGCATACTACCTTTAGATTTAATTAACAAAGCAACACATCACTTGATACTATCGAAAAGCCTACCAGACCAATGTATCCTAGTATCTGATGGTCCACACAAAAGGATCTAGAATAGATTTTTATTATTTTTTATGACTTTTAATCTTGCTGACAACCTCCCAATTCATCTAACACCAAATATAAATAAGGTTCAAATGACATACTAAGCAAAAAACCACGCCCTAGGCATGTCTAACCTTATAAAACCAATCATTACACGATTCTCACACACTTAAAAATGGGGAAAATTACTAAATGACCACATTTACATCCTAGCTTTCATTTTAGAAACTAAGATTCATACTAGGTACAATGAAACCTGAAAGAAACCATAGGATTGAAATGGTCCACAAGCATTTAACAAGGTTTTATGTTTCTGAGGGAATTACCTATGTTGGGATAAACCCAAAAAAAAAGAATAAGAAATCATCGATCCTATAAAGAGTTCATGCTTGAATATTCTCTAGGCCCTATAGTCTATACCTTAGGTTCAACATAACCAATGAAAAGTAAGATAATTCTACATGAAATGCTTACATTCTCATTCTAAGGAAAGGTCAAAGAAACATTAAACTACCCTTACACGAGGGTTAAAGATAATTCACCTCTTTAAGGTTCAGTTTAATGAATTACCTTAATACACATTTAGTTCTTTAAACATTTCAAGTGTTAGTTTAAATTTCAAGTAATTTTTATAAGGAAAATTTAATCAGTACTTGATTTAATTAATTCCACATGACACACAAGCAAGTTTTATCAAAGTTATTTTCAAGAATCTTTTATATCACTAACATCTTGTAATAACTAGGCAATTTATCTGATAAATTCCATTTTCTATTCACAAGGTTCTCATAATTAGTCTTATTTAAAGAAAATTTAAATTGCAATTTATAGAATAAAACATCCTTCAGGTTATAATTATCATTTTAATTAACTGATGCCTCATATAAGTAAAACTCAAAAGAATATAATAGTTATTTAATAATTAAGGAGGGGACTAATCAAGTGATACCCCAACATAATTTTATATGTAAATCCATATAAATGGATGTAGAAAATTTAAATAACCATCCTTATATAACCTAACCATACCCACATGGGCAAGTACTAAGTCATAACAGAGTATAAGTGACAAACATGGGTTCCATCAAGCAAGAATAAAGTTGACCTATACGGGTTCCATCAAGTAAAATGATATCAAATTTATAACCACCCTTAATGGGTTCATCTAATAATAATTTAACACCATGACCAACCTACTTGGGTTGAGTTAGGTCTTTCTCATAAGTCAAGATCGACCTACTAAGGTTGATTTACATAAAAGGTCCATCAAAAAACAATTATTTTAAGGTGATTATTTTACATATTTTATATTTATTCCATGACATCAATGGATATAAATCTCATAGATGAGGGTTCAATTATACGGGTCACCATTTTATAATTTTTAAAGTGCCCATATACTTTATAGATCACAAATTGGCTCCCATTTAATCACAACTAGTATGTTTTAGCCCACACAACCAATGGTTCATGGATCAAACATGTCATGATTGGTTCTTTAAGGTTCCACCATCGATATATATGGTAAAATAAGATTCATATTGATTCAGACACTTTAATAAACAAGTGTATATCAAAATTATAACTAGGAATTCTATCACAAGAAATAAAGAATAC